>CM059565.1:28451012-29651012 GCA_030386875.1 Morinoia aosen
TATAAATTAATTTATTTATCTATTCACAAATTTAAAGGAGACGCGTGACGTTTTGTTATATACAGGGTGCCCAGCAAAAAATACCCCCTCATTTTTCAATCGCCATTATTCAGTAACTATTAAACATAGATAAATAGAGACTCAAAAGTCATCATGAATGCTTTAAATGGTTTTTATTCACGGATTTCAGAAGGAATCCTATTCCAAGAAAAGAAACTGTATTAAAATCGTATTTTTGAATTGTAGGGGAGCATAAGTTTAATTCTATTTCCATTAAAATGCCCAAAATGGTTAGTTTGTGTGGATAATAATTGTTAAAGACCTTTATTGCTTATATGAATCTATGGAGTCTTGAAATTACGTAAGACAAGCTCGTACAGATCAAAAAGGGTGAAGTATTTTGAAAATTCCTCAATGAGTGTTTCGTGTGAGCATGGTTTTAAATTGCCTCGCCGCTCTGTGTCTTCTTTTCTAAAGTGTAAAAATTACCTTGATTTTGTTTTCATCGCAAGCCATGCCTACACAAACTAAGCCATGTTTCATAAACGCAAGCCATGTCAGTGTTATAAACATGAAGAAACAAGTATTTAATAAGATATTTTTAATGCCTCAGAGAGATAAAATATTTTTAATTTTATTGAAGAGTGTTAATGATATTGATAGCTTAGTAATAATCTTACCTAATAATACCCGTCGCGTGTTTATTTATATATTTGCTTGGTGTCCGCTCCTTAAGAAAAACAGGATGCCTGAGTGTGCGGTATCATGGATACCGAATTTCTCAGTGTAACATTGAAGGATGGCCCTTACATGCATTGATATGTTTGACATTTTATCAGGATAGGTTGGTATAGGAAAAGTTAGTATAGGATAGTTTAGTATAGGATAGGATAGGAGAGGAAAGGTAAGAAAATATTGACGAAATTTTTTCACGGGTCTACCTAGCTTAATTAACGCTGACATTTTCCGTGGAATTTCCACTGGTTCTGCTACCACCTAATAATACAGTTGGTTTATTTGTTTGCAGTCCGCTCTGACATTTCTCTGTCACGCTCATAAGGATAGTTACAATGACTATCTGTGATACAATTTCACCAGTGCAGGAGTACAAAAACATTTTTCATCACGAGTACTGTTTGGATGGATATGCTGTATATGTTTGTCATCGACATCTGGAAAATTTATTCATGAACGGTATTGAATCCCGTCATTTTTGGCGGGCCGTGCACACTAGTACATGTAATATTCTCTCGGAGATAAGCTTTTCAATTATGATGATGCGCATGAACTAAGGAGTTGCTTTCTACAATCTTGCCATGACCAATTTTGATGTATGGAAGAGATGCAATGTATAACCTACTTTGTTTTGTCGATATTGATGCCTATTTTATTTAAGCTTTTTATAGTTCCCTGTTATTTCTAGTTTCATTTATAATGGAGTTTTCCATGAAGACAGTTGAAGAAAGAGTGCTGTCGTTGGCAAAAAGTGTGAAAGTGAAAAATGTAGTAGATTCAACTTGATCACTGATGATAATTGGAAATGGAGAAGGTCCTATAGGGCAGATCCTTGTGGACCTCCTAAGCTGATCTTCAAAAGTTGTTAAATCATCATAGGCAACATACTCCTTCCGATTTGTTGAGTATTATTTTAATTGTTTATGTACAACTTGTCAGAAGCCGTAAATGCGTGATTTTGAGAGGAAAATGTCGTTTTTACGCAATCAAATGCTTTTCGAAAGCCGTGAAACGCAAAGATATCAATTTTTCCTTCATAGATGTGCAAATAATTGTATAAATTATTCAATATGGGAATTTTTTGCTACGTTAATCTTTTAGTTAATACATTCACCGCATTTCCACGGTTGTAAACGGTTGGTTGGGTTAGGTTGTAATTAACTGAAAAAGGAAATCGATTTTATTGCTCGAATACAGATTTATCATTTCTAAGATATATGACGAATAATATTCCGCGATGATTTTCACCTGGTATGATAATAGTAATTTTTTTGAGAGGTGGAGAAACACATGAAATGTTATTCATTTTTACTGGTACGTGAATGAGCAATCTATCGACTGGTACACATATGGTCCAGTGCGTGAGGAACGTGTTGATGATAAAGAAATGACTGATGTGCAAAGAAAGAGAACACTCTCTCCTGGACATAATTATTTTAAATATTTTCGTAAAATTAACGTACATCAAATTTTTACCACAATTTTTTAACCAATTTTAAAGATGAGTGTCACTCGTTAAATTTTGTGAGATTGGGTAAATTATTACGAAAAGAGACAGATTAAACATGCCTACAATTATTGGGGCATTTAATTCAGCTTTACCTTCTGTTTAAAAAAAACATTTACACTTATTTAGTTCAATTTTTAAGTTGTTATGTAAATATGAACATCGGCGTTAAGGTTTAAAAAAATAATTGCTTTCTCGACATGGTCCTTATAACTCTCAAGATCAAATTGATCACTTGCAATGCCATCAGTAATATAAATAGCTGACTGACAAAAAAGTTGTTGATGGCAGTTTCAGCGTCTTTTTACGCGGTATTGAGCAATGTTCATGGCAATATGTATAATTCCTTTCATAATCCTTTTTCAAAGTTTTGAATTGAATTGAGCATGTTTTTCACTATATCAGTTCTAAATTGAGTGACATTGAGCTTGAAATAATCTTTGTTTGGAGCTTTAGTTTGGATCGTCCCACAATTTTTTTAATCAATAATTATTGGACATTGCTTTTGAGATTCTTCCTATGTAAAGTAATGCCAGATACGCCAGACGTTTTTCAATGATAATGATGTTGTGCGTAATCCAGTGGTTCTGTTTAGTTTCTTGTGTAATGGTATGAATGATTCTAAGCAGATTTTATATGCTAGATTTCAAGATTTATACATAGACGAGGATGAATTTAGCGGAGCTTCCTTAGCATCTTGGCGACGATAAGGGTTTACATTACATGAGTTTCGAAATTAGATCAGGAAGTTGTTCAACTCCAGTAATTAGCTCACGGAAGTTAAGTCTTCCTCCAAATTCTCCTCGCTACAAGTAGTCGTTGTTCGTTCAAAGATTGATTTTTATAGGGTTTGTTTTTTATGAGAAGGGATGGTGACGGGAAAAATTTAGGCTTTTCTTTGTGTATGAAGGCTTGCGATAAACTCTTAAAGATAAGCTGCGCTCAATATAGCGATTAAGCCAAACATCCTGGCACGCAGTACGTGCACGCTTTACTCTCAAGTCATATTGCGCTTTGAATGTTATTATTAGAGCTGTTGACGTGTTGATGAAACGAATGAGGCACATCTTCAGTGAGTGCTGCAAGAACATCATCGACATAGCGCCTCCAAAACAAGGGTTGACAAGGAAGATCCGAAAAAATTATAAACATTTAGGATGCATTGTTATTTCCGCTAATGCAACCGAGAGGGAGATCCCATTGTGTTCTTTTTGCCAGTTGATACGGCCCTTCAACGACCAAGGGACACTGGATTCATCTCTGAATATCGTTAACATCTTATATTTTTGAACGAATTTGTGTCGTAAATAATTTTTTGAAGTTCACTCTCAAGTCGTAATTTCTTTCCCATTTTGACTTCCGCGAGACCTAATTTTAATGCCAGTTTAATGATGGTGGTTTTAGAATTGCTGGCTTGAGCCAAAAACTCATAAGTTACAGAGACAATTTTCTATTCAAAAGGAAGTACTTAATTCAGTCCTAGGGAGACGTCCAAATAGCTCCTGATGTGCGCTAATTTACTGAAAAAAGTGAATTTACTATTTATAATTGTTCGATAACCCATTACACTGAGAAACTATTAAATAAACGTTTTACATCATAAGAAGCGAGGGTGTGATTTCCTAGAATGACAATTTTTTACTCTAATTTTTTCGCTTATAAACAAACTTTCAACGAATCCACCGAAATTGATCATAAGCGATTGTATTCAAATCTAGCTTATCAAACTCACGAAGCTAATTTATTTCCCAAAATTGAAAAATAGGTGTAACAATTGAAATTTGCATCTAAGACCCCTTCATTTTCATCGTTTCAAAAGTTACTTTAAAAATACGTGTTTTAACGAACAAATTCAAGTCAAGCGGTCGAGATAACGCAGTAACAGACCCTGAATAAATATTACCCATTTTTGGATAGTACGGAAAGAAATATAGAAACAAAGCGGACGTGATTATGGTACCTAAATACTTGGAAACTAACACTACTTGGCTTTCATTTCACCTTCTACGAAGTTACCCAAAAACAATGGCACTATATTGTAGGTTTTTTTAAAGGGTTTCCAAAATACTGAAAAAATCCCTTTGGTATTAGGTATTTTAAATCAGGTAAACATTGATGATCTACACGGTTCATGTTCCACAATTGAGCGGCGGAAATTCATTCGGTTCTCCTCAAAAGTTATCGTAATTGCAAGCACGGTGAATTGCCCGAAGTAACTAATGCAGTAGTTTTTAAAATATAACCAAATTTATTGCCCAAAAATTCAATGTTTGTTCATTAGGTAGTAATTATTTTCAACATAAGAAATACAATTCCTGTAAACCAAAAACAAGAATGAGTTTCTCTGCTTGTCTTATTAAGCACTAGCCTTGGGCGAAAGTGTCTACTATTAATTTTTTAATGATTTTAACTTTCACCTCAGTTTCAGCTCCCAGTAATAATTCATCTTCTCAAGTTCTGAAACCTGCTACGGGCACACCCGAAGCGAGTTCAAGAAATTCCGTACAAGCAGCACTCGACTCTCAACCCCACGCTTTGGACTGTGTCCGAGAAGACTCATCGTCCACAAAGCCGAGAATCTTTAGTGAAGAAGATACGTCCTCACTGGCGGAAACTGCCACAGCACTGCGAGCTCCTTCGTCTCGCCAAAACGATTGCGTCATGGCGACGTCGCCCCTGCCCTGCGTCACTAAGAAAGCTCAAAATCGTTCACCGCCGATGGAAACACCAACGTCTTCGTTAGAACGCGATAAAATTTTGGATGTGTGCAACCAGTCAAAAAGCATAAGGGGTAATTTTAATTATAATTTTAATGATAAATTGTGTGTAGACCTTTCAGGCGGCGAAGTTATGTTTGAAAATGCATACGCAGCAGCTGATACTGGCAGTAAAATACCTCAGAGCGTAAACTGCGAGGATAACGTAAGATTTTCAGTGAAGAAAAATACAACCAGACCTGTTACCGCTTTTGATGGGTACTTACATCCTCTCCAAATGACCAGTTCCCAAACTATTCACGAAATAAATAACACGCTGTCTCTTACAGCTGCATTTCTCAATAAAGCTTTGAGACAAAATTGTCCCCCAAGCTTAGCGTCGATTTTTTCTACTGTATCAAATATTCAAGTGATTACAGAACAGCTTTTTGCTTTAAATTATCCCCAATTGAAATTCTGAGCCTTTTACAGATCGTTTTCAGGCAGTTATAAGCCAAGAGTTTAGTCGTTTTCAAGCAGTAAATTAGCCTTTTTCGGAGCAAATGTCTACATATTTTAAGCCCTTTTAAACGGCTATTTCTGGGCATCGAAACGGCTAATGCAACGGCCATTTTGGGCTTCTCTACTACCTGAACGAGGCTATTCACGACCATTTTTGGCTTTTCCATTGCTTGAACGAGTCTCGTCCTGGCCTTTTTGGGCTTCCTTACTGCTTGATCAAGGCTAATACCGGCCCTTTTGGGCTTCCTTACTGCTTGATCAAGGCTAATACCGGCCCTTTTGGGCTTCCTTACTGCTTGATCAAGGCTAATACCGGCCTTATTAGGCTTCCGTACGACTTATAGTGGGCCTTGCAACGACCTCAAAGAGCTCTAACATCAGATTTTTTATACGATATAAAGAGTTTGTAAGGCCGGGTCTTGTGGCTGCTTCGCCTAGTGAGTTCCGATTTGAGGCGAGTGACGCAGCGGACTTACGTTTATACTTCTCCGGCTGTAGGTGTCGATGATAAGCGGCGGAGAAGTGGGAACTGTTTCTAAAATAAATTTACATTGTGATATATTAAGATTACTGAACATAGAAGGACTAGAATCGAGGTTTGAGGGGTAACTAGGGTAAAGCATTACAAGTTGAATGCTCAGCGTTCGACAACCCAAGTGTTCCAACAGTTATAAGCTATCATTCATATTTAATTTATATAATGCATTAATAAAGTGCCAATTTGATGTTATGCTCAGCAGTTAGCTTTTCTATCCTAGTTTTCATGTTGACTGGATTAATTATTTATAGTATTGTTGAAGATGTTTAACGAACCTTACCTAATCTAACTTAACTAAGTTAGGTTAGTTGAAATTCATTTAGTTCTTTACATTTACTGAAGTAATACGACTTGTACAACATTTACGATTACGAGTCTTTTTACAATCTATTACGCGTCCAAATAGAGGTCGTCGAAAAGGCTTGAAAACGACTTTAAACGACGCGAATGAGCCCGCAAACAGCCATTGACTAGACCTATAAAAGGCCAGTTGAATGAAGAGCCCTTTTCAAGCCCTAATAGGCCAAGTATAGATAGGAGTCGGTTTGAAGTCGTGATTTTTGGCCCTTTTGGGCCGTTTTCGACCCTTTACGACTAATTTACTACCTGAAAAGGGCGATAATTTTCAATTGGGTCGTATCAGCGCTCATGATTTTACGCCGGTGGTAGCTGCGAGTAACCATCCTTATGCCAAATCCCCTTTAGACACTTTTCTCGTTGGAGACAATAGTCTCACAAAAATCAACAGAGATGACATTGATAGTGCATGCAGGATTCAGACCATAACTTCGGAACGTCTAAATGATCTCTATGATGAGATTGAACGCGCACCTCCTTTCAGGAACTATATAATTAGTTTCAAAGGTTTGAGCCTCTCGTCCCAAAATCTCACGAAATTAAAAAATTTGATCATGACAAAGAATCTTCTTTCTCGTATTTATGTGGTGAGTGCCTGCAGTGGGCAGCAATTGTACATGGCATCGAGCCTGTGCAGAAAAATTGGTCTTAAACTGATTCCGCTGCGAGCAAATGTGAAAACCGGTCCTGTTGATGAAGCTTACAACAATGTCCGCACTTGGCCCGTTACGCGAGAAGACACGCATCATTTTCTTCAACAAATTGCTCTAAAATCACCTTTGAGACTAACTTCACATTTTATCTCCTGTGTCAGAAACTCCCATGATCTGAATGAAGAAATTTAATACTCTAATGATTATTCAAAACAGCAAAATGAGTTGAATGATTGTTCTAAGTTGACCGCCTATCCACGTGAAACCTCCAGCAGCATAAACCGATGTTTGCCTTCATATAACAAACCCTCTCCTCCCCTCTCCCCCCGATGTTTGCCCTCATATAACAAGCCCTCTCCTGCATGCGCCACAAACAACTGCGGAGTGCCTACAAAAAATAGGTTTTCATTGCTATCCAATGCTGATGAAGAGGATGAAAAGCCCCTCTCAGACACGAGTATAAATCAACATCCAATCACATACTCGGAAGCAGTAAAATCAACAGGAAGAGAGAAATCGTGCAAAATTGCAGTCGACAATCGATGGAAAATCCACTACCCAACGGTATGCACAATCATCACCAGAAAAATATAATTGACACGAGCATTTCTCAGTTCTCTGCAAATCCCCATACGAGAAATCACCACAGAACGGGAATTCAGAGCCAGAAAAACGTAAATTCCCCGCACCTCTCAGAACCTCTTAATGATAAAAAAAGTGCGAAAAAAAACGTCTCCAGCCCCATTTGTGAACGCATGAATTCCACAATGGATGAATTGAAACGATCATGGAACATAAAACTGATTCCCACCAAAGCCAATGGACACTGCCTCCTCCACGCAGTAGCTCATCTACTTACAAAACAACCAGCATCAAAATGGAATTACAATTCCCTAAAGGCTGCAATCAAAACAGAGAGTAAAGCAAACTACAGCACATATGCTAAGTTTTTTGACAAGAACAGTGGCGACATGCAAAACCTCATAATTACATTGACGAAAAACATTTTGACCAAGCTGCTGAAAACCTTATACCACTAATCATTTCAAATGTGACAGGCCAAAAACTTCTCGTCCTGGATGAACAAAATCATTGTGTTTTGAAAATATCAGTCGTTCCCATTTCAGAGTTATCAAATAATAACCCTCCACTACTGCTCCATCGTAAAAACGATCACTACAGAGCTCTTGTCACACAAGGCAAAAATCAGACCGGGGTTACCTCATCTTGACAAAGTGCCGCTGCCCAGCCAAATAGTAGACTTTCTTACATAGCAGATGCTGGGCCAAACACCCTGGGCAACTTAGACAAAATCGATAAATCCCCTGAACGATCCCTTCGAGATAGTAACCTCGCTACCTTTAAAAAGAGTGCTAATATAGGTAAAATCAAAATCAAGCATGTGAATGCTCGAAGCCTGAATGGTAAATTGGATGAAGTTAGAGTAATGTTGGTCAATGAAAAAATTGACATTTTGTGTGTCTCAGAAACATGGTTTGATTCACGAACCCAAAGTTCATTTTTTAACATTCCTGATTACGTGTTGTACCGCTACGATGGCGCTAAAACCAGCCGAGGTAGTGGATCTTGTATTTTTGGGAAAGAAATGTACTCAACATCTTCACTACTAGCGAATAAAGTTTGCGAAGGCATTGAAATGGTTTGGTTAGAAGTGCAAATCAATAAACACAAATCAATAATCATTGGCAGCCTTTACCGGCACCCATCGTCTCCCCTAAACCTAATACTAGATTTCATTGAGGAAACCTTCAAAGAAATCCTTCAGGCGAAAAAATCATTCTTTGCTTTCGGAGATTTCAATGTTGACCTAACGGACAAAAACAATCAGCTAAGCAAACTATTGTATAAACTAAGCTTATCACAAATGGTCAAAGAACCGACTCGCATCACTAAAGTCTCTGCAACTTTCCTCGATCTAGCAATCACAAATAATCCCACCGCAATACTTAGTACAGTAATATCACCTTCTATTTCCGATCACCACTCTATAGAATGTGAAATTAATATTGCGAAGGCAAGACAAAAATACCGCTTAATGACCTATTGCTCGAAAAGGCACTATTCAGCAGAACTATTTCAAGAAAAACTACTCGATAGGTCTACCGAATTCCAGAAAATGATGCAATCTGACGATGTTGACATACAAGTGTCAATTTTCAACGAGAACTTCACAGCAGCTCTCTACGAATGTGCACCTTACGTCACCAAAAAAACCAAGCCAAAACAGACTGTTTGGATTACTGACGAAGTTGAAGAGATGAGCAGAATAAAGAAAGCTAACTTGCGAGAGTACAAAAACAATAGATCAAACAGTACCTTATACAAGAGATATAAAGAACATGAAAAAATTCTTCGAAAGAAAATCACTGAAGCGAAACAAACTTTCACCAGGCACTGATAACGGCTAAAAATAACCCGAAGCGAACTTGGGAAATCATTAGTGAGGTAGCCCCATATAAAAATTTAGATCGCATAAGTAATTTTGAAAATCCCTTGGCAACAGCCACGGATTTCAACACATTCTTTTCAAAAGTAGGGGCTCAAGTTTTCAGTGAGGTGTGTACCAATCCAGACGAAACGGCAATTGAAAATTCATGCCCCACTGCACCCTCGAGGACTGATGTCAAGTGGAGACCACGCCCTGTCGATTTACCAGAGTTACGAAGCATCTTATACTCACTAAAAAACAAAAGGCAGTTGGACATGATGGTATCAGTCTTCAATATATCAAAGAGAGTTTCCCTGTTACAGCACCATGGATTCGTCTGATAACTAATACATCAATAGTAACCAATACGTTTCCAAACCAATGGAAACACTCCATTATTAGACCGTTGCACAAAAGTGGTGACCTAAATACAGCATCAAACTACAGACCCATCAGTCTTTTGCCTGTCATGTCCAAACTATTGGAGAAAGTGGTGACAAATCAACTGTCATTTCACCTGGACGAGTCAAATTTACTCCACCAAAATCAATATGCCTATAGAAGAAATACTAGCACTCAAGACGCTCTGCTCAATACATCTGAAAAAATATACAGTGACATCGATCAAAAGAATGTAACACTCTTGCTACTACTCGATCTCTCTAAGGCGTTCGATAGCGTCCAACATGAAAGACTTCTACGTAAAATACTGAACTTGGGAATAGACACGCAATGGTTTGAAAGTTACTTGTCAAATCGATCTCATGCAGTCCGCATAGAAAACAAATTGTCCCCATTCATTCAAAACAATTTTGGTGTTCCCCAAGGATCCATTCTTGGTCCGCTACTGTTTTCTATTCTCATTAATGATTTCCCTCCAACGCCTTCTAACACACGGATCTCAATGTATGCAGATGATGTTCAAATTGCAATAACAAGTTCTGTATCGGAAATACCACAGACGCAAATTAAAGCCGAAACTTTACTGACTAGCCTGAAATCATGGTACGACCGAAATGGTCTCAAATTAAATGCTAATAAAACACAATGCATTATTTTTGGATCCAAAGATGCAATTAAAAAAACTTCAGATCCTACTCTTGCAGTTGGAAATGATAAAATTAATGCATCAGAAAAAGTTAAAAATCTAGGTATCTGGTTCGATAGAAATATGTCCTTCAAATCTCACGTTGAGACTACTTGCAACAAAATCTACGGAACTTTAATGTTTTTTCATCGTATAAAAAGTATGCTAGACGAAAAATCCTGATTATTAGCCATTCAATCCCTTGTGTTATCGCGCATTGACTACTGCAGCCTAGTATGGGGAGACTTACCTCAATACCTTCAAAGGGACTTACAAAAATGCATGAATTTTGCAGCCAAGGTGGTATGCAACGGTAATTTCAAAAGAAGTGATCACGTAACCCCTCTCCTCAATAAACTCGGCTGGATCCCTATCCAAGAAAGGCTCCTCATGCAAAAGGCCCAATACGTATTCTCCTCGTTATATCTTCCTCAGAGCAATGCTGAGATAGTGCGTTTCCATCCACCCACTGTAACCAATCAAAAACCGAACAGAAACAATAATGTCTTAGTCAACTATCGTTCATCTCACTTAGGGCAGAAGGCTCTGTCCATATCAGGCGCCTTACTGTGGAACAAACTTCCCCCGAGTATTAAAGTCCCTCAAAGACCGAGAGAATTTAAAGCCAAAATAACTCGTCATCTTGTGTCTCAATAATAATCCTTAGTTACAGAACATACAGAATGAGTACTGACGAATCTCATTTACCTGGTATCTCCATTGCTGAACAATCTCCCGCGCTCATTGTTTTATAATTCAAGACATCAAACAACAGTTTTGAAGTATGCGTAGGTATTATGATTTGACCGCCTATACGTTGTCATTTGCGGACATGCTTACTTGTATATTTGTGTACGTATATAGGTGTATGTGCGCATATGGGTGTGTATATGTGCACGTACAACTGTGTGCACTAGAGTAGATGAACCAGTCGAAGGTGCATTTTATGTCATTCCTCTCCGTTTCTGTGCAAGCATCAAACTAGACCGTCATGGTACCTATGTGTGTGTGTGTTGATCAATTACAGACATTCTGCACCATATTACAAAGATAATGTATTTTTTCTAATATGAAATTGTAAAGCATCCATGTAAAAAAAGTAAATTCGTTGTGTGATCATCCATTTATACTGCAGTAATATACTTATTCGGCTTATAGTTATATGCTTATAATAATGTGATACCTATGTTTGTTTATCAATTGACGACAATTTGCGCCATATTTCAAAGATAATGTGATTTTTTTTTCTAATATGAAACCTTTATAGGACATTAATGTTTTCTTTCTTATTCACGTCCCACAATCGTTTTCATGTTTCTGACTTAAGTAGACTGTTTTGTGCCACTATTTTTAGTACGAAATTTTATAAAATTCATGCTATAATAAAAGATATTTTCTCCGTTTCCCTCGATTGAAATTCTGGTTTATACTGACTAGTTTACGCTGATATTTGCGCACATGCTTACTTGTGTAAATGTGTACGTGTCCACGCTATGCGTATGACACTCTGTAGAGTGCGTATGTGTTGCCTCGATGCATAGAAATGCATTTGTGTATGCTTACGAGTTAGGTGTAAATATGTGCGTGGGTATATGTGTGCATGTGTATGTGTAAATATTTACAAGTATACGTGCACATATGTGTGTACTAGACTGACAACTAGCATTTTACTAGAGATAATGGTCTTTTTTCTGTGCACTCTCAACTTGTAACAGTACCTAACTCGTCATATCTTTAGTATTGTAAAGCATTCATGTAAAAACTATACATTTGTTGTGCGATCATCCATTTATATTTAAATAAAATGCTTGTTAACTAATGACCGTTATGTTAAAATTGTTGAATCAGAAATACAAAACCTACAATCTTCTTGGTCCTCATGCTTATATGTACACATATGTATATATGTGTGTGTGTATGTGTGTGTGAGTGTGTGTATGGATATATACACACATGCATACGTATATGTACATATGTGTGTATATGGATATATATTTATATATACATATTTTTCTATTTTTTCTTGCTTCCTTAAAATGACACTTGTGAACATTGACCGAAACAAGCGATTTCTTATGTTATTTCCTGGAGTCAAGAATTGCGAAGTTTTATGTCATGTACATGTAAACTGTCAAAAGTGTTTTCACCCCACAATGAAAATGCATCGTCCATGAAATTGTGTTATCTCATACAATTATCATTACATGTATTATCAAATGTAGATTAAGCTAAATTAGGAGTTCATTGCCCTCAATCATTTCTTTTGACTAGTGACACGAGTTTTTCAATACTCGTGTGTGTGTATCATCTAAGTGTATTAATTTTAAGATATTTTAAAAACCAATGATGGTACTTTTGTACCATCTCTATTGGAAATAAACCGTTTCTTTTTTCTTTTCTCCTCAGTCTGAGGAATTGTGACGTAGAAACGCGTGGAAATTTAAATTCAAGTGCCACTACGAGGACGAAATATCTGAACTTTCGGATGATGCAGCTCGCTCCTCTAGCAGAAGAATGTGGATGTATTTTAACGGGAAAAACGAGTTATGAGAATGACGAAGATGCTAATACAGAAGCAGGTTGGATGATGTGCTGGCCCGAAAGAAAGAGAAGTAACGGATGAAGGACAAAAGCCTACCGAACTATAAGTTCAAAACATTCAGTTTATCAGAGCGTTTCGCTAATTTTTCGAATTGACTGCAACTTTGCAGCGCATAGCAACGACATTTTTCAGTGCTATTCATAAAATTTTTTAAATAAATAACTCTTTTTCTTCAACTTCCCCCAGCAAACTTGATGCAGACAGTAGAAAACATCTGACATTAAATCAGCTGATATTTAAGAACTAAGTTGAACGTGAACTTTTTACGCTTTAAATTGACCAGCAATAGATCAACGTCTCAAATTGCCTTCAGAAACTCGGCTCGCGCGATGAGGTTCGTAATTACATGTCTCCGACAGCACAGGTGGTGGAGGATGTGGTGGTGGTCGTGGGTGGTGGGGGTGGTGGGGGTGTTCGTGGGTGGGATGGGGGAGTTGGTGGTCGTTGATGGTGAGGCGGTGGTGGTCGTGGGCGATGATGGTGATGGCGGCAGTGTTTACAGATATGGGTGGTGGGGGATAGATGCGTGGTGGGAGTAGGGTATAGGATGATTAGTGGTGATGACGGTACTTATAGCATGCGTGATGGTGGTGGTGTATGGAGGAATGGTGGTGTTAATGCGTTGATGGTGGTGGTGTTGGGTTGAGTGAATGATGGTGGTACACGTTTAGTGTTGTTGGTGTCGCGAAATGAGAAAAGGGTGTGGTTTAGGAACCCCTTCCCAAACGCTGAGGGAATTTCAACCCCCGCACAATTTGAACATTATACTTTCATGCTTGCGCACACCTGCATACCAGACATGGAGAATAAAAGAATTTGAAAGATTAACATGAATTTATTTTAGAAACACGTGGATTTCAATATGACACATGAAATGAGAGATTCAGGCTAGCAAAATCAATGAATGCCAGCGAACGATCACATGATTTAACGCGACTTAGCATTTCCTGGCAATCGTCAAAGGGGGAGTTAACGCACAAAAAAAACGAAATTAGAAACAAAAATGAACATCCTGGCTAGCGCACACAGGAAATAAATGGTTATGTCAATAAGAATAGAACCTTGAATAGAACCAAGGTGTCAAATACAATATACATCGCATCTTACCCAACACAGAATTCGAACATGAGCCAATCGCCCGCATGACACAAATCACATTTGATTGCGCGCCGCTCGGAACACACTATTCTATGTGCTGGCTGTGCCAGAACTTTCACACCTAAAAATCACCTTTCTGAGTTTTCCAAACAGTAACTAGGTATCAAACTTTCTTGCTATTGTAGATCGCGATGACTCAATACACTTCCAATGCTGCTTGAAGAATTTACGTAGTGCAGATCAAACGGTCCCACGGCCCCTCCTCATCAGCCGGCCGTAGTACGGGAGTGCCATACTCAGCCCGGGATCTCAAGCTCTGAATTCCGAGTCTGCTTGACCACTGCATGACTCGTAGTGCGTAGCATCGTTGCAGACTCCGGCGTCCTTGCCGCTTCAATATTTTGTGCTGAAGTTACTTGTGAGCCCGGGATTGATGTAGAAGCGTTTCGAATGCTTTCATGATGCACGGGTACTGGGCGGCTTCCTCCGTGAGGCTGAGGCGCTAGTGTAGCCGTTGCCGTAATATTGACGCTTCGCGAGGCTGAGGTGCTTTGTGTAGCCGTTGCTGCAAAATTGAAGCATCGACGATTTATGATGGACGAGGTTTCCTTTCTTGAAAATTTCGATGTGCTCACTATGCTCAAATATTTGATTTGCAGATTATGTTGAAGGCACACCAGCACTGCGCCGGCGCGCCCGCTTGCGCGCCCCTTCGATACATGCACCTCTTCCGCACTCGCTTCGATGTAAAAAGAACCTCGATTATCCTCTTCTCGTATCCTTATATGTGCGTGGCTCGGATCCTTCTCGAATGTTCACGAATGTTCGCAGTTACAATGACAGCATTTTACAGCTGATTGGAGGAATTCTTCCTTGTCCTGACGTCTCGAAATTTCATTGGCTAGGTGCCCGCTTTCTTGTGCCACACCTTCGACTCGCGGCCTGTTCATTGGCCCAGATGTTGCGGCTTTTGCTAAGGCCAACCCTCGTATCGCGCCTTCGTGCGAGGCCTGTTCCCATGCCCAAGCGACGGCCGGCTTAACGGTTTGGACATTCCAACGTCTATCGCAGCTTTTCGCGCTTTTACCTCAAATTGCCTCGCAACACATCGTATTATATAAGATATAAGATATTTCACTACTAGTATATAAGATATTTCACTACTAGTATATAAGATATTTCACTACATAGGTGCTAGTAGAGACAATGCTCGCTATGAAGTATTCGATATGATTGTATATTTTTGCATTCTCAAATTGTGTTTCCAATAGCAGTGGGACAATTTTAATTGGAATCGTGTGGGAATAATCAGAATATTCGAGACTTCTTAAAGTACCAGAATAGGGAAGTTTAAACCCTGATTCCAATGTATAAGACGATTATTGTCGTACTACTTGGAAGAACCAGCATTTACCGAGTAACTGCGTCCAGCAGCGCTATACAAGGAGTTGCCAACTGTTCTTCATGATTTTTCTCTAAATGAGCATGAAATAAAATTCTAACCCAATCTACATTGTATAATTTTTTATCTGTAATAGTACTACTTAAAATTGTCACCAACGTATGTAACATGGTGGAAAATGAACAAAACTGAAGTTGAAAACAATCATCGACTCATGCAATCGACAGTCTCGCAAACGACTGTTGCAGAATATATAAAATTCAAAAAGCCTTTGTTCCTTTTTGCGGACGAGGCCACTGTTCTCATTTACTTTGAATGGGGAGTGGCAAATTACAAGCAATGCATCATTTGCCTCGTCTATTTAAGTCACGTGAGGAAGAAAGATGAACTTCAAATGTCATTTTGTTTCAAAGTTTGTGTTTTACTTAATTTTCAGCGTTGAATACCCTTTCATTTAAATGAGGTAAAATCAGAGCAGTGTTTTAAACAGTTACAGAGATTTTCAATTTGGCAAGTAGCAACTAAGTCTTTTAATCGTTGAACTTTTTCCATAACTCTCCAGTGTCAGTGATGTTATGCCAACCAAAAAGATTTATTTTTGTTTTCTTGTATTCAGCTTAAAGAATTGTACCTTGTGCTTTCCTAAGTGATTCATTATATTACACAACTAGCAATATCTTTTGCTGACTGCAAAATGATACTTGGAAAGAATGAAGAGAAATCATTCATCTCCCTTGTGTTTCAGCTGATCAGAGAGAGTCATGAACAATTTTTATTAAATGAAACTCAATTTTTTTCCATACGTCCAGTATAATGTTTTTAGGTTTCAGTTGCTTAATACGAGTACCAAACCTGTCTGTGTTATTTAGGTGCGGATTTAGATATACATGAATATACATGTACATGATATATGTACATGTACATGAACATTGCTGTTGAGAACATCCATTGTAGCGAAGCTCATGCATGTGCGGTAAGCGCATTTTTGTAGTTGCGTATTAATTGAAGTCGGCACGCGCTCGATTTTACGTATTTAATGTCATTCGAAAGAAGAGTGCGCACGAAAGGGGCTAATGATTCGATAAGTCCAAATAAAAAGAAGAACCAACGTTATGGAGAACAATTATTGACACTGCATCAATAAATGTTCTCCATTACGTTGGTTCATCTTTTTATTTTTAGAATAAGATTCCCTAAGAATAGCCGTACAAGTACTACTATGATTCGATAAGATTTTATAGGTTTTTCTCCTGGTCCTTTAAAGATTACTTTATAGCATGTGATAATTCCTGCAGTGATTCAATAAGTTAGATAGGTTCCACTATTGTTCGTTTGAACTCAGAGTTTAGTGAAGTGCACAATTCGTGCAGTTGAAGTGAATAATTAAATTTTACTTTTAGTTCTGGATTTAAATATATGTATGTATAATTTTATAACCGAAACCGTTTGGATGAACCGATACGTTTTCGAACCATCCGTTTGTTCACGCGGAGAACCACGAAGTTGTTTATATCCACTTTGCTAGCTAATAATATTCTATTTTTAAATAGACGTTACATAGAGACCTCAACCCTGTCGTTGTTTTTTGCATCAAATAATTGCATCAGTTCTTGAAGATTAAAAAAAATAACTCTCCAAAGATATAATGCAGGTGAAATCACTCTCAATTAATTAGGTAGCACAATATCTTTCCAGGGGAAAAAGATACATAAAATAAGAGATATTTGGTTAGAATCGAAATAATATCGGAATCGTAAGGAAATCTGGTATCGTCCTTTCACTAGTTTCTATACAAGTTGACTTAATATCGTTCCATAAATGCTATAGGTTTGTCGTCTGCTTCAAAGTCATCAAGTGATGCATTCGTACCGTGACGTGATTGCTCCACTATTTGTACCGCACAAGAGTCATAGAAAATATTTTTCTCCAAAAAACCAGGATTGAAAGGGGAAGTCTCTTCTCCACACAGGCCCGTTGGTATTACTGATAACGACATAACGGTTTTGAAACTTGAGTAGCTCTATTTAAAATTTAAGAACGACCTGAATCAATCTGCTTTTGATTCCAACTCGGAAGTCATTATTAATAGTTAATATCACCAATAACGGTGAGATAATCTTGTCCTTGCATGCTAGTTTAACGTAATAGTTTTACAATTCAAGAATTTAAATCATTTTTAGGCCATCAGCACTACGTCTCTTCATTAAATAGTTATTAATTGCATGTGTAATTACTTCGTCAGTCATTTTTGTTTTCTGTTTCGGTGTACTGCTCGGTACAGCACGATTCGAATGACTTACTTCTTCGACAACCGGTTTAAATTTAAATGTTTAAACATGAATGCAACCTTGCTGACAGTCGTGCTATGAGTAAACTCAAAAATATGGAGCAGAGATACAAGATAGCAATGACAAGTCAAGCGCAACATATTGCTACCAAACAAATAGTGAAACAAACCAGACGAGGTTCGAAGATTACTTCGGGTGCGCTGCATGAGGTCACTTCACATTAAGAGCGCCATTTCTGCTCCAGCCGAAGAGTTTGAAGCCATATATATGCTGCGGCGAGGATAGGATGCTCTGTCCCTTCATTCTTCTGAGTCTCCCCTCAAATTTTGAGTTTGTCCTGAGACGGTTTTTGTATTTAGAAACGGGATTTAAGGAATTTACTTGGAACTACTTTACGGTGCAAACAACTATCATTCACCGTCAATCTTTTCAAGAAGTTACCGAGAGCTGACCAGTTTTGTTTGTTTCTCTACACTACCACCGATATTTCACCCCTTATTAGATAGCGCATTATACACTGTTTGATTCATTGTGTACAGGTGCGAGTGAGAGCGTAAGAATTAAAATTTCAGTAGAACAAAGGCTGTATTGCTTGATAGGAATCTCAAATTGTTCAAAAACAAACAATTCCTTTGTATTGCTCAGGATCTTGAGACCTGCCTTTCATCTGCTGTAATGGAAGTATGCATCTAATTTACAAGGACTGTTATTAATGTTACTTCTTGAGCAAATGCATTGCACGAACAATTAATATCATTACAATTATTTTTTATCTTTGATACGCTTTTGAGAAATTGAGCTTCTTGGTTTGTTGTAATATTAGCTGATAACAAATTATTGATTCGTTAACAGTTGAGTAAAAGAAAAATGGACGTTATCGTTCATTCATGGCTAAAAATTTATAGTTTCCCTCAGACAATTTAGAGTCCTTGACCTATCAGTTGCTCAAAACACGCTAGGGTAACATGTATTTCTCGAAACATGGCCTGAATCCTCCTCGCCTCGATCCACCCTTGGCCAATCAAAAACTCATAACAGATCCACCACCCTCCCGTGACCCTTCCTTGACCCCCTCGAAACCCAGACCACACACAGGACTCAATAAGGCAGCGTCCTGTGATGCTCTTGCGTCTTCATTTGCTTTGGCCCAGTTTTTGCTGCACCTTAACGAGATTTGGTCCTCCTAACTAATCTATTTGGGGCTTTGATCGCCAGGCTTAATGCTGCCTCTATAATTAACGACCTAACTTGATTAACAGCGCTGGAATTGACAAAGTCATTCCATAATTCCATACTGCCACGTCCGTCGGCTGGAAGAGTGACACTAGCAGGGAGTCCAGCCTCGAAAGGGATGGAGGGGAGCCACACTGTGCTCCTTCCTGTAGAATCAAAGCAATCTAAGCTCAGTGGGGAGTGACGCAGGTAGCCTTAGCTATGTCTTCTCTATGTAGTGGTGATGGCAGTCTAGCTGGAGGCAGCCATCCATTGGCGTTATACTGAATCTTCCACATTGCGTTATTTACCCTACACTGAAGACAGACTAATCATCAATGAGGCGGTCTTGTTCTTCAGGGGAATGAAGGAAGGGTTTCGTGGATTAATCTAGATGTCGAACACTCTAGACTCGGGTGCAACGTAAATTTTTTCGCATGAAAGATATAGGCGAGAGCCTGGAGAGTGTTGTGATGTTGTACGCTATTATCATAGAATGTAGAAAAGCATGTTATATTTATGAGCAAAAGAAGATCCTTGGAATTTTCGTCCAATTTATTAGAGGAATATGAGAACCGGCATGAAGTGTTTGAGACCGTAGTGGGCCTGGTGACAAAGCGATTGAACCAGACAGCAACTAGGGTTTGCTGTGTGTACATGAACCCTCTGTTTGCATGTCACTATCAAGCTGCTCATCAAGACAACCCAAGCACTCTTCATTCGCTTGAAGTCTAAAATAATTGAAAAACTACAAATTCGAGCCAATAGATGTAAACTTACAGCGTGTGAGGTGTTGGCCTTCAAAGTTGGAAAATAAGTGGAGAAAGTTTGTGGAAGAGAATTCCACTGAGTGAGAAATAAATAGCATCAGTAATATTTGTAAGTTTAAGTCTTCTCTAAGTTCAAGTGACAGAATACATCATGAAGCACTTGAAGACGTTCCTTTCACTTCGCCATTTTTATGTAGCAGCTTCATCAAAAAGATTTACTCGATTCACCGTATAGAGATATCTGCAAATGAAATACCGAATTTACAATTTTTCTAACAGTTCTCCATGCATTTGAAGAGTAAATTCAGAAAATAACAATCCAACGAGATTAATGCTCCATTTCTCGACCTCTGTAGCTCCTACGCTTTCAAATAACTTGAATTTTTAATAAAAAGCTTTGATTATTTTGAATTTCTGCATTCCTTGTTCTCGATCGAGAAGTGAGCTTATGACTTACGAACACATGAGGAACTTTATGACAAATAGAAACGGCATGCTTTAATTTAGCCATCATTGCCCTAGTAATAACCACCTTTGTAAATGCCGAGGAAAAGGTGCTTGTGCCTATACCTCTGTACAGGCCTTAATTGAAGTGGAAAAATTCACAGGCTTGAATACCTTCACCATCAAGTTTAAATTACCATACCATAGTCAAATACTCGATAAGTATCAGATAATTTTTTTAAGTAATTATCTAATATGTTAGCATTTCTTTATGAAGTCTCGTTGTGTCAAGATTATGAGGCATAGTTTTCACAAGAAGTTACTAACTAAGCACAAATAGTAAAAAATTTATAAATAAAAATAAAGATTGTTTCGAACACTGCACGCTCACTCATTTCACACTCAAAAAATGGAAAAAAAATTCCGACGTAGGGAGAAAAAAACGAAATAAATGAAGAAAGGCCATCTGTTGGAGGAAAGTGGATCTGGCGAGTGATAAACGTCATCTATAAAATGAAAATTGATTCAGTAGCCGATACTAACACTATGAAAATAAACTGAAGCAAAGACTCGCTGACAAGTGAGAAGTTATGAAATTATGTAAAGGTCTTTAAAATAGTTTAATTTTATAATATATAGATTCGCGTTCTCCACGCTCTTAAATTTCACTGTTTTTGTTCTTACGTTTTTAATCACTTGTTCAGTTCCCCGAATTTGCAAACAAAACCTCGTCGTCACCACAGGTGCCGCGAACATGGGGTGCTGAGTAATGAGGGAATTTGCTTCACATTTTCACCAGAGACAAAAAATCGGGGATTTTTTGCGGTTGAAGTCATCTGGAATGTTCCATCTGAAGAGAGGCGAAAACGTCGTTCTCTAACAATTTAGACCCCTACTTGGGTCGGAAGGGTTACAGTCAGTAAATATTAAGTGTTACATTCACTCAAGTACCGATTGCTATTTCTGGCCGTAATTTATAGGGAAGAAATCCAAATCTCATCACTTAAGGCTGACACAAAACGCGAACCTGGCGCCACTGCCCCGTGCAGCGGTGACGTCAGGCTCAGGTCTGCAGCTCGCCAGCATCTGGTGCTGCCCTCCGCGCGAGGCTCTACGTCACCGGCGCGTGAACCGGAAAATGCTGGAGTAACAGCCCCGTAAATCTATAGCATTGTGTTCTGGCAAATAAAAGACTTTGTCTGGGATGGACTTCAGAAAATATTGCCAACAAATGATGCTGGTCTTCCTCATGCCTGGCATTGATATATTCTCTTCAATATGGCTTTCTTCAATTGCTCAATTTGCTAATTCGTTTGGCCGAGGGAGGACGTATTTTACTCAGGGCAGAGAAGCGGACACTCGCGATGGCTTTGATAGCTAGACGCCCCAGGATTGAGAATACGTTTGATGTCGTGTCGGGACACGATGCTAGTCGATTTCGTAATTGGACTCAGTTCAACTTACAGTAATGGCTTATCTTATTTCTTTACATACATAAAATTAGAGATGCCACGAACAGTAGGATGAGAAACACTTAACTTCCAGAACTGTACATGTTAATTCAAAGTACGTGTTTTGGTATTGTTAATTTCAGTGACATTTTAGACTCGTAATGACGTCTAAACATTGCCTAAAAGAGGTGCGTCCGGAACTTCCGCTCTGAATTTTGAGTTACGATCAATGCGTAAAATCGTGAGATTTATCTCAAAACTTATTGCTTTCTTTAAAGTATTTTGTTGATAAGTTAGGCACTAATGTGGAGGAGCGGAATAATTTTAGCTCAACAGACCTTATTATGGTAGGTCTTCATGACGAAGGTCGGCATTTTTCCCCATCACCTACATTCAGTTAGACAGCAAAACAATTCACATGAGGAGGCTTAGAATCCTACACCTACAGGTATGTACCGTGGCTCATGGAGCTGCGTGAGAAAAAAAAGGTGTGCTGTAAAAGGCCTTGTTTGAGTCTGAGCAATCACGAGCCTCCAGGAGACTTCCAGCGGATGAAATTAATTACAGCATCAGATGTACTTTTGCGTTGTGTTCAGCTTGGTACGCTCAGCGATATATTCCATCTCTAAAAATCAGCTTCGAAAATATTAAGAAGCATTTTTATCGTAAATTAATTACTACAAGTATTAAATTATATGATGATAGTAGATAGTATCCAGGCTACCTAAAAGCTGTCATTTTCAATTAGATTGTTTTTACCATTGTGGAGTTCAGGCGACTTCAATGCCAATTCTCAATCCGCGGTGAACATTTATCGGGTTTTGTTTTCTCATTTTTTATCGCAATTCTTTGTCGAGCTTCTATGTTTTTAAAATTATAATTACGAGTGCACACCACCGTCAAAAATATAATTGTGATATTATTATATTCAAATATATTCTAGAATAAATATAAAGTGTAATATTATTGAAAATATTGTCTCTGCTTTTTTATTTATTTGAGATTATGCAAAATGCTAAACTTCAATCTTTATCAATAATTAATTTACTACAAGCTAGTGCACACAGCCGGTCAAAAAATGATAGGATTATATATCGAACCAACTGAGCTTAACATGGCTTTCCCATGATTTCCCAAGCTATTCAATGACTTTCCTATACATTCCCTAAGTCTCAACCACGGTAGAGGAAAGAAGGTAGGTTCAAACCAGTCTTTTTTTCGTTGACGGCTTGGTTTTGCTGACGTCACGGCAACGAACCAATAGCAGCGCTCATATTGCATCTGGTAGCACTGCATGCTACCCCAATTCTGGCTCCACTATTGGCTTAAGCGACACGGCGTTTTGGTAACGTCATAAAGTTTGTTGGAAATAAAGCCTTTCTATTGGCTAGCCGAACAAGAGGATGTGTATTTTCTCCCATAGAAATGATCCTACCATGTTTCCCCTACCGTGGTCTCAACTGCTGATATTCTACACGACATAATAGATCTAACCTACGTGATAACTGCAACGTGATATTCATTCCGACTCTGAATCAACCGAAAATTGTGGAGTTGGTGAAGCTTGTATCACTGATACACTTATCACCCACTTTCTGCTGGTGAGTGTGACACACGGACAGACAGACGGACGGACGCGGCTCTTATTATAGTGTATACTAGTCCACCCCCCTTTATTTGAAATAAGAAAGAAGGCGAAATGAGAGAATGGCCGTAAGAAATTAAAAAATACAATCTCTCGAGAGTTGATGAGGCCGCGTGCACACGGCCCGTCGAAATATATAGGGCTGGAGCTTGTATCACAGATACGCTTATCACACACTGCAGGCCGGCTTCGGACAGACAGACAGACGGACGGACGCGCTCTTATTATAGTATAGATTATTGTTTTGATCTTTTAGAATAGCAATCAAGGTTCGTTGAGCTTTAATATTTCAGTAACCTTTTTTCGTCTCTCTTCCACGGAAAACTTTTACAGTGTACAATTTACGAGTGAATGGCAATTTTCTCCCTCTGACTTTACCCTTATGCTCACGGCAGCTGCGCGCTGAGCGTCTTGTGAATGAGTGTCAGAACTCAAGTTTTGATGTTTCACGGGCACTTGTTAAGATAACCAAAATCTAACTGTAATAATTCGGCGTCTTTATTCTAATTCAAACGAGTGATGTCTTCAAGGTTGAACTCAAGTGACTCGATATTTAAAGTTTGAAGTTTAATTGAAGTGGAAAAATTCACAGGCTTGAATACCTTCACCGTCAAGTTTAAATTACCTTGACGTAATTTAATTGACGCAGTGTGTGATAAGCGTATCTGTGATACAAACTCCAGCCCTATATATTTCGACGGGCCGTGTGCACACTGCCTCATCAACTCTCGAGAGATTGTATTTTTTAATTGGCGATAATTTTTTTTAACTTTGATTTGATAATTTTTATTGCTACTTGAATAGTCTGTGATTCGAGAACACTAATTTTCGAGAAATAACAGAAAACAGGAACTGAATAATGATTATGATCACTGAGAAATGAATGAAAAAGAAAAAGATTTCGGGTGATTGAGATTTAATGCCTTGAATTTACTTTCTAAAATTCTGCTAAAATTCATGAATGGATTTAATTTTTTTCAAAACTGACGCTCGGGGCCAGCTATTTTCTTTTGATGCAATTCCTAATTGTTCTAATGAAGGCATCACTCTCCTTTATTAGAAAATTAATTGCGTGAAGAAAATATGCCTTCGCGAAAAAGTGGAAGAAAAGTTTTTATATCGAGACATAACGAGACCACGAGCTTGTGAGCAGATTTTTAATGCGTGAAAAAGCTTAATTTCTCATTTAATTTCATGAATGTTTGAACAATTGTGAATAAATCATTGTATATCAATGAAATATAGCTATTTGTTATGGTTGATGCTCGCAGACTGTGCGTTCAATTAGGCAAAAAACAATTAAATCTCAACATTTTGCCTGTTTACATTCTCTCGTGAAATTATACGAGAGTATATGTGTAAGCTATAGCGCATCGTACAGAACTCTCCCATATTATTGTGGTCAGGTGAAAAGATTAGATGATACCATATATAGTCCTGAGGTTTGAAAATGATAGCATCACTTTCTCGGAACTGTGTAGTGACTGTTATGTTCTATATACAGGGTGTTGTGTAATTCGATACGCATATTTTAACCATATATAGAAAAACGCTAAGTAAAATGATTTTCAGGGGTGACAAAACCTGAAAACTCATTCTTTTTCGGAAAATGATGACGGTAAATAATTTTAGACGTCAGTATGAATAGGCTTACCATGCAGCCAACGAGTAAAATCTAACTTCTCGGGCAGGCTGTTAGCACACGCTTTAGCCTATTCTTACGGGAATTTAACATTATTTCAGGTCATCATTTCTCGAAAACGAAGGAGTTTTAAGGTTTTTGTCACTCCTGACAACCGTTTTATTTAGCGATTCTCTGTATTTGATTAAAATATGTGCATCGAATTACACAACACCCGGTATATAAACGATTACATTTGTCTTACGGTCACATTTGTAACTACAAAACTGTTTGTAATTTAGCCAAACCATAACCATATCATAACCACATTGCGGTTGGTTAAGTCATTAAAGTTACTAACACTACAAATAACTTTTCCTTATTCTAATTAACCACATTTTTAGTTATAATTAGTTTTTATGAATCTAATTTTTTACAATTTAATGCTAGGAGAGTTAATAAAAGCATCAGTGATGAAATCAGAACGCCCACGGCATGAGTACGTCACTAGAAATGAAATAATATAAAATGAAAATTCGACAATGCAGCTCATACTGCCTTCAATCGAGACACGACCTTCCCCTGTCAGCACGTAAAGGTGATCTCGTTATCCGTCCTCATGTATCCTAAAACTTGTGACACTAAGCGCACGATGTTCTAAAAATATTCAACTAAAGAGCCAGCATCATGCTATAGTTTCTAAAACTTCAATTATTACTTGCGAACTAAACAGAAAAACTGGAATATTGCTGACCTTCGAACGTATTGTTCTTGCATCGTTCTGAAAAATACGTAGTTTCGGTATTGTTCTAGTTTTGAAAAAGATCTACTGTAAAAGTAAGATAATCAGCTGCGTTTCTATGTTAGGTATAATTTTCTCAAACTTGGAGACTTATGAGGATACCTTCTTTAATTTTAGCTTGACTTAAGGAAAAGAATATTTCCCAAGATCTGCAAATGCGGAGGAATCCTTGATCTGGGCTTTCGCAAATTGCTTAAACATACCAAGTTTAACATGCAAAGGTATGAAATTTATGCTACGAGTTCTCACAAATGATTTGAGCGTGATGATATGTTTTCCATGTTTAATTTCATCTCGGATCGGCCGATCCTTCCGTACATTATGTCCAGTTCTAGCTCTGGAGTTCCATAAGCAGCAAAATTCAGCATAGTCAAGCTGGAGGCCTGTAAGCATGGCTACAACCTTGAAATCCGCACAAAAATGCCGGTTATGGTCATTATACTGTATTCTTGTTTGAATTGCAGTATGATTTTCAAATTATTCTTTCATCGTTGCGCAATAGGCTATATAGCAGATAGCAGAACGTTGCCGTTGTGTAGCAGAAGAACTTTGATGCTGTCTCTGGATGCATCTATGAAACCCGCCAGTTGATGTTATCGCATAGTATTTCCAGTTGCTCAAAAAGTTCAGTGTTCTCATTACAAAAGCATAAGTGAGTCATCCTTCATGGTGAACAATGCAAGCAACTTCTCTGTACGTTTTCTGTACATCGTTATCTTTATTTCTTTCTCATGAAGATCACGTTCTTGAAGCCTTGATGCCAGAAGCTCACTTTTGTCTTTGGTTAAATAGAGATCCCTACAAATGTCATTTAGAGCCTCTAGAGAAAATGGTACTGGGTTACTTCCGCTTCCTGGATCATTGGGCTCCACATATTCATCTCTGGAATGTTCATCTGCACTGCTAAAACTCGGCATTTCTTGATCTGAAGGTTTGGGCATAGGTTAATAGTTTTAGTCGGCACTGGGCGCGTTGCTGATTCCAAATTTGGATTAACAATGTATATCTTTTTCGTTTCTAAAGTACAGCCTGTAAAGCCTTGCTGACAGAAATAGCAGTCATCAGAGTGATCTTTCTTCTCACGCCGAATCACTGGCCCACCAAACTTCATGTGAACATTTTCTCCTGCATGGCATGCCAGGCGCTCATGAATGTCTTCACAAATGTAAGGCAACAAACATGAGGGGCACATGACATACCCTGGTTTCCATGTCCCAAGCAAAGGACACTTTGTACAATTTCATGATTTGGCGTGTAATGCGGTGCTTTTCTTCAGCAAATGTTCATTCCTCGCATATGGAGGAGTATCTGTTTGGATCATTTGTGCACTATATTGCCCTCATTGTTGATAACATATAAGATGTGAAAGAAAAAGTAATATTAAAACCAAGCTTCAAAGTAAAATGTGATAAATTCAATTAAATACAAACCTACAGTCATAAATATGTGCAACTCTCAAAAAAGAACAAAGAGATTTGTGGCCATTTTTCGATGCAAAATGACATTCGAAATCCATTTCTGCCTTCTTTCCGCTGATATTCTCTACAGTGACAATTCTGAAAAAACATGCGTTATTCAGCAAAAAGAAGCCCAAATATTAATTTCCCACGTCATTTTGGGTATAAAAATGGCCACAGATCTCTAGTACTTTTTTGAGTATTGCAAAGTGAGATTAGAAGATGTAGCTATTCGGTCCGTTGTTGGAATTCAACACCTTTCACGATTCCATATAATTTTTTCTATGGTTGTCAGACGGCATTCCCTCATTTAAGTTCAGATAAAATGCGATACGTATGATGTCATAAGATTAAGACTGTGTATCTTCAGGTAAGGAGAAGACCTTCTAATTGGAGAAGCAGCTGAAAAGTCGCGTCTTGATCGAGTCGAGGCTGTGCGAGCTGTAACAACGAATTATACAGTGAAATATTCTTGGCGGAGTCTTCCTGTTAGTATTACTCATTCTAAAAATGCTAAAAACTTATGAATTGCTTAAGGACTGTATGTTGGAGACTTGTTTGATGAATTTTCGCATTGTTATCGACGGAGCTTTTCTTTAAAAGTTGTCGTATGACTCATCAAACCCAGAAATGTCAGTACCTTTACATCCTAAGCTTGTAAAAATACTTCCAGCGTCTTCAAAGAAGACGCCATATATGTTATAAGCGTGCACAATATCTACCTAAAATAATTGGCCTAATCTATAAACCAATTGTGACTATAAGAAAATAACAAGTCTTTTGAATGAAATAAAATTATACATTAGGGAGATGTTTCCATCTTCACATTTTTAGGCCTTCATCTTAATTTGGCAGGTCGGCATTCATCTTTCATAATGTGCTGTATTTTATAACGAGTAGTGATCGCTGTATACAATTAAATTATTTCCAGGATTTTCATTTTTATTTCCAACTTCGTTGAATGTACGCACTTGTTTGCCAAATCTAAACTCAGCACTGAAATAACCCCAATAGTTTAATGGTAATCAAGAGGGTCAATTTATAGGACTAAAGCACTCTAACGATCATCTCAGCATCAAGCCATGAACTTTCTTACAGCTGAGGAAGCGGTCCTTAGGCGAGTGGTGGCGGTGCTGCTTTTAAACAATTCCATTTGATGCTCTTGGCTTTTCTGAGGCGGTAGTGAAGGAAAAATTTGGCCGGACCGTCGGTAGGCTAGAGACGTCTCTTAAACATGGCCAAAGCTGCGTGAAATTATGCAAACGAGCTCAGAGTTGTGACAGAGAGCGAAGCTGTGTGTGTTGATCGTCCCGAGACATGCTTCGTAAAGCTCACTTTGCAGCTTGCGCTCCCTAAAACGCATTATGTGCACAGGAAGCTTGCTTCCAGGTCACCCTGGTTACGAGCAGTGGTTGTACAGCGTACATTGGTGTAGTTTTTGGTACGTTCCTCAACTCACCGTTTGAAAAAAAAATCACGCGCGGTCTTGCACACTGATTATGTGGTAATACAGGCAATGTTATTCATGCGGTTAAGGAGCTGCCAATAAATCTACGCGTAAACACTGACGATTTTTTCAACAAAACTCAAGGTCTATCTTTGTTCTGGGACTTATTCTATCAAAAAAAGAAGTTCAGAGAAAGTGTAACTGCATGAACGATAGGACACTAGAAACCTCCTTATACATCGATGATATCCAAAAATCAATCTTCAGACGTATATGGATCACGCTGTTAGCTGACATTCGAAAAATAAAGAAATGTATTATTTTTTCCATCGAAAAGCAGAAGCGAACGACAATTCATACATAGAGCAAATTTAAACTCATAAGAAAAAAAAGTGAAAAGCATTCCAGAAACAAACTTTTCGCTCTCCAACGGTGTGGTGCACCTTCGCGCTCGTCAAACACGACACACAGTGCAAGGTGCCAGGATCATTTTCCAACGTTTTTGAAGCAACTTAGTGTAGTCCTCTCCAACGCCTGATCTCAATTCTGGAATCTGAATCTAACTCTTCCTACAGATCTACAGCAAACGCTTTGAAATGCTCTCGCAAAATGTTATGGAAGAATATTTTTTAACACGAGCTGATTCATCCAGCTGATAATGAGGTAGTCTAAAACTTATTGCTCCAACATTTAGAAAAAGCAATTAAAAATGACGCATCGTAATATCGATAAAAGTTATAATTGAATATTTGAAACGTTATGGTGTTCTCAGCCGTAGCTTCTAGAAATTGCATACATACTATTTTGTCTGCCCTAGGACTATCCGCAGCATGTACACTCACTTACCAGTGACACTGCAGCGCTTTATTTTCGTGGCAAACTGGAATGTCTCACAACAGCCACGGCAGCAATGTAACGGCCGGCGGTGGAGGCTCGACTCGTGGCAGTCGCATCGGTGTTCTAAGGGCCGTGAATTGCTGTGTTTACCGTTATTAGGGAGCGCAAGAGCTGGGTCCTATGAAAAGCAGACGCAGTAAATTGCCCCTGAAAATCTTCACCGGATCTCCGCAAAGGAGAAAAGCTGCAGTTGAAGTAAGTGCACCACTGCACAACAGGCCAAATGCAAGACCTCCGCTAAGGTCAATATTTTTCGAATAAATTTTCGACTTATTTAATTCTACGTCGCCTGCCATTCTAGTACTTTTGTAGCAGTGGCTCTCATTAGCGTTTCATTAACAGCTGAAGGCTTCAAGTGAAAAGTGTTACATAGTTTAGCTTTGCTTTCAATTCGTTTGTCCTCTATGACGAAGTCTCGCCAGTTGACTTACGCGTGCGCAAAATGCATGGAGAGAAATGGCGCTCCTGGAACTCGAAGTTCGCGAGTGACGAGTTTTACATTGAAAGTTAGAAAATTAAAAGGTAATGAAAGATTTTGCATGAGCATAATTCCGAGTGAATAACTGTCATAATCTATCATATATATGACTGAATATTGATTAAAACCTAGACCAAATTGATGCGGGTATGTCTATGTTTCATTGATTAATCACAGGAATTTCAATACCTATGATTTAGAATTATTTAGAAAAACGTTTGATGTTCAAAATGAATATGGCGAGTCGTCAGATAATAGAAAGAAAAATACTATAACGTGTAAGTAATTGATCACTCGAGAGTTGATCGAACATGCGTTTGGGAAATACTGAGACGTACATCACTGGGAATACACACTCATTATGCAACTTTTATTTCAACTAACAGGCTCGAAACATATCATCTAAATTTGTGAAAGGAAATGTTCGATTAACTGTAAAGTCCACCGCGAGTCATTCAATCCCTGAGAATATCCAACAATTGGGCCCACCGGAATCAAGTGATCAGTCCGAAAACAGCTGTCAGAAATAGATCAGCCGGGTGGGCATCTTAAAGACCGTACTAAGAGATGTGTAAAATTTTGATTAATATCATCGTGTCCCGTGCTGTCTGAATAGCGTTGATTTTTTGACAAATGAAATATTGGCGCATTCAGTGTCTTGCCTTGCTCTATTTATTTATCTCTGTGGGTGCTATCTCAAAGGTAAATGAAGCTGCCAGTTATGTTTTTGGAAATTTCGATGTGTCTTAAACGTGGCAATCACTGTGTAAGAATCCACGGTCTTTCAGTTCAACATTTCAGTTACTCAAGATCTGTTGTGTAGCGGTAAATATTTGGTCGGCCAATTCCTTGACTGTTCAATCTTCCTATTAATTAATTGAGATAAAATTGTAACATCGTCATAATGCGCGTAGCGAATGTGTATCTGGGCAGAGTTGGTGCGAGTATATTCTGAAATTTCTGCGAGCTTATTATGTCTCATAGATTTGTCCAAGAAAAAAACAGCTGCTGTTGTCGGGCAGAACTCTCAGAAGAAATCTTTTGAAAAATTGGTTTGGACTGAAATTCTTGGTAGCAAAATTTAGTGAGTGCAATCTAATATCTTTTATTTACGAATTGTCGTTATACGTGCGTGTGTGTACTCTAATATAATGCATGGTTGTATGGCGCACGTTTCATGTCTTCATCGTGAGGTGTACCATATCTTTTTACGCAGCTCGCGTTAACAAACGCCAAGTGTCGAGACGTCACGGTTCAATTAACTTCAGAATCTGCAGATAAATTTTCCATTTGTTCACTGATAAGGATTTTCTTGCTTTTTTTTGTCTCTAAATTTTACTTAACCTTTCTAGAGGTCATTATTTCAGGGCTCATTCAAGGGTAAAATGTAAAAATATTTTCTAAGAATTAAGTAGAAATTAACAATATACTTCATATAAGAATTACGAACATCGTTGCTATAATACATATAGACAAATTTTTCAGAAATCCACGTGCATTATGTTTGATGTATGATGTTGACAAATCAAGTTATTTATTTATCAATTTTATCTTTCTTAATTAAGGACTTTCCTACATTTAATAAAAATGACCGACAAAATTAGACGTAGAGAAGTTAAAGCAACCTTACGGACAATGTCCTAACATGCAGCCCAGCATGGGTGGAGCTCCATGATTTTTTATCAGCCTTAGCAGAGCTGGTAATGTGCTTATAATCAAAGGAGGAATGTAGTTTGATGACTCAAGATTCTATTTAAAAAGACTCAATTTATTGATGCAAAATCTTAGACTCAGCCGACGGTTTCAATAATATTAAGGATTAAAAGTGTTATTTTGTTCGTTTATTCGAACTACCTGAACATTTTTGCCCCCTTTTTCTTATCACGTTCTTGTGAAAATTATTCCATTAAATCTGTTACGAAAACAGACTTCTAATTTCAAGTTTAAGTATAGAATGAGATATATAAGAGGTCTTAATAACACGAGCATTAATTTTTTCTTTGAGGAGTAATTAAAACAATATCATGTATGAAATATTTTTGCCAACTGCACTTACCGTAACTTCAACAAATTCATTGTCCACCGAAATCTTGTTATTTTAAATTTCATGACAACAATAAATTTCCTATCACTGTACGTGAGCTCATTGTATGTTATTTGGTCCAACCCAAGAAGAATAAGCACTTTTGTTATTTTCATTCAATCGATCGGGGCACGATTGCTAAAGCTCCGCTGGGTCTCTTTTTGGACCTGAGACCTCGAGTTGGCCTGCCTGCGGGTCCTTGGTAGCGTGGGTTTCATCACAGAAACTACAAACTAACACAATTAACACGTTTTTTCCAATTTACTCGAAATTAAGTTTAAAATTTAAGACATTTGAAACATATATAATTTATCCAATAAATTAATTACATAAGGAACACATTATTTGAGTAAATGAAAAACATAATTACAGTAAAATTTATGATAGCTGCTTAGGCACGAGTGACATATGGAGCTCTCCTGCTCTTTTTACAGGGTCTTCTATGTTTTGTATATTCAGATGTTGCATCTTGGAAAGAATTATTCAGACCCGTCCAGTCAGAAATAAGACTCTTTTAACGGAAACTGAACGATATCAAAACGAATTCAAAGGGAATTAAAGCAAAACTTGAAGGGAATTAAATTCTCAGGGATGCATAGTATTTTTCATTCATGCGTTATTTGACAGTAAAAATACCCGTTTGAATACTGGTCCTGATTGCGCGCGCCGTTTGAAACAGACTCGATTTTCAGGCATTTTTAATTTTCCTCAGATAAAAGCTCTATCAGCATCCGTTTATGCAGAAGTGTCAGAAAACACACATTAGTTATCGCTACCAGGACTAGTGAAAAAGATACGGTAATTTTTACCTTAAATAATGCAACCTATCACAACTGGTCATGCCCTAACCTATTCTGTCTTAGCTTAACTAACCTCACCTGTCATAACCTCACTTATCTTATCATTCTAATCTAACCTAAATATCCTAACTTGAACTATTTTTACGTGCGTTGAGCTAACCCAACGTATCTCTAACCTAACCCTGAAATTTTGCTGTATTCAACGATAGAAGTCCCGGCAACGACAGTTATACCTAAAGACAATCAACGCAACCAAGATACCGCTTTAAGCTCGAATTGCGTCCTAATTTTGTCCTACAAAATAAGAAAAGAGGTAACGCATGAAAAGAAGATGTTATTGGTATTATATTATAGATGTTACTCTGATATTGCGTTTCAAGTACAAATGGTTCTATCATTTCAACGCGAATGTGTGCCACCGAGTTTGAGTCAAAATATACAACGCACTGACTTAAAGAGCGTCTGACTTCCACGACGTTCTCCTTGTAGGAGAGGCAAGTGATGCCTGGAGGTGGTAAGGATGTGGTTTTTGGTTTGTCAATGAAAATAACTTAAGTTGTACTCGAAGAATCTTCCTCAGAACATGCAACTCACCCTTCTTCCTTTGTGAGTGCTGCACCAATGAGAGTAACTTAAATATATAATCCAAATATATGTAGATATACTACAAAGTTTCTGATAACGAGCTCTCTAATCAACGACGAAAGGGAGTAGATGAATTTGGTCTACTTACCTTATATGTTAATAACTTCTAACCTTCAACTGCAACTGATAACTTACCTTCGAAGTTTTCAAGCTTAAACGAATATTTTGGAATGATGTCTCATTTAAAAAAATTGAAACATAAAAGAATGTTTGTAAATGAGTTATCTTATATCTAATTCATAATATACGCACGATGAGCAGAGAACAGAAGTGAGTGAAATTTATGCCCCTTTTTAAATGAAGTTTTTATGCGTAGCCGTCAGGGACTTTTCGAAATGTTTCAGATTGTGTTTTAGTCCGAACATTTTTGGCAGAGTGACTTAAAATGTCATCCAAATAAAATAATAATATTCGACTAAAATTAAAGTTTCTATGTTTACTCTTTTCTGTCATTGAACTACGCGAAGTGCACGCCTAGGGAAAAACAGCGAGTCATATCCGTCCGACGACGGGTCGGTGAAATGGGACAACCCCGCTCGTAAATGGGGAATAAAAGCCTTTGAAACAACATCACGCACTTTGCTGTAGCAAAAGTGTCACGTGAACATTTTTTTACTCCAAATACCAGCTGTTGTAGCCTAAAAAATCAAGTTCTTTGTTAAGCGTTTCGATGTTCCTCTATTAAACCGTACCTTCATTGTTGGACGGAACGCGATACAATCGCGGATACTTCATCATCCTACCAAAGTTCTACTGGCTCCATCATCATCACCATCATCACCATCATCATCATCACCATCACCATCATCACCATCATCATCATCACCACCATCATCATCACCATCATCATCATCATCATCATCCTCACCATCATCATCATCACCATCACCATCACCGTCATCACCATCACCATCATCACCATCACCATCACCATCACCATCATCATCATCATCATCATCATCATCACCATCATCATCATAACTATCATCAACATAATTGCTGGCATTATCATCGAAGCTAGCGACATCATTTACATTATCATTATTTTTAGCATCATCATTTAACAACTTATGCTTTTAACACTTTATTTCATAACATCCTGTTAGGAAAAATGTTTCATGTACTTTTATCGGCATGCAAATTCGACTTACAGGAGTGCCAGTATTTAATGTACGGGTGCAAATACTTTTCCATCTTAGGCTAGTACAACTAAAACTTTTAAGTGAATGTTCAAAGTTGCATCTGCAACAAATTTGTTGTTATAAGTTTTATCATAGCATTGGGCTGTAATGTAAATGCGACAAAATCAGAGAACAGTTCAACTGCCCTACCCATCATCTAAACAGAGCAGTTGTTAACGCTAAATAAGCTGGAGACTGAAACTGTTCAATACACAAACAGTGGACAGTGACGGTGTCTACTGAGGTGACGGATTAGACTCAACACTTTGGCTGCGACGTGAGCCATATATGGTCACTGAGGGAGTTTTCATTATGCTGCTGACCAACCTGCAGTAGCCACAAACTCAAGTTTTGAAAATTCTTGATCAAAACCAAATGAAAACACGAACCAGTTAATGCATGGTATTTTCGAAATTGCTTTCCACAACTGATTTTAAATTTTAATTGAATATAAAGCTTCAGTTTTACCTGCCGCAGTCAAATGGTTAATATAGTAAACAAATATAATCATAAAAATAGTTGGTCCAAATTAAAAAAATCGGTACTGTGGTCAAAAAAGGTGTGAAAACTCAAGAAATTACGACAGAAATTAGAATTAATTCGAGACACGTTCCTTAGAGAGCGAACGTCACCTCAGACGCCTGAGAGTAAAGTATAGTATCACCTCCGCCATGGTTTGGGTTACCATCTTGTAGTGATAAAATGAACTCTTTATTGAACACAAAGCCATGTTGAACCCAGCTGATATTTTTGTGGGAAAAATTTCTCACTATGACCAGTAGGTTGCACAAATGTTGCAATTTTTCACGGAAATTTGATGACAGATGAAATGAAATTGGAGCTATTTTTATTGTAATTTGTAGTTAAATTTATATTCATTTATTAAGCATGGTATTATAGTTTTGCGATAATACTCTCTTATCAAACCTTTTTCATGTAACTTCTTCTTACGAGACTCATTTTGGATATGAAAATATGTAATCCACGAGCACATGCGATCATGTTCGTTATCTTCACTTGAATATTTCAATTAAATTTTTTTACTGCAACTAGTTAATGCGCAAATAAAAATACCGATGCTACAAATTCCACGAGTCATAACACTAACTAACCTCCTGAGCTACTTTCAAACACAAAAGGAGATGGGGGAGGTAAGTTAAAACACTGAAACCACTCCGCGGGGGCATTTGAATACGTTGTTCACTTGTGAGTGAGAAGTCCAGTACCGCCTGGTAGCCTTCTGCTCTATGCGTTTAACGATCTACCATTAGCTCCTACCCCTCATCGACGTAAATATGTTCCTTGTATCCTCTCAGTTCCCAAGAGGTCTGGGACAAAAATCCAAACAAGATCGCGTTGAAAAAAATAATTACATAGTACTCATTCTCTCGTCACTGCTAATACAAGCATCCTGTCTTTGCTCTAGGAATCTTTCTCATCCCAATGCCGTTTAACCATTTAGCCACTCAACTGAAGAGAAGCAGGATTTTCCGCTCAGGGAAATTAGGGATTTGCCTCTCAAGGGTTTAGCATGCCTCATTATTTAAATATTATATTTCTTCTCTAAAATAAATGATCTCATTGTACACGTGTGTGTGAAGTTGTGGGAGTTAAAGTAGCAACAGCGCATAATGAATGACGAAGAACCATTACAGTGTTTATGGTAGTGGTGTCACCAGTGATAACCAAGTCAGAAATAGTTTGTAAGATTTCCGTTCTGGAGATCATTTATGAACGGATGAATTGAAAACGAGGTGATCATAAAACGTTGACCAAATACCTCAAGATGCCTGGTTGAATCTAATCCTAATAATAGTACCGTGAGTTAGCATTCGATCTAAAAGTTGATCAATTCACAATATACCGCCAATCTAAAGAGTAGGAAATGTTGATGGTTTATGGATGTGGGCCCCATGTCCTTACGAAAAAGTATAAATATTATCTTATATCAATAGGGAGATGTCTTATTTCAAGATAGGGAACTAACCCATATTTCAAACTTGTATGCACAGGAGCTGGAAATTCTTTCATCAGAATGTTCGACGTAAAAGACAGTAAGTTGATGGTGATAAAGCTTGCCCCCAAGGCGGAGTTTCAAAGAGGTGAAGTGATGCTGTGTGTGTGTATTTGTGTGTGTATCTACGTGTGTGAGGGAAGAACACTATGACATTATTCATTGTGAATGCGTTAACTGCAATCAAACACTTAGAGCAAATTTTTGTTATTTAATAGAGCCTGCGTGTCCAAGCCGGCCTATAATAAATAGCTCCCACTTGTCTACAGACACCACTTTGTGCTCTGAATGAAAACGCAAGACCTCTTATGGAAGAAATGATCTGAGAAAAAAATATAGTTAAGCTGGTCGTACGTTCCTTCCTCTAACTCCAGAACTCGTATCGAGTGTTATTCATCTTTTTTGTTCCTTAAAATATGAGTTAGATTATAAATAGTAATCTGAAGAGGAATCGATGAAAACCATTCGGGAAAATTCCATCAACTAAAAGCTTATGAATTTTACTTTAGTGGAATCAATACATTCTTTGCTAAATGGGAAGAGGTGATGTGCAAAAATGATGAATAAAGGGTTTGTTAAAATTTCTTAATTCCTTAACTGAACATTGAAGAATGAATTGAATAACATGAATATTCTTCATAACCTATTGTTACTTGGCGGTATTCATCATCATTATCTATAGCTTTCACCTCGATGAAAGCTGCATAAAATTCTATACTTGAGAGAAGCATCCATCATTTCTATTGTTACGTGACATAAGCACTAACCGTATAAAATTGGGAGCATACAGGGAGTAAATAATCATCTCGGGCTCTGACAATTTCAATAGATGTAAAGTCTTTACAAATACACTGAAATCGCTTTTCCTTTTCGGTAAGTCATTCCTAATTTGTGTTCGCACTCGCTCAGGACGTAGAATAGGAAGAATATTAGTTCCAAAGTTATTTTAAATAAGAGGAAGCAGGGACTCGTAATATTAGCGTGCCATCCGCAGAAATTGCACGAGTGTGCGAAATAGGATTGTAATTAGGTCATAACTCATTTCAGTACGCAAAGCTTACTACACCTGAGCCATCATATCTCATGGAAAGATTATACAAATCGAATGGTTCCCATTTTCTAGCAGAACAGCACTGATATTTTTCAGGGAGCTCTCTCAATTAATGACAGTCATTTTTCAGGAAATGCATTTGATGTTGACTAATTTGTTAAAACGTTCAATCAAATTGAGTTTTGCCGAGTCTGAAAGCCACTAATGAGATCATGGACAGAAAAGAGACTGTATTTGTGCCGTCATTTAGCATCGGCCACTAGCTTATTTCTGGCCACATTTCATCGAGCTCTGGTCGATGCAGATCGCGACTGCCTGCCACTCGTGATTGCTTTGTTTAGTGATGAAAATCCTTCCACTGCTCGCTCGTTGTGTAAGAGCATGCCTTTTTTCGGAATTGATTGATTGTGTTGATCGACTTTTAACTAATTCTATGCACACAAAAAGCGAAGAAATATATGAGGCAATATTGATTCTGTTGAAGCATTGTGTTAGTGTACGAATTATTGTAGGGTCATATCAAACTGCTTCAAGAGCAAAATCGGAGGGTTCACTTTCATAGTCACATCGCGCGACAGCAGAACGAGCATTTGATTTCGTGCTTGGAATTGACGAATAACTGTCAGAGGCTAATAGGAGGGACATGCGCAGCTCATTTTCTGACTTCGTTAGGCTAGACCTCTGCATTTTAGCGTCAGATGGTTTTCATTTGAATCATTTCCATCAAAGCCGCTACAATTAATTCCTGAATGGATTGCAGAATAGTATCTGAGGCGAAAAATAATATAAAATTATACTATTATACTCTAGCATGCCATGATTACATCTTACTACTGTGGAGATTATTTTTGGCTACTTTCTTAAATTTTGTGTATGTCCAACTATGGTGTGATTGCCTCATTCACGTAAGATCATGGTTCATTTCAGCGTGCATTGGTTGCATTGTAGGGCAACTGGTGAACGACTGTGCATTATTATTCAACGTTAATCCTCATTCTATCTATCCAGCTTCCTTACTGATCAATTTTATTTTTGTTTGGTTTGACTGTACAAACTGGCATTTTGTCGCAGGAAATTTGTGCATGATATTCTCGATGATGAAAGCAAATGGCTAAGTTCAGCTGGAAAAAATGTTGAGTTTAGGACCAATGCACAGGATACAGTAGCAGTAAAAAGGCTACGATTTTAAACTTAAAATAAAAATCTAAAACAGACGCATGAAAACGCTATATATTTCTGTGAAGTACTTTTAATTCTATTTTATTTATTTGTCTATTTTGTTGATTAACATGCAACGTACCTTAACAGTAAAATTAGAGATGTTTCATCTATATACCTCACAGCATTCAGAAGTAGAGTGTGGAGCATCGTGTATTTATCGTGCTTTCCTAACGGTGCTTTTATGTTCAAGTTCTTTCAAGGAAAAGTGAGCCCATCGTATGGGAACTATGTTGCTTTCGGAAATAATCGCGTTTCATCGTCATGATCATCTTGTCTCTCCGCACTTTATTTAGAAAAGACAGCGCAGGGCAGCCTGTTATGTCTCCGTATTTTCCAGTATTTTTGCCTCTCAGCAAGATTATCTTGGGTGGCCTCCACGTTCCCCAGATTCAACTCCACGTAACTTTTTCTCGTGGAAATGCCTAAAGCTTATACTGTACCAATACGAACACGTGACAACACGTATCGAAGATCTGAAGATAGAAATAACTAAAGAGATCTTTGTTCTTCCAATGGACATGACTTAAATGGCTTTGGTAAACTTCTGAAAATACTTCAAACTGCATCAACACGCCAGTCAGGTGATATTGTTTCAAAGCCTCTTAAAATGAAATTATTTTAAATTTGCTTCTTTGAAGTCAAACACATTATATTAAAGAATAATTAGTTTATTCTTTATTAACATTTAAAACTCTAGCTTTTTTTGCAGAACCCAGCATTTTTAAATCTTGCACGATGATGCTCATACAAAACTACAGTTGTTGAAAATCTTGTCTTGTCTGTAGAAAAATATTGAGATCAAAGTACAGCCTAGTAAGAGATGAAATCATATTAAAAAAGTGATTTAACTGATTTGTCGTTAATAGTTTTGTATTGTTTGAGAGAGCAGCATCTAGATCACACAGACCGATTATGTCAATACACGTTAGAGTACTATTTCTTCAGAATTTCCATCTGAATCTGAACTATTGAGCTAAGGCACAGGAGATTAGTACCAGAATATTATTTAACTTAGTTGTGGCTAACGTGGGATAAAATATTATTGTGATTTGACCTCATTTGAAGGCTTTATTGGGAATCGTTTATAAGAAGAATTTTGCAAAAGAAATCAAATCATAAACATACACTGTTGGGTATTATCAACAAATATTAACCAATAGAAACATACGTTATAAACTAAATTTCAAACATATGATTATATCGTTGTCTAAAATGTAGCTCATGTTTTCAGCCATGACGCTGACTGAGTACACACTCAGTTGACATAGTATCAAACTTCAGCACAGCGAGGTGCTGGGACGCGGATACTGTACCTTACCATTTGGAAGTGCAATGCAGCGTCGACAGTTCTCATGCTCCTAGTGTGTTTTAATAAAACAAATTGGTGCGGTTTTACGTGTGTTTAGTTTACTTATTGAATTATAATTTAATATACTCTAAGTTTAGTTTATGGACACGAATGGAAAATTTTGTTGCTCTGGAAAATTATAATCCATCGTGGCTCTGGACTAAAGGATTTTACCTAATAATACCCCTGGCGTATTTATTCATTCATATATTTGTGTGATGTCCGCTTGTTTTGTCTCTCTGTCACCCTCATAATGATGTTTAATGACAGTGTCTGTGTTGTGAGTTTCATCAGAGCCCTCGTATACAAGAATATTTTGATCGCAGGTACTGTTAAGATGGATATATTCGTCTGTTCGTCTGTCATCCACATCTTAAATTGGAATTAAATACTACTAGAAGAAGAATTAACAAACTCTACTTTGCACTTATACACGATGTTTAAAAAATATAAGCCTCACGTTAAATTGTGACACCCATAAATGTTAGCCAACTTCAGTTAACTTCAGAAACTTGTAAGTAAAAAAAAGTTGTCCACTGAATGAAATGAAAACATTTTTTTCAGTACACCAAATCTGCAAGACTTTTATTCAGTTATTAGAGTAATAGTTTTCTGCTTCTTATGGATTTGTCATTGAAAATGAGTCGGTCGTTCATGAAATGTCCTATATCAATAATTTTTAAAAAGAACATGCAAGAACTAACTCATAAAGAATCACTTGTCTGGTAAATCACAACGATAATGTTGACGGCTGATACACAATACTCAAACCATACATGACAACTATAAGGACTGTTATAACCCTATTCTTTATTAGCTTTATTCAGTAGTAATATGCAACGCTATATCATCTATTTCAGAGTTATTTTGCGTGAAACCTCGAAATAAATTAGTTATGGTTTTGACGAAAATAAAACCCTTACGATTGGGAATGCTATGGCTTTCGCCAGCGACGTTTGGAAGTCAGCTGTGCATGTCCTTTACAGTAGTCCCTGGTTGCCTATAACTTTAAAATCTTCTCGATAGCTCAGCTGAATATCAAGAGTAGAATTAAAAACTTCCTACACTATATCACGGGGAAATACGGTACTGACGTAGAAAAAATTCGTGTCTCAAGTCCGCCACTCGTCCGCTCCGAAGTCCGGTGAAGTTCATCGTCAAAAAATTCGCACCTCAATTTTCAGGAGCAGCCAGCCGCGTTGCTGAGAGAGGAACTTTTTTCGTATAAAATTAATGGTAACATTTTGTTTGGCTCACCCTCGCCAGTTGAACGACGATACATAAAACACAACTTAGCACCTTTTTCTGCTGCACTTTATTGCGCCAGTTTATGGAACACGAAATAGCAATTAGATCTGCTATAAAATGAACTCTTGAAAAAACGCCTGAAAAATTGTCGCTCCGAATATCACCTTGAATTTTTTTACCGCCCCAAAAATTTAGGTACAGTATGAAAGTATACTAATTCAAATTATTTCAAACCTGTCGCTAGAGTTTTTTTTTTTTTTTGATTGGCTGCACATGATATTCTGTCCCCAAATTATCACTTTTCCTGATATTTTACCTCCATCACATCACATGTTGACTCGTTATAGAGTGATATGAACTTCAAATTGGACGTTTTTAGATATCTTTGAAAAATAAAATTGTTGCCACGTATGAATTTTTGTGGGTGGAGTTTGGTGTTAGTGGCACTAGTGGCTACCTCAGTAAGCTCCCTAACGCATAACGCCTATTTACATATTTTGTTCTTCGTTTTCACAGTACTTATCATGATTCTAGTGTCATTTTCGGTTATATTTCTAAATTCCTTATTTTGGAGTGATTATATTACCACAGCTCTATTGTCACTGCGGTAAGAAGAAAATTTCTATCCATGTTATGAACGCGTTAATTAACTGTTTTCATTGTAATGGTTACAACATGTAAGGTTCTTCATTTTAGCCATGTACGTTTGAAGTTTTTCAGCTTTTCCATGCATCATCGCTTTGATTTGTGGGCTCTACAACTTGACCAAACTTACGTAAGAATTGGTCAAATTTTAATCCGAGAGAACTTTTGACCTATCTTTGTGGCTCAAATTTACCTTAGGTTAAGAATGATTATCTCATCATTTTCAGACCAACTCGAATCTCATTGGACTAAATTCGCTCATCTTGTTCTAACTTGTACTAGCAACTCATAATACTCTAAGTTATCAACAGTCCTACTTAACCCTTCAGAATACATGACGTTATAAAAAGTTAATAGAAGTTTGTTCTCTTTTGAAGTCTGAAACGTGTAAATGTGTAGTTAGCCTGCTATTAATTGCGGACGAGTGCATCTTATTGGTCTAAATTGTAGGCTATCTAAAATTACACAGAACTGAGCAGAATATATTAGCTCAATATCCTACTATTTCCTCCATCTAACCACTCGCAGAGAGGACCTAAAAAATTAATAAAGAAAAAATTCGATTCTTTCATTATCTACTTTTCGTCGATTATTTTGCGTTCATTCCACGTCAAAACTTATTTGGTAAAAATCTCATTGCTTAATTGATGCATGAACAGAATGTCAGTATTTCTTTCCCCTGAACATCTTGCCCATTCATGCCTCAATTTCGACTATTTTCACACTTTCAACTCGAATACAGAAATGTTCCTCATGCAGCTCTTTGAACTATTATGCTCACTAAATTGTTCTTAAAATAATGAAACGGATTGATTTTAATTTTCCCAGTGGTGCTCTATTTACGATGGGGAAACATTGCAGCAATGCGTCCAGCATGCAACTGGAAACAGCAAACATTGAGGGACCTCGCCAACTCTACGCTATGCAGACATTCCTTCCTCAATCACTCACTTTGCCTGGCGGCCACTCTGCCTCACCATCTTCACATTTATCTCACCATCACTTCAGTTCTGTTCACCGCTCAATAAAAACTCATCCGTGAGTGGCATCCGCCCATCTCCTCAATGAATCACCGCAGAATCTTCATCATTTCCAGTAACCGCTCAAAGCACTCAGCTCACTTCTCACGGCCTTTGTTTCCGACACCTTCATTCAACCTTCACTTTGCACATATTGCCTTCATTTGATTTTGGTTTCAAAATTCACTGTACTTCATTTTGTGAAGTTGAAACGATTTATTTGAAATTCTCGCTATAGGAGTCCTACACCTATTTAAAAAAAACAGGACAGGAATTAGTTCAAGTGTCTTAATTTATCAATACGAGTGAACACGGCCCGTCAAAAAAATGACAGGATTAGATATAGGACCAACTGAGCTTCAACATGGCTTTCCCATGATTTCCTGTGCTATTCTATGGCTGTCCAATACTTTCCCAAGGCTCAACCGCTGATATGCTATTCAACCTAATCTAACCTACCAATACACGTGATATTCATTCCGGCTCCCAATCTGCTGGGTTAATTAAGGCACCGAAAATAATTGTGGAGTTGATGGAGCTTGTATCACAGATACGCTCATCTCACACTTCGGCTGGTGGGTGTGACACACAGACGGACGGACAGACGGACGGACGCGGCTCCTTTTATAATATAGAAGATATTTTTTCTATAAGAAGAGTGCATGCATCTACTGAATAGAGAAAAAGAATATTGGTGGTCAAACGTCAAGGTATAGATTTGCCTGACACCAGAATCTTTCCATTTTCAGACAAATGATGTGACATTAGCCCTTCCCTCCTTCTATAAAAAACTAGTGCACACGTGCTGGTCGGCATTAATCTTAAGAATTTCATCCTTTTTTTCTTGAGTTAAATTCGCTCGTGCAAGTCCATGCTGTTCGGCATTAGTCTGAAGAATTTCATCCTTTTTTTTCTTGAGTTAAATTCTCTCGTGCCACTCGATGTTGTCCAGCGTTATGCAGAAGAATTTCCTCGCTTCTTTCATGTGTCAAGAGGTTTACCCCAAGATTTCAATTTTTTTCATCCGATTCGTTTGAAATTTTGTCACTATATGTATTTGTTGATAGTAAACTTTTTACTCGCGTAACTTTTTCGATTTAGGCCTTATTTTTTTGAAAAATACGAAAAATGAGTTTTTGGTACATTGTATGGATATTTCAAAGGAATAGAAGTCATTGAGTTTTTATGTTAGAACAAAACCAAAGACAGTTATAGAATCCTTGAAGCATTGCAAACAAAGTTACGGAAACACATTTTCCCTTTGACTGTTTTCGTATTTTTTATATGCGATATTTGATCACTAATAACATATACATTTTTTAACTTATTTTTGTATATAAAGAGAAGAAAAGTTTCAAAAGTCAAATTTGTTCCCGTAACTTTGTTTGCAGTGCTTCAAGAATTCTAAAACAGTCTGTGGTTTTGTTCTAGCATGAAAACTGAATGACTTCTATTCTTTTGAATGTTGAAAAGGAGAGGGTTTGGGTAGAAGCCATAAACAATTTTTTTGTTGAAGTGTAATATAATGAACAATTTATGTAATTGAATGCTGTTTTCATTTTTATTTCGATAATCTCCATGCATATCTTCATATTCACACTGAGAATTTTAATTTAAAAAAAATTCATTGTTATGAAAATGATGAAATTCTATATTTGTAGTCTGATTCTTATGAAATTTGACTATTCTATGTAACCTTTGAAAAGAAACACAATTTTTCTATTCATTTTTTCGATTCAGGCCTTCGTTTTTTTTAAAAATTGGACATATTGGTTTGGTGGTTCATTTTTATTGATATTTCAAATGAATATAACTCATTGATTTTTTGTGCTAGAACAAAACCAAAGACAGTTTTAGAATCCTTGAAGCATTGTAAACAAAGTTACAGTTTCAAATTTTCCATTTCCCGTTTTTTTTCTTTTCATATGGGGCCGAAATGAGGTCGAAAATTCAGAATTTTTGGTTACCCCCCTTGGGGGGGACCTAGTGTCCGTAGCGCCATAAAATTTTAGGGCCGAATAGTCCACCACTTAAGGGTTCTTTTCCAACAACAAAACAAAAAAAGCTCACCGGACCGACAGGGGCTTGGCAGGGGCCACGATAGAGGAAACAAGGTAGGTTTAAAAACCAGTCTTTTTTCGATGACGGCGTGGTTCTGCTGACGTCACGGCAACGAACCAATAGCAGCGCTCATATTGCATCTGGTAGCATTGCTACCTTCAAATTTGGCTCCACTATTGGCCTAACGACGTGGCGTTTTGGTGACGTCATAAAGTTGGTTCGAAATAAAGCCTTTCTGTTGGCTAGCCGAACAAGAAGAGGTGCATTTTTTTACTTTGAAATGACCCAACCTTGTTTTCTCTACCGTGGCAGGGGCCTGGGGTGACCCCCTTAAGCTCTCTCTAGCTACTCCGTGTTGCTCTGCACTATTCCGTAGAATTTCAAAACACCGTTCAAGGGTCAATTTAGCTCTACCTTCTCGTTGGCGAGCAGCATTGCTTCGTCTTGCCATTTCGCGTTGTTCATCCGATCGTCTTCGGCGTTTTTCTTGCTGTCGAAGTCTTGCTACTTTTCTCTTGCGGTTGGACACATTTCTACCCATGGTGGCCTTTTTTGCCAGAATTTTATTTTGAAATGTCGTTCATTATTTCTTCTGAACTTTTCAAGAAAATCACACTTTCGAAAACGATAACTCAAGTTCCAAAATCTTGGGCCTTATACTAAGTGGTACCCAGGTTACTGGTCAAACGAATTTATAACATTTCTATTCGCATTATCAATTAAAAATATCAAAGCAACATGATGAATTTCAACAGAGAAAGCTCCAAAGAAAATTTCTATTTTAAAAAAAAGCCGATTACGTATTCTGGATACCATAATGCAAGTGAAAGGGAGTTGAATCGCCACAGAAAAATAATGCAATAGAATAATTTCTTGTATTTCTTGAGCTTTATCCTTGTTGCTATCAAAGCTATCGATTAGAAGAGGGGGTCACACAAACGGACGGACGGACGGACGCGGCTACTTTCATAATAGTGATAATTGAAATGCAAATTTAAGTTTTCATTCATTTTTACGTTTTTCCTAATCATCCGCAAAGAATAAAATTGAGTTTTCAGTATTTAATTTGGAAAAATACCCTATAGGTCTGAAATTAATTTTTGTTTTATGTGAAATAGAAAACAATTAATAGACTTTGAATATATGTCAAGTTAGTGGACTAATTCTTCGTTTAAAAGTTGCACAAATGACAAAAATGGTCCTGGTATTATCTTACAAATGTTTTTGTCATAATCTGTGAATAAAATGAACTGCAGGTTTAAGTTTTAAATTTCAATGCACTGGCCAGAAAAATAAACAGGAACGAAGTTCAAAGGAAAATCGAGAACAGGTACGATACAAGTCTCCAGAGCGAGTTGATATTTCGATAATCTCGATAATTTTTAACTTATTTTTGTATATAAAGAAAAGAAAAGTTTCAAAAGTCAAATTTGTTCCCGTAACTTTGTTTGCAGTGCTTCAAGAATTCTAAAACAGTCTGTGGTTTTGTTCTAGTATGAAAACTGAATGACTTCTATTCTTTTGAATGTTGAAAAGGAGAGGGTTTGGGTAGAAGCCATAAACAAATTTTTTGTTGAAGTGTAATATAATGAACAATTTATGTAATTGAATGCTGTTTTCATTTTCATCATCATGTTGCTGCTCGTCAAAGCGAGTCTTTGACTATAGTTTTGACTCGTAGCTCGAGACGCTGGTAGTTTCTCAGCGTCGGGAACCTTGTTTTAAGGTTGCGCAAATTAGAAGAGATGCGCTCTCGCACCCTCGTCACCTTCAGCCAACAAGGATTGGAAAGAAGTTTTCTAGACGTATTGACTCTGGTCTCGAGCAAAAGTATAACGATTTACTGCAAGAGCAGTAAGAAAAGTTGAGATAATTAGCTTGTCAAATAAACTGGACGAAGGTAAATAACACGTTTAACGAAAAGAATTACACAAATCTGAAAATAGGAGTTGAAGTAATTAAGTAAATATGATTCAGAAACTATCTTAATTCATCGGTTCATCGAAACTCACCTAAGGAATTTATCCTCAGCGAGGTTTCTCTTTCAGTGGCAAGTAAGGTAAAAGGCTCATGTGGAGCAACCGAACACGGAAGAGATAATCCCGTTAGTCTTAATATTACATTAATAATTAATACTAGCTGAATTATGGACAGCCTATTTGATGACTGTATCGTAATAATTGCCACTCGAGGAGGACAGCAAAGGTAGATCAATAATCGCCTCTCGAAGAGGGCAGCAAAGGTAAGTAATTAATGCCTTTTGAGGACAGCTAAAGCAAGTTAATAATTGCTAGGTGATACAGAAATAATTAAGAACACCTAAGTGAAAAAAGTGTTACGAAAGATAGAAATGCAAGTAGAGGAAACAAGTGAAGACAGCACAAGAGGAACGGAAATGTTCGTCCTCTTGCTAAACTGCGGGCATTGATTTCAGCCCCAACGGAACTTCAAAACTCTCGTCTGTTGCACAAAGAGAAACTTCCGCTGGCACATGTAACACTGGGTGACTTTCAGAAGCAATGGTCAAGATGATAATGATAATAATAATAATAATGCTTAAAACTAGGGACAAGATTGACCTCACCACCGTACGAGCTCCAAACCTCAAGTGTATGGTGAAACGGGGTCTAGACGGCTTTTTTACGGAGGTGAGCGCACTGTATTTCTTATAAATCATGTTTGTTGTCTCAAAACAACTGTCGCAAGGATACTGTAAAATGAAATTATCTTTTTCTATTTACAATCAGTGATTATTTGAAGTTTAGCACAACAATTATTATTGAGCCTTGATAAAGAACACCTTTAGCATGATTCAAGAAACCCTATTAGTTACTTCATATTGAGCGCAGTAGAACTTGCTAATGAGCCATCACAAAGCTCTATACTATATCGAGTAACTGCTCCAAGTGTACTTTCTTTCACAGAAAAAAAAAACTTTGGTATCGTATTTTTTATTGTATTTCGTTGATGATATTTGTTTAAAAAAATGTTCTGGCATATAATTTATTGGAGAATTTGTTTCACGTATTTTATACGATAGCCTGACACAGTAAGAATTGCACAGAAAATGGAATGTTCTTTATGTCTTCAAATGTAAGGACATACACATTGCACAACCAACTTTCTCACGATGCTAGCGGAGGTCTTCAGATTTTTTATTATGAATTTCATTTTTTGATTAAAAATGAAACTGGGTTTATCCTGATTCTTGCAAATAATGATATTCAAGACTAGGATTTGTGAAGACTGTTTCAATATGAAAACCCACTTATCCCTATTCAAGAATTGCATTATAGTAGGCGTTAGTAGTCTGGAGAGGTTGCAGGATTGTCTGTGGGCTTAACGCGGTATCATTATTGGAGTTGGACGCTTTGCAGAATTTCTATAGTTTCAGAACTTATTCTTCTTGTTATTAGAGATAGAGAACAGGTGTTGGTTGTCCTTCAAATGCTAATTGATTTAGTAGTAGAACTAATTAATCATTAACCACTCTAAATCTTAAAGAAATATTACATAGGTTATCTAATTGCTGGGGCTCCAATTCACTCGTTGAGTTCCACCTTGAGGCAGTCGATCAATTTTTACGGATTATTAGCTAATTATTATGTTTAATAAATTTATTTTTCTTTTCCCTATCTTCTCTGCTGCGCTAGTGGTGCTTTTGCATATTAATTCATTAATTCAGTGGCCTCGCTTGAAAAGGTAATTTTTACCGTACTATCACATGAGTTATTTTTAAAGATGAAAATGATAGACTTGGCTAAGTTTTGAAAGTGTAATGCTAAGTAGAAACACTCTTCTAAACTCTTCATGCCACCGCTTGTGGGAAATATAATTTGCTTGCTTTCCTGTAAGCATCAAATCGCTGGTGCAAAAGTATAGTCTTGCAGGAAATGAACTGATGCAGACGTAGTGTGTAAGAAAATTAGATATATACGAGTATGTACAAATTGATAGTATGACAAATTGCTTTCTGTTTTTGGATATTTTACATATTAGGAAATTAATAGCATTTTAATGCTTGTGAAAGAGTGTAGTAATCAATGCATGCCCACAATATCGTCATAGGGATTTTGTTTTATTTAGCTGCAGCTGGTGGTAGGGGTGATTTAAAATTAAAACATTCATTTGTTTTGTTACTTTATGGATGAATAAACGAAGAATAGTCTGGCAACAAGTTCGGTACATGAACACATTTATAAAAAAAAACAGCAACAGAAAATAACTAGCTGAATTAAGTGTTGAAGGCCTAACATTAATTAAATGATTACTCCTCTGTAAACCTTATGTCATACTTTCCACTGTATATGCAGTATGTGTTCATCTAAGGCAGAAAGTGGTGCAGCCAAATGCTTGGTAACTTGAGCAGTAGGTGTAGGATATAAAAATTTGAAATGTTCGAAACTCCTTAGATGTTTCACATCGAAACCGATGAAGATAGGATGCAGTAAAATATGCATTTATGGAACGAAATACCATTTTTGAATTTTAATTTTGTTTACTTGGCAAACTTTGGGTTAATATAAGTTCCATATGTCTATGTAGAACGGAGATCTTCAGCCCTGGAAAATTTGAGAATGTACCATGTCTCTTGACTAAAGGATGCCTGATAAGTTAGTAATCACTTGTAGTACGACTGTTAATGCTCACTTGAACAATGGCGAAAATGATATTTACTCACTAACATCAGCAATTTTAAAAGGAGAAGCAAAACCTAAATCATGAAAGTTTCTGACGCCCGCGCAATTCGAGAAGCGACATTGTAAGCCATTAAGCAATTATTGAACGTTTATGAAATTTGAAAGACTACTTTAATATAATTCTTGAGAAAGAGCGTCCTGTATTAATACATTCTGCATTATTCTATGTATTGAATACTATTATGTTTTACATTTGAGTTCTAACTATTTATGATTTTGATGCAAATAAGAACTTTATGGTGAGACATGCAATGACATCAGCCAACAATGCCAGAAAGTCAGCTGCATTAGCATTTTAGTAATCCTTGGCTAAAATTAATGAAAACAGCCAGTAACGAAAACAGAAAGTAATGGTCACTATAAACGCACAGGTATTGAATACATTTTCGTTAAAATGAGCTACACTTAACACTTTTCAGTTAACACGACACATAAACACGTAAGAACTACGAGTATTTTGGGGCCGGTGGATATCCCCTGTACCGATCCCCCCCAAAAAACAGTGAAATATTTCGGTTTTCGGATCTCTCAGTATCGAACTCGTCCGACACTGTCATGCGTATATCAGCAAGCGAAGAAACTAAAATTGGCTGCCACTGTCATTTACCAGCTTAAACGTTACTATACAAGGTAAGTACTAGCATTTTTATTCATTATTCTAGATCACGATGCGTTTGAAGTGATTTGGTCATTTTTCTGAATTGTTAAAGCTATATCAACATCTACATATTTCCATTGATACTTTTTCAGCTACATCTGTTTTCAGATTCGGAGATCAGTAAGGTTAAGCGTTCTATAGTAGTAACGTAAATTGAACAAAAAAAAAACATTAGCTCTCTGTTAGGCAGAATTGGTGGAAATTTCGTTGTTTCGAGGACACAATGGATCAATGTATTTGCTTGTTCAACAGGGAATTGTCTGTTACAGACGAAAGGATTTTGTCTCTTTTACTTATTCGAAGAGTAGGTGTTGTCAAGGAGAGCTTATCAGCCAGGCCAGGTAGTGAAAAAATATTCAAGAAATCATTGTGGCGCGTACATCAAAGATGTTCTTTAGTCTTCCTCAGTAGCCCCTCAACTTTTCAGTTTAGTATCAAATAATACCTTCGAGTAAGTAATTGACAGTATTAATACTCAGCAACTGTACAGGCTTCTTAACCGAGCACTACCCAGTCTAACTGAACCATGAATAGTATAATATAAAAATAATATAAATATAATAATGAATAATATAAATATAATCTAAACCATGAATAATATAATATAAAAATTGTATGAATAATTACTTACCTGAAGCGGAGGTGCTTTAAAACTCTAATACCCAGTCACACAATCGTATTTCTGAAGACTTTTCAAAATAAAATTAAAATTAGGCAATGTTCCACTTATTCATTCTTCAGGTTCCTACCCTTCCGTTTGGACAGAGGAGGTACTTTACCTGAAGAGATTGCTTCAGAAAACATTGGACGTTCTAAACTCATCCATACTCAGATTGAAATGTAAAAATTAAACCTTGCGCCACTTCGTGAAATACTTATCCCATCTAAGTTGATTTCTCAGATTTAGTCTCGCATTGAATTTTCTGACACGGCAATTACATATTTTATTCGGAATTTCAGTTAGAAATCAGCACACGTGTGGTAACCCACTTAGCATTCTAAAATTTATATTTCATTGACCAGACACACTTATGAGTATTGAATACTTTCATCGAATGGAAATTACGAGTAGGACAAACAAACACTCATTCATTTGGGAGCTTTCTTTTACCATCAATTTGGAATGTCAGATCTCGAAGCTCGCGGACTAACATGAAAAAATAAGAGTAATGTTGCAAATTGTTTGCAAAATATTAATCTTCACTTGATAGTTTCACTTTCATTAAACTGAAAAGAAATTTAACAACATTATATTATTCAGGAAAGTTTTTTTTCACTCGATTAGACCCGTCTTTACTAACACTGCAGCGAGCAAGAGCCGCGTTGACATTTTAAGAGTTAGAGCGCGTTATCGATGAAATTGTGAAAGAGCGGAGAGGCGCGGACGGAGCAGCTCTAACGCGCTTAGAAATGCTAACCCGAGCAATGCTTTCAAAGCGGGAGATTACCTGCGCTCTCTCGAGGTTCTTATCGAGCATTTTGCTGGCGCCGCTGCAGCCTGTGCAAATATTCAGCAGCCTCGGGACATGCTCTCCGCGCCCCGTCTTGGCGCGACAGCACGGTGGGGTGAGGTGTGGGTGTGTGGGCGTGTGGGTGTGTTGGTGGTGGTGTGTGTGTGAGTACGGGCGAGGACGTGGAGGCGTGTTGGTGTGGGTGTGTGGGTATGTGGGTGTGTGGGTGTGTAGGTGTCGAGACTGGAACCAAGACGTGTTGTTAGGAGTGTGTAGGTATCGAGACTGCGACGACGACGTGGGGACGTGCTGGTAGGAGTGTTTAGGAGCCGAGATTGGGGCGAGGGCGAGGAGATGTGTTGGAGGCGGCTGCTCCATGTTGGTGCTCGACACTAGGGTGGAGGCGGTAAAGTCTGCCAGTGTCAGGGTTTTGCGTTTTGAGGACTTTTGTTTAGGTCAGCACTCCAGAAAATAATTCTTTAACCCTGAAATCCCGCGATTTCTCTGCGTAATTCATTCTTTTAAATTTATGAACACAATCATTATGAGAGGTACAAATGTTCATCATATCCGGGATAAAGAGAAAGATCTTTTGCCTATTATTCTGATCCTTTCTGAAGTCTCTTAGAATTTGTCTTGTATTGCTGACAACAGAAGAAGTTCCTACTTTTTGACGTTACCATGTGGGTCAGTGTTTACTTAGCTCTTCTAAATTTCTCGTGAACTACAACAATGCTCCCAAGTCGCCTTCAAACGTCCCTAGATTTACCGCAGTCATCAGCTTTGGTTCTATTTTCACTAGTTTCTACAGTAGCATGCTGTTCATATAGCAGTGTTCGTTTCGTGGTACAGATCACCACAGGGAGAAAGATGTTCATCAATAGCGTGACATAGGTAATGTTTGCAGTTAGGTATTGTGTCAAATTTTATGTTCTTCATTTTGATAAGTGTAGTTATTCATCTCGAGGAGAACCTTCACCTTCGTGTACTAATGAATGAGTTTGTATGAGGTCGATTGTGCAGAGTAATATGGTCGCCAAGACGAGACTTTCAACTTTAGATAATTCCCGATAGCTCCTCGATATTGAGTATGTTCTCAATGTGAATGGAACCCATCTCAAAGTTGAACCTGTTGACACAACACAAGTTTTTTCGTTTTTTGTCATTTTATCTAGGCTTGGTTCTTTAAACTTTGGTACTCGTTGATATTGACGCAGTGTCGTTGTTATAACTAGGCACTTTGTTGTTATTACAAGAAAAATAGACATCTAAATATGTAGCTGACTTCCAGATGCCCAACTTACCCCCTTGTTAGTAGACCTTTACAATGCATTCAAATGAAACAGTTTGAAAATTTGCTTTAATGCCCTTTGTAAAAATACAGTGCATCCAATGCATAAACGGTGAAACATTGGTGGACGGTAGATTGGTGGAGGTGGCCATGTTGAAGTGATAGAACTGGAATGAGAGAGTGGTGGTAGATTGGTGGAGGTGGCCATGTTGAAGGGATAGAACTGGAATGAGGGAGTGGTGGTTGTGTGGCAGTGGTGATGTAGTGTGTGTGTGTGTGTGTGTGTGTGCGTGTGTGTGTGTGTGTGTGGGTACACATGCGCTGTATGTTAGAAGGTGGGATTTATATTGGCGAACGACGGCGAGACTAGCAGTGTACATACATCGAATTTTCAGTTCAGATAACCAATTGTCAATGCCTTCCCGTATTTTTACTTACATAAATTTATAAAGAACGAACCAAAAAATCATTTACTCAGGGAAGAAATATTATTTATGGCATGATATATACCCGATTTGACCTGAAAAAAGTTGTATAGTTTGATTCTAGGATTTATGCTTCTGAAAATTAGTTTGAGGACAAATAATAAATGATCTTACTGTTAGAGGAAGCCGAAATTCATCTTTGTTCCAACTGGACTAGGATGCGTCAAAGTGCGACTGAGACTCGACCATCTTTTATGAATTCATGCAAAAGTTTGTAATGCACATATTAGGCATGCAGATAACACTGCGCAAATAAGGTTTAGAATCTGCAAAACTATACAAGAAACGCTAAAAACACATAAAACATATGCCACGAAAATCGGTCGTGAAAACAACTAAAACTATTCCTGGATTAAATAGCAGAGTAGAAAACACGCGCCCTAAAGTGATCCGTCAATACCTTCGCTGCGAGCGGCACATGTACGTTATCTTACTTCTCAATGAAACACTCGCATTCAAGTGGTTAATGGATGATGCATAAAGAGTTTGAATAGCTTATAGCGAAAATGAACAGAGAAACGTTCTCTCACATTACGCGTCATACATAAAGACCCCACACGGCGCATCTCAACCACAGAGTTACAAGTACATCGTTCGTGTATCATAGTATGTAATTTTACATACTATTTTGTAAGCACTTAAATACCAAAAAATGTATTCACTAAAATATACATTTTATTCAGAAGGAAATTATCCGTTTTTTTAAATTGCTATGCAGACTCTTACGATGAAATTTAGCTATGATTTTCATAGCAGCAGGTATTTATAATTTGTTTCTTGAGTTGAGCGGACACGCGAAGACTAGCAGCAAATTTATTCATTTAGACAAATATTTAAACGAACAATTCCGACAAACAAGTATTTTATTTTCTATGGACTACTCATCAGGAGAATCATTACTTAGAACTTTTACAATAGTAGAGGAATTGCTATTTTGAACCCGACTCAGGTCACTGACGTAAATATACTCTAGGATTCATGGGGTTCCGTAGGGACCTTGTGGATACCTTACTCTACGCTTACAGTTACATTTAATCTAGAACACAACTCAATTGTACACAAACTGACCAAATAGTGGTTTAGCGTAAAATATTTAAAAATTGTTTCAAATTAATTTTCACACATACTATATAATGATGCGAGCGACAGCTGGATGCTCAAGAATTAGTTTAAAATTACTTTATGTTAAGATAATAAGACTATCGTTTGAGCTATCGAATTATAATTATCAGAAAACATGTTTGCTTTATCCATTAGAATTATCAATACCTAGATAAAAATGACAGTGGAGACTTTACAAATATCCCGAGACAATGTATCTCACGGATATTGAAGGTCACCGAGGGCATCGGTATCTATCAAGCCTAAATTTCAATGAAGAGGAAACTATACTGCGTGTTTTTCTTCAGTAGGAAAGCATGAATCTACTTCAGATTTTAATTAAAACTTTCGATAAAACAACGATTCTTAGAAACCTCTCGTCATCACCATTTTCCACCTCGACTCCATTGATTGCACTAGAAACCTCGATGGTCAAAAAAGTGCTCTTATTATCTATGACCTTGAATGTCCGGTTTGTTATTCAGGGGTTGATTTTTCAAACTCCATTTAACCTTCGTCGAATTTCAAAAATCAGATTGTAAAGAGGTGATGGACGATAGCGCATTACAAATAACGCCTGGGCTTGCACCGCTCACATTATCAATGAGGGCATTCTTCTCCAGTCGGTTTCGAGGCGCATGAAGGCAAAGCTCAAAGCTACCTTGACTCAAGACACATGTCTCACACTTCACATTGGGACCTAATATGATCCTTTAAGAGTCAATGTACTTCACTTCTCAGTCAGTTAGGCTGATTTGACAATTAAATACGCAGTACTTTTGTCTCCAACTTCATTTTTGTACCATGACGTTCTCAGATGCATCTATTTTTGATTGTTACCCAAATTAATGTTTGAAAATTCTGTGAGTGCAATTACTTTACAAGCAGAGCAGAACTCATGAAATGCTCATTCTTCTAAGCTCCAGCTTTGAGATAACAGTAAATTACACTCTTGTATACAAAACTCGACAGAAAGGTATGTTGAGTTTCCTCTCTATCATTACCATCGAAATCTTTTCGTGAAGACTTGGAAAACAGGAAACCTAGTTTGCGATGCATTTTCCCCTCGTGTAATGCAATTTTGTCATCGACGCTTCAATATTGCGGCTCACAGCAGAAATTTTTCATCCGGTGCTCCCCCACACACTTCAGACAGCACCGGGAAGCATCCTGAGGTGTATGCGGAAGTTAAGAAGGCTACGCTCGGATGGTTAGCTTTTTTCTCGAAAGAAATATTTCTAAGATTTTCATCATGAACAAGAAAATTATTCATTTTTCAATGGTTTTAATTTAGGACAAAATGCGTTACCATGTAATTGAACAACCTTTCTCTTGTTCCTAAGTTTCTTTGATCTACTTCCGTTTCTTTTTTATTACAAAATGGGTATCAATTTCAGAATATTTAAAACTGAATTCCATTTAGTTAAATGAAATTTTGATTCTGAGCGTGATTTTTAAATGAATTTTAGTCATTTTAGCGTAAAGAAGCGTCATTTTCATTCGATTGTTCATAAATTATGAACTGAAATATTTCTCAGCGATGACTGTAGGGGTGATACCATTTCGCCCGCATCTGGCCTCAACTGACGCATGCGAGCCGTAGTCTGCAGATTTATGGAAAGAGAATTAAAGTTGCCGTGCCGGTAATGGCACGATAAATTCTTCGTTGTAACATTTCAAACACTGTCCTGATGGTCTCTTCTCATTTGCTAGTAATGATTCAAGTTGGCATTTTTACTCACCCTTTTATGTTACAACATAGCACCATAAAGAATTTAATTTTTTCCTCACATTTGAGGGGATCTCTAAATCTACCAAGTGAGTAAAAACTTGCGTCGGTTTGCGCTGTGCCAGTCAGCCCTGTGCCAGTCAGCCCTGTGCCAGTCAGCCCTGTGCCGGTCAGCCACCCTATGCCAGTAAGCCCTGTGCCAGTCAGCCACCCTGTGCCAGTCAACCACCCTGTGCTAGTCAGCCCTGTGCCAGTCAGCCCTGTGCCAGTCAGCCCTATGCCAGTTAGCTGAGTCAGTTTTTCAGTTTTGCCAGTGAACCGTGCCCGCATCTGAGGTTTCCTTCCCCTCATGATCCTTTCTTAATAAACGTGTCTCGCTAGCAATGCTACATTGGGTCTATAAGTGCAGGTTGTACGTCCTCCCGGTAGAGCTACACTTTAGCGTCATAGCTATCGTTCTCCCCTTACAGCGCACCCACTAGTTGCGTCAATTCAGTTGCCGTAGTCGAGACAATTGGTTGCCCCGTGTAATAGGGCCTTAACACTATAGTCTTGATCGCTGCGTTGCCTGCTGGGTAGCAAGATTAGGGAGCTGCTGGTATTGGTGCTTGTCAACCTGCAGCCGCCGCTCTTCGAAACTTACTCGCTCCGGAGTCCCCGTTTCCTCAAGGGCTTCTCTGTTAACTTTTTTACGATTTTTTTTTTTGGGTGGAACCAATTGAATATTCTCACAGCATTTGATTTCCCGAGACTTTCAAATTGTTGGAGGAGTTGATGGCCAAATTAAGGCCTGCCCTTCTAAAAAAGTCCCTGATTATGATTGTAAAAATATATTTATATTTTAAATAGGCGATTGCTGGCGTAGGATTGAATCGCGTAGTAATAAAGGTCAATACCCTTTCGTGATCTTCTTGACTCTATTGTTGTTCAAGCGTTTTTAACTTCTTCGCATTGGTTCGCTCCAGTCTTTGTCTGTCCGCAGCTAAATATACATATTTTTCTTGGTAAGTCAAATTTGTGTCTGCAATTTTTAGCAATGTCGGCTTCCTTGGCCTGTCATGAGCCGACCTCCTTTCTCGCAACTTCAGCCTTAACTTGTAGAGTTCATTTGGTGCATTATCAGTGCAATAATTTCATAACCGTGCGATCCTATTTTGTTGCAACTTACAAGTCCATGATTTTAACGCCGTTTTAGCTATGTGAACGTTTCTCTATCAATGGTGTGTATGTGCGTTCTTGTCTCTGCGCAGGAACAATAATAGGAGCCTTTAATAAACTGGATTCAATCCCAAACGTTTGACTGATGGCTCCATATGTCTCCAAATAAACCCGTATTTCGATTGCTCTGGGAAATACGTAACAATGATAAAAGCTATATTCACCGCAGAATAACGATCACTTGCTCCATGAGTCTGTTTTGAGTTTAGATTTATGGCCAGACACGCGTTATTTTTCTTTCACCACTTTTTTTCGAGGAGGAAGCCAGGGTAGTGAGCAGCCGACTCACTGCACGAGTGTCTTCGCTTTCAAGTTTTTATTCCTTATAAGGTGCTGACAATTCTGCTGCTATATCTGGCGCAGCCGACCGAGGCACAGAACATTTTGTCCCTGGCGTTGCTTTTAAATGTCAACTTCATTGCGCTTCTCCTCAATAATCGCTCACTAGAAATATAACATTGAAAAAACCTTTAATTTAATTGTAATTATTGAAATTAAAGCTGATAATTAGCTGAATTTTGAAACGTTCTTATCAAGCATAGTCAAGATGCCTCTTCTCCATTACCTTCATTGAAAAAAGAAAGGTATATTCATTATCTTTAAGGCAATTTAAGCAATGAATAATAGAAATTTTAATCTGAGCCTATTTATCTATGATAATACTTTTTTAATTTTAATTTTCTTTTTTAAATGCACTCGTATAGATTCATAAATGCTGATGGTGTTCCTCAATCATTTTGTTGCTTAGCTTAGAGTACTGTGAGATGCAGACGGCTGAAAATCTCTGACCCAGAGCAGGGCAAGCTTAATTTCCAAATCCGATCAAAACTATTGAAGAGGGGAGATATGCTCTTCTACGAGATATATACGCTTCCTCTTTGTATCATGACAGTTTATGCATCATTGCCCAAGGTTGAAATGTAAAGTGTTATAGCGGTTAACACATTCTCCAAAGTCTAATATACAGGTGGTTCTATGCTGATTTGTACTTCTTGAAGCGTAAAAATAGGAAAATGCTTTTCTACTTCCATGATGAGTCCCTAAGCCCTCCTCTGCGAGTTTTGAAATTTTTTCGCGACATGATGGGATTACTGCACTTGTCTAATGAACTCAATCATTCTGCTGTAGGCCGATTTTGAATTTAGCCTTTGCATCAACTGATGTAGTGAGTAGTCAATGACAGAAAACCGTAGCGAGTTAAAAGAGTTGTTAGTACCTAATATCGCTTCATATACAGGGTGTCCATAAAATATTTTTATATTTTCGAAAATTTATTACAAACGCAATTGATAAGATATTTTTATTCCGATTTGTTCTATTGTATTCAGTATTTATTAAGGTTTTCAATCACATTCTGCATTTGTGTGTTTCAGGAATCCTGTTTGTGATAGAGCTTCTGTTGAATGAATCCCTAAAAGTGGCTAGCCCTCAAGAGAGGCGCAATGTGCCTCATGATGTAACCATCACGTGCATCAATCTGTTCATGTCACGAGAAATATATGGAGACAGGGACAGTATTAGCCGTTGCCTCAATTGATGAAGAGATACAGTATATTTCAACTAATGGTGCTCATGTAGAAGTCTATTAGATGCGGTAAAAATATTTTAATAAACGCTGAGTACAATAAAACAAATCTGAATAAAATATCCTATCAATTGCATTTGTAATCAGCTTCTGAAATGGTAGAGAAACATTATGAACACCCTGTACTTTGTTAACAGCTGTATTTTTTAGCGGTCAATTTTAAGGCTGCTCATGATTGCTGTGCAAAACATTCGTTTCCATGACAAATCCTTGATATGCGCTTAATTTTTCAACACAACCGATGAGACTCCCTTGACGACATAAAATGTCGTTCAATGTTCGGTAAATTTTATCATAAGACTACTCGAGCAATGTTCAGCGATTTATCAGGAGATTTTTCCTTGTATAAATTTTAATTCGAGGATCTGTTGTTGTATCTCTTCAAAAGCGGTGGAAAGTGAACTACACACTCTCTTTCGAAGTTTGTGTTGCAAGTGTGACCGTACCGGTGTCAGCTCCCTCTACCAAGCAGAGCTCCATGCTGCCAAACTAATGCTCCAATTCTGGAATTTTTATTACTAATTTACAAATCTAGCAAATTACCGCAAGAGGTCAATGGCTTTGCTTGCTCCACTGAAAGTTAAGGCGCATTCCCAAGCAATTTCTGGGATAGATATTTCTCTGGATCAATAATTATTCCCTTCTGTTTTCGTACTCCCGCTTCCTCACTTTTCTGTTTTCCCACTCCCACCTCTTACAGGATATGTAACTCGGAATCATGTCCACACGTGTCAAACAAAAGACTTGTGCATCGGTAATAAACCTGTGCGGGAAAGCTGCCCAAGAAAACAACCGAGTTTCCTACTTTGTTTGAATGTACTCTTGAGTGAACGGTTTGAATTAATATCCAAGGTATTTATTCAAATACCGTAATCCTGACAAAATATAAATCGATTGATTGCAGTCAATATCAATGAGTGCTGAAGAGTAGTGAAATGCTTTTAATTCACCGAACGATAATGGATGCTTTTCTGCATCTGTTGGCAGGTATGGATGCATGACCTCATGGTCACAAAAATTCCTGTCTAATTCAAGTGAAGAAGGTATCGTTCTGGCAATTCATATTTTCTACTGTATTCGTTTATGACACTATGCGAAGCTAGATGATCCTTTTTGCTCACGATATTCTAGATTTTTATTTTTTGAATCGAATAATAACCGTACTTAATAGCAATGTAATTTATTTCTAGTGTTGAACAAAAACGTGAATTTCTCAGGGACGTTGGTGTTAATATGTACAGTTGTATAAAGCGTTCTGCGTGACAGTTGTGCGATAATTAAATCTCATCTATTGAACTTTACGTAAGATCAAATATAACATCATTTGTAATTCGGCCCCTAAGTTTTGGGAATTATAAAAATGAATAGGGCTATGAACTTATTTCTGGCTGTTATCCGCAGTCGCTTTCTATTTCAGAGTAAATAAGGTCAATTCGTATAAATGACAAACTGTGAGTAGAAATTATTTTCTCGTCGAGTACAACACAACACTATCTCATTTATTTTCTTACTGAAATGTCTTCTCACACTCAAACTACAACGCGATCTATACTTCTAACCAATGAAGAAGTATTCATTGAATTTTGAAACGATTGATAGCGAATATTTGAAGCATTGGAATAGAACATTTTCCAAGACATGTAGAGGTCATTTTCTGCAAGTTAGTTTTGAGTATATATATATATATATATATATATATATATATATATATATATATATATACACCTAAATCTCCTAACAAATTACTGACATTCTTTGCTGTAACTAAGCGATTGATATGGTGTTTCACACACTGGTAGATATACCGCCCATTCTGATCACTAGCACAATTTTTAAGGCGTTATAATATTAATGAGAAAGATCATTAACAAAGTACCGTAGAGTAGCGTATGAAAATTTTCTTTTCACTGAGCTCATGCAGTTCACTGAAGCGAAGTGCACTGGCTCACCAGAGCATGGCGGACGGCAGAAGTCATCATTAACTCCACGAACTTTCATCCATCAGAAACTCAAGTGGAGTCGTAAAGTGGAGTCAAAGGGAGCTTAGTTTAATTGAAAACGTACAGATTTTTTTGCGGCTCAGTATAAATGTAATTTACAAGTTAACATTTCAGTTTCTCAGAAGATCTTTGTGGCTAATGAAATAAAAAGAATACATCAGCCGAACAGCTAACACGATTCGCTTTAAATCATCCGCAGTAAGAATTGAAGGTGGCAAACAAAATTTCGAAACGCATGCAAGGTATTGTAATGAAATATTTTGGCATCAGTTAGTAGTATTGAATTAAAATACTTTCCTAGAGCAAATTTGGCGGATACTTAATACACTGGCGAACAGATCATTCTTCGTTTGAATAATTTAGTATCACTATTCAAATTCAAGGCATTGACAAATCACTTTCTGTTTATTGAACGATCGCAAAAAATGCTGTGAACTCTAGAATAGTTTTAAATGGTCTTTAAATACTTCGGTATTATTGAGAAAATAGCAAGATTACTACACCAGACAGGAAGAAGAATAAATTTCAGACACAGACCTTCTTCTGATCGAAAGATTGACCTAAAATTTAGATGTAGAGAATTTATACTCCTGAGTTAGTACTTAACCCTTTAACGTATCAGAGGGCCATACGGTTTTCTTGCGAAAAAAAACTTGACATTTTATATTTCTTGCTAATTATTTTCCTAAATCTCTTTGGAATTCATTCTCGAATGGCGGTTTCTTCCACAGTGTGATGTAGATGACAACCTGAGGCCAGTTCGAGTCAAATGACTTTGGTTGGGATAACGGTAATATATGAAGCAAAAATGCTGGCGTAAAAGTGCTATATTCTATCTTCTAAAACGAAGAGTTCTACAGTTTTTTCCTTTGCAGTTTTCTCCCCTAATATCTCACTAATCATCCGTTGTATACGAATGAAAACTTCATGTTCATACATTGTTCTCTCTGTATAGTCTATCTTAATCGCCATCCTCCGATTTGATCGGCTGTTTTTGGCTGCAGAATAATTTTAGTCTCAGAAGCCAAGCACTCGAAACCAACTATCATCCAGAGACTCTAATCAACTCTCCTGGAATGATACCAGGACAACCCCCCTCCCCCATTGCAGCCGTCCCTATCCGCGTTATTTCACGCCGCTTCACACGCTGGAAGCTCAGTGCAGAGTGTCGTATGGAAAATTCGTTCCGCAGATCCGCATTTCTTGAGAGCAAAACAGGAAACCCCGGATTGCGATGTGCAGTAAAACATCCGCGATTCAGATGCGAGCAGCACTTCCGGGCGATGGTATCAGAGTTGTTTATCCGCCGGGCCAGGGTGGGGTGAGCGCTACGAACGAGGTGGGAACGCGACTCCAAGTCGAGGCAGCAGCAAATGAAAAAACACGGGAGTTACAAGATGGATTTGAGTCTGTGAAAATCACCCATAACATAAGGCGTTAAAAATATGCTCTTCTATTAATTTTTACTGTGTGACGCTAAATTTTCATTGTTGTGAGCACAAAAAGAGTTGGTGAAATTATCATCCGACTTTACTCATTCGAGCTGGCTTCTATCCTTACATCATAGCCCGGACACAACTCATGAAAAAATATGAACATACGGACAGTTGCAAGCCTTTTGAAACTTGTAAATTCGTTTCTGAAACTTTTTTATTAGCTGAAGCAAAATAAAAGAGTGGGAGACGTTCACCGAGTTGTTACATGTTTGGTATCAGCTCATCACGTCCATCATAATCTGGGAATTCCCCATTTCATAGCGATACAAATATTTGAGGATGAAGACAAACTTCAATGATATGGGCTATAGCCGTGAGCAAGCAGAGTGCATCGTCGTACTTGTACTGCAGTTCCGCTGGCATTCCAAAGCAGGGTGTTTATAACACTGAGAGACGCCTTATTCAATAAGTATTTTCCATACGTACGTAACGCGTGAAGGTGTCTCGTCAAGGAAGATTTGGCAATACAGTACTTGTGCTCAGGTCTGTCTCTTTTCGCAAGAAGGGTTGGCAAAACTATTTTTTACATGCCAAGATCCTTCTATATTTAGATTTTATAATCATTTAGCAACGAATAATATTTCATTCTAACGTCAATCTCTCTGATTTCTCTTGGGATTTCGTACCGTTTTTCTTGAACGCGTTTAACAAGATGTGAAATTCTGAGGCACGTTTGAGTTATTGTAATTCTAGCGCAGTCAATCTCAGACCCTGCCAACCGCTTCACTATCGGCTCATTTAATATGTCATGGCTTGACTTCACATAATAATATTTACTTGAGATTTAGTCAATAGCTAGCCAAGGTTTTGCAAAAATGAGTTTCAGGTGACACATATTTAAAATATATTTCCAATAGGGCGATTCTTCGAGAATCTTATTCGTAGAATAAAGAGAAGAACCAGAGTTAAAACGAACACAACATTTAGTGCAAACGTTTCGGAATTAAAATTCCATCATCAGTGCTGGAACAGGAGAGAGAAAAAAAATTAATTGTCTATTTTAAAAACAAATATCACATACATTCCACAAAATTCTCTAACTGTCTAAAAAGCCTAATTTTTCATTCATATTCAAACAATAGCATACTCCTAATTCATGCAAGCACACATGTACACGCTAATTCAGATACAACAGCGAAACACATTATGCACACTCATACACACACACAAACATACATACAGAACTACGTCAGTAGGTGGGGGCAATTGTTAACTTTACGGCACGAATGTCTTTGTTGAGGTTAGGTTTATGAGTGAATATGAAAAGGGACTCTAGAATTCTTAGGTCATGGTCACTAATAGCTCGGCATAAAGTTGAAAAATTTGTATTTTTGAATGAATGATATGAATTTTCACAGTGATCCCTAATTGCTGATTGGGGTGGAGTGGTTAGTGCACGACCGGTTCTATGAGATTTTCCTGCGTGTTAGCTATGTCTGCTGAATTGTTGTAGTTTGGTACTACCAACGTAAGTCTGCATGAAGCAGTCACACTTACAAAAATAGACACAGCCATGATCGTAAAATTTGCCCCTCTCCTGCAACCTTGAGCGTACCGAAGTAGATTTTGTATGTCAAGTTACCATTCATGGGTTATTTGAACGCAGAGCTGAAGAAAGAGGTAGTATCGTTGGTTAGTAGATTTTTTACAACGGTCTACGTCAGAGTGTTTTGTAGAAATAGTTTTAAGATTGCATCCTTTTTTAGCAGGGAGGAACGATTGGATGAGTGCCTGTAGAGTGGCTGTCTATTTTGCATTAAGCGTATGCATTAAATGTAATATATAACGTTTGCATTAAATATAATATTTAAAATAAACATGTATACATCGATTAAACAATGTTTGCAGTTTTGTAACTTTCCATAATTCATTGATTTTTTATTGTGTTTGAATGCTAAATTTTTAACGGGGATTAAAAGTTGTCTCTGACAGAAATGTCAAAAGAATCAAGTTACATTCTAAGAAAATCAAAAAGCAAAACAATTTTGGTTCACACTCTCTCGGCATTCTCTTTGATATTATACAGACTTGGGTACATGAGATAAAATAGAAACACCATGATAGTTGGTGTTGATTAAGAGTAACAAATATCGCTACCAAATTGTAACTCATAAATTACAAATTAGCATAATTGTTGTTCCATAATCGACGTCGCTTTCCATGCTGAGTGTGAGGTCTTTGCAATATGGATGATAAGAAATGAGCCAAATTAGGGAGAACAAGTAAAGGCATTTCAGCTTCACAGAGTTTGAAATGCTGACCTCAAAGTAGTAGTGAGCAGATTTAGGACAAACCGACGATCGCATAGTTTGAATTTACAACAAAATGTAACTGTATGTTATTCTGTATGACAAATATATGAAACAGCATGTATTTTACAGTTTGAGAGTTTTTAAATGTTGGGAATCTTATTCCACAAGAGAACTCCTGAAACAGAAAACTTTTTGCCTCATGTAAGAAAAGAAAAAGAAAGAAAAGAAAGAAAAACAGTTGATTTCTAATAGAGTTGAAACATGAAATGTTTAACATTGGTTTTTAAAATATCTTAACATTAACATCTTAGCTGATAATTACACATCGGTATCGCAATACCCGTGTAAAATTTCGAAACGAAAAATGATTAACAGAAAAGCACAACAAAAATGAGTTCCTTTGTTGCGTAATCTAATTTTCACAGTGCGTTTAAATATAAGTAACTAAGAAAACGTAATCCTTGTATCACACAGCTGTAAAACATTCATGTTAGTGCGAACTTATATTGAAATAAAAGCGAAAAACTCATTCAAATACCTTAACATTGAGATCCTGAATTGCTATGCATACATGGTTATCGTAATACCCATGTTAATTTAAACAATTCAAACAATTTAAACAATTTATTTACCACAGGTGATACAGAGGTAGAATGTTTCTTAAGTCTAGTACAATGGTCAAATTTGAGTATAGCTACCTGCGGGCCCGAACAAGTTCAGCGACTTCTAGGGCATCCTACCATCACGTTATTCTAAGGTGTACCATAATATTTAACCTAATTCACTAAACCTAGTTTCGCATTGGACAGATCAATGAGATAATTAACTCGATATATGATGCCACATTTTAAAATATAGGTCAAATCGGCTATATTTAACAGTATATTCTAGAAACGATTTAAGAGCAGACTGAAGATCGGCGATGATACCCGTGGCAAATTACATTATTAGGACCGGACATGTAGGAGACAAGATTTGACTTCGTGATCTCACACGACTAGTATTCTGATAGGGAGTGAAACTCAAGATGTCTTTTGAATACCTTGTAAGAATTACTTTCACGGATCTCCGCAGGTATTGAGTTCCAAGTTTTAGTTCCAGCGAAGGGGATACTGCGTTGCAACCGGGCCTTTGAATAATAAGGACGCATGAATTTACTTCTATTTCGGGTTAAATGATAGTGATGATCAGTTTGCGCAGTTAATAATTGTTTTAGGCTATTGTCGCCATCATTTGTTAATGTTTTGTAAATGAAATTACAAATGGAGATTTTGTAGAGATCCGAAAGTTCAAGTACTTGTAAAGTTTTGAATGAATCATTTGTGTGAGCATTATATTCTAGGTTCTTTACCGCTCTGATGGCTCTTTTTTGCAGAGTAAAAATATTATTGGTTTATTTTTTTTCAGTTCCGTACCATGCTTCTATTCAGTATTGCAAGTATGGAGAAATGAGCGTTCGGTAGAGCATTTGTACAGCAGTTTCAGGCAGGAAATTTTTAACTTGATTTAGGATTCCGATGGATTTTGACAATTTAGAACTAATATGGGCGATGTGCTCTTTGAAGGTCAGATGTTTATCTATTATGATGCCCAGAAGCTTACATGAGTTGGTTTCTTCGATTTCACCTCTGCCAATTTTAATGCGTGGGAGAGATACATTTTTCTTGTATGAGAATGTAATATATTTTGTTTTATCGTTATTAAGGCTTTCTTTATTAGCTTTAAGCCTCAGTGAAACCTTATGAAGTTCATTATCTATATACTCTCCGCAATTATAGTGGGATTTTGGTTCATAAGGACTGCAGAAAGCGTACTGTCATCGACAAAAAGTATGACTTTGAAGAATAATGTAGATTTAATAATATCATTGATAAAAACCAGAAATAGGAGAAGCCCAAAAACAGATCCGTGTGGAACTCCATGGCTGATTGTCTGTGGGTCAGATTTTGCGTCGTTAATGAGGACGTATTGCTTCCGATTTGTTAGGTATGATTTGAACCAATCATGGGCAACCCCTCGAATGCCATAACAGTGTAGTTTCGAGAGTAATATTTTATGGTCTACACAATCGAATGCTTTTCGAAAGTCAAGAAATACAGAGAAGACAGGAATTCCTTCATCTATATTAGAATAAAGGAATTGTAAAGGATTTAATATAGCCTGTGTTGTTGATTTTTTAGATCGAAAGCCGTATTGTTCATCGTAAGGAAATGATTTTTGTTCAAAATAAGAGTACACTTTTTATACACAATTTTCTCGAATACCTTGCTAATAATTGGTAGCACGGAGATAGGTCAAAAATTGTTTACACAGGTTTTTTCACCATTTTTAAAGATAGGGGTTACTTTACTAGCTTTGAGAGAGTTCGGGAAAGTGCCTAGGAAGAGAGACTGGGTAATGATATTGGATATCAGCGGGGCTACAATATCAGAAATAATTTTAAGTGCTTTAGTCGGATTGTCGAAACAAACGATTGGAAGAAAAGCCCGAAAAAAATGCGTTCCCTTCGTTGCGGTAGTCTGATTTTGGTAATGCATTTAAATACAAGTGACGAGAAAAATATAATTTATGTGACGCATTGTTGAAAACCCTCTCGTTAGATCGTAAAGTAAAATGAGCGGTAACTAAACAAAGACATCGTTCCTTTGATTTGTTTTTCGTTTGGAATGTTGTATGGAAGAAATTTTACGTTTACATTACTATGAGGGAGATAAAGAGACGAGAACACTTGTAGAGCTTTATGAATGAGGAAACTTTCTGATATTGGCGTCAAGCTAAGTTTTTGAGGAAGGAGCTGCATGATCGAGTTACTTGAAATTACTTCTGCACACCACTTTAGCAGCAAATTTCATACATTTTTACAATTTGTAATGAAAATATTGAGGTACGCCTCCCCAGACTGGACTGCAATAGGCCGAACGCGATAACATTAAAGACTGAACATCAGTAATCTAGATTTTTATCAAGTGTGTTCTTAATACGATGAAAATGTATTAAGGTTTCGTTAATTTTGCTGTATGTTGTTTTGTGATTTGAAAATTATATTTTTGTCAAACCAAGCACTGAGGTTTTTTACTTTGTCGGCCGGCTCGATCTTATCGTCTCCAAATAATAGCGTTAATTTTTGGAATTTTCTGATCGTGTTCTTTAATCCAAAAATATTGCAATGCGTCTTCCTTGCGTAAAGTTTAGGCCGTTTTTGTCATACCACAATTTCAGAATCTTCAGAAGGCTATCAGCGTTGACTTGCGTTTCTTTCAAATCCGCTATCGAACTCTTCATGGCAATTCGGACATCATCAGTATACGTTGAGAATTTTGTGTTTTGTGGCATGGTGAGGAAGTCTTTGATGAAAATAGGAAATAGGACTGGGCCAAGGATTGAACCTTGGGGAACGCAAAAGTTATTTGGTATGAATGATGACATTTTCTTATTCAAACCCACAGCATGAGATCGGTCCTGTAGGTATAATACCTTTCAAACCACTGTGTGTGTCTGTTCTGAGGTTCGATATTTTTTCAAGGAGTTTTTATGTTCAACACTGTCGAACGCTCTGGCGAGATTGCGCAGCATTATTCTTTCCGTGTTGTTAAGCACAGCATCTTAAGAACTGGTGTTCCTACTGTAAGCATATTGATTGCCGTGAAATAGCGTGATTCATCCATATGAGACGAAAGCTGGTTTGTTATAACTTTTTATAATATTTTGGACAAAACAGGTAGGAGACTGATTGGTCTGTAATTTCATGCTTTATTAAATCACCAGATTTATGCAATGGCTTAATGATGGATAGTTTTCACTGATCGGGAAATGTATTTGTGGCTATAAATGTATTTATTATCTAACAAAATCAGGGTGCTGCAATAAGGAATGAAATATAACTTCGGATTACCGATGCCAGCCGGCATGGACTAGCAAAGGATTTCACCTGCGATCTTATTTACGTATCAAGGCAAGGAATTAAAAAATGCAACTTTCTTATTTTATTTAGAGCTTATCTCTATTAGGATAGGGATAAAGTCAGGTAATATTTTTACAGTATATCCATTTTTCCCGTGTTAGCTGCCTTTCAGCCACCATCTTGTGTTAACAGCCTAGCAGCTACCATCTTGTGTTAGTATACTAGCAGCCACCATCTTGTGTTAGCATACTAGCAGCCAAAATCTTGTGTTAGTATACTAGCAGCCACTATCTTGTGCTAGCATGCTACCAGCCACTATCTTGTGTCAGTACAACAGCAGCCACCATCTTGAAGAGGGAGAGTGAAACGTTTCGGATTGGAAGGACACTATACTGCTTTGATGAGTTGCCACACTATTCGTATGCTCTCTCACTTAATGTTTTTAAAGAGTAATTGTAATACAGTTCGGATAATTCGTATTCCATGACAAATCGGGTGCAAACGAAAATAATTGGGTCATTTTTCACATCTGACCTTCAATTTGTACAAATGAGATATTCATTTCAGCTATAAAACTAATTCAGTGACAGCCATCGTCTTCTAAGGATAAAAGTGGCATACCAGCAATCGAAACTTAGCAAGTCTTCGCTAGTAAAGCCTGCAGCCTAGTGGAACAACTTACAAAACTGTAACAAATTTTGTTTGCACATAATGACTGCAGCATCTTAATCACTATGTACGAAGACACAACAATGATTTGGAATTGCACTTTGTTTAAGCCGTTCTCAATTCATTTCATCATCAAAAGGGCAAACTATGATCAAGGTAAACCAGGTCTTCGAATACTGTGAAAATGTGTTCGAGAAAGTCGTAGGAATTTGATTCAAATTTCAAAAGCATATTACGAGTTTAATTTGAAAGAGAGGTTTCAACTTATTAATTTATATGGCTTAGCGTGAGCGCAGTTCTGTGCATTGTAAATTTATGTCCCTCACCCAAAAAAGGATATGTACAATAAAAATGAGGCAAAAATGAGCCTCTTCTCGTTTCCTAAGCGTTATTTGACGTTGACTCTCTACACATCATCAGAGTCTAGTGGAATGAACTGCATGCGGCGAGTGGACTTCAGACACACGTAACCTCGTAATGAGCTGCAGTGTCCACAAACGGCTTTATTGACCGAGAAATGTTTAGCTGTCATACCTTTCTCATTGCACCACTGATGAACTTGAAGCATCTCGACAGTCAACACAACAGCAAGCATAATTGCCGCAGCATCGTAAAAATTCTTGCGCTGCCGTTTGACCAACCATTAATAAGTCGCTGTACCTATAGACCTTATCCCTTCAAAGGTTTGACTGGTTCTGAACCGTATTTGAAAGGACTAAATGTATTTTCGAGTCCTTTCATATATTCATGGTTTATCCATATAGCATCAACCCTTCATTTGATATTCCACTACTTCGCCCTTTGATTTAAGTACTTCAGTGCATTAAGCCAAAGAAACTTCCAAGTTTGATAGTTTCGTTTTCCAAATTTTTGTGTCACCTCATTCAGCTATGAGACTTTTTTACCAATAATTGTTTATCATCATTCCACTGTGAATATCCCCAGTCTACCCAATACGTGAGGACTTACTGCAGTTTTGACTCTCAATAAACGCTTATTTTACTGCACTATCATGACCTTATCAGCAGTGGGAATGGATATTGTTCTGTAAACTTGCATAAAAAGCTTGTCAGATGAAAGATCCACGACGAATATTTTTCTCTATCAGAAAATTATGTAATTGAAAAATACTACTTCATGATAAACGAGTTATGATCTGCTCTGATCTGTTCAGTGAAGGACGAATGGGATTTGATATATTATGACACAGGAGTTATGATACATATTGACGGAAAAGTGTTGATATGTTATTAAAAATGTGTGTTAGTAAGTTATGATGAAAGAGTTTGGATGCCGAATGATAAGGAACTTATGATTTCTTTTGATGAAAACTCCAAAAAATTGGGGGATTGCTCTCATTGATGTCCATATATCTTCTGAAATATTCTGACACCACGTACTTCTATTCTACAAGCAATTCGTTCATTATTTGTGAGCTTTGAAAATTTATCGATTATATTAAGGATACAAATTCTAGATTGAACCAAATGTTTAGCATAAGCAATAACTACTGTAAGGTAGTAATATGAATGCACAGCTGATTACCTCGCGCCTCTGGCGTACGGCATCACAATGTTATCATTCAGTTCTTATTTTCTTCAAACCAAAACCGGTTAATTTATGATTGTTTTAATAAACGGTTTTTGACATTAAAATAAGGAAGATAATTTATTATTACATTATTCAATTTACTAGCAAGACCCGTGCAAACTGCACGGTCAGTATCATAGGAAGCCTAGATGGACTCGGGTTAGGGTAAGTTATTTTAGAATGATTTCACGACATAACCTACCCTAACCCAGCATATCCTATCCTAACCCAACATAACCTATCCTAACATAACATAACCTATCCTACCCTATGCTAACCTAATATAACCTATCTCAGCCTCACCTATTCTAGCCTAACCTATCTTAACTTAATCGATTTCAACCTAATGTTCTAATATCCTAGCCTAACCTATATATATACATTCTAGACTACCGTTACATATCCTACCTTAATTTATTACATCATTACCAAGCCTAGCGTATCCTAGCAGGACCCGTTAAAAAATTCCAACATAATCTGCTCAAAAAAATTCCAACATATGATCAAGCTGTAGCATAGATATCGCAATGGTCTTCGTATTTATTGATGAAGGCGATGAAAAGAAAGAAAGAAAAGAAAAACGTTTATTTTCCAAGTTGCCACATGAGATACATGTCAACATATTGGGTTTTAAAAAGTTTCTTAATATAGGACGTCCTAAAACAAAAGTTCCATACGAGGAGTACTAATTGACAAACCATCAGAGGTGTAAAGCATAACGGACGGACTAACTAAGTAAGTAACTAAGGAACTAACTAAGGAAGGAACAAGCAAATTTATTATATGATTATAGCATTGTACTAGCCCATAGTGCACGCCTGAGAAGCTGAAATATCGAGCGCGTGCTCAACAATATTAGTGACGGTATCGTTCACATCTGATATCTTCTTGATGTTTGGCTTAGGTGTTCCTTTAATCGTGTTCATATTCGTAAATATATAAAAGTGTCCACCTTTCTTCAAGATGATCCACAGTTGTGGGGAGAGCAGATCATTAATTGTTTGCATTCTTGCGTCCCACTCCCAGTTAGGTTATCCAATTTGCCTCCGATCTATGGTATATCAGAGAGTTTAGTTTACATTTGGAAATATCTGTCATTTTTACTATTGATTGATCTTGATGAACACTTATTTCATTTGGCTTCTCTCATACACTGTAATCGGGAAAAATTTTGCTCTAAAATTGATATATTTTACGAGTACTTTGAAAATAAATTTTTTCAAATGAACTTCTGTAATTTTCACTGATGGAAATAAACGACATGCACAGTTCAAGAATGGCAGTACATTGCTGTATTGTATTTCAAAGCTTCTTCATGCTGTTAATAGATAATATCTATTGTTGACCTTCCTTTCTGCATAACAATGATAGTGCCATGAAGTAAAACTCTAAGGAATGAACTCACTAACTTGAAAATGGGCTCTGCTAAATGTGTTACGCATTTGTAGGTACCATGGTATACTTATAATGATTAAAAGTATAAGCCCTTTTAATTTTCATGACATTAATTCATTTTTTCAAAAATTGGACGTAGAGTTCACGAAAAATTCTCCAGCACGTACGTAGAATTTCACCAACTGGCGGATTGTTATCCGCAATGGATTCTTTATTCCTTTGAAAATCATTCGTAACCAAGTGTTTTTTCACGAGGGGGTGAAATGTTCAATTAAAACTACACTTTCGTTAATGGATTTCCGTTTTATCCAGGAAAAGATAATGGTAGAAATCAAATAACAATACATTATTTACTTATTTCGAAAGTTTTTCTTATCAAATTCATGAATATGTTGAGCCAAAATTGCTTTACACAAGCACACGCTGCCGGATAATCAATACATAAACGAGTACAGGACAATTTAACTAATAAAAAATTATTTGCTGAATACCTTGTTACAGGTATAGAATGTGTTCCAATCCCTTCTGTAAAACCTATTTCACTTATAAAACTCAATATACGCTGGCTGCCGATTTTTCACGAGAATGAATACAGCTAGATACCAGTACACTAGTACAGTAGGCCAAACAGGTATTTGGAAGGTACGGTAAAGATTTGGAAATTCCTCACACAGAAAACTAGAAAGAAAGAAATTCAGTAGAATATATATTTTACCATCTGCATTTCAATACACTTATACTCTAAAATATTAAGAGGGAATACATTCTTTTTACATTCACCAAGTGTCTAATTTTCATACAAAACAGGGCTGCCAGACTGCTATTTTTATCTATTAGAACTCTTATTACCTCTTTAATGGTTCTATATATTCAAACTATATAGGACTCCATATTCTAATATTGTTCTGTTTTCGAGTTTTTCAATCATTTTGTGGGAACAAGCCTATTTTTACATGAAATTTTGATCAGTCAATTATCATCCCATTGTTATCTTACTAAATATTAAACCAACGAAAATTAAATGCACCCTTTACGGCTAGCAGGAGGAGACTAAAACGCCTTGTACTCACTCATAAAGGGTGGGGCAGAAAAACCTATCCGATTTTAAATCCCTTTTTCTCAGAAGAGGAAGCAGGTAGAGTAGTGGGGTAAAAACCGTTAGAAAGCCGGTTTTATGCCATTTGTCAGTAGTTAACATGCCTTGGTCTGGTGAAAATCGTGCTTTTTTTATTGAGCGGTTTATCGAATGCGGCGGTTCGATAATTGCTACACAACGTGCTTTTCGAATTCATTTCGGACTCGGGCGTCATGATCCTGTTCCACATCACGCTACGATTAAAGTGTGGGTGTCAAATTTTAGACAGACGAGTTCAGCATTGAAAAAGAAGTCGCCTGGACGTCCCAGGACAGCAACAGGACCTGAAAACGTGGCCAATGTGAGAGCCGCGATTGAACGTTTCCCGCGTCGTTCGGCGCGAAAACATTCGCTCGCTTTGGCGATTTCCAACCGCAGTATTCGGCGCATTTTGCACCGGGACCTCAAAATGCATCCCTACAAAATGGTTGTTGCACAGGAATTAAGTGAAATGGATTTTGAAACCCGTACGAACCTGTGTCGCGATCTCCGAGAACTCCCAAACGACGATGTTGTGCTCTTCACGGACGAAGCCCATTTTCACCTTTGTGGTGCCGTTAACAGGGAGAATTTTCGATATTGGAGTGACGAAAATCCTCGAGAAATCCATCAGGAACCCCTCCATAGCCCAAAAGTGACTGTGTGGTGTGCTCTTTCCCGCCTAGGCGTCTGGGGGCCTTACTTTTTTGAAGAAAATGGGCAAACCGTAACGGTCAACAGCGAGCGCTATTGTTTCATGCTGGAAAATTTTCTTAGACCCAAAATGGAAGAAAATGGCGTGGAAAATGTGTGGTTTCAACAGGATGGTGCAACCGCCCACACATCGCGACGATCAATGGACATTCTCAGGGAACTGTTTCCCGGTCGCCTCATTTCCCTGAGAGGTGATCTTGGCTGGCCGCCGCGCTCACCGGATCTCACTCCATGTGACTTCTTCCTTTGGGGTTACCTCAAATCGAAGGTTTACCAGCATCGACCAAGGACCCTTCTTGCTTTACGAAGGGAAATTGCTCGGGCAATTGAAGAAATTCCTGTGGAAATGACGGTGAAAGTCATGGAAAGCTACCGCGAGCGCCTAAATCAGTGTATCCGCTCCCAAGGACGACATTTGAGTGATGTGCTTTTCAAAACTTAAATTTAAAAATGGCATAAAATTTGCGATATGCTAATAAAAAAAATTTTTTGACAACTTCAGTCGTTTTAATTTTATAACGTTTTGAAATCGGATAGGTTTTTCTACCCCACCCTGTATATCAACCAGTTCTTCATTGTAATTCGTCGCCGCTGCCAGTGAGGCTTGAAAAGAGGTGAGTATTTCAATGATGAATTGAATTTTCAATTCATTGAGCTATTTAGGGGGAATGTAAGAGACCTAATTATTCATGGATTTAGTTGCTCTCATCTAACGAAGTGTTCGTAAGCTAGAAACGTAATTTCTCTTCTGCCGCTCAATAAACTAGTGTTATTCTGCGCTGCTATCTCCATACCGCGTGTTAGGTGGGTAGGAAGTACAACTTCCTGGCAGGCGGCATGGCTCTCCAGGCCGAACAGTGCTGCGGTGGAGCTCTTGCTTTCGGCGAAGATTTCTCCCTAGTTTCCTACTAGAGAGCGAGAAGCGTCAACTCATGAAAATGTTTGTACGCGATATTTTACGGTTGTCCACATGATTTGGGTGAGTTTTGGCTCGTTGATTAATTTTTAATTTTCCCAGTGTCAGTGCGCCTCACTGATTTTGTTATTTTGGTGCTAGGCTTTTAATAGTTTATGCGATGTGCGTTTTGATGTTACGCTTATGTAGACTGTAGCTGATTATTTTTATCCATTTAACTTTCCTGTCATATTGAAGTTTACCTAACTGGCATTGCATGCGACCAATAGACTTGACTTGAATGTTCTTTTCGTTAATGATGGTCATTATTGTACAAAAGTTCAATATGAGTTGACAAAAGGAAGGTCATGTTGCCCTTAGAAATTGTACAATCCAACATGGTTCTGGATGCAAGGATGCAGATAGTTTAAAATTTGATCATGCTGCAATCATTATCAACTACTTTTTATGGAAATTTTCAATGTGCTCCTCACCATATTTAACTGGGATGAGATGCATTTTAGATGCCTTTATTTCATGCTCGGACAATGATGAGTTTCATCCAATGTTTTGAATAGGTAAAAGTACAGTTTTGTATTAATCTGGGGAAAAAAATATAAGTTTGGCTGACCACAGAGGTAAAGGAAGCCAGAACCGGCATTTAGTATGTCAGGAGAGAGCATCTCATCAGTTACGAGTGTATCAGGTCATACTAAGAGGGCAGCTGAGCTCTCCATCAAGAGCTTGAAAAGGTCAGTAAGATCTTTAAATTATTCAAATGCTATTCTCCTCTTAAGAAGAAAGTGAGACGTCCATGCAAAAAACTTGCTAACGAATTCTCCTATGCCTTATTAGATGTCATCCACTAATTTCTCTTTGCATTGGATGATCATTATTAGATGACAACAAATTTCTTACCAACGTTGACTCACTTCATAATGAAAATTTTAGATTAGTGGAGAGCGTCGAAAATCAAAAAATGAAATTGAAAAAAGTGAAACCTCTTTGCACTTGAAAATCGTGTCGGAGAGCCATGCTTTGCTTGTGTCTCCTAATTGCAAAATTATCAATCGCAAGAAGGTTTCGACGAGTTTCAATTCGGACCTTAATACAGCGTGAACTACTTGATAGCCAAGAGTAAAATCCATTAACTGATGACATAATGATAATGAGTCACTTTTTGTGGAGTTTTAAATCAAAAGTAAGAAATAGGATCTCTTATTCAGATACAATCGTGACAAAGCAACAACTGATAAGCCTAATCAATTCCCTCTGCGACAAGATTTATTCTTGTTTGAATCCGTCTTCCCCTACTCGATCCGCAGGGTCAGAAGAACGACAATAAAGAACTACACCTTTTTCACTAAAATGATTGAAGTTCAATTGAAAATGGTTGATGTTATATTTAAAATAGTTGCAGTCAAATTTCAAGTTATCCAACTTATGTTCAAAATTATTCAAGTTTAATCTAAAATAGTTCAACTTGCATTCAAAACGCATGATGTTTTATTTGAAATAATTGTACTTATACCTAAAATGGTGGAAGTTATATTTAAACTAATTGGAATTATATTCAAAATAATTGAAGTTAAGCTTAAAACAATTGAAGTTAAGGTCAAAATCACTCAAGACATATTCAAAATAGAAAATATTTCATTATTTTATTTTCCCCATGGCCAGTAGCTTGTAGGAGAGGTCCTCATTTTCTTGTTTATTTGAAGATTAATGAGACTTGTTTGGCATCTAAATTTGTTCTTTGCCATTATCTTCAGAAGGATATAATTAATATCACATTATAAAACGTATACAAAAGAATAATGTACTAAACATTATATCAATGGTACAATCTGATATATTTATTCATGTTTAAAATAATCATAGCTTGATTGTGATAGCCACATATATCATACATTCATAACATTAAGAAGTGAACAAACCATCCAAATATTTATTTTATTGTATTAAATATAACTCTCATTTCATTTCAAAATGAAAAAATACATCATTTAAATACTAATAGACCATCCTCAATACATCATGAAATGAACTCTACAATCTACATAGCTACATCCAATATTTATCTTAATGTATGCACGTCATAATGTATGCACGTCTGAGTTGAGAGTCGGAGTGGCCAGAGGGGCATGTTTTAGGGAGGAGGCGGAGCCGGAGTCGTCCATTCGAATGTGGTGCAGTCAGAGTCGCTTTTTGGTAGAGTCAGAGTCGAATGCCAACAACTGTCATGGAAAATGCGTTACAAAGAGCTAGCGTTTGCGAAGCTGGAAATGGGGGCCGTTTACGTATGGAAAATGAAGGCCGTTTATTTTTTTCATACATAAATCAAAATAAAATTCCAGTCTATAAACTATGTTATAAAATTTTCATCTTTTAACTATGGTATAAAATAGAATTAAAAAGTACACTCATCTATTAAAAATTTATTTTATCTGAAAATGGCAGTGACTTATGCGTGACCCTGTATTTATTAACGAAGTGATTTTTATTGATGATGCGAAATCTAATTGGCTTGCTGACGATGCCAAGTTCTATGTTAGTGGTAACGCGTTGGGCAATACAGAAGAGGAAATGAGGCGCTTAATTATAAACCTCCGTAATCTGCTAGTGATCAATAACCTAACGCCCCATCTTGTTAAAACATAACTAATGTCTTCAAAGTTTCGTCTTCATCCTGCTGAATGGCTTTTGATTTCTTTTATTTGGAAACACCTTCGAACGGGTGAGCAATAATATTGTAAATATATAAACACGATTATTGGCAGCAACCTCAAGTTTACTGAACACATGAAGTAATTATACCCCTTGGCTCTGGAGGTGCTGAGATATGTTCTACGCAACATCAAAATTTTCAATTAAAAGTTCGATGCCATCGTTACACTATGCTCTAGTATAGCCGCACAACGTATATTTAATTGTTATCTCGGGTGGGACCTCGTATGATAATTTGAATAAAATAAAAACTGTAATTAAGTGGATGGCCATCTGGCGTGCAAAAAACCATAGATTTTTTCCTAGTATGCCTATTTAAACAATGTATGATCTACTTAAAATATTTCCCAACATCCCTGCATACGGATATGAGGTCTCAACTTCAGATGCCGTGTTCTCAACTTTGAAGAAGAAATTTACTATCAATTTCCAAAGTCACATCTTTCAGGAACAAGGATATCTTTTTCTATCCTATTTCTCATGCGCATTAATGTTGAAAAACAGTCAGGTTTTTTTCTGGGCGTTTCCACGTGTAATTCACTGCTTAATAAATTCTAATATCCTCATTAAAAATTCATAAAAGCATTTACAGGAGAAAATATTTATTTTCAGAATTATTGCAACACGGTAGGATATTTTCACAGCAGATGGTTGACTTGGTAGTAAGATGGAGTTTTTAACATCTGTTATGCGAACAAACGTTTCCGTTCTATAGAATCGTACTTAACAATTTCTCTTCGTAGCTGTGCTTGGAAAATCTAAGACTTGGAAAAGATAGCAAAGTGAGGAACATTTTGTTGGGTAAATATTCTGTGCCTCCCACGTGTGTGAAAGTTGGATACATATCATGTGTATTTTATCAGCAATATGAATCTGGTTTACAAATTAAAATCTGAACCTCTGTTTCTTGCATAAAAGTTATCACATCTTTCCATATTCATATATTAACAAATTTGAAGCGAACACTAAACTTACAATTGAAAAAGTATCTAAGATGAACAATTCCAATGAAAATTGGGAGCTTAAGTTAAATGTTTTTACCTTGTGAGACTACTAAAGTACTATTCATGAATGATGCTATTCTATGATCAAATATTCTTTCCTTTGACTTCTACCCGACAAACTATTAGGGAACAACTCAATATTGATTTTCACGAAAGTAAGAACGTTAGACTGAGCAATGTAACGACCACCTTTAACGATGCCATGAAACTAAATCTGCATTTCCCTCGTTATAGCAGTCTTTGGGCTTAAGGCAATTTTAGTTTACTTTGTATTTTTACACAGATGATTCAGGTACGAATTTTACGAATGCACGTAAAATTCTGATGCAATAATTATTTTTTTAAAAGTTTCTAGCGCTAGATATACTACATTCACATTAAAATATATTTCCAAAACAAATGCTTAAGAGAAACACTATTTATAATTTTTACGTAAAGTTTCTCTCACTTATATGTTTGCGATTTTTATAAGATTCAAGCATGTAGTCTAGCTTCGCATTAACTTTTTCTAAAATAGTCAAAAGAAATACTTTGCAGCAAATATCTTCAGGCAAAATTAATGCTTTGAAGTGCCTACATGGCAAAAATTACAGCACTTTCCAATAAAACTTTCTGATTACGTTAGCAGGACATACGATGTGAAATAAATCAAGAGATGTCTTCCTATAAAAAAGAAAATTTGAAGTCATAAACAAGCACCAAGCAAAAATTGACGAAAGAAAGACTCCTCTATTTTTTGTCGTTCCATAAATCTAATATGCTCGTTCATTGATAATTAATTAAAGTAGTTCGCAGCTTGTCGTCATGTTTTTCTCACGCCTCATCTTTAACGATAAAATGAATAATACTTAGGTGTTGAAGAAAATGTTCGCTGGCCACACTGTCTTCAGGAGCAACTACGCGCCACCTTGAGCTCGAGTGATCCTTTCGTGCTCAGCAGACGCCTTGATTAGGCTCAGCCCGTCCTCACTATGTAACATCTCACTGCACTTGTAAAAACTGAAAGTTCTTGCTTTATAGGGTTGCAGGACACTTGTGTGGAAAGACCTGCCATGGACATGCTTTTGTGAACTGCGAGTATATGCCGAAATTTGTGTGCCAACATTACAGATGGTTTCTATCTTCATCAGATTAGATTAGTCCTTAGTTTTAGCCTCCCTACCCGCAGCAACCAATTCGATCCAAAGAGAGGAAAGAGGAAGGCACCATTTATTATGGAGTTATAGAAACGCGGAATCTAAGCAGAAAGGGCATAAAAACAGTAAGTTGGGAAAGAAGATTATAAAGATTAGATCAAAGTTGAAGAAGACAGTAGTAGGTGCTGAAAAACAGGACAGCAGTGGACCGATAAAAGGTGGTCCTTAACATAGCAAAAACCTTTTATTTCAACTAAAAGAAGGCCTACCTAACTCTTAGCTCGGGCCCTCACATTGTCCGCCTGGGAGCGCTAATTCCCAGAGATATAATACAATAATTGTATCCCCCTGGGGGGTCTATCTTCATCATTTAAGGAAAGATAATGGGGAATGGACTATTTTTGGTATACTTTCCCCTTTGAAAAACTATAATTTAATGGTTTACTATCATTTTACTTCAGTTTTCAGCTATAAAAACCGCTTACGTCAATATCATCGCTAACAAATAGTTTGCAACAACAAATCTACGGTACCGTAACTTAATATTTCACTTACTTTCGAAGGCATTGAAATCCCGGTGCAATTTACGCTAACAATGAGTTATTTTCAAATTTATCAAACAGAAGTTTGAAATGTTCCTTGAATTACGAGTTTTTAGGGATTAAATTAAATTCTTTGTGCATATTATTCTAAAGATAAAAGAACAAGGCTCGAGTACTACTCGGTGGGAGCAAACTTTTAGTTCTATTGGAACAAAACATTCATCTAAATATCATTAATTAAAGGAACATGTCTGTGCAAAAGTAGCCTCGATTTCGTAATCAGTGGTGTTTTCTGCGTTTTCAATAGCACTGTAGCCAATAATTTAGCTCAGTCATTAAGACAACACGCTATACTAGTCTTTTTGATGGAAAAATTTCGTGCCAAATTATGCGCACGGGTTAATTTCCTCATCTTAATTAAGTACACATTTTTCAATTTCTTTAATAACTATAAAACTGTATCTTATTCATTTGAACAATAATTTGTTCAGCTATAATTCCCGTCTTCCACTACAATTCATGAAGTTCATGCTCTGTGTAATAGTTAATTTAGTACACATTTTATGTTGGAAGCATTAAAAAAACGGAATGCGTAATAATACTTTTGTGTCATCACCCGCAAAAAATCCTGACTCCAAACTACAGGTTTCGTCCGAGAAATAAAATGCAATAATAAGAAAAAATGTATTCACAAAAAGTACTTATTATGACCAATCACGTACAAATAACGGGCCAGTGTTTAAAAAACTTCAATGGCACAACGATAAATCTTCGCCGGTAAATAACTGAATTAATCTGAATAGCAGAATGTTAACCAGCACAATGTCAATACTCATAGGTCAAAATATTAAAGATTTATATGGGTAAGGCTAAAAAATATTTCACGGTTACTATCGCACATGAAGATGCGATCCAAATAGGTTTTCTTCAATTCAAGCTGATAAACGCTGAGGGATGCTACTAGATACTTAAATTATCATTCACAATGCCTTCCAGACTACTAACAAAGGTAAATATTTACAAAACATAGTTCTCTTTTTGCTTTTGGATCCTGTTGTCATTTATGAAATCTCCGATTGAGGAATTAGTTGTTGAAGAAGCTCACACAAATAAAGTATTGACTTGTGAATGAGTTTAATTTTGACTAACATTCCTAACATACGTGTGAAAGGACTATCCGAACCGAGAAAATTGCGGCACTTTATTAAATTGAATATTTCTCACTGTCAAAAGGGTACATTTATGAAGTGTGTCAATGTGCACTCCGACCTCTATAAACGTCTGGAACTTGGCACGATTTCGAGACAGAATCACATGGCTAAATGTTGCTCTGCTTAAGCTGCAGTGATGGGTCGATGCAATCGGCATCTGCTAGACCCGGTTGACTTCAATTTCTGACGTAAAGAATAAAGAAATTGGTGTGAATTAAACGCATCAAAAATATTCATGCCTGCTCTGTCGTAATCATTTTTATGACGGATTTGTTGATAACCCAGTAGTATTTCTGAAATGGTAAACATGATTGAAAAACAACTATGAAATAGTTACCAAGTTTACAATAGGAAAAAAACACAAGCACTCTAAAGTTTCTCTTGTAATACTGTACATATTTTTCTCAAGTCGATTAAAAAAAAAGCAAAAAAACAGCATAATACGGCAAAAACGAATCAATCATTTTCAAATTCGTTACTGTTAAATTTCAAATGAATTGTTGGTATGAAGAGCATTTTATCCCGTATTGTACCTATTTTTTCAGTTTAATGAGTAAATCCTCTTGCTATCAATGTTTTATCAACTGCATTACGTACCCTGCCTGAAATTATCCTTCAAAAGCAGATTGCGGGTATCTTCGAGTCTTAGATTTGTTTACGTATAACACTCTGTCAACTACGACGTGCATAAAATTTCTTAGGTTTCTAATAATGAACGTAAATAAGCGCTGAAAGCTGCAGTTTCCTCTTAAACCGTGAAATTACCATACTTCTTGAGACGTCTCTGTTAGCCCACTAAAATTATTTGTTGTTTTTGAAAACATATTTCTTAAAGTTCAGTTACACATGCTAGTAAATCAGGCTCATAAATGGTACTAGAAAATCACGAGACTCAACTGATGTATCTTATGTGCATATAAAGCCAGTAATTATGGCGAAGTATTTTATGCAAACCTTTCACGTGTTTTAAGTACAAACATTGACTTAAAGAATATTCAAAATTGAAGATCTTGAGGAACTATTTAGGTAAGAGATCCAATTAATCAGCATAAAAGAACGCCTCTTAATGGTAAATCTGTTACCAGTGAGTGCTGTGAACTATGGAAAATTTTCACTCTGAGTCTAACAATATTTAATGCCAATCTCTCCAAAATACCCGGGAATGAATGTCCCTCCTGCTATACTCACTGGCACTGAGTGGCACATTCAATTCTAGCCATCATTGGTGCTAGTGAGGACAAGTTAAACGACATTTTGAAGAAAGCACTCCTTCAGTAGAGCAGGTACGATAGTGTAACAACATTTAGCTCACGATCGGCACTAGGTTACTACTAAACTACTACTAGGTTACTAAGGTAGGTTACTACTAAAATCACAAAATCAAGTTTATAAAACGCTTTAAAACCCTCAAGTGTCTATTGTTAGCCAGAAACTATCATCCTTTTACTATAGAGAAAAAATAAGTCTTACCTTTCATAGTAAGGTCAACAGAAAGAAATAGTTGGAATAATTACCTTACTAACGTGTAACTTTCCTCTTGATTGTCTTCATTTTTTCCTATACTATATCTTACAATCAAATTTTTTCCTTGAGAAATAGACAAAAACTGTCCGTATAAACTTGTGCGACAAAAGTGTTTTATTCGTTAATTAATTATGCATTATTACGCACTACAAATTCAAAGTTAAAAAAATAATAGTGCCAAAATTTTCCTCGATACAACAAAACTTTTGTCTCGTGCTGTGAGGTAGAGCATCTATTTATTTGTGCTGGAAATTTTGCACGCAATGATGTTGCTCGAATGACCAAGAAAAATGATGTTTCTCTTTAACTTGCTAATCAAATTCAATAAAGTAATGTCAAATTTGTCCAGAGGATCTTGTAGATACAGCTTATAATGAAATGATTGATTTATTAGCCAATGACAATAGTTTATAAACATGGGACACTAGTTTCACTTCCAAAGTCATTAATTTAAGGAAAACTGAGTGCAATTTCATATTTTAAAATCGTGCAGGCTTTGAATCAAACAAAATTACCAGTTATTTACACAATGCGTAGAAAAAACAAGACTTTAGAGCAGATATCTAGCGCTTCTGGAAGGTTAAAACGTATTTTACATCAAATTCATACATTAGAGCACATCATCAGAAGAAATATAAAGGCATTTTTAGAGTAGTAATAAAACTGAATTTTGCTCAGCCAACCCGATAGAAACATCGGTAACTGGGAGCGAAGACTGGGTGCGGCGAGTGCGGCCGGAGGCGGGCGGGGCGCTGTCCATAATTCGAGCGTCAGTCGAGCGGGCCGTTATGGGGCGGCGGCGCTGCGAGGCGAGTGACTGCGGCGGCGCTGCCGCGCCCCACGCAGGCCAGCTCACATCTCACCCCCGTCCAATTTTCTTATCAGGCCCGGCACTACAAAAGTCATACAAGATTGCTTGCATATTCTTGGCCGGAGTGATACGAGAGGGTGAGGATTGGGGTTGGGTTAGGGGGATGTTTTGAGGTGGTGGTTGGGTATAGAGGCGACTGTGAGGTGAAGAAGCTGATTTTTATAAAACGAGAGAAATACGTATCTTGAGGTTGTTGGTAAGGGTGAGACTGAAAATTCACGGTAGAGAATGTGATTATGGTGTGAAAACATTGGAGGTAATGTGAGAGTAGTAGAAATCCCTTGTAAGAGCTCACGACCACTGTTCGTAGTCAGGGATTTATTCAAAATTACTAGATATTACAACTGAGTTTGTACAAAGAGATGGTGCTATGTTATTAAGAAACTTTCTTTTACTCAGATGATTATATTAAGTGAATGAGTTTTTACGGGAATCATCCTCTATCTGAGATAAAATAATAATATGTGTGTCCTCTCGTCAATTGTTTGCGTAGTTCGCTCGAACGAACATTAAAACAGCCATGCCTCATCATTCGGAGTCGTGTCAACTGTCAACCCATTGACAAAGTTCTGAATCAAATCGAATGAGGTTTGTGTTTCTACATTTTCGATTTAAAATTATGGGGCTCAAACTATTCTTTCGGATTGAAACAATATCCTGTCCCAAGCATTCAAGACTTAGTGCAATAATTGCATTAGGATGCACGCAAACAAATTTTCAGTCCGTCTAAATCTAATCAACAAAACAAGCCTCGCCGAAAGCTACGGCCTTATTCGCGAGCATGTTCTCTCACCGCCTTTCGAAGCTAACAAACGTGAAAATAACCCTTTCGGTAAGAAGAAAACAACACAGATTTTTGGCAGCGCCATTACGATGTTGCAGATGCAGAGGAGTATCGTGGAGGAGCTCAGCAATGTTTATAAATAAAGCTTTATGGGTGCAGCGGTCTCCACCCTGCCATTGTCGGGCGCGCTACCCGGACGCGCTCTCGGCCTCACGGCTCCTCCGAGTCCAAGTCGCGCCCTCCACACCTTCTCTCGACCCTGCACGTTCCTCAAATCTTATCTGCGGTTTTCTTTCTTTCACTTACACAATTCTTTTTACACAAACGCTACATGACGCCAAATGCAGTAGGAGGCTTCCAATCTGGGTGAGTGCATTTTTCACGCTGGTAAAATACGGTATCAATACTAGCAGAAATCTTTTTCACTCTTCAATTTTATCTTTATGTATATAATACGGACATAATGCTTTCATCTCTGTTGCACGAACATTTCTGAATTTATGAAGCGCGTGATGAAACGTTGTATTAACGTTTTATCTTTTCGTGTACATTTTTGTATCACAGTCTGTGTTCACGGAAATATTTGGTAAACATTACAGCTTTGGATAATTATTGCTCGTCGGCATTCCAGAGTTTGTTTACCTAATAGAATTTTATGTCCAAGGGCAAATTATGACCGATTATAAGTGAAACAGGGTGGAGTAAATGCTCGTGGTTAATTAATGTGTGAAGATATTCTGTTTTTCGATGAAATTCAAAATGGGTGTGATATTTAACTAGGAATTTTAGTAAGATTTTGGCTCATTAATATCCAAAATTCTAGCCTCAAACTCAAGCACACAAACTCGAGTCTGTCTCACATATGTCTCAGAACTCAGCATGTGTTCAGAAATTTTCTCCCGCCTCGTTTTGAGGGAGCAAGCCAATACCCCAGTTGTGTAGAAGGCAGCACAGGTTGCAAAATACAGAATTGAATGAACTGAAAAATGTATTGAGGTGAGAAACATTTCTTGTATCAATATTTACAAAATTATTTTACTCCGAAAAGTCCAAATCACCGTAAGAACCAGATCAGCAGGTGATGTGGCAATATTTGTTTGCTTTAAAACTTGGAAAATAGTCCATTGGAATATGGTGATACCATGGCTGTACAATATTTGATGCGTAAACGGGTACTCCTTCGTGCTCGAAAATGAGCGATTTGTTTCAGTACTTCCTTAACGCAGGAGTCAAAATATGTTACGGCACATTTACAAATTTGAGTTCACTTGCACATTTTCGAACGAATTTGAGGATATTTTCCATTTTTGTTCATGAAAGCCCCCGTCCTGACCGATCAGAGTTTTAGCACTTGCATTTGAGAATTATATTTTGGAGAGTCCCGGATGTTTTCAGTTGACTGAAATTCTCACAATTTTATCACTCTGGGAGCTGAACGTCGCGTAAACAGTGAAAATACCTTGTCTGAAGATGCAGTATCATTTGTGAGTGTACGTCTCTTATACATACTAGTTGTATCCTAGTACATACTAGTTATACATACTAGTTATACATACTAGTTATACATACTAGTATACAAACAAATGTTGCCACTAAACCCCCCTCTATTTGAAATAAGAAAGAAGTCGAAATGAAAGGAAGGCTGTAAGAAATAAAAAATTCAATCTCTCGAGAGTTGATGAGGCCGAGACACACGACCCGTCAAAAATGATGAAGCTCTTATCACATACGCTCATCACACACTTTCGGCTGACTTCTGACAGACGGACGCGGCTCTTATTATAGTACAGATTCAGGAGAACCTTTATCCTAACCAGTTATTTTCCCTATTGGTGACCTGTGAGTTGATGTCACTTGCGTATTTCCAAAGCCTAGATGTTCAAGCGTTTTCACACTGTTCATCATTGATTTTCATACTCACTCATTTTCCTTGCAAGGGCTACGCATCACTGGACTTCTCCACACCGGCGTTTTGACGGTTTTAATAATCTTGGTGGGGAAGAAATGCGACTGGGATTAATTCGCGGAAAATCTTTGTAGTTCTAAATTCAATCGAACTGACTCAGAGTATTATGAATCATAGGTTTTGACTCCTCTACAGGCTTTACTTTCATTTTTAATTTTCTTTTTCATCCCCTTTCCAAAAAAATATGGACAACTGTATTAGGTAATGTGACCTCTAGTAAGCTGCACCTCCTTATTTGAATCCCGTATAAGAGTTTCAGTCACGGTAGAGGAAACAAGGTAGGTTCAACCAGTCTTTTTTTCGTTAACGGTGTGGTTTTGCTGACTTCATTGCAACGAACCGATAGCAGTGCTCATTTAGCATCTGGTAGCACTGCTACCCCCAAATATGGCTCCACTATTGGCCCAATGGCATGGCGTTTTGGTGACGTCATAAAGTTTGTTTGAAATAAAGCCGTTCTATTGGCTAGCCGAATAAGAAGAGGTGTATTTTCTCCCATAGAAATGACCCTACCTTGTTTCCTCTACCGTGGTTTCAGTGCACGTGTTCAGCTCAATTAGGTGCAGAGAGCGAGGTTATGACTCCCACACTTCAAAAGTGAGCGAGTAGACAGGAAAATGTGAGATGAACTTCATGAGGTCAGCATTGCACTGTAAAAGCCTGTTTACACGATCATTGAGTGCGCGCGTGAGCAGTGAAGAGAGGCGCAAGCCCAGCCCACTTGTTCTCGCTTCAGGAGCATTTACTTGCTCAAAGACAGTGTGGCTGTAATGATACTGACAAGTTCTGGCTACCGCCAAGTAAATGAGCCTGAAGCGAGAGCAAGTGGGCGGGGCTTGCGCCTCCCGTCACTGCCACGGTAGAGGAAACAAGGTAGGGTCATTTCTATGGGAAAAAACACACCTCTTCTTGTTTGACTAGCCAATAGAAAGGCTTTATTTCAAAACAAACCTTATGACGTCACCAAAACACAATGTCGCTAAGCCAATAGTAGAGCCAGGTTTGGGGGTAGCAGTGCTACCAGATGCAACATGAGCGCTGCTATTGGTTCGTTGCAGTGACGTCAGCAACGAACAGTGACGTTGCAGTGACGTCAGGGACGAACGTTGCAGTGACGTTCGTTGCAGTGACGTCAGAAACGTAAGTGACGTCTTTACCGTGGTCACTGCTCACGCGCGCACTCAATGATCTTGTAAACCGGCCTTTAGAGTTTGATTATGCGAAGCTCTGTTTATCCAAAGCACTGTGTCTCTGAAGCTGTTCGTATCCGAAGCTGTTCTTATCCAAAGCTGTTCTCATCCAAATCCGAATTTATTTCAAGCTGTTCTCATCCAAAGGTGTGTATATCTGAAGCTGATTTACATAAATTTTATTTACCTGAAAGCATTTCTTTTATTGGAGTATTATTGAGCTGCTATTATAAATGAGCTTCGCGCTAATGCACTAATTTCAAACTGATTGAGGCACGCCTAATTAGTTCATTTATTTCTAGGATTCGTGCAGTATTTCAACCACACTAATTGCTTAAAATTGTACTGAACCTATTTGTCCTTAGTTTTGATTGTCCTCTTTTTCATAATCGAAATTGGCAGCTGTACAGTTCGAAAAATATTTAACACAAAGCCAACAAAAGCTGCCCTTGAATCACTCATAGCATCATATATGTAAAATTTTCATCATTTTTTCTGAGAGTACACAATATTCCTTATTTTTTAATTTCTTACCATTGTTGAACCTCTGCCTGAATTAGGAATAATTCAACAATGTTTTAATTCACACGGAAGTGTCATCCATTTTCAGCATGTCGTACAGTGATAAAGACGTGCAAAACTAACCATTCTGTGCTAGGTAATGAGCTACGCAGGATGCGCTGATCATTTAAAAGACGTTATGAGATTATGGTAAGAAACTGGTCAAAGAGGCGACAGCTTTTCCAGTAATCGCAAGTGAACGGTCTACTCTACTGCAATGTTAGGGTCTAGTCATATCATTCCTTCACTCGATGTCATTGTAAGTTGTAGGACTATGATCGAATCTCCTGAGCATATGGGTGAGATTCATTGAAAACACTGGTAAGCCATTTTTAAAAAGTTACAGATATCTTGGAATCAAACACTTGTTCTAAAATCAGTGATATAAAAACAATTTTTCTCTATCATCACCGTTTCTTAGATACCCGCTTTCAATCACTTATGTTTCGCTAGACCAATTCATTGTTACATGAGTAATGATGAACATGACATTAGCTAAGAAAATCGTGAAATTGAGGGGCACAGCACATATAATAAATAGTAATATTAAGTCCACCAAATAACACACACATAAAATCCATACACACTGAAAATTTTTTCATAATCTAATGTGAGTTTAGTTTGAATTTCATGGCCGTACACTAGCTTTTGTGCTGAGCATTTTGTATGTCACGCTGTAGTGTCCAGCCGATATTGCTGAACTCCATCGACCTTGATGCCGCGACTCCAACGCCGAGATATCCTGGTGAATATGTTATCTGTGTTCGCCACTGACTGCACCTGGTTATTCGGTGATGAAGTCAAGATACGGTGATGAAGTCAAGATGCGGTGATGATGTCAAGATGTGAGTCGAGGGGATGAATTTTGAGGGACATGTTGGCACCGAACTCTTTGTACGCAGTGATGAAGTTATTCACAACAAAAACGTATTCAACAGATTTATAATTTCCATGGAAGTGTGCTATATCTGATTTGAAACAAAAGAAAGGGAAACAGTTTATTTTAAAAAAAGTTCATACATTAAACGCATTACAAGGCATAGGCTTTTCAAATTTTATTTCCATAATAGATAATACATAACATTGGTTTATGAAAAATTTTTAATTGATAGATAAACCACACGAGGTCTTCATTAGCCGTATCAGGAGTTAATTACGTTATTGAGAGAAACAATAATAAAATATTCTCTTGGATATTTTTTCAAGGTGAGGTGACTGAAAGCCTTCAAATACTTAAAATACTGCGGACGAATGGCTGGGAGGTTCTTTACAATGGGTGAAAACGAAAGAAGAATAGGCTTGAAATATTCTGCTGAAATAGATCAAAATACAGTCATAAATGGTTTTCAAACTATGAGAAATGGTAAGCCGAAAGTACTTTTTTAAAAAACACTGTACAACACTCATGTCTAAAAAAGTGATACCTACAGAAATGAATTTCAGAGCTTGTTCATCATACGATGAGTGTGAAGATTTGTTAATGAATCCTGAATTCAGATTATGTTTGTTTTCATTTATCTATTAACGTATTGGCTGCAGAATTTTACAACGCTCACTGGAGCAGCGATAGATCTCTTTTTGAAACAATGAGCAAGTGTGTTAAATTTATTTACAAAAATACTCAGTTATTTCAAATCAAAAGTTCAGTGCTAACATGGTCGCAGAGCGTTAACCGAATGTGATCGTCATGACTCTCATCTCTTTTATCGCCAAAAAATGAAACACTTTATCCTGCTGTATCGAAAGTGACGACTGTATTACTCAGCGTAGTCGAAAGAAAAAATAAAGAAAAATAAAAATGACTTGGGAAACGCAAAAATATAAGCTAGTGTCGAATTTTCATACAGAATTTCAGAAAAATCAAGTGACACTCTCAGAACGACAAAGGACAGCTTAGATTTCTCATTTTCTCGGTATTCCCTATAGTAGCATAGAGTCGGGGGTCTATGAAATACAATGGAAACACGGTGATAAACTAGCACCGCTTAAAAGTAATAAATAGCTGAACAATTTCTACACGTGGATTACAAATGAACCCAATTGTGGTTTCATAATCGATCGGGCTTTACAGGCTAAGTGTGAGGTCTTTGCAGGTGCTGCCAACTGCGCAACTCTCAACATGATCAGCAAGATGAAACATTAGCATTCAGTGTGCACCTTCGATTAATTATTAGAGGGTCAATAGTTCGTAACTTGACAGCGTGATAATGAAGTAATAAATGAACACAATCAGCCAGAATAAGTAAAGACATTTCAGCTTCACATTGGAAATGCTGACCTCAAAGAAGCAGTGAGCAGATTTAAGGCCAACTGACTATTGTTTGGTTTGAAATTACTACGAAATGTTGCAATACGTTTTTCTATATGACAGAGATGCGGAATGGCATGACACGTTTGCCTGGAATAATTACTAAAAATTTTGAGAGTTTTCAAATGCTGGGGAAGTTTAGTCCACAAAATAACTTCAGAAATTGAGAGAGATTTTTGTCCCAGGTCAGATGATCGGTAGCTAAGAATGCCACCCTTGCATTTCTTTCAGTATCATTCAGTGAGTCTTGGAAGTGTGCGTCAGCAATGACCTAGCTTCCTTATTTGTGGACGTATGAACACACCTTCTTGCACTTTCGCATAACTCAACTCTGGAAACTCGTTGTGCAGATACCGAAAAACATCCGAATCGTTATTTAGTGCATTCACGAAATTCTCCATGAACCCCAGCTTGATGATTAGCGGTGCATGGCATGAGATTTTTGTCAGTCGATCAACGGAGCTCAAAATTTTTTTTATTGCCTGGCTGCATTCTAGTTCGAAATGTCCAACTCTTTTTTCTCGTGTTGTTTTCTATCTCTACCGTTCCACTCGCTGATAAATCCGCAGTATTTGGTGTACCCTGTCTACAATTCCATGTGAATGGTCATAAATTTTAAATCACTGCAGAACCATCTATACTCGTGAGAGCGTATTTTCTTAAGTATAGTTGCGACATAGTTTCATATGTTTCCTTAAAGTGGATAGAATATCAAAAAGGACTGATGCATATTTGTCTCCATTATGTAATACTACTGCTTTGAAACTTGTTTTAGATGAGACGATGAACAATCCCCATGCTTTAATGTTGTGTTCCACCCCCAGGCATGACATTAAACTTTCAATGTCCGAACAGTAGCAAATAGTGTCACTCATTACGAAGAATTTCACAAATTGCTTGCATCTGAGGCCAAAATGTGAACTAGTTGTATGTACTCAGTGCAAGCAAATTAAATTCTTTAGTACGTGAACCAAGCAGTTCAACATGACCTTTTGCTAGGGCCAGGTCTCGAATGAAAAGAAAAATCAGCGTTGTTCATTATGTGAATGCTTTTTCCGGATTGATAGTCAAGGTTGGATACGTTGCTGGAAAATAAAAGAGATCCTTCTTCTTGCGCTTCTTCATTAACTGTATGTTTTGAACGTGAAATTGGTATTGGAGAACTTTCAGGATCGTGTGTGATTAGCTTAGAAACTGGGTTAACGTTTGGATACTTTGCACATGAGGAAGCCATGTAAAAAAAACCGGCGACATTAGCCAAACAAAAATAACAGTCTGTAGTGGGGTAACTTGACTCACGCCATGTTACAGGAACTAAGTTCTTTTTCGCCTTCCTCACTCATTCGCGAAGGTGCTTGCAAATGTCAAACAGATGAACTGTGGTGCCCAGGATTTAACAGCTATCCACAATGTGTTATTCAACCGTTTTTTTCCTAAAGGGTCTAAAAGTCAGTGAAAGGGTGATAAGAGTGATTTGTTCGTTATAGATAGACTCACACATAGCAAAACAGATCTGGTGAATTTATGTAACCTCCAAATATCATAATTTCGTCTCAAACTGAAAGTATAAAAGAACACAGGAAAGATTAGTAATGCTGTATCGCAAAGGCTTTGGCACTTTACCTTAAGTATAATTATTGTCGCCGACGAAGATGAAATTGTGTGGCGTTGCATGATAAATTGTTAAATACGCGGGGGTGAAAAAAATGTGAACATTTTTTCTTCAAAATTAACTTTTGTCAATGTTCTCTAAGCCTGACGTGATGAAGCAAAGCGGTTTTCAGATTTAAAATTAGCCTAAAACTACTAGGCAGGAAAAATTCAACACCTTGCCAGATCTCTCTAGGTTGTTTATTGGAGTAATCTTAGATCGTGTTACGTGCTACTTAGAGTTATTGCAAATTGAATTGGTTTGGAAAGAGTGCAAGCATTCAACATTTGGATTGAGTCTTATTCAATTCAACACCATGCGTATTTGAAAATTCTACTCATAATTAATGTAAGTTACAATCAAAGTAAAACTGCACTCGAGTCAATAAATAAAATTTAGCTGTGATTTCTAAAAACATTTGTGGGCTCATGCCTTCAAATACTGTGTTTTGATGTTGATCATCAGAGCATTCTTACGGAAATCATCAATTGATTAGATATTTTGTCAAATAATTATTTGCTATTCATTTCCTACCGACAAAAACATGTTCAAATTCAGACCGTACTTTTGAGGCATATGAATTAATTTGTTACAACTTCTTTAGCTTTCATATTCATTAAAAGCAACAATGAAACGTCCTTTGAAGACTAGGTTGTGAAGGCTAATTTGAGGATTTTATCTCTCGGTAGGCAATTTTTCAGGCCTGAACTCTCGACTGAACTACGACATAAAAGTTTATCAGCAATTGTAGCAAAACTTTCAATTGCACAGCAGAGAGTCATTCGACTGCATTTCAAGTAGAATTTCCAGATAGAATTAACACCAGGTGCTACCAACTGCGCAACTCGCAGCATGATCAGCAAAATGAGGCATTAACATTCAGTGTGCACCTTCAATGGGTTATTAGAGGGTCAATAGTTCGTAACTTGACAGCGTGATAATGAATTGAAAATAAGTGAATACGAATCTAACTTTGGCTATTGAGGGTTGAAACATCGACCAGACTGCGGTCAAGCTTAAAAATGTGCTCGCGACTTTTGTATCTTTTCTTTCTGTGAACTCCGGGGTTATTGATATATGCATTACACAAAAGTTAAAAACATAAGCACTCGTTAGTTTGAAAAGTTGACGGTATTAAGCTATTTCGGAAACTGATACAGAAATCATCCAAGATATCATAATTGTTTGAGAATTTATATATATCGGCGTTGAGTTCCAGGAGTGCAGGTGCTATAATTAACCTTCGTTTTATGCTGTACAAAGACAAATATTTGTTTTTCAGACGAACATATCCGGCGTTGAAACACGGAATCTAGATGTACGATTAAAATTGCCTTTACTGCGTTCATTCCTAATTCACGCGAATTGAGGTATGCTAATTTTTCTTTGATGAATTCACTAAAATGTTTATTCAGAATTAACATAAATATAGAACGCTCTTCAATTTATACTTTTTAAAAAATAAAATCCAATATTGCGTTCAGTTTTCTCTGCTAACAGTTTTTTACATTTATTTTACAAAATTGATGGATGTTAAAGTAGAACACGTTGAACAAACTCTTTTTCGAAAACTGAAATTTGCTTCTTTTTTCTTGTGTAGTGTCATCAATTATTTCATTTTTAACACTTAGATGTTTTTTACAAGGAGTATTTCGTGAGCTCAATATTCTCGCTGTTTAAAGTCTTGGTGTACCATAGTTTACCATCAACTTCAGGTCACATCATTGGTTTGCTTAAAACTTAAACAGAACATGCGAGCTTCGAAGTACAAATGCATTTTGAGTGTGTTAGGCAGTTTTTCGCGTGTAATCGCCTGTGCTTCTAATGAATAAATCAATTTCTATTAGGGTATAGAAACTTAGTTGCGGGGTGAACGATAAATGTTGAGTTAATATTGTTAACGATCGGAAAATTTTCTTCATGGCCATGTTTGGTACGTCTCCTACATGAACGATTCGGGCAATGCATGAAAACTACTCTAGGGATACGTAAGAATGTTTAGAAATATGAAAGAGTTTTAAACAGCGTTTTATTTGTACGTACAAGCGGAGGAATTATTGGAGAATTCAAAACAATCTGAAAAACAAAGGATTGGAAAAGTAACAATCCCCCGCTACTCAGCACAAAATGCGGGCTAAAATATTAGAGAATTCTCGATTGTTTTCCATTAAGGACTGAGTGAAACACCTATTCACACTCTGGTGGCGAACATGGAACTGAAATTAAAGAGAGTTTATGGATATTTCTCATGAAATGGAGATAAGTGAGACGACGTGATTGAAAAATATAATCGGCATTTGGTGTGAAATACACATGCCAATCTTATTATAGGTGAATGAAATTTATTGTACGGCCATTACGCTGTTGACGCAACGTTCAATTTAACATTTGATTTAGGTGCGTTTAGAAGCGAGTAGTTATTCATGTATGTATCTAGTTATGAAAAGTAGGCTCTCTGATTGATCAAATTGAGCGCTTATGAAATTATGTTACAAGTAGACAATACATTTGTATGCGGTTGTAGTTATTTCTCTATTGTATGTCTTTCAGTGAGCGATGGAATGCGGGATTACCCATTGTGTGAAGGTGATCATCACAGATAAAACCCACAAGAAAAAAGTTAAGAAAATGAAATGACGGTAGAATGCTGGTAAAGGGCATATAGATTAACTTGGTGAGTACTACTAATAATTTTCAGTTAAAAGTCCTTCATAGCTTGTTTGTAAGTATGTACCAACTTTTTCAGTAAATTAAGTGTACATTTTATTCAGTGAGGTATACCTGCAGCTCCTCCGTAAGTGGCTGGCGCAACGCACTCCAAGTCCCGTGACACAACACACACACCCACAGAAAAAAAACAGAAACGCACCCACAGGAAAAAACAGACACTCATACAGAAACAAGACAAACAAACACCCAGAAAAAGAAAACAGAGACATACACAAAGAAAAAGACATAAATTAGCATTTCAGGGAAAGTACAAACACACGCAGAAAAAAACAGTACAAGCGCAGAAAAAGAAAGAACAAAGAGAGACACAGGGAAAAGCGCAGTCATAGGGAAAAAAACAGATCCAGAGAAAAATGCATATTGAAAGAAAACGAGAGACATGCGGAGAGAAAAAGGCACACATGATGAGGAATCCACCGTGTAAAAAAGAGTAATAACCCCAAAATAACGAAAACTCTTATTTTCAAAAATAGTAACCAAATGACCTGTTAGGCTGGGCTTGGTGGCTGCACCAGAGGCCTTTGCCGTAAAACGGGGACAGCCTTTAACAAAAGGCTAGCAAGAATAAATTAAAAATATGTAAATTAGAAGGAAGGCAGCCTGCACAAAATTTTAACGCTTTAGTAACAGTACACAATCGGGCAGCCTAAGCTGGCTGCCACCAGCTGTAGAGGTCGCCGAGATCCCAGTTAACAATTTCCAACAACTTGGTAACTTTATATTAGATCTAGAGCATTTAGTTTTAAAGCCGACGGTCAATATTATTAGGTTTTTTATTGAATCGAATGCTTGGAAATCCTTATGTTAACTGCACAAGATTTTATAATAACAGCCTATTGATTACAGTCGCATTTTGGCTTGATATTGCACTCTGCAGTCATACATTCGTAGGTCAAAAGATCTGTTATTATATAAGCAATCATCGCAAGAACAGCTCTTGCTCCTCAGAGCTATGAAATGCTTACAAAAGAACTCAGAATGAATATAAGGTAATATATTTTGCACTGTGCTCAGTGTTTTCAATTACGACAACTAAACACCAGTAGGCAGATAAAGATCGAATTCAGGGGCTGAGGCGGGCACCTATGTGTGGGGCTGACCATGTGTGCACCTATGTGTGGGGCTGCCTATGTGTGCACCTATGAGTGGGGCTGCCTATGTGTGCACCTATGTGTGGGGCTGCCTATGTGTGCACCTATGTGTGGGGCTGCCCATGTGTGCACCTATGAGTAGGGCTGCCCACGTGTGCACCTATGTGTGGGGCTGCCTATGTGTGCACCTATGTGTGGGACTGCCCATGTGTGCACCTATGAGTGGGGCTGCCCATGTGTGCACCTATGTGTGGGACTGCCCATGTGTGCACCTATGTGTGGGGCTGCCCATGTGTGCGCCTATGAGTGGGGCTGCCCATGTGTGCACCTGTGAGTGGGGCTGCCCATGTGTGCACCTATGAGTGGGGCTGCCCATGTGCGCACCTGTGTGTGAGGCTGTCCGTGTGCGCACCTGTGTGTGTGAGGCTGCCCGTGTGCGCACCTATGAGTGGCAGCAGCGAGGCCGGCACGGTAGCAGGCACCGTAAAAGCGGTTTGGGTCCTTGAATCCTGTTTTCGAATTATTGTTTCACTTACGTAAATGCAAACTATCAGTTAACTTATTTATGCATTAAAATACAGGTACTTCATTCTCTCTAGCAGGCTCACCTTGGAGAAAATGGAGTTAACCTAAATTGAGTAGAGTAGGTATATATTTGTTTATTTCAAGACATAGTATAGTTAGAATTTAGGATAGGGTCTCTTTCTCTTTAATTTTTCCCGAGTTGGTCAACCATTCTTTCTTATTCGATGAGCCTCACTCCAGTTATTCTCTCATCGTTGGCAAGGTTCAAGTTTATCGACTCAACCCCTTTAATTAACTCGCATAATTTTCCTTCCGAGTTGCATCAAGCAGCTTCCGTAGGTGGGTGGCGTGCTGATAACTTGATAGTTCTGATAAATGTCTGACTAAATATTTCAGCATTGGTGTTTTACGGGAAATAATATTATGCTTCCATTACAGTTTCTCGCCCCCATCTGGGTCATTTTGAAAACGGAGTACAAAGCAAAACTTTTTGGACCGGCCCTTTTTGTGTCCTCAGCGGATTGTGCAATCTGGATTTGTTTTGCTACGGCTGCTCCTGTCTTTCCTGACCTTCGAGTCTTGTGGTAGTCCTGTATCTTGTTTACAGTTTGCTGACCCACCGGAAGCTTTGCTCAGACCTGTGATGGATGCCTAGAGCATCTCTGCTCTTTATTTCTTGTTAACTACTTGACCTTGCCAAGTTTCCCGTGTTCCCCGTGGCCACTGACGATTGAAGGAGAATCTTCGTTACCTATTAATTCAGCTCGGTATTTAACTTAAAGGTTCCCCATTGAGAGCTTCTTATAGTGTTTCTCCATAACATTCGTGGGCTATTCCTCATAATTAAATAATTCACTTGAAATTAACTTGAATTAGAACTGATTACCTATAGTACTCATTTACTCTCTTCTAATTGATTGTTACGTAGGGTTAACTAGCCACGAGAAAATTTTTTACGTAACAGTGAGAGCATCATTAATCGTTAAGCTACCAAAAGAGATACTAGAAAAGAGAATTTACATATTGCAGAAAATATCTGCCTTTCACATCCATAAAATGCCCTTTGCGCAAGATGTTTCATGTCAGTCACTGTTGGTCGAGACCCCAAGCCTGAATCCATAGTGGACCTCAGGTGTAAGACCACGATTGTTCGGGTTCTACTACTATCATTTCAAATTCTGTTTCTTCATAGTGAGTACATGCGTGCCAATTTCATTCGCGATTATACCAGTGGCTTTATCCAACCCGTATTTGGATGAATTTAGATGTTAAGTATAATTTACCTCTTCTCGATTAGAACTTGTGTTAGTTTAATATATACTTTCAAATTTTTTCCATGAATAAACATTTTACTCCAGTACCTTATCCTAACCCTAGCTGTTTTGTTCGCGTTCGAGATCATGATTTCAAGAATTTGACGTAACCAGAATTGCTCAACGCATCTTGGTAAGCTAAAGTCATGAGGAAAACTTGGCAAATTAACGTCATGAGGAAAAAATTCGCATTTGGTCACGTGACTCCTACCTCCCGCACCGAAAAACAAAGGCTGCTGTGTGACAAAATGAGGAACCAAATCACGAAAAATTCCAGGTATTACAATTCTTTATGGAGACGTTATAATCAATTATACAATAATACACAATTCTTGCTTGCTTGGTCGGCCCGTCTCTCTGTCACGCTCTCGAGGATACTTAGATGATAACACGAGTTTACCTGCGCACCAGTGCAAGAATATTTAAATCGCAGGAATTATTGGGATGAATATTTTGTCATCCAAATCTGGAAAAAATAGATTTGGAAAATATCGAATGCTGTCATTCTATACGGGCCTTGAACTCTAGTCCACTATACAAATTATGTAATAAATACGGAGTTGTTGCTTGGTTGGTCAGTCTTTCTGTCACGCTCTTACGGACAGAGTCCCCCATAGGAACTTTTTTTTATTATTGAACTTAGAGCAAGAAAATTTTGAATACTAATAGAAAATGCAAGTTAGAATCGATTATCTTCTCTAACAAAATGCGATTTTCTTTAACGAAAACGAGATATTCATAGAAAATGGTGTTTTTGTTTTTTTTCGAAATACTTCTTGTCGGAGAGTTTTTAAGCTATAGTGATGATTTTGGTATCATTGGATGCGAAAATACGTGGAAATTCCAAAAATTCAATGGTTTTCCCCAAATTTCCAGTTTTAAACAAAATAAATCAAAAAATATGAGAGCAAACCTAATTTTCGAAAAATTTCAGATTTATGACGTCAGAACTTTTGAACAAAAAATAATTTCGAAAAACGATTAGAATTTTTAGACTGCCCACGTTATTCCGCGTCCAATGATACCTAAATCATCCTTGTTGCCCAAAAACTGTAGGAGGAGAAGCATTTTGAAACCCGAAAGTTCATTGTTTACATTATAAGCAAAACAAAGAAACATGAACAATTTTAAATATTTTTTTTAATTTTTGGTTCAGGTTAGACCCCTGAAATCATTATGGAGTAGTACAGAGACATAGGAGATGACATACCAACGTCGTGCGGTGAAGAAAGTGCCAAGGGAGAGGAGTAACATGATAAAATACCCCTTCTCCCTCCCCTCCCCCCCCATTTTTCAAACCCCCCTAGCGGGCGAACGAGTGAACGTACGAGTCTCATTTTTTCACAGGATGTGTCTGACCTCCTACACTTCATATTGTCGCAAAAATTTCCATTTGTGAAATCATCGCCAAAATCCTGGATCCTATGGGGGACTCTGTCCTTAAGATTTAGATAAGTCTTGATGACCGTATCTGTGATTCGAGTTTCACCAGTGAACAAGTACAAGAATATCTTAATTGCAGGTACTCACAGATACGTTTATTGCACATTGTCAGTTTTTCAAAGTAATTATCAAATTCTATCATTCATGACCGACCGTGTACACCAGTGTTTAATTATAAAAATCATAATTCTTCAAATAGTTAATGCAGAGCTTGAATGGTTTATAAGATAAATTCTAATCTATTCTGCATGAATTATATTTGACAGTAAGCATGAAGCAGTGAAAAAGCAAACTGCTACTAACGTACATGAACACTAGAACTGGTCAGTTGTTTGTCTTCGTAGTTTTATTACTCGTAAACACTTTCACTGCGCTTCATGTAAAGTGAATGTGTTACAATAATTATTGTTGTGCATTTTTCTCTTCATTTTCTTAAGGCATTCATTTTCTTAGAGCATTGTGAACCTATTGTTTCAGATTACTGTGGTTACAAATACTCATTTCGTTACAAGATTATTTCAACCAGTTTTGTACGTATACGCTTCGTTATAATTTCAGTGGAAGATGCTGGTCGTATGACTGTCATTGATTCTCATATCCGCACTCAGAGTTTGAAGCAGAACTCCCAGAGGGAGATGCGAAGTCCCAAGCTGTCTTGTTAAAATAAAATAGGCTTTCACGTGTCAGTGACCATCTTTTTTCGACTCTCTGATTTTCAGAACCTATTATACTTTCTTCTTTACCTTTATCTTGTTTCGTAAACTTCTTTTAATTTTTCTATTGCTACGCTTTGGGTATGTAGAAATCTTGTGCATAGATTCCTCGTTCCCTTGATTCCACTATTGAGGTACCTTCCTCCTTTCTCTCTTGGGAACATTTTAGTAGTGTTGAAGGAAACTTAAACCAACTTGTAATCTAAACTAATCTCTCGTTAAGACTGAACAATTTTGTGTGCAAGTCAGCAAGACATACGTAGAAATGATTTCTATTGTGTAATTTACGTTAAAGTGCTAAAAATTTACTTTAACAACATCACGAGATTGACTTATCACCAATCATGAAATAAACATTGGTAAAATCTGATTGGAACTTTCTATGAACAAGACAGTTGCTTCGGTGAGTGCAAAAATGCATTTATTTTAAACTAGACCAACCTGGATTTCGAACATAACTAACTCATAAAACATCCATTGAATCAAGTGACTTAAGCAGGATCAGGTAAAGAGGATGCAGATATGATTAGAGCTCATAAAACTGCTCAAGCTGGAAGGAAATTTTGATACCGCTGTAAAGTACATTGCGTACAGTTTTGATGCACAAAAATTTGGAATGCAAGACTTTCCATTCCATTTCCAAAAAATGGAAATGGATTTGGAAGAATGTACACCTTTGCATCGGAACAAAATGTAGAGCTTTATCGGAACAATCTAGCAAGTTGTTTTGATCTGTATGCACACTTCCATTTATCGAAAGATTTCATTACATAAAACTTTCAACACTGGTGTAAAGGTTCCCCTCGAGGATTGCACCAATGACTATCACGTTCTGCGAAGTTTATTGTTTGTGCCATGGAAGATTTCGGCGCCTGAGGCTTCCCAGAGCCTATATGTTTTTTATATAAACTATACGATACTGTGACTAAATTCGACACGAGCTTCACACCTGAACTCCGAGTCGTTGCATTCTTCAGCGATTATGATCCTAACGATGTTTGAATCTCACAAGATGGTACAACATTTCATACTTCAGCAGATTCATTCAGAAGCATAGGCAACACGTTTGCAAAGTATTTAAGATATAGAAACCGTGACAACGCACAGAATCTTTGTTCCAAGGGACATGATTCAAATGCTATGGCAAACTTCCGAAAGAGACTTCAATGCTGCGTCGACATTTTCTGTAGCTACTTGAGTGACAGTATTTTCATAACTTATGAGTATAAAATTGCATCATTGTTCTATACGGCTATACAATGATATCATTATGAGTTTTTATTTTATTAAATTCTAAAATCAAAACATCGTTTTTTCCGACTTTTGTTTAGCTAATCAGGATGTTACCATTTGCAATACAATCTATTCACGATACAGCTTTCGAAATTGTTCAATTTCACCCACTATTACTTCAAAATTCATGGTTCTGCATGCCTAGTGTTGTGTCTTAAGCGGCCAATAGACGATCAATTCAATTGTCAATATCATTGACTTAATATATTGATGAAATATTTTTTGCCCGCTAAGTCAATTATTTGACGGTCGTCAATCAAGCCCACAGACGATCAATTAAATTGCCAATATTCATTATTGTCAATTATATAGACAATTAAATTGATCGTCTATGGGTCGCTTTAGAAACAGGATGCTGATTTATTTTCTTATTTAATCATTAGTAGCATTCTGAATTCTGCATAAAGTTGTGAATTCTGCCTAAATTGAGGGCAGAGAATGAACGGTGACAACCAAACAAGTACTCAAGCATGCTTAAAAACAACAAGGTTATCAAAGTTTTTTAAGTATACAGAGTGTTGCATAACATCAGGTACAATCTTTGGCAGTAGACAGGGACACCTAAAATAAACATTTTTTCACGCCCACTAAATATTTCAGTACTCCTTGGTTTTCACGACACTGAAGTTTTAAATTTTAACTTACAGGCACAGTTCATCGTATTTTCCTGTCCCTACAATATAAGTTTAAAGTTAGATGTCATCTTTGAATCTGGCAACACAACGCTTGAGTACTTAGTGTTTAAGAAACAGTTCTTGCTGCGACATAGAGTAGACCCCATGGCACGTTTATTAAATGAAGAAATGGCGGAGATGCGTGTGGTTTACGTACATCCATAGGCTATGCTAGAGGCGCTGCTAGGTTATATCACGAGCGTTTTCACAATCGATATTTGCCCGTAATGCATGTTTACAAACGTACATCGTCGTCTCTGATCGCCGCTGATGGATAATGTGGGTTAGTCCTTGTTCGGATGCCACCCTTTTAAGAATGTCTCAACTGACTACCTGAGGGTAGTCAGTTGATTGATAAAAGGCCGTATTTTCTGAAGCTGGTTATTCCGTTGGAATCTTCCTGGTATTTTGAGGATAGAAGAGAAAGTCAGATTTACTGACTTTGATTTATTAAGTCGAGGTTGGTGAACAGCTTTCTATTGCTGCGAATATTTTTCAGTATTTCTCGGAATTGCAGATCACTGCGTGAAGAAGTTGATGCTTTAGTTGAGTAGCAAATTTTTCGCAACATAAGTCAGACGAAAAAGCGATTGAGCTAACAAGCTAACGAAAATTTGAAAATCGTAACAGAAGTCCGTTTCGCAAGTATCTGTGATACGCGAGCAAGTATCTTAACTGTCGCCTACGTAAACATGGAAGTTCTGTTTGGCCCAGAGAATGGCTTGATACAGTTAAGGACGAGGTGTTACAATGCTTCCGTGATAGGCCTCATGGAAACTGTAGCACTTAAGTTAAGAATACCAAGCTTCATCGACGTATGGCATGTTCTCAATGACAACACTCTACTTCTTTACCATTTTTAGAAGCCAGGATCTACTCCCGACCGACAACGTCCTTCGTGTACAAACAGTTTGCATGTTGGTGCCTAAAGGAAGAAATGAACGCAAAAAAAAGTTTTTGAAGCACGTTCTCTTCACCGACCAAGCCACTTTTACACACAATGCAACGGAACGTTCCACGCTCATAATTTGCACGACTGGCAGGAGTATAATTCTCATGAAGTGCAATGGTTCAACTACCAACATCGGCTTAAAGTCAATTTCTGGGCTGAAATTGTCGCGACCATCTTATCGGGCCATATCTGATGCCGTCTTTTCTAGAGGACCAGGTTATGTCACGTTTCTGACATGTTTCCTAAACTACTGCAGGATATCCCACAATCATCCACCGTCCATGAGGCTTCAGCACGATGGTGCTCCTGCCCATTTATACCCCATTTTATGAATGAGGCCTTTCCCAACAGATGAATAGGGAGTAATGTACCTGTGGCGTGGCCTTCAACTTCTCCTGTAGATTTTTTATGGGGCCACATGAAACCAACCATTGATTCACGGAACACTGGTGGAGTCTGAGCTAGGTCTCGTGACAAGGATAGCGGTCGCAGCAGGTAATGCTGCAAAAAAAACAAGACATACTGTGCCGCGTTTAGCAATTCCTTCAGAAGAGGTACCAGACCTGCATAGACCCTAAAGAGGCAGATATTCCGAACAGTTAACTTTTAGATGGCTTCATAAACATTTATTTCTATTCGTTTTATTTTCCATAACGACATTTCTCAGATTTGAAATTGTTATAAGATAAGAATCAAGGTTAAACATTAAACATGTGTATTGAAAACTAGGGAGTATTGATTTATTAACTATTCGTAAAAAAAGAGTCTATTTTGCGCTTCCCTCTCGACTATCAAAGTTTCTACCTCTCATTGTTTTACACCCTGTGAGGTACGGGGTTTGACAAAATAATGGAAACGCCTAACATTTTGGAATCATAATCTTTGAACATGTTATAAACAATCAAAAATTGACATATTTTAATTTGTTATTATTTGTTAGAAACTGCCCGAAAGCATGACGTTTGAGGAAGTACCATTTCAAAAGTAATGACTGCCTCTGAAAGATAAGGAAAAACGTCCTCAGCACAGCACAGATCTGGCCGAAAATCGAAGTTGTCTGAGAGAGACCGTCGGACTCTAAATCGAATAGTTAGAGAAGGTCACAAAACCACGATTCTTAAAACCACTGCAGACCTCAGTGAGCACCTACAGAACCCAGTTTCCAAAAAAACTGTTCGTCGGGAGCTATGCAAATCTGGATTCTACGGATGATCTCCAATTAGAAAATCCCTGCTCTCAAAAACAAATGTTTTGAAGCGCTTTGAGTGGCATAAAAATATCCAGAATTGGTCCGTCGAGCAGGAAAAAATATGATTTTCTATGAAAAATCATCGTTTACATTATTTCCGATCTCCAGCTGAGTGTACGTTTGGAGACAGCCGAAAGAGGCCTTTAATCTAGATTGCCTTATCCTAACTGTAAAACATGGCGCGGGTTCTGTGATGGTCTGGGGTGTTATTTCTTCGAAATCCGTCTGGCCAATGATTTGGCTTCATGGAAGAATTAACAGCCGAGACTATTTAGGAACTTTGGTTAACCAAGTTCATCCTATAGTTTAAGTACTGTTTCCGGAGGGGAACGCCATCGTTCAAGGTGATAATTCCCCAATTCATTCAGCTAGAACTGTAAAAGAATGGCACGAGGAACATCCTAATGAAGTTGAGCATCTCATCTGGCCTCCATAATCCCCAGGCTTGAACATTATTGAGCATTTATGGTTGGTTTTAGAGGTTCAAGTTTGAAGTCGACTTCCACCCCCATCGTCTTTAAAAGAACCTGGATGGTGTTTGAACTGAAAAATGGGCTAAAATACCTTCGGAAAAATTTAAAATTTGAATCAATCAATACCTCGGAAAATTGAGGCTGTAATTGCCTCAAAAGGTGGACCTGCACCATATTAAAATATATTTTGTTGATTTTCCAAAGTGCTTCCATTATGTTGTTCAATAACCTCTGTAAGTCGCCGATAATTATTAAGCAATGAACCGTTAGTAAATTTTTAGTTGCAATACAATTGCATTATTTATAAATTCATCAACGACTGAAGCATGGTTCTAACCGAAGTCTTAATTAAACAACAATGTAAGTTATATCAATCGAAAGGGCTTGAAAAGAGCTACAAAAGCTCAAGAGTTCATTGTAGAAAACCCGGTAGTTCAAACGATAAGAAGAAAAACAATTTTTTTTTGTGAAAAACACGTTTTTATGGAAACTTGATAATTGGTTTCTCAAATGTATCTTCTTCCACAATTTTAGAGCTACAAGAATGGTTTATATACCATTCGATATGGCTCAGCAAGGTGTATCCATACGCAATAGCATTTTTCGATACATCTATTATTTTGAAAATTACACGACATGGAAAAAAAAATGAAAAAAAGGCCACATTTTTTTTAAATTCTTAAAATCCACAAAAATAAGTTATCGAAATTCCCTATTGCGTATGGTTATATAGACATATAAGCAATCTAAAAACGAAGTACTGGTTCTGTAACTTAAAAATTGTAGAAGAAGATAGATTTAAAAAAAAATTATTTATCATATTTTTCGAAAATGAAAAAAAATACAGTGCATATACAAAAATTTTGTCCAAGTAACAAATGATCTTTGCATCATTTCACACCTACTGTGACAATTTCAGAGAAATCCATCCGTAAATAACGGACTTTTTTTACTCAGACGGCCTCCTTAATGAGAATGCCTCAATGATCTGTCATACCCATTTTTATGCACGTAGTTGAAAAATGTGAAAACACAGCAACAGTGACGGGGAAATCCTTGACTATTATTGTTCATAGTTTTGAGAACCCATGACGATTTCTCGAACATGCTTTCAAATGTTTCCATTTTTGGGAACTTCAACATTTTAAATAGTTTTAAATGAAGAGGAAAGGTTCTTGACCTTTGTATTTAATTTCATACGCTTCTTTATTCGATCACGAAAGAACTATGTGGTTCTTCTACTTACTCAATTTACCGTTTGCTAGGTGTTTGAAACTCAATCGTCGGCTATTCACAGACAGGTAAAACAAGCTCGTACAATTCGAGATTTAGAAATAAAGATACAGAGAGACTATCAATGATTTATGCCACTTAATTCAGAATTTAATTCTTTACTGCTTAAGATAATTTTCCAAATAACTCTCAAACAAAACATAAATCCTTTCTTTCATTAAAAGAGTGAGAGTCGGAGCAAACTTTGACATAAAAATTTCTCATCTCCATGACTTCAGTTTTATTTTTACCGATCAAGTTGATACGCTGCTGCCATCAACCTGTACGTTTGACTCAAGTCACCCACTCCATGGCTCGATCTAATTCTCTGTGGAAAGAATGAAACTAGTCTTACTGATAAAAATTCTTGAGCAACTTTTAGATGCTAAAAATAAAAATGAACATAAAGACTGAAAACCATGGCACTGAATTGAGCGGTTAGGAGTATTTTGAATCATTTTGGCTCGCCTTCTGAAATTTTAAACTAATTGTAATCGTGCTCCTTGAGATTCTTATCGTCCCACGCCGCATTTCAATTCTTGCTTGAAATGCTGGGTTGTAAACTCCGCTGTTATCGCCACTAGCGGACATGGAGATCCTGCAGCGCATGATGTAATGTTTGATTAATTTTGTCGCCTTAAATAGATTCTTGAAAATGAATCTGGATAAGGGTCACCGAAGTAGCAAAAATTATATTCGGCAGCCATAATTTCACTAAGCATAGGAGCATAACAGTAAAGATCAATAAAAAACATTATGTATGTAGTGCGGCCGGCATGGTTCGCCCCCATGGCGTAGCGGTGGGAGCTCGGAGTTTAGAAGAGGGCCAGCGTGGTAACCCTCCGCACTCCTCCAGCTTGTCTCAAGAAGTCTGAGCCAATACTTGTACCTTTGAGAGAAAATGTAATTTTAATAGTAAACTTGACTGCCTTGCAAGGAAACTACAATTCATGCTGAAGCGGCTCACAAAACTTCAGGAAAGATTTGAAAGTACTATATATTACGAGCTTGCAGCAGCTGAATAAAATTTTCCCAAACAATGGCATTTAGCCAACCAGCTAGACTGGTAGCGAGGCTACAAAAAGAGCTAAAGCCAATTTGAGCCTTAATAATCGTGCTGAGGCATGTCATTACCCGGGTATGGATTGCCCAGTGAGTGATGTAATGAGTGTAGTGATTATGTTCATAGTTATATATGGCTCAGACTAAAACTAAGTTAAAATATCCGTTCGCACTGGCAATTATCAAAAATAATCGAAACACTGAGATGGGAAGCGAACACCGCACTGAAATTGCTTCTCAACTCACCATAAAGGACGTGCTTAGAAGGCCGTTCCTCCGTGCAGCAGAGCTCAAGAGGCGCGCGCCGCCCGAGGAGTGCAGGCCCGCCGCAGCGCCTCCACGCGTGAGGCGAAGACAGAAAGGCGCGGAGTCGTCGCTGGAACTTCCTCATGCCGCGCCGGACCACGAGAGCGCAGAGCTGCCCCGGCTCCAATCTTCGGCTTGAAGCTCCACGTAGAGCTTACATATTCATGAATAAATTTATTCTTTCAAACTTGTTAACATCCCATTTTCTTGGTGAAGTATAATAAACATAATTAGAATTCTTGAAATAAATGTCTTAAAGTGGGGTCCCAGGTAGCAGGGTGATAACGATGCTGATGTCCCGATAACCGAGGAGTGCTGATGAAGCCTCCTTGCCTGAGGACCGAGTGCTGAAGCCTCCGAATCTGGTATTTTTTGGAGGAGCTCATTTGCCTTCTTAGTCTGCAAGTGACTCAAAAAAAAAACGGTGTAATCAAGGACAGCAAATGTTTCAGGGTTAGGCTTGTTGGTACACAAGCCCAGCACAGGTGTTAACTCTTTCCATAGTGTGTTTTATTTATTTTAGTGGAATGAAATTAGCTAAGAAATAGTCACTAAATTAAACTTATAATTTGCCAATGGCTCGTTTTATTCTACGTAGATCGATGAGAAGTAACTTGCCTGCATAAAATTAAATGGATCGATGTGAAATAACTTTCCTGCAAACAATGAAATAGATCGAGGAGAAATTACTTCCCTGTAAAAGATGAGATATAGATAGATGTGAAATAACTTCCTTGCAAATAATGAAATAGATCGATGTGAAATTACTTACCTGTAAAAGATGAAATATAGATCGGTGTGAAATAACTTCCCTGCAAATAACGAAATAGATCGATGAGAAATTACGTCCCTGTAAAAGATGAAATATAGATCGATGTGGAATAACTTCCCTGCAAATAATGAAATAGATCGATGTGAAATTACTTCCCTGCAAAAGATGAAATAGATCGATGTGAAACAACTTGCCTACAAACAAGTCAGCGGGAAGTGACGTCTGGCCTGCGCCACCTACCTCGGCCTGTCCAGGGCTCCCCTCACACGTCTCTCAAAGTCCCGCGGGTGGTGGCCAATTGTGAGGCTTGTAGTGGCCAGCACAACCTGTTGCCACCTCCATTTTTCAATTTGACTCTGTAACCAATGATCAGCCTGATGATGCAATCAAGAAACAATCTGACGATACAGACGCAAGATAAGGTGACGATACAACCACAATGCAATCTGACACCACAGCCTAACGATACAACCACAATGCAATCTGACACCGCAACCTGACGATACAACCACAATGCAATCTGACACCAAAGCCTGACGATACAACCACAATGCAATCTGACCCCGCAACCTGACGATACAACCACAGTGCAATCTGACACCACAGCCTGACGATACAAACACAATGGAATCTGACACCACAGCCTGACGACACAACCACAGTGTAACCTGATACTACAGCCTGAAGACACTTCCTAACGTCAGAAGTCAGCTGTACAACCATTATGCAATCTGATGATAGAGCCTCATATATATAGTAACTTATCATACAACCTGACCATACACCAAAATACAACCTGACAATACGACCACGATACAACCATATAACCAACGGATGAAATCCCATTACAACTTGACGATGCAACCGTAAAACAACCCGACAAGCAACACAACCATTCACCTTATGATAAAGCCTCCATTCGACTTACCGAGACAACCACAATCCCAATTGACCATGCAACATCGGTCCAAAACGATATAACCTTTGTGTGAAACCAGTAAGCAAGCTAATTATACAACCATGAGGTAACCTGAGGACACAACCCCAATATAAACCGCAATACCACCACGATGTAGCCTGACAATTCATCCGCTCAATGACTTCACGATTCAATCAAGATCCAGTTACGGTGCAATCCCGGTGCGATCTGACCGTACTATTACAATGCAACATGGCGATGAAACCACGGAGCAACTTAACGATTCAGTCTCAGTACTGCGTGGTAATACACCTCCATGCAGCCCGACCATACACCATGAAATACCCTGACGATACACCACGATACAACCACGATGTAACCTGATGACGCGATCACTGCACGCCCTAAAGGCCCGGCTACACTATGCGTTTCTTCGTGCAACTCACGCGCGACTCGCCCTAATTTGACGCATGCATGTCGGATGCACGAGTGCTGCATGAACTTCGACGGTGTGCGGTTTTTGACGCGTCTTCTTGAGAAGCAAGCATCTGTGGCGCGTAGTTAGGAGTGAACTACACATCATTTCAGGGTCATCGCCCGACAGCTCTCCCATTTCGCAGTTGTACTTTATCATGGAGTGTTCTATTGTACTTCTGTTTATTGCTTGCGCTTTCTACAACGAGTGATTGGCCACGCGAGCTGGTGCTCCAGCTCAGAGACCAATTTAAAGTAAAGTAATGCCTCTGAAACGTCAAAAATTCAACATATAAGAAATAAAGTTATAAGAATTTGCTTACAAAATTATGTTAACATCTCTAGACACTGAGAAGGCATTGACAGTTGATATAACCACTATTATAGAAGTAGCCGCGTCCATCCGTCTGTGTGACTCCCTCTTCTAATCGATAGCTTTGATAGCAACAAGGATATAGCTTAAGAAATACAAGAAATTATTCTACTGCATTATTTTTCTGTGGCGATTAAATTCCCTTTCATTTGGATTATGGTATCCAGAATACGCAATCAGCATATTTTTACAAATAGAAATTTTCTTTGAAGCTTTCTCTGTTGAAATTCATCATTTTGCTTTGATATTTCTAATTGATAATGCGAAAAAATGTTTTAAATTCGTTTGACCAGTAACCTGGCTACCACTTAGTATAAAGCCCAAGATTTTGGAACTTGAGTTATCGTTTTCGAAATTGTGATTTCCTTAAAAAGCTCGGAAGAGATAATAGACATTTCAGAATAAAATTTTACCAAGAGAGGCCACCACGGATAGAAATGTTTTCAGGCTCAATTGACATTGTTTTTAATTTTTTTCAGGCTCAATTGACATTTCGAGCTTAGTTTTATGCTTGCTAAACAGAGGACATGTAACTTTTCGTTGTGGTGTAACTCTGTCATTTTGAACTAGTAAAAATAAAATTCACACATTGAAGACACAGTATTTTTAGGCTGAACAAAATGTTCAGCATTTAAAAAAAATCGAAGCAGGTACAGAGGAGGTACAGCGACTGACCCAATCTTGCTATGATATGTTGTCATTTCTTAATGATGGGTAGAGAGACGGCAGTCAACATCAAATTTGCATAGTCAAGTAGTCGCTCAGGTAAGTCATGTGTATTATTTATTTGTATATAAAAAATATACAAGTTAAATAATTCTTCCCATTGCATTTGTACCTGAGTGAATAAAACCAAAATCAAAAATGAATACCGTGTATATATTTTTGAAATATATAGCATTTATTTCGAGTAAATCAACCCTGTTTCTTGTTGATTAGATAGCTTAACCCGAAATTAGAATGAAACATAGTTGGGTAGTTATGTCTTTGATTGACTGTAAATTACTTATACATGAAGGAAATAGACAGGTAGCGTGAGTCATTGTCTTTCCTGTTTTTTCTTCCCTATCGCACATGCGATAGCGACTGACCGGAGCGCACGTTTATCGACATCTTTCCTCTCCGGGCTGCGCTGTGCAACTGATGCCGCGTGATGCGGCGTGATGCCGCTGCTCCGCGTAGCGTAGTGTAGCCGCTCTAGCATGCAGGGGGTAAAAAATGCCTGAGGATTGCGCAGTAAAAATCGCATAGTGTAGCCTCGCCTTAAGGCCGCGGCCAGACAAACAGCAGTGGAGCAGGGCAGAGCAGAGCAGAGCCGGCGCGGTGTTTTATGTTAGTGGTATTCCTATTAGGGTGGCCAGACAAGTAGCATAGAGCAGTGCAGGGCAGCGCTGTCTGAAGCAAGCGCTAGCGGCGTTTTATCTCGGGTGATAAAACACTGCTCGGGAGCTAGCAGTCAGTTGCACCCTAGAGTTCGTCTTGAAAGGACGTCGAACTTCTGATCTCCTCGGTACAAGCTATTCCTGCGATCGGGGGTGCATTTCTTTATATTTCGATCATAACTATGTTAATGAACAATGGTCATTTATTGCAGACGCTATGGAAGTTAGTGGTAGGTGGGATTGTACAGTTATTTATACGTATTTAGGTATTTTCTACCTCATAAATCGAAAACTTTATTATATCAAGCATTTTCTTTGTCTATACCTAAACTTTAGAGCGTGCCAATGCCGAATATTTCATATCAGGTCTATTTTTGGCACATGGCACTAAACTTGACTTGAAACATATATCTTTTACGTATGAACTATTTGTTTTTTAGTTATAAACATTGATCATTTTTCTCCTAAGTAACACTGAGGAAACACAGGTTAGGTCATCTGTGAGACAGAAAGAAAAGAAAACCGTTTATTTCAAAAAAGGATGGCAAATGAGATCCATGGCAACGTCTTGGCTTTTAAAAAATTTCTCAATATAAGACGTCCTTAGACAAACGTACCGTATGAGGAGTACTAATAGACAAACTATGCGTGGTCTACGAATAGACAAACAATTCTAGGTTTACTAATCGACAAATTATACGAGGCGTACTAATAGACACACTATCCAAGGTGTACAAATAGATAAACCAAACGACGCGTACTTATAGACAAACCAAACGTGGTGTGCAAATAGATTAACCCTGTCAATGGCTAGTTAAATCAAAAATATCATTTCTTGGAGATTTTATATCCCAAGAGATGGCTAACAACTTATAAATAATTCAATATACTACTAGAGAATTCTTCAAATTCCTGATTTATTTGATGTATAACTATGTGTTGTATAGATATAAGCATACGCACAGAGATGATAATTTTTCATGAGCACTTTTTTCATTTGTCTTTTTTATATTTTTCATTGTTTTTGTTCACAGAGACGCCCTCTGGGGCAGTGATAAATCTATTTTTGAATCATTAAGCAGTTGCAATAAGTATATTTATTTCTGAAATATGATTCAGTATTAACTGGTCGCAGAGCTTTGGGTAAAATGTAATATGTTTTGAGGTTTTGTTTTCACTCAAAAAATAGGAGTAGAAACATATATATGCATAGGTGCGTGTATATATATATATATGAACACGTATATGTGCGCACACAGATAGAATTGTTGAATGTGAGTCAAATGTGGAAAGGATGGATCTTTTACTTTTTCTGTACCAGCGCAAAGTGCTGGGCAAAGCCGATACAGAATTTTACAAGCTTGCGTTTTATCAGTATTACATCGATAAAAATAACCTTGAAGGCACGCAACTAATAAACTGTTAGTTTCTCCAAAAACGATAGTGATGTTCGAATTTTACGTGAAAATTGCCATTAAACTGAAACTTAGTGCCGCACGTCAAATACAAAAGATCCTTTTGTATATTGTTTATTGGTTTAACAATTCCAAATTTGGGTTGTTATATCCATAGATGTTTATATTCATACGCCTGAACGAATATGTTCCTTGTTCTGTAATGTCTCTACACGTCCAGTACTGCAAAATAATCCACATCCAAGTATTTATAAGGTTTCAAGTCATGCGTCAGTGAATTATTTGCATGATTATTCCATCATCAACCATAACTAGCATATTATCAGGCAATTAATTTTTTGTCGAATTTCCTGGAACAATTAAAAAACAGTATCAAAGCCATTTCAAACATTGTGGGTAGAAATATTTTAGCGAAATGAAAAGTACTATACGACAGTGTACGGATGTACTTGTAATGCTAAGAAGATAATGCATAGCATGGTAATATGTATAGATATAAATAAACTTAACCCGATGAAATATTGCCTGTTCTACATCTATTTATTAAGCAAAATTTGAGGTTGCCTGTCACAAAACACCGCCCATCGTAGCGCCAAGATTACAACTGCTCCGGACTCACGACCAGCCACTGCTGTTTGTTTGGCCACCTAACTTACGAGCATAAGCTAGCAGCTACCAGCGAGCCGAAACTGCTCTGCGCAGCCCTGCTTCACTGCTGTTTGTCTGGCCGCGGCCTAACGATACAACCGTGATCCAACTGCGGTAAAACCTGATGAAACAACCACGATCCTACATGATCAGAGTGTCACACGACACGTGAAATTCACTCGGGACAGGTCTGGAGAACGTGTCGGCCATGGAGTGTCGTTTCGGAGTCGGAGCGAAATTAACTTGCCGAGAAATAATCTTAACTGAACCATGGACACGAGTGAAACTTATATACCTGTCTAAAAGGTGTAGAAAATTTTATGTTTTTCTGGTAATTTTTTGCTTATTTCTATGGTTATTATAATACGTTCGATTATTATGATACTCTAACCAATTTAGGATCTTCATATTCATTGAGACCTTCTTGAAAACCAATGCCACCACCATTTTCTGTCTCATCTGGGTTGGAAATATACTACGTTTATTTATTTTTCTATGTAATTCATTCCTGAGTTGACGCTATATCCTGTTTTGTTCTTATGTTATTATTGATATTTTTCAACGTAACTATTTCGCATAAACTGATGTTTCGTTTATTCTTAATTTTGAATATTTTAACTACTATACACGTGGTTTGCTGTTGTACTCGCCTTACGTCCTAGAACACTATTTTATGTGGAAATCGATTCCTGAATTCAATTTTCAAAACATTTATTTATTATGCATCTCATTTATTTTCAAGCTATTTCTGTCAAAAAAAAATTACGGACATTGTGTGAGAAGACGTTGTGAAATACTCTCATACTTTCTCATCATTCCTGTGGAAAAAATGGTTATTCAAAAATCAGTTGATTATTTATTATATTTACGATATCTAAACAACAGCTAAAATTTGGGATTAATGCTCTAAAACATCTAACTTCAATAGATGGATTCTATCGACGCGGAATATTTCCTACAATTCGTACTCTTTATGATTTTGCTTGGAATTTGAAGCAAAATGAACGAATAAACAAATTATTTCTTGCCTGCAAAGTTAACTCATCATTTCCAAAAATATATCAAAGCTGCACTTGCAAGCTTTCCACCTTCCGTGTTCGCTAGAAAGTCTTCTTTTGAACATTTCTTTCACTCTACTTTTCCATATTCGCGTAATCTTCGAAGCATTATGCACTCCCTCTGAAACACTCGGAGAGCCCGCTACCGAGGCGCAACTCATTGCGCACTTTTCTCTGGCCGAAAAAAATGATTTTGAATTTTTTTGCCGGCGGTCGTAGAAGGGACTCACGTATGTTCGAGTATACTTAGAGACGGACGTGATGCGCCCGAACTCTTACTTCAGCTGCTTCCGCTTTTCTGGGAACAGAGAAACTTCAGAATTTGTGAGCATCAGGTCTCGCGCTTCGGTCATGTCGAAGGTAACCATTCGGGCGAATTGTTTCTTGCAAGACAAATATTTTGGGACGTCTGTGGTAATGCACTTGGAAGGGAATATTATTTATTGTGATTAAATTGTTTCGAGGTAAATTGATAAAAATTTTTAGAAATTGGGAGATATATATATTTACCTGAAATTAACTAGTTATAAATTTAATCGAAAAGTTAAGATAAGAAAAATGAATCGATGTCATCTTGAATATCAAAATGGGTCATCAGGATCAGTTACCGCAGCAACTCGTTCCCGGCTTTCCTCTTTCATTTGTGAAAAAGTCTTCAGCTAGTAGGCTCAAAATTGTAAAATTACCTAGAAATAAGGAAGAATCTAAATTATTGAGCTCATCAGAATATATACGCTTATCATTTGTGTTTTAACATTTATAAGCGCACCCATCATTTAATTTGAAAATCTCTTCAAGAATCACTTTCCCCCTCTTAAACTCTCAGTTTATGTCCGGATAATTTGTAAAATTTCGATTTTCATTCATTATTTAAAAGCTATAAAAGATAAGATAATGAAATTCGAGGAAAAGTAATGTAATCAATAATATATGTACATTTTCAAGAACACAGGTGAAGCGGTATAAAAGTTGTAAAACTTCAAAGAACTGTAGAACCAAAATGTTGTCGGACAATGTTATAGAAATGTATTAAAATTACAAAACTGCTCCGATGACTAACTAGAACTATTAAAGGCATAATATATGTGACTCAAATATTTTTTCAGAATGTAATATTATAAACCATGAGACAAAATATTGGCTAAATCTGCCATTTTTTATGACCAGGTACTTTAGTGTTTCGCCAGTCATCATCGCGTACAGAAAATAACTGAGAGTGATGTGAAATCCAAAATGTGTGGAAACCATAATGATAATTAATCAATTCAAAATATACCTCGACAATTAAGTGTTCATTTTCAGCATTTTCAGCTATGTGTCACAGGCATTTTGTGTTCTTAGTGACTCACTTTCATCTTGCATTTCCAAACCCAAATTAATTACCGCAAAGAGAGAGAGGATGTTAAATGTGAGGGTATTTTAGTACATACTTTCTCTACTTCGGTCTCATTGAAACATTTAAAAAAGGCCTCGGATCTGACGAATGTCATAACTTTAAAGATCATCATTTAAATCTTCTTATTCTGGTCTCAAATTGCTGTCGTACGCTTTGTGTGGTAAACTCTTCTTACCTTTTTATTCTCGTGAATACACTACGACAACACTAATTTTAGATAGTTAACTTTTCTACGGTTCCACCTATGTTGAAAATATTACAGCTAGCGATGTAAAACAGTACTTTTCATGTCTTTTAACCCCGATGTACTCTTTGTGCCAGTACTAGTAGCGCAAGTAAGAAATACCATAACCATTTTGTGTTTTGTGATAGCAAATATTATCGTTGGGACACCTTACATAGGGATGAAAGATCGGATGTGGGCTTTCACCGGATGTAAGATATAAACAAATGTGAAGCGTGACCAAGTGTAGAGGCATGACCGGATGCGGGGCATCACCGGAAGAGGGAGTGAAGTGTTGTCGGATGGGCGAAAGGATTTTTTGGATTTTGGAGTTGATAATTTATTAGAAAAAAATAGGCTCCATTTTCATTCCTGGGCACCACAGATGAAGTACTAGTAATTGTGGAAAGCAACCTCCTTCCCCTGCATGGAACCAACAGTTGTGATGCTCATTTTATTCGACAGGAATAAGTAAGATCAATATTAGAATGACTTAGCGCACGTACAATAAGATAAATTTTCACTTCCTAGCAAAAATTTCAGAAATCGAAACTTAGAAATTGAAACACAGAAACTGAAACTTAGTGCCGCCCTCCAAATGCAAACGATCCTCTTATACATATTATTGTTTATTTTTTATTAACTTGTGCTTCTCCCTAAATCCTGTGTCGACAACTATCATGTGTATTACGATAACCATGTATGCATAGCAATTAAGGATCTAAATCGTATGTTCCAACACTCAACATGGGTGTTATGATAACCATGTATAAATAGCAATTAAGGGTTTCTATGTTAAGGTATTTGAATGCATTTTTCGCTCTCATTTTCAAAACTTATGCGTACTAATGAAAGTGTTTTTCAAATGAGCGTCGCGAGGATTGTGCTCTCTTAGTTCAAAATCAGATTAGGCAAGGAAAGGAACTCAATTTTGTTGTACTTTTCTATCAATCATTTTGTTTCAACATTCTACACGGGTATTACGATACCAATGTGTTATAATCATTTAAGGATGTTAATGTTAAGGTGTTTTAAAAACCAATGTATCGACATTTCATGTTTGTACTTTATTGGAAATAAAATTTTTACTTTTTTCTTTTCTTTTCTTTTCTTCAACGGTTAAGATGTATAAACTAAGTTCAGCAATATAGTAGCACAATTAATCGTCTCCCAGCCTACTGAACAGCTAAAGTTAACTCAAGGATAAACAGAAAAGTCTTCAGATAAGTTTTACAAACTCTAAATTTAGCCTTGAGAACATTCAAAATCGACTGCGCGGATCAAGTGTGAATGTCAGCGTTTCTTCAGAGTCCAACATCATGCACAGGGCTGACTTGAAAGGATGCCGCGCACGTAAGACGTCAATATTGAAACTCGGCCACATAGAAAGTCGTGTGGAGCTTCCTAGAGAAAACGAAAAGTAGAAATCGTCTTATTGGAGTTGCTTATTACAGTCAGAAAGAACATAAAACGATTTTTTGACCGCACTGAACAAAACAAAACACGTTTTCTGCAAAACGGATGGAAGAAATGAAACACGTCGTCCTCACCGTCAAGCACAGAGGAGGATCACTTGTGTTATGGGACTCATTCAGTGCAGCTGGTGTTCGTAGTCTTTGTTGAGTGAATGAAATCAGAAAAAAATAATATTGCTGGAGATACTCAGGATTCATTGGCAGAAAAATGATAGAAAATTTAGCCAATGGGATGCCATTAAATCTTTTAGTAACATCGAGATCACAATCATGCAGCAAAGATCATTGCGAACTGGCACACCTTAATCTGATTGAGAACCATTTGTTTAACTTGATAACTCAGATTCACCACGGAAAGCCGAAGAACATTGTGAATTGAAAGTTATTTGTCATGGGGAATGGACCAAGGCTACCACTGAATATTATTATAACTTTGTTAACACTTCACAATAAATTGAAGCCCGTAATCTATCTGTAAGGCCGCTCTGTAGATTGCTTTTCCAGTTACTTATCGTTTTTAAGGTTTTGGAAATTTCGTAATAATTTTTCTTTTATTTCTCATGAGTTCTTCAAAATGTATGCCATTTGTATCATAATTCCTAGAACAAACATCGACTTGTTTTAGATTGTAAATAAGCATGATTTTCTTTACGAAGAGGTATCCAAAAATGTCAAATTTATAAGTTACAGTGAGAACTCAACGTCGGGAAAATGAAAAATAAAAGTCCGAATAAGTTTATTTTGTAAGAAGACAGAGCTTAAAGTTAGGTTAATTGTCCCAAAAGGTGTTCAAAATTCCGCCAATCTGCTGCGATGCATGAGTATTGGCGCAAACGGATTGACTGCCGACCCCTTGCGAAGATATCAGGAGCTTCAGGAATATTAGCACAGGCATCAATAACCCTACCGATAAGTTCTTTGATCGGAATTGATGTTTCGTACACTAAACTCTTCAGGTGCCCCCAAAAGTAAAATCTCTGGCGTCATGTCAGATAACCTGGGTGGCCTAGAAATTGGTCAAACGAAATACTTCAAGTCTCTTCAACTTTTCAACTTAATATTTTTGGAGAGCTCTCTATGAAGAAAACTATGCCAATTTAACCTGTAGGATCTTAACTTTGTTCAAAGGAATTTGCAGTGTTCTGTTTGCATGCAAATGATTACATCATTCATCTTGCCCTTGAGTTTCATTATCTTATTTTCTATAGTTTCTAAACTCTGGGAGACGAAATAACTCTTTCAAAGTAATCGGAGAATTTCTGAGGTCGCGTTCACTGTAGTAGCGTACAAATAAATTGGAGAGAATCTTTTTTTCCCAATATCCATTGTCAGCATAGCACCAAAATAAATACCGAAGTGCATAGAAGGATGAAATCGTACATTCTTTCATTCTCTGTAAATATGCAAAGGCTAAAATCATAAACTAGGGTATGTATATGTAGATGGTCTGCAAAATGATTAAATATGGTTTTCAGTTCAAATTAAGAAAGTAAAATTCAGAGGTAAGGTGCGATGAAAACGTGTTCCAAGATAGTGCGAAAGTTAAAGCAATCGCACCTTTTAATGCCCTGCCAATGGCAAGGGACAGAAAGCTATATTGAAGCCGCCTTTCCGGTCCGCAGTGCGCATCAAGCTTCGAAAGATAAAACTTTGGCCCGCCTCAGGAAGCAACTGTTTTCAGGGGATTAGACTTTTCTTGCCCGGCCTGGATTCCGATTGCTGGTAACGCGAGCATTTTATTGAGTATTTATTTCAGCGAATACTTTATGTGGTTAAAGGCGATGGCTCGCTAAGTGGAGCTTTCCTGGCTATTTTGAGCCTCTTTCTCGCAGTTTTTGTGAAGCGATGCATTAGCAAGCTAATTTTTTAATGCTAACGCTGCTCCAGTGGATTTTTTTCACCTAATTTCAGCGGGAACAAAATCCTAGGCCCTTTAGATTGTGTTGAATAAAAAATGTACACGTTCTGAATAGTTAGGCTAAGCAAGTATATTCTGTATACGTGCATTGACGAACTGATGTGAACAAAATGGGTTCGCTTTAGGTGATCTGAAACTTCTACATTGCGCCCGAGCCTACTTTTTTATTTGCATCGCGTTAATTCTGCAGTTCGATGAATCGCCCTGTGAATGTAAAAATGTATTTGCCCTTTGATGCGTTTCATCCAAATTATTTCGTACTTATTCCAAGAAAAAAAAACATCCTGACCCTAAAACCTAGGTTGTGCAATTTATGATTTATGACAAAAAACGGGGAAAAGATTTCATTCTGTGCTTACGGTTGATCAAAACATAATGAATACTATTTTTCAGTAAATTTTTTGAGACTTATGATTGCAAATTTTATTACACTCTGAGCCATAGATGTCAAAATCTTTTCATGAATGCAATAGAAAGCAGAATATTAAAATCTTCTTAATGAAACGTTTCAAGCCTCAGCTCATCATCAGTAAAAATTTGCAAAAACAAGAGTATATACATGGAATTAAAACGTGAAAAATTTCGAAAGTTGCGGCGCAAGTATTCAAACTAGGGTCTCAATAAACCAATGACTTGACTTGAAGAACACTAGAAAATCTCAATATCAATAACTTCCTTACCCAGTGAATGCGAGTTAAATCGGAAAAAATTAAAAGAGTACAACTAAAATACGGAGCAGTCATAGGGACGGATTACTAACTAAAATAAAATCTTGTCAAAAAGAGAGAGAGAGGGAAGTGAGCGAGATAGAAAAGGAAAAGAAGGGAGAAACAGAAAGTGGTGTGTGAGAGAGAGAAAGGAAAAAAGAAGGGAAAAATGAGGAGTATAACTGGCCGCACATCTCCTTACAGACTCTAGTAAAATGGAATACATTGTACTTATTAGATTCATCGATAATTGTTGCATTAGGTGACTATGATTTTCAATGGATAAGTACTCTGCATATCATTCAGGGCTGGTCCCAGTTTGTGCATATACTGTGACCGGCCCTGAGTGATATTGAACCTTAATGTGAATGCTTGCTTACCAACTTTGTGAATTTGTCACGTATCAACACCATGCATTTGTTTATTCTTGTTTTGCAGATTATGACTGATGATGAGCTGAGGCTTGAAATATTTTCTTAAAATAATTTTCAAATTCTTCTTTGCCATTACTTTCACAGTTAAACTGCTTAGCACAAAAAAGTGTTCCTAACACTTTAATACAGTTGAACATTTGGTGTGAAGCAAGTTATACGCTTTACATAGTTACAGCGTTCAAACAGAGAAAGAAGTGCGGTATTTGTGATAAAGAAAACATGAAAGTTATGCGCATACTAATAATGCTTATATGCGTTAGAAATTGCGCAGCATGTCGTGATCCCGTACCAAGCGCAGCATTTATGAAAACTTGTGGACGAGAGAGGAAGAAGACTGAAAGGTATCATTTACAGAATGTTTTTGCAGGAGTTACAGTAAGAGTAATTTCAAACATGATCTTAAAGCACCCTCATGAAACCAGGAAAGGAATTTAAAAAGCCTTAAATGCTCACGATTTTTGTACAAGCGTCCATGTAAGAACCTCAAGGTTAAGGAGAAAGTACAGTATATAGTTTTTCTCCAGGGAGCCATTCATTTGGAACTGCGCGAGCCAAAGAGGTTGGAATAAGCTAAAATGTATTTGGAATTTAATTTTCAAGTGTGAGACTTGCTTGTGAGGGCGGATTTGCTATGGATATACTAGATGAAAGTTCACCAGGTTGGGTAATGCGACGTCGTTGACCATACAGAAAACTTTGCCATACGTGAGTGATATTTGGGCGAGAAAGGCAGTAATGTAACAGAACTTGTCGAGTAAACCATAGCGTGTAAAGTCAGAGTCCTATTTTCAACATCTCAGCAAAAATCATCGTCATAGTTGGACAAGAATATTTTGAGCGAATAAAGATTTTGTTTTTAAGCTCGAAAACGCTCCTGTTTGTAAATCTGAGTAGTAAGCAGCAAATGATTTGGTTGACAAATAATAAACGGCTGATAACTTGGCCTCCTATAACAGCCCTGATTCAATCCTCATAAAAACTCCTGGTCTTTAAACAAAAGGATGTAAAAAACAGGTAATATTCCAGTAAGAATTGATGAGCTCTGGAAGGGAATTGATTATGAAGTCGAAAAATCATAATAAACTCAATTTCAAAAACGAGCTTCTTCAGAGGTAAATCGAATTTTTGACACAACTTGCAAGCCAGGTCACTCCATCCAAAAATGAATCATTATTATTGTTCGTGTATTATGATGCTATTTTTCGCTATTGCTTCTTTTCATTATTACTGTCATTATGATGCATGTTATGTCCTATTTATGGTACGTCTTATTTATGGGTTCCGTGACATAACTACATGCAATTTTTAATTCATCTCCTCGGTTTTTTCAAGTCATAAAATTTTGTTTCAAAAGATGAATAATTTTCGCCGTTAAAACTTACACAAGCGAAAGAAAATCTCATAATTTTTTTATTTTAACTCTTTAATATTTTCGATTTCTCGTAAATTGTCGGAGAAATAATTTGCACGTCAAAAAGATCCTTTTACTGCGTGTCATTTTGCTGAAATGATGCGTACGTTAGTGATTTGCATGCTTTAAATTTATGTAGCGTAAATGCGAATCGTCCCATTGACTTTTGCTTAAAAGGATTTGATCTCAAAGTTCTACTAAAATTACGCAATGTGTCGGAAGGGCAAACATAACAAAAACGCAATGCAGGTTGCATTACTAGCATCATCAATTGCTCGCATTCAATTCAAACGATCGTAGAACTGCTCAAAAAATTTCAAATTGAAATTTCAGATGATATATTCTTCAAGTGATATTTTGTCGAACTTATTGGTTTGCGACATCACTTGTGTTCAGAAAATTGCAACATTGTGAACGCAAAAAAAATCAGTCAACTAAATTGGGAAACACAGCGCTAATTTTTTAACACAGGATCTTAAAATGGGCTGTACTAACTTTGACAGTTGACAGGGACACGTAAAATGAATACTTTTCATGTAGGTAAAATAATTGGAAAACTTCATAATTGTCAAGGTACTGAGACTTAAACATTAAATTTATCTGCACAGTTCGTCACATTTTCGTGTCTGTTAAACGTAATTTTTAAAATGATTGTTATATTTAAATCAATACATTCGACCGTTTAGTTTTTTCAATCAGTTCACGTTGCGACACAGTGTTGAGAACTTGACACGGTTATCAAGTAAAGAAATGACGGACATGCAAATACTTTTCGCTTCGGCCATCGGCAATGCTAGAGGCGCTGGTAGGTTGAATCACGAGCGTTTTCCCAATGGATGTTTGTCCGGACATTACATGTTCACAAACATACATCGTCGTCTACGCAAACATGAAAGCTTCAATGTGAACAGAAAAGGTTGTGTTGTAAGAAATTACATACTGCAGTTGCAGACGAAGCTCTGCAATACTTCCGTGACAGCGCTCATAAAAACCCATGAGATGCTGCACGTGACTTGAGAATACCAAACCACGGCGACAGCGCACTTTCTCAACGATAGCGATTTTCAGGGTGACCGACATGACGCCCATAACGCCCAAGATGTTGAAGATGATCTGTTGTCGTGAAGGCGTTCAAATGCCAGTGTAATGATTGTCGGATGCGATCGAAAACACCAGGGGCTTCAGGAATCTTTGCCCAGGCTTCGACAATTTTATAGATGACGGCTTCTTCAGAATGAATCTATGTGTTTCGTACTCGCCAATATCATCAAGTAATCCCAGAAGTAGGAATCTAAGGGCGTAATATCAGGAGACTTTCGTGGTCATATATGTGATGGGGCTGCTACAGCCTCTTTCAGATCTTTTGTAAATACTAAACCTAATCTAAAAAGATGTTTCTTGTAGTGAGAAAAATTATGACTGTTTTTCTGCTACTTGTGTTCGTTATAGAAATGCTTTCCTCACTTTTACAATTCATTTCCTTTACATTCTCAAAGCATGAATTTTTCTTCAATACATTTTTAATATCAAGTCCTTATAATTCTTTAACGAAGCATTTTCGACAACTCGGTTATTGGATGAAAAGTGTTTATTTCAACGGTCTCAACCTCAACCTTATATTGAAGTTTGTTCAACGAAGCGTCGGTTACCCTGTACTTCATCCTAATTTCAGAATTTCAAGATCTACTCCCGAACGACTTAGCAGCCTCACGGTTTGCATGTTACTGTTTCTGGCTAGAACAGGATAATGAAAATTTCAAAATGCGTGTCATTTTCGATGGCGAAACCAATTTTACACAGAATTAAGACATTAACAGAACGTTAATGTCGTACACAATTGGTAAGAGGGTCACCCTCATGAAGTGCATCGGTTCAATTACCAACATTGGTTTAGTGTCATCATGTGAGCTGATATTGCCGGCGACTATCTTATTGGACAATATCTTATGCTGTTTTCTGTAAATGGGCCACTTTGTCCAGTTTCTAAGGGACGTGCTGCCTGAACTTCTAGATGGGTCTCTTTGGTATTTGTCATCGAATATGACTCTAGCATGACGGTGCTCCAGCTCAATGCCTTTCCGAATAGGTGTGTGGATTGTAATAGAGCAGGGACACTGCCTCCAAGGTCTTCAAACAAGAGTTATCTACATTTCTTTCTTTTTGGCCACATTAAATAATTGATTAACAAAACACCGTTGATGTCCGAGATGTACCTTGTCGCATGCAGTCCCACTGTAGATAACATCGCTGAAGAACCAAAACTTTTGCATCGTGTTCAGTAATCGATTTGAATGAAATACTAGACCTGTATTGACGATGTGAGCAGACATTTCGAACAGTTACATATTGAAAATTTTGTTTGATAAAATATTCGTTTCTCTGATATTCGTTTCGTTTTCCATTCTAACGACATATTGCCATTTTATGATATGACACATTAATAACTAGGCAACGAGGTAAGCTTTAAATTAAGCGTCGTAGAAACTAAAGGGTTTTGAAATTATTGATCTTCGTTGAACGGCGCATATATTATGTGTCCCAGCCAACTGTCAAGACATGGACCTCTCGTTGATTATCGCCATTCATGAGTACTTTTAAATTTTCTTCATTTAAATGATTGCTAATTTAACCCATTAGGGAAGTTTCTATAATAACAATTTCATATATTAAAGAAGTTATTCGGAAGATATTTCTGCAGAGAGTGAATATACTTAATTGAAATTCTATTTTATCAAATTATAGCTGTATGAGGCGTTTAATAAATTAACATTTTGGTGTGTTTCCACAAAAACTTCAGTTTTACACAGATTGCTGCAGAAACTCAAGTGTAAAAATTTGCATGGATTTTTCCTCACCCATAGAAAGAGAGGGAAAAATGTGCTGCTTTCTATTGAATTCCGATTTATCACACCGTTCCTTGCATTCCAGGGCCGCTAAATTCCTGCCAGAGCTTCTGCAGCCTCACATCATAAAGATCTAGGAAATTTGAACTAAACTGTCAGCTTGCGTTTAATGACATTGTGAGCTTAATTTAAGGTAGGGAAATATTTTAAAATATTAATGAGGAGCAAGCAGCAACTCCTGGGTGTCTTCAAATCCGAATAACACATATTTATAGCTCTGTAATGAACATATTTTAGATTCATGCGATTATAAGAAATGAGCCCTTGATCGGCTGGTGAGTGTTCTTTTACAGCGTTGGAAAATTTGCTAGGAAAGTTTTGCACGTAGCTGGTAGTGAGCTGGATGACTTAGCTCCTCAGTGAGACGGTTCGGCTTCTGAACACTTCAGTTTATCGAGTAAACTTCGTCATTGAATCATCCATAATTTAGGCCAGTTCCCATGAATTTGTCCAGACTTTGTCAAATCAGCGCGCAATAAATTAACATCACATCGGCAATCGAGGTAACCTAGGTATCTGGATTAAAGTTCAAGGTACAGAAACTGATGCTTCGACTGGAAAAGTTCCTATGATGACTTCACTCAATTGACATTTTCTGAGCGCCGGTGGTTTAATTAGTTTCATGCTAGTTAAAAAACTGAAATATTGTGTTTCGTAATAAGCATAAAAATGTACTACAGTCATTTCAGAATAAGTTCAGATTGAATTGATATCTTGCTTACCCAGTTCTTGAAAAAACTACCATGGGGCAAGGAAAGAAATGCTGAACACTCTGGACGTATACTGAAAGTTGTCAGTACATTTGACAGACAGTTTAAGAGCAATTTAATATCCAGAGCCCCGGCATGTATCCCTGCATCGCAGAGGTTACCGACGAAATGACGTCGGGAGCGCGGCTCCACGACTAGCCCATGGGCGTCCTCAAGGAGGAAGATCACGGGCTGTTAACGAATACTTGAGTTAGGTTTGTTCGGCGCGGTAAAACAAAGTTTTACGAAAGAACACCATGAGCAAATAGTAAGCTTTCCCCTATACATCTTCGGAAGTTGATAGCACGGCTAAATAGCACGGTTAAATAGCACGGTTAAATAGCACGGCTAAATAGCACGGCTAAATAGCACGGTTGAATAGCACGGCTAAATAGCACGGCTAAATAGCACGGTTGAATAGCACGGCTAAATAGCACGGCTAAATAGCACGGCTAAATAGCACGGCTAAATAGCACGGCTAAATAGCACGGCTAAATAGCACGGCTAAATAGCACGGCTAAATAGCACGGCTAAATAGCACGGCTAAATAGCACGGCTAAATAGCACGGTTAAATAGCACGGCTAAATAGCACGGCTAAATAGCACGGTTGAATAGCACGGCTAAATAGCACGGCTAAATAGCACGGCTAAATAGCACGGCTAAATAGCACGGCTAAATAGCACGGCTAAATAGCACGGCTAAATAGCACGGCTAAATAGCACGGCTAAATAGCACGGCTAAATAGCACGGCTAAATAGCACGGCTAAATAGCACGGCTAAATAGCACGGCTAAATAGCACGGCTAAGTAGCACGGCTAAGTAGCACGGCTAAGTAGCACGGCTAGATAGCACGGCTAAATAGCACGGCTAGATAGCACGGCTAAATAGCACGGCTAAATAGCACGGCTAAATAGCACGGCTAAATAGCACGGCTAAATAGCACGGCTAAGTAGCACGGCTAAGTAGCACGGCTAAGTATCACGGCTAAGTAGCACGGCTAGATAGCACGGCTAGATAGCACGGCTAGATAGCACGGCTAAATAGCACGGCTAAATAGCACGGCTAAATAGCACGGCTAAATAGCACTGCTAGATAGCATGGCTAGATGGCATTAAGGATGGCTAAGTAGCATTAAGGATGGCTAAGTACCATTAAGGATGGCTAAGTAGCATTAAAGATGGCTAAGTAGCATATAGGATGGCTAAGTAGCATATAGGATGGCTAAGTGGCATATAGGATGGCTAAGTCGCATATAGGATGGCTAAGTGGCATATAGGATGGCTAAGTAGCATATAGGATGGCTAAGTAGCATATAGGATGGCTAAGTAGCATATAGGATGGCTAAGTAGCATATAGGATGGCTAAGTGGCATATAGGATGGCTAAGTGGCATATAGGATGGCTAGGTAGCATATAGGATGGCTAAGTAGCATATAGGATGGCTAAGTAGCATATAGGATGGCTAAGTAGCATATAGGATGGCTAAGTAGCATATAGGATGGCTAAGTAGCATATAGGATGGCTAAGTGGCATATAGGATGGCTAATTGTAGCATACAGTATGGCTAAGTAGCATATAGGATGGCTAAGTAGCATATAGGATGGCTATAAGTAGCATATAGGATGGCTAAGTGGCATATAGGATGGCTAAGTGGCATATAGGATGGCTAAGTAGCATATAGGATGGCTAAGTAGCATATAGGATGGCTAAGTAGCATATAGGATGGCTAAGTGGCATATAGGATGGCTAAGTGGCATATAGGATGGCTTGGTAGCATATAGGATGGCTAAGTAGCATATAGGATGGCTAAGTAGCATATAGGATGGCTAAGTAGCATATAGGATGGCTAAGTAGCATACATCGCTCATAGTGTTCTTAAGTGGGCGAGAACCCTTCGTGATCTTCGCATTTATTTATTAGGCCAGAGTGATGGACCTTCCACTTGGTTAAGTAGTTAAGAATTACTGAACAGGTTAACTGGACATAGCGCTATCAATCACTGCAACCCACCATAACAGTAATCCGGTCCTTGGGTCTCCGTAGGGACGAAAAGGTAATCCTGTTCCAGGTCTTCATCGCTTGCGGGAAACGACCGCTCCCCCGAAGCGTCGCCGTCCTGCCCCCATCCCTCCACGAGCCGGCTACTCTTTAGTAGACCATCTTCATGTTAATGAGCTTCACTGACGAACACATGCTCTCACCAGTCACGCCGAGAATAACGAACGTGACACACTGCTAAAAACGAGCTGAACGGCGAGAAATAGAATTGATGAGGTAATTGGTTGGTGCCAGACTGATGCTCATGCGTGAAGTATCTCTTGAGTTTAGAAAGTTTTTTGTTCTTTCGGGGCTAGTTGGAGTAGCCAGGGCTGCAGTTTGAGCCTAGGGTGCTAGCGAAAGAATCGCGCTATGACTTTATAGAATTGAGTAATTCTTTGAAACCAAAGGAAAAGTCACGAAAGGTTCTCTTTTTGAACACATATTCGTTCTAAGAGGATTTTTATCATGAATAGCGGAAATTTCTGTACACCAGTTTACTTGTTAAAATCGATGATTTTTACCTCACTCAAACAGATTGAAGTATCGCGTGGACTATTATTGATGGAATGACTGGTAGACGGCCAAGCAGCAGTGTTCGAGCAGCAATTTCGAGCTATTTTTTTAGTATCAAGTGAAACGCAACAACATTGCTAGGAAAATTTCCATTTTTCTGTGGTGCTGAAAGACCTCCCTCTAAAAAGTAAAAAGCTTTTCTACCTGCTATCCAGACTTGCAGAATCACTATCCCCCTCTAAAAGTTTATTTTTTTAGCACGGAAGTAATTTTTTATTTATCCTCCACGTTATACATGGCATAAAACAACATGATGGCAGTGGCAAATGAAAAAATTCCTCAATACACAGATGCTGCAATGACGCTCTTATTGTTCTGTTAGTAAGATTTAAACCAGCAGCTGCCACAGAGCCCCCTACAGCAAGAGACAACTAATTATATTGGGAACTCTTTAAAACATTGTTGAAGATTGTTGCGGTCAGGGAAGTCTAAATTAAACCCATGATCACATGGGCTGGATCTTCTCTGCTTTTCATACGACAGCACATACAATAGCAGTAGAAATAAGTTGTATTTGCGGCACGTTGGTATTCGCCACACGTTATGTATCACACTGCTCCACCGACCGTTAAGTTACCAAGAACCATTGAAAACTTTTAGTTATTATGGAACTGAAGATTTAATCCAAAAAGCGCGTAATGGATGAGACATTGTCCAGTTGCATAAAATTTTGGGCGGAAGATAAACCCTACCAAATCAATAGCACTTCATTTTACAACTATTTTATCTATGTGAATTAGTGCTCTCTGTGGCAAAATTTGATGTCCGGAGGAAAGAAGAAAGAAAGAAAGAAAGAAAACAGTTTATTTCCATTAAAGTAAAAACATGAAATGTTGATACACTGGTTTTTAAAATTCCTCAACATCAACATCCTTAACTGATAATAACATATTGGTATCGTAATACCCGTGCAAAATGTTGAGACGAAAAATGATTGACAGAAAAGCACAACAAAAATGAGTTCCCTTCGTTGCGTAATCTGATTTTGACAGTGCATTCAAATATAAGTAAATAAGAGAACACAATCCTCGTAACGCTTAGTTGAAAAATGCAAAAGCTTTTGCGAACATGTATTGAAATAAAAGCAGAATCGTATTCAAATACCTTAACTTAGAAAACAGAAAAAATAGTTTATTTCCAATAGAGATGGTACAAAACATCAATGTTTTTTACAATATCTTAAAGTAAGGAAAATACACTTATATGATACTCACACATAAGTATTGTAATACCCATGTAACTAGTCGAAATAAATGATTGACGGCAATGTATCCCTAGAGTTGCTTAACCTAGATTTGATGATATATGTAACTACAATTATAAAAGAAAACACGATTCCCGTCACAGTGTATTGTTGAGAATACTCTTTTTTTTTTTGTGCAAACTTGCAGTCAAATACGAACTCAGTGACTTGCGGTATAAGTAATTTGTTGAAAGTAAAACGGGGGGATCAAAATAACCTTGCATCTAAGGCAGCGAGGTTGACATTCAGAACTGTATTTTTATTCCTACGTATAGACTAGTATTCCAATCAAGGGACTCGGAGAAAATGTTTTTTGTCACGCAACGAAATAATATTTCCATGCTAATAATATTGCCACAAAACAGTCAACATGAGTCAGAAACATGAAAATGATTATTCTACAACGGTTACCAAGGAATGTACAACATAATTAGAGTGATAAGTGAAAGTGACCACCAAAATAGGGTTGTCATAACATTCTCAAGAGCGTATAATGATTTGCATCACACAAGACTTACAAGAACATTTTAGGGCGTGCATTATAGAAGAATACATTAGTGTTCTATAAAGTTACCAAATTAGAAAAAGTTTCGTTATATTCGAAACATGATGCAAATGTCTTGAATTGAGAAACATAAATAGGTGCCACGACGGTCCAGTTTAATGCTTGTACAAAAACGGAGAGTAAAATCAAAAAAATGTATCCTACAGCTGCTTAATTTAAATTTAATAGTGTTTGTTAATTCATGGACGCAATAAAGATAAGAACTTTGTTGGGTGAAAACACTTGTGACAGTTTGCACGTACATTGGCATATCAGCTTTGGATTTCATTAAATAAGGGAATAACATTATAGTTGCTTGTTGTGGCAGAAATTCAAAAATATCATTTTCAAGCGAGCATGGACAAAAAAGAATACACTTATGAAAAATTACACTTAGTTGATTGCTTAAATGAGCACGCTATAACCCAAACACCGATTAAATTTACAAGAATAATGCAAGTCGATTGATAAGAAATTTTGTAAGAACTGTTGTGGGTAGATGTATGACTGTACAATCATATACCAATGTACGCACACACACACACACATGCATACAGATACCAGGGGACAAGCATAAAAATTATGAAAATTACAAGTTTTGATTTTCTTATTAAAAATTGTTTCCATAACGGGCATCTTATTCGAACATATATGTTTGATCACACAATAAATTTAATTTTTGTGAATGATTTAAAGTAATGAAGTTAAATGATGAGTTAGGGCCAAGGAAGTTGGATACATGGAACCGGCATCGCTATCTTTTGCCAGTCAAGCGAGTGAAGCCACTTCTGCCGTCCCAAGCCCTGCCCACCCGGCATTAGGTCCCTGTGTGGAGGTGGTGTTGCAGTGGAGGGGTAGCACCACCTCCATCATCAGCGACTGAAGACCGCGCTGTTAAATGGCAGACTTGCGCTACTCTGTGCTATACGTTTTTTTCTTAGGCATATATTTAAATTGCGTCCTCGCTGAATGATAAAGAAACTCATATTGAGGAAACTCGTCCTTGACCGCAGCGTGGATAGCGGCGCCCTGTTACGCTGAGTGTCTGACACGCACTGAGCCCCATCTCCGTGTGTGTGCCCGTATACCCTACAGCTACCGAAAATTGGCTTCACTTTAGAGCGCTGATGCCGCCTCCATTCTTAAACCTCCTTGGTTAGGGCAGTGTTACAAGTTGCGAGTAAGAAGAGCGGTATCTATCAAGGAAGTTGGATTCATGGAACCGGCATCGCTATCTTTTGCCAGTCAAGCGCGTGAAGCCACTTTTGCCGACCCAAGCCCCGCCCACCCGGCATTGGGTCCCAGTGTGGAGGTGGTGTTGCAGTGGAGGGGTAGCACCACCTCCATCATCAGCGACTGAAGACCGCGCTGGTAAATGGCAGACTTGCGCTACTCTGTGCTATACGTTTTTTTCTTAGGCATATATTTCAATTGCGTCCTCGCTGAATGATAAAGAAACTCATATTGAGGAAACTCGTCCTTCACCGCAGCGTGGATAGCGGCGCCCTGTCACGCCGAGTGTCTGACACGCACTGAGCCCCATCTCCATGTGTGTGCCCGTATACCCTACAGCTACCGAAAATTGGCTTCACTTTAGAGCGCTGATGCCGCCTCCATTCTTAAACCTCCTTGGTATCTATAGTTCATTTGCTAATTGCTAGTTCAGTGCACACAGATATATGTGCGTACGCACACCTAGACACACATTCACACGGATACAAGTATACAAGCATGAATGATATGAAAATTATAAATTTTGTTTTACGAATTAAAAATTTATTTTTAACATAACGGTCAGTAGTTGATAAGCATCTTAGTAAAACACATATGGGTGTTCATGCAACAAATTTAAACTTTATTGTGAGCGCTTTACAATAGTGAAGAGAGTTGACGTGTTAGGCAATGTTGCAAGTTGAGAGGGAATGAAAAAGCGGTATATCACATCCAAATTCTAATTGCCCGTTTAGTGCACAAATATATGTATATGTGCATACATATACGCACACACATGCACATACACAGTATTTATAGTTCATATGCTTGATGCTAGTCCAGTGCACACAGGTATATGCGTACATATGCACACATACAATCATATACGAGGGTTAGTCAAAAAGTTCTCAGACAAATGTCATAATTTTGAACTGAACAGAGATTTACAAGTTTTTACAAGTTGAAACCTATCCTTAGAGCTTCCTTGATAACTTGCAGCTGTCTCGTCAGTCTAAGTCTGGACAGCATCGAGAGAGGTTGCATCTCAAAATAGTAATTTTCAACCCATCAAATGGGAAATTTTGAAATCAGAGCTAGCATCAAATTTTTAACTAAACTAAATTGGAAACCTGTTAAGATCATCGTAGCTTTACAGCAGGCTTATGGAGACCCTGCACCATGTAGAGCAGTCGTTTATGATTGGATTAAACGCTTTAAAGAGGGAAGAGTCCAACTTGATGACGACTCATGAGGAGGAAGACACACCACAGCAACAAATGAAGAAAACATCTCTCTTGTACAGCACCTAGTGGAACAAGCCTCCCCCCCCCCCCCCCCCCATTCCATCAGGAAGGCATTTACAGGTGGAAACATAGATTACAAAAGTGTATAGACAACAATCGTGCTTATGTAGAAAAATAAAAGTAATGAGTTGTTAAATAAAGAAATCATGCATTTGTCTGAGGACTTTTTGAATACCCCTCGTACGTACACTCATATACAAGTAAGCATGTTTGCAAATCCCGACGTAGAGAAGATCAAATCATTATACCTACGCATAATTCAAAACTGTTGTGTAATGCGTTGGATAATAAAATAATAAGCAATGGAGATTATTCAGCAATGGAGATATTAGGCAAATGAGATTCGTAAATACTTATTCAGCACGTTCTGTGACTAAGAATTATGGTTGAGACGCAAGATGACGAGCTATTTTTATTTTAAATTCTGTTAGTCTTTTAGGGATTTTGATACTCAGGGGAAGTTTGTTCCACAATAAGGCGCCTGATATTGACAGAGCCTTCTGCCCTATGTGAGATGAACGATAGTCAAGCTAGACATTGTTTCTGTTCGGATTTAGGTTGGCTTCAGTGGGTGGATGAAAACGCACTATCTCAGCATTGCTCTGAGTAAGATACAACGAGGAGAACACGTATTGGGCCCTTTGCATGAGGAGCCTTTCTTGAATAGGAGTCCAGCCGAGTTTATTAAGGAGAGGGGTTACGTGATCACTTCTTTTGAGTTTACCGTTGCATACCACTTTGGCTGCAAAATTCATGCACTTATGTAAATCCCTTTGAAGGTATTGAGGTAAGTCTCCCCATACTAGGCTGTAGTAGTCAATGCGCGATAACACCAGGGATTGAATGGCCAATAATCTGGATTTTTCGTCGAGCATACTCTTTATACGATGAAAAAACATTAAAGTTCCGTAAATTTTGTTGCAAGTATTCTCAACGTGAGATTTGAAGGACATGTTTCTATCGAACCAGATACCTAGATTTTTAACTTTTTTGATGCATTAATTTAACAGTTCCTACTGCAAGAGTAAGATCTGAAGTTTTTTAATTACATCCTTGGATTCGAAAATAATGCATTGCGTTTTACTAGCATTTAATTTGAGACCATTTCGATCGTACCATGATTTCAGGCTAATCAGTATAGTCGGCTTTAATTCGCGTCTGTGGTATTTCCGATACAGAACCTGTTATTGCAATTTGGACATCATCTGCATACATTGAGATCAGTGTGTTAGAGGACATTGAAGGGAAATCATTATTGGAAATAGAAAACAGGAGCAGACCAAGAATGGACCCTTGGGGAACACCAAAACTGTTTTGAATGAATGGAGACAATTCGTTTTGTAAGCAGACTGCATGAGATTGATTTGGCAAGTAACTTTCAAACCATTGCGTGCCTACTCCTAAGTTCAATATTTTTTCAAGAGAGAGAGTTAGGTAAGCAATCTTTTTGTTGAAAAACAATGTTTCTTTTATTTTGTTAAACATCTGTTTCGGTTTACTAATATCCTGTTTTTCCACATCTCTAGCGTTCTTCATAAACTTTTATCTTTTTCCATAGCATTTTTTCTTCACGTACTGTTTCTATGGGCAGGAGATCTTGAGTGAAAACACACTTCTTTGATGAATTCCACGTTTACCTAACTCCATACTAAATTGTCCTATCATCCTTCCTCTTTTTGGAACACTTTTGTTGCTGTCAGGGAGGACTAAACTTAGTTATCTAATCGAATCTGATTCCTCCTAGGGGCCTTTGGCCTATCCACTCTCAGGGTAGCGAACTGTTTTGTCATATTCAGAAGAAGCTTATTAAGACTAATTATTATTCACCCTCTGGACGTGTAATGTTGGAGAAAATTAGACGTTTCAGAATTTTTCCAATTCTACGAACGCTCCCTCTGTCTAATACTGGAAACAATATTTATCTCCCTTTAATTAAAAAGCTTAATATTGGTGGGGAAATTGGATAGATTTACATCCACCACAACGTAAATTGTCACCAGTTGCTCTTCAGATTACCGTGTGTGTGAGGAACTTGACCTTCTCACTCACCTAGGAGTGTAGTTTTGTTGATAAGCATTAAAGTGACAGAATAAAGTCACCCTATTAATTTACTTATCGTGTTTTCCAGCATGCTCATGTACTTCCTCTGAGGTGTATTTACTTGTTCTCTGTGCCGCATGCATCAGCAGAAGCAGCAGCAAGAAAACCTGGGTACAAGTTCATCAAATCAGAATCTTTTTCTGTTTCAAATTATAAAAATTCATCTTTTTTAACCAAAACCATACCACCAGGAAGACACAGGAGTTAGCAACACCCAGCATCTGGCAACTCTGCATGGCTGTTGCCAGATGCTGAGGAATCTTTATTGCTAAGTTTAAGTTGAAAAGAATGCAAAAGAAATAATTTTGTCCGAAAACAGGCCACACCGCTTCTTGTACCGCCAGGAGCTGCGTCAGCAGGAGCCATAGCCCTCAGCGCAGCCTCACTTTTATCAGATCAAAATACTCTATTTTTCTGGAAAAAAAATCATATTAAGTTCCAGTTGCGGTGTCTTAGTTTCGGTACTAGTCAAGTAATATGTGTGTGACGCATGAGTGATGTGAAGTTATGATTAGGATTCTAATTAAGTCTTCCTGTAGATTAACACACTCAGCGCATATCAACACAATGAGTTAGAAAATTCATTAGGAGATGCTTCAGGTTCTGAGGGAATTTGTTGCTTTTTATTTTTGTCGTTGATTCCATGCATGAAATATATTTTCAATTTACGATTTTTCTTTGCCATCAACTGATGAATTGCAGAGTCAACTAATCATTTCGTCAGTTTTTAATTGAATTTTCAAGCTTCGTTGAAGCATTTTTCATGGTGAACCTGTCACACAAGATAATTTTATACTTAATTTCCCGAAGCTGCTCAACTCTCCTCAACTTATACTCTAGTTTATGAAGTGTAAACTGCTCTTCGTGGGCCTTGATTTACGTAGGATTGAATTGTTGGAAAGTTTTCATTTTTATGGCCGTACGCTCAAAAAAAATTTAAAATTAATTTATTCTAGTTTTACCGATCCTTCGCCTAGATATCAGGTCTATAAAATAATTAAAATAAGGTTCAAAAGAAGTTCGTCGTCAAAACTATTCTGCTTACTGAAAATTTAGTTCCATACAAAAAATCCCATTTTCAGCGTTACTTGTACTACTTTTTAGGTTAGGGTAACTTAATATCAGTGCTACCCAAAATAATTAAAATCAATAGCTGACATATGCAGTCCTGAACGTCATTTTCATATACTGTGCGTATCTAAATCTCAGGCGACATCTCATAGCTCGTGTCCCGTTATCGACATGATAATGAATCTCATTTTATTAGATTAATTTTGATTGGCTGATAAAACTTTATAAGTGCATGGAACTTTACATTCTACAACGCCACCAACAAAAAAATTACGTTAATTCATATTAGAGAACTCATCTTTAGATCGATAACTACGATTTCCCCTCAGTCAACATCTCTCAGGCAACTGATACCTCTCCTCGGAGAAGCAGACTTGGCCACAGCATATTACGAGGTCCAGCTATAGCGCGGTGAGATTCTGAAGATTATTACTCTCTCATTATTACTACTCTGATTATTACTATTTTGATTATTACTGTTCTGACATTTATTGATTCAGCGACGAGATTCCATCACGATGATAGATGATATACTCCGTCACAAGACTCCATCAATAACATGTATTTACTAATGCCATGACAAAATTCAGTCGATAACTGATCGCATTCCAATATTTTCTAAGTCCTTGATGCTTCCACGAAATAGTACTGACATTTGACGCTATTATGTCCAGCACTTATGCTACTACTAGGCTTCAAACACCGAAAATACCATGCAGAAATGACACAGGTTACTGACGCCAAGCAAAGATTCTATGGATTACTGATGCCTATCAGAGATCGTATTGATTACAGATGCCACGAGTCTGACATTAGCGTAATAATGGGACCACTAAAGAGAGCATTCCCTTTTAACCCACAAATTTTCTGTGCTGTGAATATTCTCACACCTTCATTTTGAGTTAGTGGGATGAAGGCTTCACTTCACTAGTAGGAAAGCTGCAATACGCTGGGATGAAGGTGCTAGTCCAATTGTGCTCAAAACAAAATAATCATTTTACAGCAGTTTTGTCAATTTTTTTCAAAAACCTAATGAAAACAAGTCAGTTTGGTTTCGCCAGTAAAATCTTGTAATCTAATTTCTCGTCATGATAATTTAAATTCAAAACTTGCGTCAAAATTCAAGGATCACGAATTAATTTATCACTGCACCCATTCTGAGTTGCTAGCTTCACAGTGAAAAATGAGTTTAAAAAAACAAATACAAATAAAAGGCAATAAAAGTTCTCAGTAATTTCATCATCAGCGGCTATTCCACGGCGTTCCTCTGCCCCTACCACCACTGGGCAGTGAGAAGCTCCCGCAGCTCGGCGGCTGCTTGTGAGGCTGTGACGCAAAATAATAGATGGAAGCGTATATGTCCTTTAGTGCGCGTCTGCTGCAACATTTTGTCGCAATATTTGATTTCCTTGCCTTTTCTTTTCTAGAGATTTCGTTCACCCTTCGAGATTTTGAACTTTAATGTGGCTTTTAATGCGCGCGCTGTGGGTTTTATTGCAGTTCTTCACTTAATGAACTCTAAAGAATTTCTCGTTGATTCTTTCATCGCCTCCGTCAAGTACTTTACTTAAGTCAACTATGATTGTTCTTGGTAAGATTTAGTCATTAAATCAAGGTTTGTTTCACACTAGATCGAAGTGAGATTTCATCTTAAAACTAAATAACACACTCAGTAATTCGCTGGTAAAAGTTCTGAGCTGCTTAGTTCTTCAATACCAAATATTGAAACTGTGCAGTCAACGTAAAATAGGCTTCGATGAGAACCAATTAATAATTTGCACTGTACTCGGATTGGAGTTCTGCTAAGAAAAACTGGATAAAAAATCTCCAGTTTGAAATGAGACATCACAAAGTACTAATCACAAAGTACTCTTCATGTGTTCAGGTAACCCGGAGCAATTTGGATTAAATTGGATATAGTCGCCTGTGGCCGAGATCGTTTTTACATGGAACGTAGGTGACAAGAGATGAACGAGCACTCTAAACAGATCAACTGCTACTACAGTTCTCTTCTGAATCAATACGTTAGGTCTGATTTTCAAGTTTTTCAATCATCGGAAGATAATCTTACAGCGATGCTCTCTTCAGGCCGATTTCAAGCACATTTTTTCGGCCTCTGAAAAAATCTAGAAAATCAGAAAATTTATTAAAAATAACAATTTGCAAGCCTCAACAACTTATGCTCCTTATGACCTATCAGCGAAGAAAATTTGAAAAAAAAATTTTAGAGCAACAATTTTATTTAATTTTTTTTAATTGAAACGTTTTCGAGGACTTCTACTTATTGAATAGATGTTTTTCAAATTCTAAAATTAATCAATTTTTCAGAATGTCATAAAGGCTTGTGGATTTTTTACTTTTAGACCTAACTATATAAGGGCGAGCCACCACGCCTCACAGACTACTACGGCCTCGCAAAGTACACTCCCACTTCCGGCAATGACGACACATCCATATGACGGCTTAATTTTGGTGTTCGAGAATTACTCAGAATTGAGCAGTGTTGAATATATAACAAGAAAGATCCAAGCCTTCGTTGTCAAGTGAATAGAAGCAAAGCGTAACAGCGTGAGGTAATTCAATAGCAATTATTATACAGAATCAGGTGTAGTTTTTCTTGCTCCTACTGCTAACGTTATGAGCTCTCAAATCATGATTTTATCCTACAACAGTTTTTTATACTGTAGCTGGTATATGATTGCATAGTAACAAGAGAGGTAGATTTTTAATAATCGTAAGAAAATTTTCGCGCCGCGAAGATCATTTTGCTAAAAAGTTATTTCATCCCCGAACAGAAAAAACATCTCTTGACAACCCATTTCAATGTTTCTCGAGTATTTCTTTCATTCCTAAACTTAATTTTCACTCTCCCTTCTCATGTACTCTTCGTTCTCGCACAGAAAATAAGTTTTTATTTTTCAAAGTTCTTTATGCGCAGATTCAGTACTCAATTTCTGTGCTAGCAAATCATTTCAAACACACTCTTGCAACGCTCATATTCAGAACGCAAAGACCTCGATTTATTTCGCTCTTCTTTACCCGAGAGTTACTAGTGTTGTTCTTCTTTTCCTCGCCGTTTAGTTTCGCAGCCTCGGCAGCGCAAGAGCATCAGAGGACGGGGCGTGTTGAGGGCGGCCGCGCCCGACTCGGTCCGAATCAAGTTCTCTTGCCAAAAGCCTTAACTAAAATGAATACCGGGAGCAAAAATGCGCCTCAAAACACGGATTGTGGGTCAGGATTGCGTTGGCTGGGAGCATCTAAAGGAGTTGCGAGGAAGCGCGCCATAAACTCGCTCAAAACTCTACGACAAAAGAGAATTATTTTTGCAGTGTAGTTGAGTAGTTGCTCAGTGTTGGTATAAAAATTGGTTACGTTAATTGCATGCTAAAGCAACAGGAGACGGATTACTTGAACAGCGCTCTATGTACACCGCTTTGAAACCTGGCGTGATTCCATTCTGAGCTTCTAAGTTATAGCGCTCGAATTAAACAAGGAGAAGTAAAATCCAGCATGTCCTGTTACTTTCAAAGGCGTCCATAGCTAGATTAGATTTGAGATGTTTTGAGAAGTTGTAGGAGTGCGACTCCAGCGCAGAAATTCATAGGTGTCTTTTATTGATACGTTATTCTTAACGTTTTCACGGCTATCTGAATGCATTTAATAGTGAGATTAGTATCTGGGGAAACATTCTCTAATGCTGTTAAGTCATTCCTCTATTTTTGAGTACAATAAATAGCTCTTCTTGTAACTGGAAAATTTAACTTTTCCTCTAAAAGCGACCGAATAGAACTGCACTGGGATGACATTTTGCTCGCGCTCAATTTTTATCGAAATTCAACGATCGCAGCGTTCATAACTACAGAATGGAGGACAAAACTATCATGTCCATTTTACCAACCAAATGAAAGAAATTGTTGACATCAATCGTTCAACTCGATTAATGAATCGGCCAGCCTCAAATCTCATCAATCACATTCGCCATGGGAGCATCGATAAAGATCGTTCTGTTTTGCATCATTCAGTTTAAAAATGAGCAACTGTCCTGATCGAACTTCGGAGTATTTTCTTTTCGCTGATAAGCTGTCTCAAAAATAATGACACGACTGCAATAATTTACGTGTGACTAAGTTTTACATTAGATGATTGCCGGGCATCTGCACCTGTTCTAAATTTTTTTTTTTCGGTAAATTTTATCAGAGAGTTTGAAGCTGAGAATTTCGAATCTTGGCGATTGAAGCCGGAGTGTTTTTCACTCTCGAAATATTTTTCTTAGCTACTTGATAATATGCAGTAAAAGGTGTAATTATGATGAAGCTCTCGAGTAGTTGACAGCTTAGTTTAAACGAACAAGTTAAGTTTTCGGCAGGCGTTTTGGGTTTAAGTAGATTATATAAACTCTCATTGGTGCTGTGGCTCTGCACATTTAGAATGGTCGACAATATGTGTCTGTACTTTTCACCTTAATACCAAAACTTTCTACAGAAATTGGTAAAATTCTTCTGAGGAAACGGTGAATTTTGGAAGTTGTTGGGAGGGACTAAAAACTGCCGCCATTAAAATTTGCCTAGTAACTTAGAGGATCGATTTATTGAACTACTAAATATCGAAATAAAAACTAAAACGCAATGTTCACAAATCTTAGAGTAACCTAGTCGTTTGCCAAATTGCGAAACAAAATAATAATAATTTTCACAAAATAATTTCATGCGGAAATTTCTCGACACGTTTTGTAATCTGGAACTAATGTAAGGAGTAACATGCATGTACCCAACGCTACTTCATTAAAATAGTGTCAATTAACAATTCTATGCGGAAATTAAACGGCACGCACTGTCCGACTTTACATTAAATATGAAATTTCTAGAAATCAACAGCAAGGCTTAAGAGTGAAATGAAAGTGTTACTTAACTTACATGGACAAACAATATAGGGCACAGAACCAAATTATTGATGAAACATCTGCGTCGAAATTGGTAATTGGCAGGCAAAATTCGTCTAGAAGAAAAATCACTTTTTAGAATCTAATGAAGGGAAGCGTGTATGACTGTCCCCGAAATATGGCCGAAAAAAGACGTGTAAGATGTTCACGTGGAAAAGATGTTTGTCATTTTTTTTTATTTTTCGCTAGTTGTGTTTTGAATATATTAAAAAGAGACATTCAAGATCGCGGAAAGTGCTGTATTCTTTATTTTCGATCAACGTGGAAGAGTGATAACGTAATAGGGGGAGCAGTTCGAGTACCGGAAACCATAATAATTTATTCTCAAACCGTACAAGTCACCAGCTATAATGCCAAGCTAGCCTGCACCATCCGTCAGATGGTGCAGACCGTGTGCGTAGCAAGTCCAATCCTGCACTCTAGGCTGGAGCATCAACAAAGGATTGGTTGCGTTGTGTGTCAACGAGGAGTTGTGTGGAACTAAACTCGTAGGGCCTCATGGGATACTAATAAATATGAAGTTGATGGCCGATCCCTTTATTCATTACCATATACGTTTGAAAAACTATTGATATCCGTGGTGTAAATGCAAGCCGACGTCATTCAAATGCATGCTGATGGATTTATGTAACACACGTAATGTTTCCGTCCATTTTGGCTGTAAGAGCGACTCAAGAAAACAAAATTTTAGAACGATCGAATGACGTCGCTTTCATGTGGGCCCTATTTATGGTGTGTGATGTATTATCAAGAGAGAAATACGTCAGGAAATGTATTTGCCATAAATTAGCATCTTCGCATGGAAAAAAATTGGCAGCAGCTACATGAATTATTTTTTGCCTTTAGATCAAATGTTAATCAGTTGAAAGATGAAAATTGGAGGTCTTAATTAATCAAATTTCGATCTTTCAGGACATTTTAACTCTTATGAATAAATTTTGTGTCCACTCTTTTTGCATCCACTTTCCGGTAAGCTTCCTAGTTTCTAACCAACAGGGCTCATTTTGACTTGATATCTGGAATGTAGATTTTTCTCCTCTGAGGATTACCGAGATAGAAAATATGGCACTCAGATGCAACTTCTACATCCTGAGGGTAAAGAGGATAGGCCAGCCTCGCCTTGCCAATTGCTTCATTGATTTTGACTCACTTGAATAATATTGTGCGGTAGCGCACATTGCCTTGATGAACGAAAACCTCTTCGTCATTTGCTGAAGCTGAAGGTATAGTTTGGTAGAAACCTGTGAAGTCTTTGCGATAGTTACAGTATTTTTGGACTTCACTTAATTTTTTCATATTCTCTTGTCGTTTTTCTATTTTAGAATATCGAGGAATTTCTCGCCCAGGACAGGTCAAGACAATGTTAAAATGTATTTACTGTGACAGCAGAGGCGTTCTGCGGCAACTGGTTACAGATTCTGAAAACCTGAACTAGATGAAGTTTAGGAATCTGAGATGACCTAAAATACTTGGTCATAAATTTATGGTCATTGCTTTTCGTGCGTTGTAACCCAAGAGTCAAAAAGTCCGTTTGGACTCATCCTTAAAGCTGTTGAAATGTTTAAAAGTATCGATCTCGATCTAGATGTCTTTTTTGTTCAATTAAAATGAGTTAAAGCTGCAGAAGCCATCTTTTGGAACATAAAATTTCGAAGTTCTGGGAGAATTTTTGCTGCCTTGCGTAGAATTCTCTTCATTTTGTCAATATCTCATCGCAAGGCTTGAGACTATAAAATTGTACTCCATGTACAATTTCACACTCAGATGTGGTCGGACATGTACCTCATTGATCAGAGGTTCCCAGCCTGGGGTACATGTACCTCTAGAGGTGCATTTGCTTATCTGAAGAGGTACATTTAATGTCTACAAGAGAAAGGAAAACATGCTTATATGTTATTTATTTCCAATTATTTATGTATACATATCACTAAATATACTTTTTCAAGTATCAAAAAATTAGTGGTATTTGCCCATCTGTGAAAATACTGAAAAGGTACAAGTTCAGGGAAAGGTTGGGAATCCCTTTCATTTATAGATAGTTTATGACTTTTCACTTGAGGTCAAAGTTTTTCGCTATGAAACCAATTATTCTGCTCGCATTCATTCCCCTATTTTTAACTTGCTTGTCTTCCTTGAGGTCTTTGGTGGTAGTGACGTCAAGATCTTTGAGTTACTGAACAGCTTCAGTGGTAGCATCACTTGTTACATTAGGGAAGTGATAATTATTAACCTGTGTGGATTACTGGGCAATTGCCGATGTTGAAGCTTACTTACTTGGTTTCGGTAGGAGTCGGTACGTTACGGTCTGGTAAAATGGTAACTCTGTCCCGCTTGGAGAACCCTCTTTGCCAGTTTCATGTCATCTGTGAACTTATTGTTTGAACTGATGATTCTCTGGTCTGAGTTGTGATGCATATGATGAATCCAATCGGTTTAAACTCTCTATTGAAAGACCCGTGAAGTTAATTCTGGTCAGTGACTTAAGTACCCGTTAGTCTCTAACAATTTTATTATCTGATAAATTATCATTTGTTTTATTGTTTTGATCAATCAAAAAACTATTAGAATTTGAGTTTTTTCGAGCACAGGATTAGTATTTGTTAGTTTTCTTGAAAAATTTCTGAGACATATCTTGAAAAACTCCGATAAATAAATGTGTGCTGACGATATTAGCATCTAATTCAAATGCCACAGAACAATATCCCTTAAAGAAAATATCTGGAAGAATTGCATGTTTCAGGTCAAAGAAGCAAATGAATGTACTTGTCCAGCATGTATTTTTATTTCTTGTCGTTAAATAGAGAAGTCGTTAAATAGAGAAAGAAAAACGTATACGTAAGCACTAAATATTCTTCTTACACATAATAATTTCAGATGTACTGGCCATGCAATAAAATGATTTTTTCGTTCAACTGTCAGGTGTTCTCTCTTTCATTGTCAGAGGAGCTTTTCAAGCGAAGCTATAGTACAGAAACAGCGGAAAATAATATTACATTCCGGCATCCTCCCAACTACGTAAAAAGATGTCATCAATGCACTTATGATGTAAGTGTTTTCAATTTAAAATCTGTGGCATCTCAGTACTTCTGCTCCTGTGTGCTAAATGTTGAACGTTTTGAAACGTTTGACCGCAGGGCGCGTTGCAGGGTTGCCATGTGCACTCACGCTTAAGCGAAAAAAGTAGCGCTGGCTGAACTTGCACGAGTTGGACACTGCCAGAATATTAGCTTTAAGGTTGCAGCATATCTGATGATGAAGCTCAATAATAAATTTTGCCGTAGGGGCAACCATTGCAATGATTGACCCTATCGCAAAAACATCGTCCGTGTTTTACGTGTTACAATCGATGTAAAATATTCGATTCCAATCTCACATGCCTTTATTTTCAAGTATCTTCACTGTTGCAAGCTAGAAAATGACATCGTTCGAGCAGCAGGTCTGTAATGAGATGTTGTAAGGTTTAAACAGTTATTTCTCTAGGAGAAGTAATTTATGAACTACTAGAAATTCCTAGAAAATCGCGAAGAAATTCCAGAAAATATCCTTTAAATTCTTTTAGAAAATCACGTTTGTTTCCATTATAAACATTCCAAGAAGTAAATAATTCAACCCTTACAAATCGGTGCATCAGCTTTAGATAAAGACTCGTGGCGCCGAGTAGCTCTTATACGCAATTTTTTTTTCTTCCTATAAATTTTGAAGTGCAGTGTGTAAAAAAATTGTTATAATGCTGCGTAATTTTATCGAATTATAATCGTTAAATTGGTGTTCGAAGTGATATTTGTTCCTTCCATTGAGAATACGTAGTTTTAGAAAATAATGAATAATCGACTTTAAGAAGCGAGTTAAGCAAATGAAAAGTTCAAAATAATAAGTACTCACTTACCCCTGCTTGGCTGAGACGGATTTCGACGTCTGACAATATGCTTTCAAAATCTGGGATGATTACGAGAGACTTTTCAAGTAGTCTCACGTTTCCACAGTTGAACTTTGCCAACAATTAGAAACATATCATTCGGGGGTGTTCAATTTTAATGCTTTGAATTTTCTCCAATTTGTTTGAATGAACCTTTTCTCTAGCCAGTTAATTTTCATTTTAGAGTCCTATGAGTTCCATCTATGTTTCTATTTTGATTAGAATGGAGTTCAATTTTTTTTACAATTTTCCACTTAATTTCCCCATGGGCATGCATTCGGGAGGTACGAGAAGTTCGAAGGCGAAGACTTCGCAGAAAATTTTCGTAAGTTTAAAGTGCCTCAAGCCGACGCACAGCGTGGGAACCCGAAGATTTGGGCGCCTTCACCAACTTTATAATCGTTTATTTTGTCTTGCCAAGTTCCGAGGAAGATCGCTCAAAAATGATTGTATTTTATTCCTCAATTTTTAAACACGCTAAATTGAAAAGTAAATTGGCCGAAAGAATGTTGGAGGTTGGAGTTTTCTTAATATTCATAACTATTCCCTGAATAAGAAAAGATTTTTAATTTCTACTGAAAATTTTCCTAAGAATTGAGCGAGCATCCTGCAACCCGTGGGTAGGAGCTGCCTCAGCTTAAAACCTTCAGCATTTCTGTTTTAAATAGCCATAACACCTACATTCAGTCTAATTTTCCCCTCATTTGCCCTTAAAAAAGTTTTCAGATTCTGGGTAATAGGTAAAGTATGGAAAAGTTAACAAAATTATTAAGACGATTTTTATTACTAGTTATCACCACTCTACACCATTTTCATTTTCCTGTATTGAATTCCAACTGACTTGTTTTCAAAGAGCAAGTCGTGACTCATATTTGTTCTATTGCTGGAATATGTCATCGCAAAATTCTTCCTTCATTATGAACGAAATGTTTATTTACTTACTACAATGTATTTTCAGTCTAAATATTGAGGATTTTAAGGCTAAATGAGAAGCATTTCCTTCAAGCAGCAAATTTAATTTTAATGTATTTGAGTTCAATCATTTACCTTAAAGATAGACATAGAGGAATAAAATGTGTACCAGCAAGTTGCTGATCGTTGAGCCGGCGTTCTCGAAGTAGCTTCATAGTTCGTAAATACTCAAAGATCACACTCACAATTATGATCTCCAGGTGTGCCCCACGAAGAATTCTAAACAGAAAACTTCTCCCACCAATGCCTGATACAATTTTGATTTTCTTGATCTGGGTATGAATTTGTTGCGTTGCGAATAACGAACGGGAAAGAGCTATTTGAGTATGCTAGTAATCAACATATGTCCAATGATTTTAAGACTAATAATATCTGCCGATTGCGTGCTTTGTATGTAAGCAATAGCAGCTTATCAAATGCGAATACGGCATACTCACAAAGAAGAACATTAATTTCATGTATGTTTTATTTCCATGCGTTATGCTGGAATAAAGTTCTAACTTATTCCAGCGATCGAGCGGTTTGTTCAAACGCAGTTTTAAGTGCCGTCGCAAGCGAGGGAGATGAAAGGCGCTCGTCTCTCTTAATGAACACGATTAATAGGCAGCAATTTTACTTCTCTTTGTAAGGCAGCTTTAAACATGATAGCATGCAGCACAACCTGCGACTTTTTACGGTCAGTGAAACTCTGAGTGATGCCGTATAGTCTCGCTGACTGATATGGATGTTATAGCTCCTGACGCTCGTATATTGTGAGGCGGAGGTGGGTGCGGCGGGCGACTGGTTTGTGTGCGTCTCGATGCTGCGTTGCCGTGCACGCAAGTGTTAATTCATCAAATATTAATCCTGTGTCTCAAAATGCATCAGTGGTAAAGCATTTCGCTTCGTTTTTTATCACCTTTCCTTTGGTAGAAGCTTGATTTCTCAATTTACGTAAAATTATGCTGAGATAATTAATTTTCCGACTGAGAGGATCACATTTCGATTTCGTCAACTGTATAAAATATTCCAACCTGAAACGAAACACATTCCAGGTCTCCGTCTCCACTTGAGGTCTGCAAGTGCCCGCCTCCCCACGCCCTCGCAGCCACTCCCCATAACTCGTTTCCATTCATTAGTACAGCGCTCGACGAGTTCTGGAGAAAACGACGGTGTCTCACTCACGGTCGACAGCAACTGTCATCGACAGACCGACCCTCTCTTGAGGGCCTATGAAAATATCCATTATAAATGATCAGGCTCACAAGCTCCGTACAAACTCTAACTCGTCGTTTGAATGCTATTTCTACGCAACTCTGAATCAGTCATGCGAAAGTAAAACGGCGGAGGAACAATCCACGGAGTGCCGTGCTGTGGCTATCGGATTATTGTTTCGGAAATTGAACAGGCCAAATGGGGTGAGAGAGAGGAGGAGAACTTGTCGTGCGACTTGTTTCGGTAACTTTGGGGCGTGTCCCTGCCTTAACTGATACGCTCTCTTAGACGTGTTGGACATCGCGGGGCTCAAACATCAGTGAGCTCTGGCCCCGCAGGTCTCAGCCTCGTGGACTTACGCATTGGCCGATAGCGTCTCCGCCAGTCCGAGCAATTGCAGGCGCTAGCGCAAAACTTGAAAGCTTCAGTGAACAACGACTGAGTGTTACCAAATGTTTATTGCCTTTTTAAAATGACGGAGCAATATTTGCCTACTTAGTTTGGATGGAATTTCAGAAATTTTGGAGTTTGTCTAAATAGTTTGAATGTTTCCAGAAACGTACGGGAAAACTAAAGAGTCCCTATTCTTTTCCCAACTTGTCCTGCTCGTTTATTGAGTTTGTCACAAAATAAAAAATAAATATTTGGGAACTTTTGTACGTAGTGGAATTTACGGATGCCAGGAAACCAAAGAAAGAGTGTAATTCGGAACGCACCCGAGTTGAACAGTTTCGAAGTGGAGTTGAAGAAATGAGTTTTGTTACAAGCATGTGGCAGCCAACAAGTTTTTTGTAAAAAGTTTTTCGCTGAGGGTCTAGTTGACTCTTGTAAACTGAGGAGTGAAGAAATGCGCATACGTTTTGAATTTAAAAAACTGTGAGGCTCTTATATACGTTTAATTTTTACAGTTATGACTAGAGGTCAAGCAATCCAAAGTTTGGGTTCGGTACTCAGCGCATGATTCAAAAATGGTAAACGCAAGGTAATCTTTTCCTTTAGAGATAAAATATTCTCGTTTTCAATTTTTAGATAAAAGATGATAAAAAAGCATGATAATAAGATCAAAGGTCATGTGATGAATTATTGGCTTGGGACAGATAGTGGAACATTTTTTTAATGAGAAAGTGAGACAGCGTGAATAGGAGGAATTCCTCACGAAGGCGAATGAAATAAAATAAATGACGTATTGTGAATGTCAACTGAAGCAATGTATTGTGTGGGATACCAACTACACCATTCAAGGAAAGTTTGGCGACTGTGGTCATACCAATTGTGTTTTATACCAATCCAAGTATGCTAATTCCAAATCTAAAATCACAATGGTTATATCGTCAGGTTATTGAGTTACAAATATACTTTTCAGACTCGCATCTGTGCAGTGTTGCTTCGGCTACCACAATGGGATGTTTTATTGTGTTCGTTTGGTTCACTGTATCAGATTTAAGTGTAAATAAGAGGTTCTTTCATTATAAGGTTGGAACAGTATTACGTTCTGTGATTGATTGTTTTTTCCAGATTTATCTCTCAACTAATTGGTTTCTGAGAGTATTTAATACGATATAAGCGAACAAAATCGAAAACATGAATTGATGATAGTGCTTTATTACAAAGGCAAAAATCCATACAACTTTTATTATACCAGTGGAAAGTATACTCCGAGCCGCCAAAGTTAGTGCATAATTGTCCTTTTTGTATAGTTTGGAATGTACTATCGATTGTGATTTTATGCTTGCGTTAAATTTATCATACTTTGTATTTTACAGAACTGATGATGAAGCTTGTCTCCGGAACGGTTTCTATTTTATTTTTTTATTAAAATGACAAAAAATTAGCATGTTTTTCACTTTTGAATATTTAAAAAGTGATTTATCTATGAGCATGTTTCATAATGCCTTCTGGATTGTAATCACATGTTACATGGATAGTAATGACCTCCAAAATTATAGAGCTGTCATGAAAGAGCTGTCAACGTCACCTCTCACACCTCAAGGCACACAATTTTTCGCAAAAAAATTGAAAAGTTCAGCCCATCACCACGGCTGCCTGCTGCAGCGTAGAGGGTCGCAAGCCTTACGTGATGCAAAAAGGACGCAAAATAATTCTTCAAGATAAGTGTCGTCAGCTTTTCCCGAATTTTTATCAAACTAGGCTCACTTCTAGCCATCAGAAACTAGATCCAATTAACATATGAACGTAACTACGAAATAATGTAAGTAGTCTAACTATCCATGTCACTGACTTGCTCTCGCAACATCAGTTGTCTTGCTCAATTTTATCTGAGAAGTCAAAGCTCTATAAGATCATTGATGAAACCTTTTCATTGATAAATTAGAAAACATCATTCGTTTTTTGGTTTACCAATCTGCCTAGAATATACTCGTATTTTATTGAAACGTTTTCCTATTAGTCCTTGTATTGCTAAATTTTACCATAATTGGAACTATAAGAGAGGTAAATTCACGTTAGCTTAAAAGTCTAAACCTAGAAACCTCTGTAGTATATAGTTAGCATAAGTAATCGAGTTGAGAATAAAAGAAATACGAGTTATGTGTTCAGCTCCATCGGAAGTTCTTGAAGTGATCTATCTCTAGCCCTAAATAGTTTTTTCACTTCATTTCTCAGCATCTATTGAAGTATTCTTCTAACTTTCTACTGAAAATTATTGAAAAGTATTATGTTATATGTTACGGTTCTGAAATATCACATTGAAATTGAAAAAATACTACTAAGAATGTACTTAATAAAAAAACTGATCTGTTGGAGTAAAATTATTGTTATTTTTTTCAATTCAACGCTACACCTAGCCTACGCTTGAATATCCTGAGTTTGACTTCAATAACATCGCCAATGAGCATAATGGAAGGCTCGAATGACTGACACCATGGGCTAATGATACTTTTTCTTTACTTTTACCTCTAAATTTTCCCAGCAAAATCGTGTCCCGAGCGTTACCGTTCCTCTTTCTCACAGCCAACGCGTGGCCGAGACGGTGCGACGCGTTCAAGTCTTGCTGTAACCTCAGCGGCCCCACTCCTCAGAGCCACCTCTTTTTTAGTTCATAAATCTGCGTCTCTTAGTCATACAGAGAACATCATGCGTGAAAATTCAGACCAACCCGTCGTAGATTCGGCAGTCTGTGAATGAACGATTCCCCAGTACACAACGTTTGAAAAAAAAGTTACATTTCTCTCTTCAGCTCCCGGAGGGAGCGCGTCGTAACGCCCTGTCGTCATTCTTCATGAGCCTCCTTCCTGTGGAGCCTGCGTTACTCAGCACGCCTGTGTGTGTTCGCCGCCACCGTGAAGAACTGAAAGAAAATCACGAATGAAAACAAATGTGCCAAAATGCGTGTTGCAGGAGAATTCGAAGAAGCTGCTCAACGAAAGTTAGTTTGTAGCATGCGAGAAGCCTCCGCGGGAATTTGGGGAAACTTTTGTGGGTAACTAACACGTGCGCTAAGTTCAGTCACAGAGAAATACTAGTTCAGAAATTTTTATTTTTAACCGAGAAAAACCCACAAAATGGAAAAATAATTTGATTTTTATGGTTAGAAAAGTTTAAAAAAATTTTCATCTGCTGCCAAAATACATTACGAACACAAGGATATCTTAAAAACAAACTTCTTTCTGGGGAAACACACTCACTCGTGAACGCAAACACAGTGCCAAGACGATTTGTTAAAAATTGCCGCTTACCCCTTTTTATTTATTGTTGTTTCAAATGATAGAAAGTGACAAATATCAGTTTTTAGATCAATTTTGAATTTACTATGTCAGGTACTTTTTAATGTATTGGAACTGTGAAACGATGAAATTTTACAACATTCACGCTACTCATTTAGGAATACAGATGTGCCTGGACTTTTTGTTCCAGCCTTGTGAAAAGTGGGACAATTTCAAAAACAAAGTGAAAATTTAAAGGGTCTTTCAAGAAAGGCTTTGGCAACTGACAAAAGGGAAATTTTTGTGAGTAAAATTGCGGTTGGCCAGTTCAAGTCGATAGTCCTATGAATTTTTTCCTTCATTTTACAAGAGCATTAATTTATAATTTACAACCTTTTATAAAAATTTTGAAATTGTATTAAGAAATAATAGCCGTCTCTAACATAATACCAATTGAGCAAAATAATCTTTAATAAAATACGAGAGAAGTTTGTAAAAATCATTTTCTGCACAATGCTTCGGTTACTTCTTGAGTATTCATTACATGACTTTGATAGCATTTTATTGACACAAAAAAAGAAACCTTGATGTTGAAGAACTACTCGCTGGATAAATTTATACATTTTTGATGGTGAAAGTTGTATGAGGTTTGCTCTGTTTTATCAGTCTACTTTGTAGAAAACTGCACATCGTACACACAAGCCTCTTAAGAACCACTATATCTGGCACACACTATCTATTCGAACATCGAAATGAGCTTTTCGATTTTATTGAGAGACAGAAATGCGCACTCGTTAAAATATCATGAATGTAGACTGTGCATCTCCCTCACCCATCAATGTATAAGGTCTCATAAAAATACTCGAAAAGAGTAAATATTTTTGAAACAAATCTGTCAAAAATAATGAGTGATTTAATCTAGCGATGTTGTATCTTTAATCGAATTTCTTCTTGTATTTAAAATTTTAGCGTATATTCCATTCAAAGAGCTCTTCCCACTTCAAAAATAAGAAAAATGTAACTTTCAGGTCACCCAGTCAATACAATGTATCCAGAAGCTGTGAAATAATTATATTTACGAATAATTATGCACCATATTTTGCTTTTGTATTTTTCATTGTCTTTTTCCTTAATAGCTTGCCAACGTCGATATTCGCTCTACTCATCGATTATGTTCATTTCATGTTCAATATCTCTAGATAATTAGTTTCGATTGAATTTCACGACGGTCGCTAAGGCAGAGAGGCAAATTACGTTTGAATGAGGACTGGCAAAAGGCATAAAATCCTTATTGAGGATATGACTATGGACGGTTGTAAGGACTAATAACTTGGGTCCATACACGTATTTTTCCAACTACGTAGACTGCGCCATAGACCTGACGGAAGAATGTCATTCATTTTTTTCAAATAATGAATACAAGTCGGAATTTTGGGTTTAAAAAAATTCTCAGCTAAAAATGGAGTATACAAATTAGCTTAACTCAGCATTTGTGAATAGAACGAAGGATATGCGCGGGAAAATGTACACAGTTTTTATGTACGGCCAACATAAAAATTTGCAAGCATATGTCTATGTTGAAAGCGACCAATTTACCCCAGCAAGAGAAACATTTAACTTGAGTTGAATTGAATTGTTTCAAGTTTTATTTTAGTAAATTAAGTTTTGCAACATTGTAGGTACTCTGAAAATTTTTTATTTCATAAAGATACGTAATATGTCTGTCTTAATTATTCCTTCTCGAACAGTCTATTTGCACTAAAAAAGAGGACTGAAACATGATGGATCTACTTGCCGTAATTATTTCCTCAACTGAACAGCTGCCCTAGGAGCGTCGCTTACAGCGCATTTCAATTTAATCTTGAACGAACGAGGGTTGCAACCAATGTACAAGGACCAGAATTCTTAAACTTTAAAGATCCGAATATTTATTTATAACTTTTATTTTCAAGAGTATTTAACTTTCACTATTGACAATTTGGCGCAATTTACCACGGGTAAGAAAAATTTCAAAATGTAGTTTTTACTCGTAAGAAGAAATCCATTCGATCGACTTCGAGCGCTGTTCCTGTTTTGAGGACTTACACCGTGAACACTTCCATTGCCTTCACAGCATGACTCATTTTCCACTTACAAATAGTAAACTTGAAAGTGGTTGTAATTCTGATTCGGAGCTCTGATGGAGGAGTATTTTTTGAGACATGATACCGAAGGGAATTTAAGTTGCTGGATTCTTCTATCTAGCATTCCAGACGAAAGCACGATCTGCAGCAGAGTCTTCAGAACCATCAGATGCACAAAAGAGCGGTTTGTGACGATCGTGCCGAGGCTCATTCGGCTTGCTGAAAGCAGGCACCCAGACAGCAGAGGCAGTGCGCTGGCAGCTCAAGTGCGTTTAATAATAATAAGATGCAATAGAGAGGCCCCCGCAGGGCGCCGCGTTCCGCTATCGAGGGCACAATCGCTCATCGTGAACCCCTTGTCCCAAGTTCAGCTACAAAAGCCACTCTCTGAACGAGACTCTTCCAAATGAGTTTTTCGAGGGAACTCTTTAGGCCCCTTTTTTATGCAGCCCTTGGAGTACCGCTGCAGGCCGGCGGGCGAGGGGAGTGAGGACGCTGCGAGGTACAGAGGGAGGGGAACCTCAGGGAGGAGGATGTGATGCACGGGAGACGGAGACGGGAGTTTCGGGTGCTGTTGAGGGGAGTCGCTGTTTGGGGAGAGTTATGAAGCTCAATACTATGACCTACATAACGCACCAAAAAAACAGCGGGAAGTTAGGAGGCTTTTCAAACGCTTTCGTCAAAATCCTTATTTATGAATCTTTCTTTCAATGGCTACCGAACGATTTTGTTTTGAATGTCTGACTTTCTACGATCTAATTGGAATATTTGCTCTCGCCTCTTATGAAAAACTGCTTTAATATTTCTCAAATTTGTACGAAAAAATTTGTACGTTTCAACACTCACTTCAAAACTGAGGAACTCGAGAGGACCTGCATTAAGCTGAGTTGACATCACTTACAAACTGAGTCAGCTTCTGAAGGCAAAATGCCATGACACAGTCATTATTAGACACAAGCATCTGTAAATGATAATGATTCTTTGTCAAAAAGCTGTTAGTTGTGTTGAAATAATTCAGTAATTTTAGCCACATTACTAATTTGATGCAAAATGGAAATCCTAAATGAGTGATTCCTTTCACTTTTAACTTCCAAGTTGTTCAACTCTGGATATCTTCAGGAAGATTGCCTCCTTCACTTTTCAAAATTCACCTGTCGACGACATTTTAGTGTGACTAGAAATAGATGAACACTATCACTGCTTCCTGTATACATGGATGACATTTGTGAAAAATCCTCGATCTACAGATCATGAGTGAACGAAATGAAAGATAAATATATTACTTTAAAACCAAATGTTAAGGCTTGAAATAGAGATGATATTTGTATGTTAACTCGATGCTCCTGGAGTGATATTCCAAACATTTCAAAACTGCGGACAGTAAAACTCAAGGTTGAAGAACTTGAGCAAACGTTGCAACAGATTCTAAAAAGACGATCAAGAAGAAGCTCTTACAGCTGCAGCGAGGCAGACTTAAGACAAAACCTTGATTGTAGCGCGACAGACTTAAGACAAAACCTTGATTCCAGCGCGGCAGACTTCAGACAAAACCTTGATTCCAGCGCGGCAGACTTAAGGCAAAACCTTAATTGTAGCACAGCAGACTTAAGACAAAACCTTGATTGCAGCGCGGCAGACTTACGACAAAACCTTGATTCCAGCGCGGCAGACTTAAGGCAAAACCTTGATTCTAGCGCGGCAGACTTAAGGCAAAACTTTAATTGCAGCACAGCAGACTTAAGACAAAACCTTGATTCCAGCGCGGCAGACTTAAGACAAAACCGTAATTGCAGCGCGGCAGACTTAAGGCAAAACTTCAATTACAGCCTGGCAGACTTAAAGCAAAACCTTAATTGCAGCTCGGCAGACTTAAGACAAAACCTCAATTACAGCGCGGCAGACTTAAGACAAAATCTTCATTGCAGCGCGGCAGACTAACGACAAAACCTTGATTCCAGCGCGGCAGACTTAAGACAAAACCTTAATTGCAGCGCGGCAGACTTAACACAAAACCTTGATTACAACAGCTTACGCAGATTTCAGAACCAAGTAATTTATCCATTTGATCATAACATGTGCTGCTTCAATAATTAAAATCATTCACATCGTTTCTCTTTTTCCGCAGCAAGGCATTTGCGACAATTGAATTATGGAGGCATCAAGGTTTTCCAAAGCATTTTATTCATTTTTCCCACTTAAAAAGAAGCGAACGTAAGTAAACATTGTCCCCGTTAGTTTACATTCGCAACGCTCTCCGGGTAATTCTCTAGACCAGTGTGGAAAATTGAACACGACATGGCAAAGTCTCCTTGTATCACGCAGCTAAGCGTTATAAAATACGTGGTATGCTACGATCAGAGCTGTTCAGTCACATTTGCGCGATTATTGCTTCCTTGATGCATCGAGTATTCGAGGAATTTCTGTCATATGTCGAACGTTTTCCGGTACACCCATAATTTATATTAAAACACTCCTCTTGATTTGATTTCGGAACTAGATTTAAAACTGCATGTCTACTTCATCGATTCGAATAGTTTTTCTATTTGTTTCGCATAAACTACAATCGTGAATTATCCTTTAAAATTTGGCATTTGCACCAACAGATTAAGGGGCGACTAATTTTTGTTTACAAGCATCTAATATTCGTGACAAATAAATTACAACGAGTGTGTGTTTCGCACGGATGATATGATTAAAGGATGGGATGAGGCGTTGATCTGCTTCGAGCTGTCGGCCAGCTCTCTGTAATGTGGTCGATGCAAATTTAAAGAGGTTGCAAGATTCAGAAATATGAAATTCTGAGGGCTCTGAAGGAAATTTGCTGTTTAAATGAGCATTTCATCCGTTACCATGTGGTTAAAGCGATCAGGAAACAAAGAAAATCCACTATACGTCATGAAAACATTTCTCCCGGAAAAAAAAACATATCAAAAGTAAGAGATTTGCGACTTAGATAAATAACTGATATGTTGATATGTTGATGTATGCACAATTGACGAAAATCGAAGTTTGTACAATTATCTGTGCAGAATAAGGAAACAAATGCATTTTGACCATTAGTTATTTTGACTCAGCCGCCGAAAAAGTGTATGAAAACGCTCGGGCATGTTCTTTTGAGAATGTAATGGGTGGAGTTGCAATTGGGCATTCAAAAAAGAAGGTCCAGAAAGTTTTCATTTTTCAAAGACAATCTCTCAATGCAGCCATGGTATACTCGTATTTCAAGGAGAACAGTTGTTTTATTGTACCACATAACTCACTGTTCATTTTATAAACGCTGATCCATGGCTAGCCATTTTGTCATATAAGCAGCAGGGAAGAACGCCGTCCAGTGAATTTAAAAAGCGACAGAAATTTCGGCCAACACCTTTTATCTCCCGTTCAGTTTTGATCTCGCTTTCATGGACGATATTATTTCGCTCTCATGAATGATTGATTAGAGCGCAAAAAAAAATCCATTTGTTAGCTTTAAGGGGAACTGAAAAGTAGAAGCGTAGCTTAAATCAAATCGAACTGAAATAGATTAACCAATATTATGTTTGTTTCCATAAAATGTTCTTAAATATGGTGTACTAAGAATATAACAGGGGTCTTTAGACTTGTGATTGATCACTGAATTAAGTCCATATTTTCTAGACGCAGTATTACCGTGAAACTTTTACATCCACGAACATGTCTTTCCTTATGCCGAAAAGTGTGGCTGGTGACTGATTTCTCAACACAGCTACCAGTTGCGATTAATATCGAACGTCTACCGTCTCTATACAGGGACTTATCTATAACAACAAAAACTGTTAGTCAATTGACAAGGGAAGAGTGAACCATAAAGAGCTAACGAGCTATGGAGTTGAATTTTACTTATGTATCTCTGACCCAAATGGTGCCCAAGTTCTAGACAGTGGTTCAATACCTAATCATTTGTGTGAATGCTTCAAATCACGTTCGGCTGCATCCTCTTCCACAGCTATGAAGGGATTAAGGTGATGCAGAGCATTCGGACAGCGCCCATGATCTAACAAAACAGTGGATTTGTTTTCCGTTTTGACGAAAAAGCTAGAAAAAAGACTTTTATTTTGAAAATGATTTTTTAATATTAGATGTTCTCCCTCTTAGCTGACCTACAAACTTAAAGCTTCCTCGATTTCCTTTTGTCTCATCGAGCAGCACGACGCGAGGTCTTTTTGCTCGTATTTTTTTAAGGGAGCGGTTCATGTCCTCTGTCATTGTGTGTGAAGAAGCGCAAGTATGAAACTCATGAGGAAATCAAACAGGAAAATTCAACGGATTGCGTTCATGCGATGATGTGTGACACATCTCCATTTTCCCCAATCTTGACGAGCGGACCTGGCACCACTTTTGCATTTACTATAACGAGTGAGGAGGTGTGAAGCGGTGTAGTAAAGTAAACAGTTTGTTTTTATAATTCATTTCAGCTTTCTCGAAGCGCACTGTTGAAAATTCAATCGATGTACGATTTCGTGTTCGCTTTCGCATCTACATGAAGTAAACTGATGTGAGATTCTTATGTAATGGTGATGGTGACCTACACAGTTACTTAGGCAGGATTTTTTACTTCTCAAAACTTGTTTTCAGTAAATCTGGGATATCTGCAACTCTTACAAGAGACTCTTACATCACTTTGTCTTTCTGAGAATAAAACTTCGACTAAAGACTGAAAATCTTCGCATTTCCAGGTGTGATATCATTTATGAGCGTCCTGATCTGGTAAGAAACACACTAGTATTTGTAAGACATTACTTTTCAAATATCTCTTTCTCATTACACAACCGTTCAAGTATTCAAACTATTAGTTGCTAAACTGTTAAAATGAAAAAAATGATCATCGAGAACAGGTGTTTCAGTCTTCCAGTTGAACGTTTCTCTCCTAGTTCAAATTACAGATTTGGCATTTGAAAAGAGTTGCTCATAAAACAATTCAACGGAAACAAATTTTCCAGCACTTTTGAAGAAATCGTCTGAAATATTTATGCAGAGCATTTACTAAATGTACACACTACTCTTTCACAAATTTGCAATCTGTTTGCTTTGAAATAGAGTTAAACTTGTCATTCACCGGAAACTTCAAAATGATGGCATAAAAACTTGCTAAACTCGAGTTTAATTCATATATTTTCTTTTTTAAAAAGAGAATGAAATGAATTTTTGTAGCGGGGATACAAATTGTATAAAAATTAAAAGAGTCGAGAATCTGATTGGTGAAACGATTTCGAAAACGGACTTGCTACACTGTGTGATGATAAAGTGACAGCTGTGACATCTATACCAGATTTTAGTAGAATTAAAATGCACACCTACCGTACTCTGGTTAATGCTCCGAAGTCAGGCCACTCACTATACTCAGTGCAGTCAGCAGCTGCTGCAGCGACCAGCGGGCTTTTCCCTCTTTGCAATATTCATAAACTTTCTCATTCATTTCGAATGAAATAAATTTTTCGACACAGATGTTTACTATGCTTGTATCACAGATTCACTGAAAATTTGGAAACGAATAAAATCCTACTAAAATTAGTCATTTTACTCTAAGGAACATAAAATGAGCAAATGATTCGAAGACCTGCTTCATCAACAGTTTTGTAAAATGTAATAGAAAGTATGATCAGTGCTAGGGATTAGTTAATCCACGGTCGATAATAAATTCCAAACATTTCTATGCATCAAAATAGAAAGAAACAACGAGATAAAAAGCTGACAACAAACAAAAATACGCATTAATTATCCTCAGGAGATAAGTACTATGCATTATATTTCAAATTGTTTTTTTCCTTAAAAGTGTGCAGCGACTTTATTCTAAAATTTTAAAGCTAGAATAACAAAACAAAGTTTTGATCATCCTAACATTATCTTGTTAGAAAATGGTAATGCCCTGTTTACGAAAACTTCTTTGTGAGTGCTCCGCCACTCTTAGGTGAATATTGCGTGACGTCATTCCAACGTTCGCCGATGCTCACTGCGAACAACTTTATTTATGCTCAATAGAAGAGTACTTGAGCCCTGGGAATACAGTCCTTGGGCCCCCCAAAAAATTATTTTCCTCACTAGTAAATATGTCGCATAAACTTAGCTGGACAAATCTTACCCAATAAAAACTTCAGTTCACTGGCTAGTTTTTCAGATGTGGAATTACGGTGAAGAGCCATTCAGGTAATTTTCAAATTTAACGGGAGTTTCGGAGTCCGGTTATTTTCTTGACATATTCTAGAGTATAATTTCTTATATAAATAAATTCACATACCTGATGTAATGAATTAAGACTTTTATTATAAAACTTTTGTAACTTCATATATAAAACTCTGATTGATGAGGGCGATGAAGATCGTAAACAATTAATATCATCACTAACTGACTATCACGATCATTCAACAAGAAATAGTCTTTAATTCACGCTCTTTTACTGTAAGAAAACAAGACCCTAATGCAGTTTCCACTTCGTTGGAATTAAAGCTTTGAACTCCAAGAACTGTTAAGGAGATTTTTAATTGACTCTTGGATGTTATTCCATACTTAGGTATTGGTGGATCTAGTAGCTGAGAAAAAACTTTTACTCTCTCTTCGATGATTCCAAACGTTAGGCCAATTGTCCTGAAATGAAACTGATCCTATTAATATATTTTTCATTATGCACTTCTTGTTTGCATCATTGCCGAACAACTAACTTAAATTAATTTCATTTTCATTCTCTTACTTTAGAAAGCTATTTGATCAGTCAAGTGTCAAGGGAGAGTATTCTTTGTCAAGTGTTCTTTGAAGTTTACTGCAGAGTAGCAGTTCCTTTTCATTCTGATAGTGAAAATCTTATGCCAGAGCCAGTATAATATCTGTGGTTGACTTATCAGTACGATGAGAAATAATTCAGATGATAAAGACTAAAACTGTGTGAATGATGCGCACAAGGCCGATTTGTCTGCGTACATTCAAGACAGGCACACACATAATTAGGACCAGCTCCAAGAAGCTCAAGTTTATGCGTGTGTGGTCCTCTTTACTTAGTCAGGAATTAATAAGAGTATGCATATTATAGCGAAAGATTTCTTGCTCGTTGGTAAGTTAGCATAAATTGAATCCTTAGCTGACAAATAGAAATTGTCACTGCCTCAGGGCCTTGCGTTGAGCCTTGTGGTGCGGTGCATCAACGGTTCAGATTAGATTACTTGCCCATCAATGAGAATTACCTGTAATTGCTTGACAAGAAAACTTAACAAGAAAATGGAATGCGTACAGTATAAAAATAAAACTATATGATACCTACAAAATTTGAGACGCAGCGAAACATGATAAAGAATCGTGACCCAGAAAATTTCTCACACCCAAAGCTGAAATGAAAATCATTTAGCAGGAGTTGTTCTAGAACTATTCCGGTTAATACTTTCAACTTCATTTTGCATGCAACCGGTACTCAGAAGAAATTGAGCACTTGGATCTCTCTTCTGTCAGAGAGGTTCAAATAGATTATTGCATGGCTTCTCAATCGATATGAACATAAAGGAATAGAGTAACTTCAACTTCTGCTTCTGCCATTTTAAACTGTCGGCTTTGGTCGACAATGCTTGCTTCGATCTCAACAGAACAATGGACCATGTAAGAATTTTTAAATTTTTGGTCCTGACAAATGATCGCAATGTCCCTACCTACTATTAAGGCAAACTGTTGAAGAGTTCCACTTATCATTATAGCACCGTATTTAGTTCGTAATTTCTCTGCACAATTGATTCCCTCCCTAGGGAGTTCAGCTGTCTCGTAATCTTTGTAGTGGAATTAACGCCTTTGAGTTAATAAAGAGAATGAGTTTGAGCAAAACTCATGCCGAAATCCTTATCTGCTTCCAATGATTAGTTTATAAACTATAAATACAGTATTTATGAGAAACTCAGAAAATGAAGAAAATTCCAGGAAGCTAATAATCTTCACTAAGAAAACGCTTCAGAGTCCAACTCATCATCAGTTCAAAAAACAAATCATTATTTCTCTGAAATAAAAGATCAAAATATAATGAGGGGCAGGTATTAAAATATACCATGAGAAGAAAAACAAAATCTTTAAAAGAAAAACAAAACACACAAAAAACTTACGCGTTCAAAACAAAGTCTAAAATTTTGAAATCGTCTGCCGATATAGATACGTAGCAATACAGAATGCGACGGGTGTGCTAGCTGATTCCCAGTGCGAAAGCTTCTACCCCGATGGTGATCTGCACTCTGATATAGAAATTTCACGACGACATACCGACGTACGACTTAGTGCGCTGTACACACCTGTAGAAGTAAACCATAGAAGCTAACATATCAATGGGAAGCGTATCCTTGTGCCGGAAAAAAGAGGCAACCTTAAAACTATGAACCAGAGTGATACGTTAATGAAAGTTATGGAAATATTTAGCACATAGTAAGTAATTTTCGTTCACGTGACAGCTTCTCAGATGGCGCCCCCCAAAAAATTAGAAATGAACAGTATAAATGGTCTTTATAAATTTCTTCAACGGCTTGTGGCGCGTATTGTTTCGGGAGAAATACCTTAATTTGTGAGTTAATGATACTCAGTGGAAACGCATTTGCTATAAAATATGCGTGAGAAAAAACTTCTAGCATTTGGGTTAGACTTTGACCTCTCTGACTGCAAACTGAATTTCGTTAAATACTTCTTGACGTTTGAGAAATTTGCTCTTTTACTTAAAAATAAAGCGAGTACCTGCTATCTAAAATTTTTTCATAATTTAAAGAAATTATCTTATAAGCATTACTATAGTATTAAATCTCATAAAATATTTTCGCCTGGTAATGACATTTCCCTCTTGAAATTCCCCATTTCCCTTATTTCCCCGCACAAGGCGCATGGATCGTGTTTTACCAAAAATTGTCGATGGTAAATTGATTGCAGGTTACACAAAAATTCCACGATCCTTACTTGCTGTTTTTGAAAGATAATGCTCCCGAAATGATTAACAGTTCGAACATGTGCGCTGCCTGTTATTTTGAGGAAATTTTACGACTCGCACATTCATTCTCCTGCTGTACTTGTGTATACTCAATGACCAATTTAAAAAAAATCAAATTTTCTGTTTTAAAATTTGTTTTCATATCCCTTAATTTACCAGGCTTGAACGATACTCTAGTGATGATATCGTGACAACATTTGCCAGCACAAACCCAATTTAAAGTTTATTGATTGACCAGTTTACATTGACAAACACGTGCGACACCATTCTACTCAATAATAATTATATAGTAAGGTGTGCGCGTTTGTAGGATAACTTGATGGTAAATATCCCATGGAAGACCCTTCCATGCTGTTCGTTCTTCCTCCCACTGAGTTTTAAATTCAACGTAATCAAGATTCTAACAAAGCAATTGGTGAGAACACTAAATTCACAGAATCTTTAAAACAAGTCAAATTTCGTTTGAATTTCTTGCTTACCTTACGGGGGTCTTGGGAAATGAATTTGAATTGAAAAATAGCCATCAATGTCACAACTCGGACAAAAATTCTACGCAATGCCGCGGAGTTCAAGTTTTTCTGCTTCAAGAGTTGTCCAAGCTCGTCTGTTACCCATCACAGGGCGAGCTGTCGACCCTGTTATTGTCATCTGACAGTTTTTCCGCTCAAAGAGTTCTTGGACTCACCTTTTGCCACGTTACGGCCGGCAGTTCAATTAAAGTTGCAGTAGGTCCAAGACTGCTGCCATCCGATCCGGCCGATAGGACGGGCTTCCACCAAAAAACGCCCATTGCCCACCCAATCTTGGACTGAATTAGGAACCAGAAAAAAATCATTGAACCCTAGCCAATGAGGTCCTTTGCCTGATTTGATGGAGCTTTTTGATGTAATTAATTGCCTGGTAGATCAAACCCGATGTTTATTGCCTTTGATAGGTGCAATTGACTTCGTTTAAATTCCCTGCTTTGCCAACGCTGCTGAAAAATTGGGCCCGTGATTGATTTCCGATAAACCCTGCTATTGGGACTCAATTGGACCAATGGTGACTCAATTACGAGGTCCGTGCACTGGTTTTTGCTCACGTCCTCGTTAGAAACTCGTTCCCTGAAATGTGATGACCGTAATGATAATGTTATGTTGATATGGTACGCCGTAGTTTAGTGTAAAAAATGGGGGCATCGGTTCCGCCGTCCTATGCCTGAAATATGGCCAACAATAAAGAATTCCTTACCAGCTAGACACTCACGTCTAAATTTGTAGCTGTTGAAGAGCGCACTCTGGTTTTGCGAGACTTTTTGACGGAAAGCCATGAAATTTGGTCTCAAATCTAAAGCTTTATGTCTGCGGCCAGAGTAAAAGTAGCAGTTCCTCTACCATTTCACGACTTAAATTTCTAACCAGATAGAGTTTTAACTTAGACAAAATAAGGCAGAATCGGCTAGCAGTTTGTCAAAATATTTATGTGAAGTTGTCTGTTGACCAATAGTTTTATCGATTCCAGCTGCCATTCTGAGTGCCAAATCAGTATTAAGCAGAAATGTGAAAAAGTTGTACTTGTAAGTACAAGAAAAAGAGACTAGATCTTTTTGAAAATCTGTAGAACATGCTGCTTATAAAAGTGTTAGAATTACGCGACCGAAACGCTCTCACCACAAATAGCGATGCATGACAGTGAAGAGGTAGTGACATAAATGAAATGATCGCTCACTCATGAAACGATTTTTGGCCAGTTGTGCGGTTGTGCGTCGAGTTAGAAATTTCCCTGGCAGATATCTGCGGATATAAATGGACTCAGCTATAATATTTTCTGAAAAGTTCGATGGCTTCTTCATAAGATGATGCTTATCATTGACTGATGTGTAGTGTGTACCCATTGTCAGAAATGACCCTTTCTAAGCTAGAGCTGCATTTCAGGGCTGAAAAACTATTCGAAAGAACAGCATAAACACGGACCGTTTCTTCTTCTTAATTATCATGATAATACAACCTTAGAACGAATTTAGCCTATTTCAATAAATTTCAATAAATAAAAAAAATTCACTACTCATGTAGTGTTTAGGTATCCTATTTCCACGACGGGTCAAATCAAGCAAGTAAACAAGCACTCAACAAACAGCGTATTATTATATACGAGAATAACTGACTGCTCACATGAAAGGTCGAAGGAAAAGCATTTACGAAAGGGTCGGTGTGGCAGCTTAGTAAAACAGATGAAAGTTTGCGCAGATAAATCAATGACTCTGCACTGTAGCGCTCAGGCTTGCAGCGTATGGTTACGTACATCACAATGTATATCCCATTCCTCGCACAAATCTATATTTTACGAGAACAATCGCGGTGTATGATTTGTGACGCTTACTTTGAGGGGCATTCACCATGCATCATGATACCTTGAACTGTTTGACCAGAAATGAAAATCTTAGATTCCAAGGAAAATTGACATCTCAGTAAATTTTAAAAAGTAACAGTTTTATTACTGATGCATAGAATGTGTGTCCTGATAAAATAACGACTGATTTTTGTATTGCTAGCAAATTATGCAAAGAACATGGCCACAAGACCAATTATTGTCACTATAGGTAGCGAGAACACCGCATTTAAATCTTGTTATCCCAACAAATTGCATGGTGAACAGAGCATGTCTTGCCTCCAAATAACTTCTCATGAGTAAATGTTGAAAAAACACCACTTGTTAGGTTGAACCACTTTGTGATGGTCATCCTCTTGGCATCTGAAACTAATCCCCTGAAAATTGATCTAACGCTCTACGTAGCACCCTGTGCGCCGGTACCGCATCCCTATTAAAAATTATAGGAGTGGCATCGGTGATTCTTGGGAGCCCTCCCAAATATGCATGGTTGTTTCATCCATACGTCTCCTATGAGGCAACTTCGAAGTGTCCACTTTATAGGCGCGCCTGCGCCTCTGTCCCAACCGGTGGCCACGCATGGCTCAGCATGGAGCACTACCGTCGCGCTCCCAAGGCGCGACCAGTTTCTCCTATTTACCATCGGAGAATCATGAGAGGCCCAGGATGGCCACCTCTTAATTTGATTTTAAAAAAACGGCTGCGCACAGCTGATTTCCCATTAGTCACTCTTTCCAACCGTCACACTGCTCAAACCGATTATAACCAGTTTGCCCTTGAATTACCTTAGTTCTTGCGCGATTAATCAATTCACCATAAGCAAACACGGTTTATAGCACAATAAAAATGTACCAGAGTATGTAAATTAAATACATTCTTACTAATGTGCAGAAAATTTCATGGGTGCGTGTTCATTATTAAGCTGACATTATAGGGACATGTTTGTGACGTATAACTTATGCTTGAAGTTTTCGAAACGCAATAACTAAGGTAATTAATGGGCAACTGGCTATATTTGGTTGAGAAGCGTCAACGGTTGAATGTGCAATAGTGGGAAATCAGCTGTACGCAGCCTTGGAGCTACAATTCAGAATCAGCTACAATTTAAATGTACCTAGAAAAGAATATAGCAACAATACCCTAGGGTCGTTGAAAGAATATACTCGTAGCTATATATATAACAAAAACAATTATCGTCCAGCAGATTTTTCATCTTTCATTCCTAAAATTAGAAAGGAAAATAAAATGACTTTACCTTGCCCGAGCTTAATTACACCGGCTATTCATATACACACACTCCCCCACCTATCCCCACACACAAACCCTCCCCACACCCCCCTCCCACACACCTACCCCCATACCCACACAACCCCCCCCCCCCTACACACACAAATATGTATCTGAACACATAGTTGATCACCTTCAAGAACGTCCTTCAATTCAAAGGTTGCTGAAGACTGACGAGGGAAAATTCAGGTTTGGTTTCCACATTTTGTTGTTTTTACATTGCTCACAGTGAGGTTTTGCCTTCACTACCAGCCCCACCACAACGATGAATCGTCTAAAATATCAATTGACCGAGGTGGTGAAACTAGCAGTGGGGTCCTTGCTCCGTTCATGCTCTTGAAATAATGCCTCTACAGACCAGCATTATACGTCTCTTCCATCTCTTGTTTCTTCTGACACCCTCACGTACTATACACCCTCACGTAATACACACTCGCACTGATAAACACTCTAACACTACTGGAAACGTTTTAAATAATAGAGACACGATCCAGACATCTGTCACGCACAACACCAACTTCAAAACTGAGGCGAAAGATGGCAACCGTCATTTCTCTCGAGAAAGATGGCAGGCGTGTCACCAAGAGGCCATCTGCACAAGTGGCCTCTCGTAGCAACATGGGAGAACTTGCTCGCATCGCGCTTATGAGTCGCGCCCTGGAAGTGTCAGAAGGGAAGAGGCCTCGGTTCGCTTAATACTCCTTTAATTCTCCGCTGTCTCCTTTAATCAACCATGCTACTCCCTTAATTTTTAATAGGGATGAGGCGAAAATTCTGCTGCGATTTACCATTTTGTTTCGAATTGTTTCTATCATAGTAAACATGAATCTAACTATTTCCAAGTGAATCTAAAACCGCGTGCGTGTGTAACTCATCGCTTCGTGTACTTTCTCTGTTAGATAAACTGGAAATTTACCGCCTGGGTTACCGTTCGTAATTAGTCAACAGAGAAATCTTTTGAAGAATTTTCTACATTGATGATTTGGAAAAATGAAGTTCTGTTGCAGCTTTCTTCGTATTCATATAGAGATTTCCTTTCCCTTTTTCATTATAAAATGATTAGTCAACTCGTACCAATGACCTTATTCCTCCCTGAACTGATGAGGCATATGGTGCTGCTCTTTTAAAAAATCGTTTCATGTATTTTAAAGATTGGCTATCTGGTCCTACTATTTTATTTCGTCATTTGAAAATATTTACTAATTTCAAAGTAACGATTTTATATCGTAGAATTTCAATGTGAAATTGCTCATGATAAAACCATCGCATGCATCTGTAACTGAGCACACATGAATATAATGCACAGAGTGACATGCTTAGGACAAAATTTCGAATTTTTATCGATTACCTCGAATCTTATTTTATTATATAACTAAACCTTCAAGTGAAACCTAGCAAAACTGACTATCAAAAAACACTGATTCACATGTACTTTTGAATCGTCTTTTTTCATTCAAGACGAAACATCACAAATGAACCGTGGAATGAACATTTTATTAAGCGAATCCGTTTGGTTAAAAGTTAATTTATATTTAGTAAATATTTATTTATTGTAGCTCACCTTGTATTTTAAGAACAGAAGAGGAATTTCCAATTTGCATTGTAGACACTTCTTTCATTATTCGTCGCAAAAATTTCGGAAGCTAGTTACTACTACGAAAATGAACTTACATTTTTTTACAATTGGTCTCCGTAAATCCAATTCATCTAATTTCAAGTCTATTCTTGCCCCGGATCATTTCCGATTTTACCCGCTCAGTTAGAGGCTTCCATAGACGCTGCATTGAAACTGGTGCACTATGAAGGAGACAATTTACTTTGAATATGGCTCAGTAAATTGCCGATATCCAACTTGAAAAAATATTACACCAATCCATTCCACTCGCACAACAATCGTAACGCTGTCCGCAGCTAACGCTACCTACTCACAGCCAGTCATTACAATTTGAATACAGTGAGAACAAGTTCGAGTCCTCACAGCAGACACACCATGCGATGGCTTGCAAATCGATCTTAGTTTTTATGAATTCGATGCCGAGCACAAAGAACCTGCTGTTGGTTACGGATATTATGATACTTCCTAATAAGCCCTCTTTATACTATAGAGCGTGCTACCCGAAACATCGGCAGTGGCGTATTTCAAAGCCGGTCTAACGAAGTGTGGTTTTGCTATTGCCATCGCAGCAGATCCTCACAGATAAGTTTATCATTTCATATCTACCTTAGTGCTATTGATCTGCAGCAAGCGTTACACAAGACGTTCTCTGATGTTTAAGCTCAATTATCTTGACAATACAGGGTGGGGCAAATCGAATGCCCGTGTTTTGAAAGGATATTTGGAAAAATACCACAATACTTACAGAACTGTTTGTTATTTTATTTCAATCAGTATGCAATGTCGTTTGTGCGCTCACTTTTTCAAAATAGCATCAGGAAGATGGTGGTGACCACACACTTCTTACCGTCACCACCACAGCCGTTGCGCGCGCCTTTCAAAACGTGGGCATTTGATTTGTCCCAGCCTGTTCAAGCTATCAATAAAAATAAGTTGAAAATAAATTCTAAATTCATAACCCATTGTTTTCAATTTGTTATCAACTTTTCCGCTGTCACGTTTGTCTGCTTTTATTGATACGGTACATTTTCTTTCAGCTCGATTCATTACAATTCTTATCACGGATGCAGAGCTATACCTTCACAGGGTGACACAAAAATTAAGGGAAGAATAACTTTTCCTTACGGCACGAACAAATGACGGACATGCGTAAAAATTATTCAGCATGCGATTAGAGTTGCATCGATCACATGTACAAAACTCATTCAATAAATCCAGTTTTCTTTTACTACAACAACAACATTCGTTACGATCTTAGGTACTAGCTCTATGTACATCTACCATGATGTGCACCAGCACGCAACAGCTCTGTCGGTAGTTTGGCCCTTGCTTGTTCCAAAGACCTCTTCAAGGCTTCCATTGTTGGATGAAGTTATCTCCAAATATTTTTTTCAAAACCGACCAGAGACAGGAGTCCATGGGATCCAGATCAGGAAAGAAAAATGAAATAAAAACGGTATATTTAAAGTAAAGATGACACAAAACCACCATGATTTTTAAAATGTTCTAACATATACGAGTACTCGTACATCCTTCGTTGATTAAAAGGAACGGGTATCATAATATCCATGCCATTTGTCGAACAAATGATTGAGAGCAAAATATGAAAGAATGCATTTCCTTTGTTAGGTTATTCCAAGTTTGATAACGCATGTTAACACGAGTAAAAAAATAAAACGCCAGTGATGCGTTGATTAAAAACGCTCATGTTACTGCGAACTTATATTGAAATAAGCGCTTAGGACCTTCCGATATCAGGGATTTAACGTTGAAAGAAAAAACTGATAGATTTAAATAACTCTGCGTCTAAGACTTAGAGGTCGACATTCGGAACTATCTTCTCGTAGTTGGGTATCAAATAGTGCACCACAAACGAGCCTGAAGAAAATATTTCAACACACCACACATTTACGATATTTTCTAATTTTCTACATATATAATGTTGGCACCAAAAAGTTTACCGGAGTCAGAAACGAGGGAAGGATTATTGTATAATGCTAACCTAAACATGTAGACCCTTAAAAATTAGGAACGTTGTCCCTGTCAGTCCTCGAGCGATCACTGAGCCCAGTTGAAGGCGTTAGCGGAATAATTATTGTTCAATAATTGTAATACATGGCATTCCTTGGAACATTGTATCACCAAAGTCCTTTACCTCTGGTTCCAGGATTTGTTCTTCATAGTTTTTGGCGTTTACTTTCACTCCCTCTGGAGCAAAGGTAAAAGGAGTTTTCCCATTTGTCAATACTCCTCCCCAGACCATGACAGAGGCTAATTTTACAGTACGGCGAAAATTTCTGACGTTTTCTGGTATTGCTGGAACGGTTAAGGAAAGAACTCGACCATTTTGATGATTGAAAGCTCGTTCATGAATGAAAATTTTCTGATCTGTTATAGAACAACAGAGTCGAGACCACGAACTGCGGGCCGGCGTAGCAGAGCACTACTTCTCGTGCTTATTTTTTTTATTTTTGAATGCATCTGTGAGGCAATACATTTTTCATAATTTCGGTGAAAGAGTCCCAATTTCTGCAAGCAGACCCTTGACATTTCACGCTCTGCAAATTTCACTCTTGGACTTCTGGAGATTTCTTGCATTCTCTGACGCTATCTTCTTTATCATTTTCTGCGTCGTAGCAATCCTTGAACGGCAACATCTTGTGCAATCTTCAATATTTTCAGTATCCTTTTATTGCTGTTTGGCATGTGTGAAAAATTATACTTCGGTTTTGGGAATTTCAGAGGTTTGGAAGTTTCATTTTGTGACGGTCATGCCAAATGAAGGTCCACGGTTGCGCTTCTCTAACTTTCCAAGCTGTTGTCACGGAAAATATACTCCATTGCTAATTTTAACTCGCAGCAAATGAAATCTCGACATAACTACAACAGATTCTTGAAGTATAAGATTTTCGAACCAAAAAGTAATAAATTCACGTGATAATTAGAAGCTACTTCATTATTTTGTACCACTCTAAACACGACGTTGAGAGAATGAGGATGCTTCATTCACTGATGCATCGCAATTTTCGCTAACTTGAGCTTTAACTTGAAACTGACAAAGGATATTCCTGCGTTAGCTTGCGAAATGACTATAAACTCTTTAATTGTATGGATTTACAAACACCAGATCAAATTTTCCTTTTACGATTATTAACCTCAGTTATTCTGTTATAAGTTTGGTTTGTTTAACTAATGATGCTACGAGTAGGAAGAGCAGATCGGCTTCGGTTGGCGAGCTCACTCCTGCCGACGCTGAGCGCGCAGGCGCGGCGTCGTGCGGAGGGTGCAGTTCTGCGGGCACGATCTCACGCGGGACAGTGAAGAAAGTCATTCTATTGCTCTCCGATCACAGTAAAAATATCCGAAATTATTTAACGTTGCGCTTATAAACTATCACTTCCCTATGCTGAGCCGTAAATATACGAATTTCAAATCTGTTTCGCAGCACGAATCAAATCCATAATTAAAATAATCATTCCAACTGAATCAGTCATCATTACAAAATTTCGACGATTGCAGTTCAGCTTTGGGCTAAGAATAATGATGAATAAAATTTTGTAGGATGGAATTGTTTTAGAATATTTTCATAGATATACAGGGTGCGTAAGGTATCTGAGGACACTTATATTTTAGTAATTTAAATTTACTTGATTGTAATTAATGTATTTCTTATAACAGAATAAACCGTGGTAGATGCTACTATAACTAATGAAATGAAACGACACCCAGTAATAAAGTCCATAAAAGCGAAACAGCGATTTAAAAATTGCAGGATTTCTAAAAACGGCCAGATATTTTGTAAGCAAAGTTAGAAAGGAGCTGAATGAAAACAATGGAGATGAATTGGCTGCGAGCAAGAGCAAATAGCCTTGTCAACGCTCTGACTCACTCAGGACACCTGAGTTTGTCAGAAGAGTGCATGGCATGATCGTCGGAAATCCTGGGAAGTTAATGCGACATCTTACCAAATATCTTCAAGTGTCTGAAGGAACAATCATGAATGTCGTTCATCATGACCTCGGATACAAATCATACTTTCTTAGGCTAGGTCACTTTGTGTAGATAATAACCCAAAAGAATCGTTTAATGCTTGCTGTTCTTCTAAAAGTGCGTAAGGTGTCCTCAGATACCTTACGCACCCTGTATATATTAAAAGATTACTCTATCTCAAGCATTGACCAAATAACAATAATGAGTTAAATATCCTTTCTAGCAGCTTTGAGCTCTTTTCTCTACTCGACACGAGGGCATATTGGTGCGTATAGTGCAACAATATGGGACTGCCGGTCTTTGAGTGCTTCTTGCGGAACCCTCATTTACTTTGATCGAATATAGTACAAAAAATGTTCAGCCGATGCGCCACAATGCTTTTCAAGTTTTGTTCGCTGACAAATTTAGCACTTCATGTCAATATAAGACAAATAGCCAATTGGAAAAGAGAATGAGACGAAACCGATATCAACCCTATAGGGCACGATGGCGTTTGACCAAAAATGGTAAATCAATATAGTTCAGTTCTGGTTAGTTTAAGTAAAGTTATGTCTCGCTCGGGCTTTATAAAAAATGAAAGCTAAGTTTATTGCAACCCCCAAGTGATAGAGCAAAACTAAAGATCTCCATATGTGTAAAAAATACGTACATATATATATGTGTATGTATCTTTAAGTTTGAAATTTACGTGCATTGTTTTTCTTTATCGTAAAAAACACGTTTTCTTGAATCCCTCAGGCAGCCTTTCACTCCTTTCTATCTTTCGCTCCTTTCCCATCGAGCGGGTCAATTTGGACATGGCCGTCCTGATTTTTCATGAAGTCCATTAAAGGTTTAGTGACTCGCTAAGTTGATTTTAAGGCAGTCGATGAAAGTTTGCCTCTTTAATATTTTGAGGGGCGGTCGCCAGTTCGGGAGCAGTTCTAAGGCGGCAACACTCTTGAAAATTTACATGTTTTTAAGCAGCTCTCAGTAAGTGGTCTAAGTGACTTGTACCGAGGGGCATGCAGTAAGCCGCTGACTCCACAGCATTCCTATTGATTTTTGACTGCAATTGCGTGAGCAGCGCATTGATCAGTTGTTTCTATTGTTGAGAGCATAATTACGCTGTTACTTCGTTTACCATAACTCGTCTTGAACACCTCAGATCAATACCAAACGCTCAAGTAGGATGAGAAAAGATGTTAATTCTTGATTGTAGATTTTTTATGAAAACAAATGAAGAAACGTTGTTTTTAGGGTGATATTTTAGTACGTCACTTTATTATAACTGTTGAATCGATTAATGAAAACGCGTTTAACAACAGTCAGTGCCAACAATTAGGAACAAAGAAATACGTACACAATTTTCCATGCTTAATTTTTCCTTGCAATATCATTAACGCCAATTGCACCTTGCCAACGTCTTGGCTTGGACTCGGTTAAATAAGCGATAATAACTCCTGATATTTGCCGCCACGTCTCGTCCACATGTTTGAATGTTTCTTCCGTACATCGAATCAGAGTACGGACTACTTCTGCTTCCTACTTCTTAAGCTCTGCCAACATCGACTCAATAATACTCAAGATCGAAGACTAAGCTATAGTCTGTAAGGAACATGAACACGGCGACGTCGGAAGCATTTCTGCTCTTGCGTGATGGATGTTTTTGGTCTCTGTCCTGTTGAAACGATAAGTTTCAGAATATAATGTTAATCTTGTAAAGAAATGCATCGTTGTCTGAAGTACGTCTTCAGTATGGGTCGGTTCATTATGTGTTTTCAACGCTACAGAGGACCCAGCCATCGGTAGAGGGACCCAAACGAAGACACTGCCCTCTCTATGGTTCACAGTAAGAGTTTGGGAATTGGATTCGATGTCTTGTACCACCTGAACAAATTTCGAACTTCACCATTCCGAACAAGCTTACCATACTCCGACTCATTGCTTCAGACAATCCGCAGTCGGTCGCTGGATATGCCGGGCCATTTCGCTCTTTGTGCACTACTTGATCGATTTCTTACAGTGATCAATAGGTCCTATTTTGAGCCCCCTTGCATTAATTATATGCCTTTTAATTATGTACCAACGCATTTACGCTCTGTGAGTCATCAATTTCATTTTGTATGTCTCGTATATTTCGATCGCCTTCAACGATCAGTCATTGGTAGTCCAGCTGTCGTGCTCACCTTGATTTTTGTATGTCTTCCAACGGGTTAGTAGCGCGATGGCATCGTTCTTTGATGAAAGAAATGCATTTTTCACTGATTTGAGCTTCCACCAACTGACACATATTTTGAATACGCGCAAAATTTATAATCGATGAGAATGAAAAGCAAAACTTAAAATGAACTAAAAAATTGCGGACTGGGAATAACCAAGCCATTGAGATAAATCAGAAAGACGTACGCTTAATTTCGAATGCATTTCGGAGATTTATATTCGAGATTGTTATCAAATTGAAGTACAAAAAAAATGTATTAATTCATGGGGCCTGATAAACAGGATGTGTGATGGTTTTCGAACGGATAAATCAAAGGCGTAAATCCTATAAACTACCGCTGAATTAGAATGCAACAATAATTTTTTTATTGTTTTTTATTTGGAGTAGCAACTCGAGATCATAGTGTTTCTCATATAAAAATTACCTTAGATTATTTCTACATGATTTAGTGAATACAATGAGTCCAGTAAAAGTACATTATGCGATACGGAAAAAGGTCTTCATATAGACAACTTGGCTTCAGCCGAAGAGCAACATCTAGCTTATTTGTTAAAGAAACGAAGTGCTAGCTAAGAATAATTGAAAAGCAGCACAAATAAGTGAACTAAAACTAAAAATTAAACATAAAAATACTTTATTTTCTTATGAGATTAAACATACTTGAATGTAAGGTGCAGTTTGTTTAACACTATGGAAGAAAAAAGTTGTTGTAGACACGCATTTCCCAGTCTCGTGGTTCAGTCAACTCAATTTTGGACAAGTTTTCAAACTAAATTACCACTAACGGGGCTGATCTTAATTTCTCTCAAAATTTTCACCTAAGCATAGAATTTTGCTGAACTGTTCACCTATATATGATCACGACTTTGTTTGGCTAATAATCCAATGTGTTTTATTTTACCTCGTTAGTGCGATCATTTTCTTCATGGATGGTTCATTTTAGCGGCGCCTCCAAATCTTATGAAAACAATTTTTATTTACATTTAATTACTTTGCGATTCCTATCAACATTCCCTATCTTGCATGACATGAAATTTGCCATAACCCATTTATACCAATTGTACGATGAAAAATGTTATTCCTTCCGAAGAATTTAATCATTACAATTGATTTCTTTTATTTTTCATGCACAATGCAAGTTCTTCGAACTTTGACTGTACTTATGCCCCTCAAAAATATACAACTATTCACTCCAAAGCTAGATATGATAAATCTTAAACTAAATGATTCTGTTCAAACGATCGGAGGCAAATTCAGACCAGTGATCGGACCGCGTTAAATGAGAATAGGACTTGACCAAAGTTTCTGCCTCGGCATCCTCCGTTTTCTGAGCGCATCTCCAAGAGCACCCTGGCATTCCGTCGTCTCAACGGCTTCCAAATCTTTTCAAAGTTGAAATCGAGTCAGTCGAAAATTTTTCCTTACTTCGCAGAGAATATTTCCCGCCATACGAACGCAAATATTAGAAAGGCTTCATGGAGGAGACAGGCCGACAGTTCACTGCGAAACTTCAAGCTATGAATTGCAAGTCTTAGGAATAGTGTTTCTTCTTTTTAATTTTCCAGTAGAACTAACCTCTCATATATATATATATACATATATATATAAATGTACAGGGAGTTCGTGGGATTCGAACTCAGGACTTATAGGTTACCGCGCCAACACGCTATCGACTGCGCTATCAATCACCCTAAAAGGTCATCGAAGCACAACGAAAGCAATGAATGGCACAGTGAAAGCGGGCTCCCCGTCCCAGCTTATAATTCCCTTATGTATCGAGAGTTCAAAGTCTTGTCACCCCCAGAAACAGTTAATGAATCTGGTGAAAGCGGGCTCCCCGTCCCAGCTTAGTTGTTCCAAATGAAATAAATGTACAGGTAGTTCGTGGGATTCGACTCAGGACTTATAGGTTACCGCGCCAACTCGCTATCGACTGCGCTATCAATCACCCTAAAAGGTGATCTAGAACTGATCACTGTGCCATTCATTGCTTTCGTTGTGCTTCGATCACCTTTTAGGGTGATTGATAGCGCAGTCGATAGCGTGTTGGCGAGATATCCTATAAGTCCTGAGTTCGAATCCCACGAACTCCCTGTACATTTATTTTATTTGGAAAAACGAAGCTGGGACGGGGAGCCCGCTTTCACCAGATTCATTAACTGTTTCTGGGGGTGATAAGACTTTGAACTCTCGATATATATATATATATATTCATTTATATAACTCTATGATTTCAGCCATAACGCATATCGACCTGCGTTTAGACTTGTCTTAATTAAAATTGGAGTCAAAAGAAGTGTTCTCATGTACACTTGTTAGAAGCTGCCCGTTGATCAATAAAGCAACAGCTCCATTCGAGAGCAAATGAGTCTGTGTAATTTGATTTATTAAATTTTTAATAAATTGTTGCCCTTTCACATATTACTCGCACTGCTGATGTAGCATATCATTTTTCTTTCATCCTTTTTTAATAAATTGAATATTTTCTAATGAAAGTGTGGCATCAAGTGCTTAGAGTACATTCGTAGTTCATACCGAGATCAAATTTTACTAATTCCAGTGATTCGTTTGAGTTACGTCTTGAAATTCTCTAAACTGTATAATCGTTCATGAAATAACCGTTAAATTTGCTTGAGCTATTAATTTTTCCAGTTACTTAACTACTCACAGAAATTCAAGTGCGGAAAAATACTGTAATATTACAATATTCACATTCTAAAGTTTAACCTGAAGTCACAACTTGATTTCATTTGGAGCATATATCTTGTGCCAGTTCGTTGAATTAAACAACGGCGTTATGTCTTATTTTGTCGTCGCTAGATATTCTGTAACGATAGATCAAATATGTAAAAATTGAAGGTCAGTTCGAAGCTAGTTCTTGTGGCAATTTATTTCACAAAATAAAAGTAACGTATCCGGACTTGTTGTGCAAGTTTGGCTCTGAGTCATGCAGGGAACTTAGAAGTAATAGATTCGGCAAACTACAGAGCAAACATAAGCTCCAGTTTAATAGTATCCTAGGGAAAAAGGGGTCATCTTTACCGCAAAATGATTGGAGTATACAACACATTCGATTTCGCACTACAGGCTAAATTACATTTTCAGTAATGATTGTTGTTTGTGTCCATTACAGGCGAATCAGTTGCAACTTGCTTCTTATTTTTTCGGCGAAGCAATTTTAAAACAGTTTTATAAATTTTTACTTCATATGAAAGTCTTAGCAGTTTTCTTCTAATAAGGAGAATAGTTCAGTAGGTACGAAGGTATCGCTGAAACATCGATGGATAAAATACCGACACCTTTTGTGGCTTCTCACAGTATCCAAGGAAAAATAAACTCTACAGCTGGACGATGTAATTGTCTCTCAGACCATCGCATTCAATGTATTTGACAGAGCAAAGCAGCAATTGGGTTTATGAAAAATGAATATAGAGGTGACCTTCGTAGAGGTGCCTGGCTCTAAATACAACAGCAACTGTCGAATGCAACATTTAATAGCTTTTTCATAAATTATATATTTTGTGGTCTCTAAACAAACCTAAATCGTATTAAGAATTTTCGAATTAAGAAAACTATTTATCTATAGTAAGTTCAACCTTCTTACCCTAGTGATCAGCTTTGAGAAGGTAAAGTGTACGCAATGGTACAACACTATTTATCATGGTATCTTTATGTGATGGTTATAATGTTTTGTTAGCGAGAATGAAATTGTTCTAAAATTCAGTGAAAATCTGAAGGAAAATAAACCCCTGTGTCAGTTTGCATTTTATTTGTAGCCAACCTGCATATAACATTCACTCGGCCTCACCCTCTGTGCCTGTGATATTCATGCTGCCGGGATGCTATGTTCTCAAGTCATTCCATGCAACGATGACTCAGTTCAGTGTAATTCGTAAGCAGTAAAATTATTTCCTTACGATATTTTTTAGTTTTACGTAAATAAAACTAAATACTTATATTTACTCTTGAACACTCGGAATTTAATACCTAGGGTCCTCCTATTTAAACAAGTGTGACCATCAAATCTGGTCCATTGTCGTTCATTTCCTTACTAGCGAAAAAAAGACGAGGCACGTCTTGTATATAATATATGTACTAGATATAAAAACGTTTTTCTCACTAGTAATCCGTGCGCATACAAAAGTTGTCTGCACGACGATTGTATTGATATCATAGACGATTTTTCGTGGGGTATCACGCCAGGCCTGTTTTTTATTTGTTCCTGTGATCCGAAACCTTTTTTGAAACTATTGTAATTTGGGATTAATTACCAGAGATGAGCAGTAGCTATTGTTGAAAATTCTACTTCGTTTTTTTGCCCTTATCAATATTTTGGAAAATGTTAGAGCTAATGAGTATTTAAATTAGAGTAGGAAGTTGAACTATGTGAAGAGAAAAAAATGGTGGCGGCGGCGCTGCCGCTAAGTTCACCGCACGCGAGGGAGGGCGTCAATTATCGGATCTGCCGAAGCCACCTCCATGGCGAAGCGAAGCGCATCTCAGTCGTAATGCAAAAGTAAAGGTGACTGCAGAAATTTGGTCTGAGTCTTGGCTGATAAGAGGGCCTGCACTAATGCTTCCTTTGTTCTGTTCAGCAGCTCACTAAATGTGACAGCTTCTGTCTCGCGCAAAGCGAGCCATTCGCGCGTCTTTTAGAGAAACAAAAGATACCGTAAGCACAGCTCAAGCAGCGTCGTTTCGCAGTTCTAAAGAGTTTAAACGAATTCAAGTTCTTGCCACCGTTAACTCTTCACGTAAGAAATCAAGTTGATTCTTTCGTCGTGAAAATGCTGCCTCTACTTCCAATGGTACGGGAGCTGAACAGCGCTCGTTAGAGTAAGTGAAGTTCTCTACGTGTGCGGTAATTTCTATCTTCTCCCTCCCAATGTCAGACTCGGCAGCTCTAGTTCAAGTTTTCACTTTTCAAAATCTTCTCAAATTTCAATTCGATTAAAACGTTAGCAAATTTTGGTAGGTGCGGGATTCTTCAGAGTCAGAAGAAACTATGTGATCCATAAGAAGCGCACAATCTAACCACAATGTGATTGCAATGTCATTCCTCAATTGACCATTTATACACAATTATTATACATAGATAAGCACGAAATTTATTCGTGATAATTTATGTGAAAACAACACTCGGAACAATAATGATTATTTTAAATATTTGGATGCTCTTCCTTCGGATAGGACACGAGTGTCATTTTCCTGTTTAAATTTTTTTGCCCACACGAAGTATTTTGCAGTCGACGCGCTGGACAACGATAGTTTTTTGGATTGTGTTTCGATGTTAACAAAGACGCTCTCAAATTATTCTGAAAATGACTGTAATATTTCCCTGACTGATTTAAAATTTTTCGTCAATGCTGTTTCGTACATTTAAATTTTGTACTGAGGCATTAGGAACGAAAAACAAGCAGCAGTGAAAGTTTTTTTTAGCGTGGATGATGAGAATTGATGTTCAGCTATTGCACCATAATGTCTGCTGCAAATTGTGACAGCTCAGTAGAAATATAATTATTCAGAATCATACAAAGCATTTCATCGCCACCTGCAAAATAACGTCCCCAAAAATTTGGCCTACTCAAATCCTTGTTTTGACTTATCCTTGTTACTTAGTATGCAGAGAGAACGTTCCCTCTCAAATTCCATTCATGCCTTGGTCAGGTATGTTTTCACTTTATTTCTCGCTGCAAAGTTTTATACTCATAGATACAGCTATGAAAGAATTACCAAGCTTCCAATTACTGTGCCGTTAATGTCTCAAGCCCACAGCCATAATTAAGAGCTCTAGACATTTTCATTGCAACGCTGTTTTTCATTAAAGCTCCGAGAATACGCCGCGGCAAAATAGTATCTGAATTAGTCCAGATGGCACCACTTCTGTTGTACAAATCCTCAGTTTTCACCCATTTCCCCTCAATACAAGGTCACTGAAGTAAAGGAAGCTTTAAGTAAAAAGCTGAGCTTGCATGAAAACCGACGCTTAGTGCATTAAAAAATTTCAATCTCATCAGTTAATGAGGTAACATTCAACGCTTGCCCATAAACTGCAGATATCATCATTCATGTTTCCAGATTCTCTAGGAGTAAATGACTTTCCCTGAACTAAAAAATATGAACGGTTTCCCAAATTTATGTGAAAATGATAGGTGCCGTTTTTAAGCTGATAAACATGTTAGACTGTTAATGTTTCTGGAACTGTCCACCCCATCTGAAAATATTACTTTCGCCGTGCGGATCGCCGCATAAATTACGCCCCTAAACACTTTCGTCTCGAGCGGCTCGGAATAACTTCAATTAGACGTCCTGCTCTCAGGGCCCGATGTGATATATTCTCAAGCGTCGGGGATCCGCAGTTCCGCTCCAGCGGTTGTCCCAAAACAACTTCCGATGAACAGCCATATTAACTTAGTTGCCTGCCGCTGCTGCTGCTGCCTTGCTGGTGATTTTCCTAGTGCTTCTTGGACCGCCTCTGCTGCTCCTGATGCTAACATTGTCGCGCACGCTACAGATAGTGCTACTGATCTCGCTTGCAATATTTCTGCGTTATTGTTCTCGTTTGTAACATTAATTAACGCAGAGAAGAAAATAAACTCCTAAAAATAAAACATTTTAATCGACTATAAACACGAAGAATTTTTAGAATTAAAACGATTCGTACATTCGCACATCATCAGCAATGTGAGTAAGGTCATCTGACAAGTGCAAAACCGACTGCATCGGTGAAAAATAGAAATTGGGGTCACTAGAGAGACATCTTAAATGTTACATAACCTAAAAGAAAAATGAAGAAACTTGGGAGATCAAAAAAACTAAACTTTTAATCATATCAATGGTCAACAGGTAATAACTGAGATAGTAGTTTGATGAAGCCTTGTTTCTAAAATAAATCTTAACCTACCGTTACTTGAGATTTCAGAGCTAATTTTTTCGTACTGGCGGTGACTCTCGTTAGGGTGGTCTCTAGTTGTTGAATAAGAAGGGTTGGCTAACAGATTGCCAGTACTGCGGTTTCGCTTGCAATATTTCTGCTTCGTTGTTCTTGTTTGTACCATTAATTAACATGTTTATAATTGTCGATACCGTCGTGCGGTCGACGTAAGGGTTCGTGGAAAAGGGGGCTGTCTTCTGTGCAGCTACCTTTTTCCGGGGCGCTAGCTTTTCTTCGCAGCTGCCCTTCCTGAGGTTCGTGTGGGTACCGCTTACGCCGTAATCAGTCCGCTAGGGCAACACAAGTAATTTCTGTTAGTGCCGAACTACGGCGGTACCGCTAGAGTGAGGTGTGTGTGTGGGTACCGCCTACGCCGTATTCAGTCCGCTAGGGCAACAGAAGTAAATTCCGTTTTGTGCCGAGCTACGGTGGTACCGTTAGGAATACGAGCAACTGTCTGCGCTGTATGAGACCTCTAGGGTAACAAGTGAATTCCGTTAGTGCCAAACTGCGACAGCGTCTTCCTAATCGACCAACTATGGGAACTATTTCGTCCTTCCGAGGTGGCTCCTTAAATCCCTAATAAGGCGAGGTGTCGTATGGCTTAAGAGCCTGTGCCAATAAGGAGGAAGGAAACTCTTTTGACCTCAGGGTGTGACTTGCTTGATGCTGAATCTCTTTAAAGTCCCTATTACATACACTGATACATTTTAACAAAGACAGTAATTAATTTTCTGTTGCAAAAATAGTGCGTACAGACATGAGCTACTGCATAACAAGGTACAACACTCAAAATTGCATTTAAAATATTAGTCTTATTTAGCTAGGTAATCAAAGAAACATTGGAATATCGACATGTAATACAAATTATATTTAAGGGCTAACTAAAGGAAATGCACAGACGCAACATCAGCGCAGAGAAACAGACAAGTCGGCGTTCAGGGAGCTGGACACATAAAGAAAATACTTGGGATTATGGGTAACTAACACAAAAGGCTCGGCAACCCCTGTGCGGCCTGACAATAATCTTGCCCAATTTTGCCCTGTGTGTGGTTATTTATATATTTGTTTTGTGTCTGTTTCTTTCGCTCCCCTACAAGGTAGAGGGAACAAGGTAGGTTCAAACCAGTCTTTCATTGTTGACGGTGTGGTTTTGCTGACGTCACGGAAACAAACCAATAGCAACGCTCATATTGCATCTGGTATCACTGCTACCCCAAAATATGGCTCCACTATTGGCCTAACGAGATGGTGAATCGGTGACGTCATAAAGTTAGTTTGAAAAAAAGCTTTTTTATTGGCTAGCTGAACAAGAGGAGGTGTTTTTTTCCCATAGAAATGACCCTATCTTGTTTCCTTTACCGTGTTCCCTTATCATGCTCATAAAGATGCTTAATGACCTGTATATCTGATACCATTTCACCATTGCGCCAGTATACAAGAATATTCCATCACGGGAACTATTGGGATGGATATTTTTGTTTGCCATCCACATGTGGAAAATTTGTTCATGGAAAATATAGAACCCCGTCATTTTTCACCGGCCATGTACACTTGTACTATAATAAATATCATGGTAAATTAATATTATTATTATTTGGATATTTTAATTACATTAATTAATAAGAAGCACAGCAGTCCTGGAGCCTGAAGTGTAGGACGTTATTCCGACGTCCTCAGGTGCACATCGAGCACAAAGAATTATTTTCCCCCCAGAAATCCATAACAAAACTGGAGCTTCATTCTTTAATCGAAACAGAAGAGAGATGCTGAGCTTGTTGACCAGTATTACTCTGAGACTTATTCCTGAGAAATATTAATTGAGTAATGACAGGAGTATTTTCCTCAAATCCTCCAGCCTTGAACCAAAATATAGCAACAAAAATTTTTGTACTATCTCAACCGGAGTTTCATTTCGAGTAGAATGAATTTTTTTTCTCTAAACTCCCGGAATTGTGACTTGATAAACGAAGAAAAATAATTCTCACGAAAAAAGGTGTCTGTATTTGCGTAAGCTACACACATTACATATATATGTATGTATATATATATGCTGTTTTCACTTGAATTGAAACACAATTGAGATTGAAAACCTAGGTCGTAAAACTGCGAAATTTTGTATTCCCCTAACAACTTAAGAGATCCTTTGCGAAATGATGGACATTTAAATTTATAATATATTTTTGACCATGTATTCCATTAATGACTTCAACTTCTTTATTCTTTCTCACAGTTTTCATTCTAAATTTGATACTCTTGTGCACATCATTGAGATATTTAAAAAAAACAGGAGCCTAAGACATCGTTACGAAGCAGAAACGTGTCGTCCGTATACCGTCTATAAACCAGGTATGAAATTTTGTGAGCTTTAGCTCAACCATTTCTCATCGTTGAAGCGAAGGAAAATGTTTAAAAACGGAAAAATGACAAGCCTCGGTAAGTCTTTAACCTTCCTGCAAAATTTGTCGTTAAAAACATAAAAATAATCAGCAGTGACAGCTCCTGTAATGTGCTAAACAGAGATTTAGTAGGCCCGCGACGATGTCTGCTCTCTCGTTTTGGAAAAATTTAGCTCGTGCATATGGCTATGGTTTCGTGTAGAATGATAGTGGAAACTGACTTTCGAGAGCCAGAAGAGTAGGATAATTTTTTGTAAATTGTATACTTTATTAATACTCTTGCGCTTGTATGGTTTTCCCACTGAGTTCTGCTCCAGCGTAAGCAGTTTCAGAATGGTGATTAAATATTTAGCTAATCTGCACATGTAGCTGGTAGTTTCGATAGTAGAAAAGATTGGTCTAACCAGAAAATTTGGTGGAAAGTATTCTTCATTCACTTCAGGTTGGCCATCCCAAATTCCTGGACCATAGCCTAATAAAGATAAATTTGCAGGCACGCCATATCAAATGAAGTTTCCGTTTTTCAGCTTACGGCGCAAGCTGTTAATTTTATCCTGGATTGAACGTAAAATTTCGATAATTTTATAAGAGTTTGATATCAGGAACGTACACTTGTAATATATCAATTCATATTGACAATGACAACTCTTTCCTCTTCACTTGACGCCACGCTATGTTATTTCCAATTTAAGAATAGAAACATCAGCCGTGGTAATTATGATACTTATAAAAGTTTTATTATTTATTACATTTGTTTAATAGTAGAGAGCTGTACAAGGGCGTAATTGGAATTTCTACAGCTCTGGTCTCGTTTTCTATCATATTGTCATTTATATATATATGTTATTTTTGATGCTTAGATATCCCCTGAAACCATAATTTTCCATTATATGTATCATTTCAGTACAACTCGGTTCAATTGAAATTTTTAATGAATAATGAAACTTTTGAGAGTACTTATCCTGGCTAATTTATATACCATCAGATTAATACGAATTTTCAAACATTATCACATACGTCATCCCAATTCGAGAAGTATCGCACCTGCACGCGAAAAAAAAATCCTTGCAACACCTCACGCCCATGCATGACTTCGTAAACACAAGACTTAATGAGAATTTATGTGCTAATGTGGTGTATTGAATAGACAAAATCAAACACACTGGATCACTGTTGATGATTTGGGCAAGATATGGTTATATAAGCCCTTAATGTCTTACATACATGCTCAGAGCATAAGCGTTAAGTTGTCACTCTCCGTAACATTTCAGAACATGGTTATTGGCTTCAATGTAAAAAAATTAGCGAGCAAATGGCCAGAGTTCCTAGCCAGACAGTAGGTAAACGAAACTTCTGTACGTTTGAACGATGTCTGGTGCTCTTTTATTTTTTAAATCCCTCAACGATGTCTCAAGAATATTAAAATTTATAATGAAAACTAAAGGGAACCTATCGCCATTCTAGGACTGCCTGTTTGACAAAGTATATGATAAATATGAGTGTTCTATATTTCGCAATGATATGTTCACTGATTTAAATAATTTATGTTTTTTTAGTTCCAATAGGTCGATTCTTACGCGTTACTTTATGTGTTTATACTGCTTGTGTTTCCAACTCTATTTTACTCTATTCAGAATTGACTTCAACAGAAAAAAACTTTGTAGAGTGTGTATTTCATGTAACTTCTTGCCCGAGGAGTCCAAAAGTCATTTTTTCGAGCAAATGGTTTTCCCAAAGTGTTGGACGAACTAATATCCCAGAAGCTCAAAGCCGAAAATTTGACTTTCTTTCTACTCGAAATGAAATTTTGAGATGACAAGCACGCTCTTGTTACTATATTGTGGTCCATGGTCGGAGGGTGGCAAGGAAAACAGAGTAACCTTAGTCTCTAAGTATTTTCCTCGAATTATTATACTCTCGAAAAGCTAAAGGCCGATTCCAAAACTAATTTTTTTTAAGTGAACTGTAAAGACGTTGAAATTCATCAACATATTAGCCTTAAAAATCAATGATTTTCAGTCAAATAACGAAATAACTGATCCCCCCCTTATAGAAATTTATTGGCTCTGTTGACCCAAAATCATTGTGGGCAAATTCTCCTGTTGGTTTGAGACTGAAAGTTTTTCCACTCAAAAATGTACACGAGGGCCTGTTGCTATATTGTTTTGACGTGTGGTTATAAAACGAGAAAAGTTGTAGCATGGTTACAATAATTGAGAGTCATCGGGTGATTGTTGTTACCGAGTCAAATGTCGTTTGGCAAATGAGTAATTCAAGTGTAACCGAGTCAAATATCATTGGTAGAATCCTTAGCTCAGGATGCGTTAGGATGCATTAGGATAAGTTAGGTTTCCGATTGGTTAAGACATGATAGGTTAGGATAGTTTAGTATTGGCTGGTATTGGTTGAGGTGGCATGCGTTAGGCTAGGCCATCGTGGGATCGGTTAGGCTAGGATTCACCTGTCAACAATCATAGATGGCCTTGACGGCAGCTCAGTTTCGCGCGCAGTCAAGAAATTAATGAAATTCACCTTCGCGCGCAGTGATTTCAAAAGAGTAACTTACTTGAAGATTTGATTTGGTGTTAAATTGAAAATGAGAGTTTACTTTTTACAGTGTTACGTTTACCATAAACGTAGTGTTTGAAATTGATTAGTGATTGTTCCTTTTTGTTTTGTTGGGTGTATAACTAACCCGAATTTCATATAATCGTATACTCGATGTGTTATATGACCATGTAATTAAGTTTTGTAATAACGAGTTCTAAGGTACTACGTCATTTGCGTTCTGCCTGTCGATTGACTTGACAAATGCTTTAAATCTAATATGGTGAACAACTTCGACGTGATGGGAGAGGAATCGACCAAATTTAGTAGTATTGAAAATATTGAACTTAATTTGCCGTTATATATAACTGTTATTCATTTTTCCTTGTTTAGATTTTCACAACGTTTTCATAAATTATTACGTTTTGTAGCAGACTTTCTTCAACTGTTTGTTTTTATTTCAAAGTTTCTGCGATGAAATTACGGGATAAAAGTTTTATTAAACCCATTGGATTGTTAATGTGAACGAAACCGATCGGTACCGATTTTCCTTTTTTCCTTGTTGGTTTACTTGACCCATTTCTTTTTGATGTTTTATAATCGTGTAAGCTATATAATCACTATTTAATCTAGTTCTCGCTATGTAATCACTATTTAATCATGCTTGTTACGGCAGAACTGCATAACAGGTCACAATCCCGAATTCTTAAAATCTTCCACAAAGATAAAGAATGCTTAGAGCTAGGCAACTTCTGCGGGCGCACTCTATCTAGCGTGTTCCTATCTAGCGTGTTCCTATCTAGCGTGTTCCTATCTAGCGTGTTCCTATCTAGCGTGTTCCTATCTAGCGTGTTCCTATCTAGCGTGTTCCTATCTAGCGTGTTCCTATCTAGCGTGTTCCTATCTAGCGTGTTCCTATCTAGCGTGTTCCTATCTAGCGTGTTCCTATCTAGCGTGTTCCTATCTAGCGTGTTCCTATCTAGCGTGTTCCTATCTAGCGTGTTCCTATCTAGCGTGTTCCTATCTAGCGTGTTCCTATCTAGCGTGTTCCTATCTAGCGTGTTCCTATCTAGCGTGTTCCTATCTAGCGTGTTCCTATCTAGCGTGTTCCTATCTAGCGTGTTCCTATCTAGCGTGTTCCTATCTAGCGTGTTCCTATCTAGCGTGTTCCTATCTAGCGTGTTCCTATCTAGCGTGTTCCTATCTAGCGTGTTCCTATCTAGCGTGTTCCTATCTAGCGTGTTCCTATCTAGCGTGTTCCTATCTAGCGTGTTCCTATCTAGCGTGTTCCTATCTAGCGTGTTCCTATCTAGCGTGTTCCTATCTAGCGTGTTCCTATCTAGCGTGTTCCTATCTAGCGTGTTCCTATCTAGCGTGTTCCTATCTAGCGTGTTCCTATCTAGCGTGTTCCTATCTAGCGTGTTCCTATCTAGCGTGTTCCTATCTAGCGTGTTCCTATCTAGCGTGTTCCTATGTAGCGTGTTCCTATGTAGCGTGTTCCTATGTAGCGTGTTCCTATGTAGCGTGTTCCTATGTAGCGTGTTCCTATGTAGCGTGTTCCTATGTAGCGTGTTCCTATGTAGCGTGTTCCTATGTAGCGTGTTCCTATGTAGCGTGTTCCTATGTAGCGTGTTCCTATGTAGCGTGTTCCTATGTAGCGTGTTCCTATGTAGCGTGTTCCTATGTAGCGTGTTCCTATGTAGCGTGTTCCTATGTAGCGTGTTCCTATGTAGCGTGTTCCTATGTAGCGTGTTCCTATGTAGCGTGTTCCTATGTAGCGTGTTCCTATGTAGCGTGTTCCTATGTAGCGTGTTCCTATGTAGCGTGTTCCTATGTAGCGTGTTCCTATGTAGCGTGTTCCTATGTAGCGTGTTCCTATGTAGCGTGTTCCTATGTAGCGTGTTCCTATGTAGCGTGTTCCTATGTAGCGTGTTCCTATGTAGCGTGTTCCTATGTAGCGTGTTCCTATGTAGCGTGTTCCTATGTAGCGTGTTCCTATGTAGCGTGTTCCTATGTAGCGTGTTCCTATGTAGCGTGTTCCTATGTAGCGTGTTCCTATGTAGCGTGTTCCTATGTAGCGTGTTCCTATGTAGCGTGTTCCTATGTAGCGTGTTCCTATGTAGCGTGTTCCTATGTAGCGTGTTCCTATGTAGCGTGTTCCTATGTAGCGTGTTCCTATGTAGCGTGTTCCTATGTAGCGTGTTCCTATGTAGCGTGTTCCTATGTAGCGTGTTCCTATGTAGCGTGTTCCTATGTAGCGTGTTCCTATGTAGCGTGTTCCTATGTAGCGTGTTCCTATGTAGCGTGTTCCTATGTAGCGTGTTCCTATGTAGCGTGTTCCTATGTAGCGTGTTCCTATGTAGCGTGTTCCTATGTAGCGTGTTCCTATGTAGCGTGTTCCTATGTAGCGTGTTCCTATGTAGCGTGTTCCTATGTAGCGTGTTCCTATGTAGCGTGTTCCTATGTAGCGTGTTCCTATGTAGCGTGTTCCTATGTAGCGTGTTCCTATGTAGCGTGTTCCTATGTAGCGTGTTCCTATGTAGCGTGTTCCTATGTAGCGTGTTCCTATGTAGCGTGTTCCTATGTAGCGTGTTCCTATGTAGCGTGTTCCTATGTAGCGTGTTCCTATGTAGCGTGTTCCTATGTAGCGTGTTCCTATGTAGCGTGTTCCTATGTAGCGTGTTCCTATGTAGCGTGTTCCTATGTAGCGTGTTCCTATGTAGCGTGTTCCTATGTAGCGTGTTCCTATGTAGCGTGTTCCTATGTAGCGTGTTCCTATGTAGCGTGTTCCTATGTAGCGTGTTCCTATGTAGCGTGTTCCTATGTAGCGTGTTCCTATGTAGCGTGTTCCTATGTAGCGTGTTCCTATGTAGCGTGTTCCTATGTAGCGTGTTCCTATGTAGCGTGTTCCTATGTAGCGTGTTCCTATGTAGCGTGTTCCTATGTAGCGTGTTCCTATGTAGCGTGTTCCTATGTAGCGTGTTCCTATGTAGCGTGTTCCTATGTAGCGTGTTCCTATCTAGCGTGTTCCTATCTAGCGTGTTCCTATCTAGCGTGTTCCTATCTAGCGTGTTCCTATCTAGCGTGTTCCTATCTAGCGTGTTCCTATCTAGCGTGTTCCTATCTAGCGTGTTCCTATCTAGCGTGTTCCTATCTAGCGTGTTCCTATCTAGCGTGTTCCTAGCTAGCGTGTTCCTAGCTAGCGTGTTCCTAGCTAGCGTGTTCCTAGCTAGCGTGTTCCTAGCTAGCGTGTTCCTAGCTAGCGTGTTCCTAGCTAGCGTGTTCCTAGCTAGCGTGTTCCTAGCTAGCGTGTTCCTAGCTAGCGTGTTCCTATCTAGCGTGTTCCTATCTAGCGTGTTCCTATCTAGCGTGTTCCTATCTAGCGTGTTCCTATCTAGCGTGTTCCTATCTAGCGTGTTCCTATCTAGCGTGTTCCTATCTAGCGTGTTCCTATCTAGCGTGTTCCTATCTAGCGTGTTCCTATCTAGCGTGTTCCTATCTAGCGTGTTCCTATCTAGCGTGTTCCTATCTAGCGTGTTCCTATCTAGCGTGTTCCTATCTAGCGTGTTCCTATCTAGCGTGTTCCTATCTAGCGTGTTCCTATCTAGCGTGTTCCCATCTAGCGTGTTCCCATCTAGCGTGTTCCCATCTAGCGTGTTCCCATCTAGCGTGTTCCCATCTAGCGTGTTCCCATCTAGCGTGTTCCCATCTAGCGTGTTCCCATCTAGCGTGTTCCCATCTAGCGTGTTCCCATCTAGCGTGTTCCCATCTAGCGTGTTCCCATCTAGCGTGTTCCCATCTAGCGTGTTCCCATCTAGCGTGTTCCCATCTAGCGTGTTCCCATCTAGCGTGTTCCCATCTAGCGTGTTCCCATCTAGCGTGTTCCCATCTAGCGTGTTCCCATCTAGCGTGTTCCCATCTAGCGTGTTCCCATCTAGCGTGTTCCCATCTAGCGTGTTCCCATCTAGCGTGTTCCCATCTAGCGTGTTCCCATCTAGCGTGTTCCCATCTAGCGTGTTCCCATCTAGCGTGTTCCCATCTAGCGTGTTCCCATCTAGCGTGTTCCCATCTAGCGTGTTCCCATCTAGCGTGTTCCCATCTAGCGTGTTCCCATCTAGCGTGTTCCATCTAGCGTGTTCCTATCTAGCGTGTTCCTATCTAGCGTGTTCCTATCTAGCGTGTTCCTATCTAGCGTGTTCCTATCTAGCGTGTTCCTATCTAGCGTGTTCCTATCTAGCGTGTTCCTATCTAGCGTGTTCCTATCTAGCGTGTTCCTATCTAAGCGTGTTCCTATCTAGCGTGTTCCTATCTAGCGTGTTCCTATCTAGCGTGTTCCTATCTAGCGTGTTCCTATCTAGCGTGTTCCTATCTAGCGTGTTCCTATCTAGCGTGTTCCTATCTAGCGTGTTCCTATCTAGCGTGTTCCTATCTAGCGTGTTCCTATCTAGCGTGTTCCTATCTAGCGTGTTCCTATCTAGCGTGTTCCTATCTAGCGTGTTCCTATCTAGCGTGTTCCTATCTAGCGTGTTCCTATCTAGCGTGTTCCTATCTAGCGTGTTCCTATCTAGCGTGTTCCTATCTAGCGTGTTCCTATCTAGCGTGTTCCTATCTAGCGTGTTCCTATCTAGCGTGTTCCTATCTAGCGTGTTCCTATCTAGCGTGTTCCTATCTAGCGTGTTCCTATCTAGCGTGTTCCTATCTAGCGTGTTCCTATCTAGCGTGTTCCTATCTAGCGTGTTCCTATCTAGCGTGTTCCTATCTAGCGTGTTCCTATCTAGCGTGTTCCTATCTAGCGTGTTCCTATCTAGCGTGTTCCTATCTAGCGTGTTCCTATCTAGCGTGTTCCTATCTAGCGTGTTCCTATCTAGCGTGTTCCTATCTAGCGTGTTCCTATCTAGCGTGTTCCTATCTAGCGTGTTCCTATCTAGCGTGTTCCTATCTAGCGTGTTCCTATCTAGCGTGTTCCTATCTAGCGTGTTCCTATCTAGCGTGTTCCTATCTAGCGTGTTCCTATCTAGCGTGTTCCTATCTAGCGTGTTCCTATCTAGCGTGTTCCTATCTAGCGTGTTCCTATCTAGCGTGTTCCTATCTAGCGTGTTCCTATCTAGCGTGTTCCTATCTAGCGTGTTCCTATCTAGCGTGTTCCTATCTAGCGTGTTCCTATCTAGCGTGTTCCTATCTAGCGTGTTCCTATCTAGCGTGTTCCTATCTAGCGTGTTCCTATCTAGCGTGTTCCTATCTAGCGTGTTCCTATCTAGCGTGTTCCTATCTAGCGTGTTCCTATCTAGCGTGTTCCTATCTAGCGTGTTCCTATCTAGCGTGTTCCTATCTAGCGTGTTCCTATCTAGCGTGTTCCTATCTAGCGTGTTCCTATCTAGCGTGTTCCTATCTAGCGTGTTCCTATCTAGCGTGTTCCTATCTAGCGTGTTCCTATCTAGCGTGTTCCTATCTAGCGTGTTCCTATCTAGCGTGTTCCTATCTAGCGTGTTCCTATCTAGCGTGTTCCTATCTAGCGTGTTCCTATCTAGCGTGTTCCTATCTAGCGTGTTCCTATCTAGCGTGTTCCTATCTAGCGTGTTCCTATCTAGCGTGTTCCTATCTAGCGTGTTCCTATCTAGCGTGTTCCTATCTAGCGTGTTCCTATCTAGCGTGTTCCTATCTAGCGTGTTCCTATCTAGCGTGTTCCTATCTAGCGTGTTCCTATCTAGCGTGTTCCTATCTAGCGTGTTCCTATCTAGCGTGTTCCTATCTAGCGTGTTCCTATCTAGCGTGTTCCTATCTAGCGTGTTCCTATCTAGCGTGTTCCTATCTAGCGTGTTCCTATCTAGCGTGTTCCTATCTAGCGTGTTCCTATCTAGCGTGTTCCTATCTAGCGTGTTCCTATCTAGCGTGTTCCTATCTAGCGTGTTCCTATCTAGCGTGTTCCTATCTAGCGTGTTCCTATCTAGCGTGTTCCTATCTAGCGTGTTCCTATCTAGCGTGTTCCTATCTAGCGTGTTCCTATCTAGCGTGTTCCTATCTAGCGTGTTCCTATCTAGCGTGTTCCTATCTAGCGTGTTCCTATCTAGCGTGTTCCTATCTAGCGTGTTCCTATCTAGCGTGTTCCTATCTAGCGTGTTCCTATCTAGCGTGTTCCTATCTAGCGTGTTCCTATCTAGCGTGTTCCTATCTAGCGTGTTCCTATCTAGCGTGTTCCTATCTAGCGTGTTCCTATCTAGCGTGTTCCTATCTAGCGTGTTCCTATCTAGCGTGTTCCTATCTAGCGTGTTCCTATCTAGCGTGTTCCTATCTAGCGTGTTCCTATCTAGCGTGTTCCTATCTAGCGTGTTCCTATCTAGCGTGTTCCTATCTAGCGTGTTCCTATCTAGCGTGTTCCTATCTAGCGTGTTCCTATCTAGCGTGTTCCTATCTAGCGTGTTCCTATCTAGCGTGTTCCTATCTAGCGTGTTCCTATCTAGCGTGTTCCTATCTAGCGTGTTCCTATCTAGCGTGTTCCTATCTAGCGTGTTCCTATCTAGCGTGTTCCTATCTAGCGTGTTCCTATCTAGCGTGTTCCTATCTAGCGTGTTCCTATCTAGCGTGTTCCTATCTAGCGTGTTCCTATCTAGCGTGTTCCTATCTAGCGTGTTCCTATCTAGCGTGTTCCTATCTAGCGTGTTCCTATCTAGCGTGTTCCTATCTAGCGTGTTCCTATCTAGCGTGTTCCTATCTAGCGTGTTCCTATCTAGCGTGTTCCTATCTAGCGTGTTCCTATCTAGCGTGTTCCTATCTAGCGTGTTCCTATCTAGCGTGTTCCTATCTAGCGTGTTCCTATCTAGCGTGTTCCTATCTAGCGTGTTCCTATCTAGCGTGTTCCTATCTAGCGTGTTCCTATCTAGCGTGTTCCTATCTAGCGTGTTCCTATCTAGCGTGTTCCTATCTAGCGTGTTCCTATCTAGCGTGTTCCTATCTAGCGTGTTCCTATCTAGCGTGTTCCTATCTAGCGTGTTCCTATCTAGCGTGTTCCTATCTAGCGTGTTCCTATCTAGCGTGTTCCTATCTAGCGTGTTCCTATCTAGCGTGTTCCTATCTAGCGTGTTCCTATCTAGCGTGTTCCTATCTAGCGTGTTCCTATCTAGCGTGTTCCTATCTAGCGTGTTCCTATCTAGCGTGTTCCTATCTAGCGTGTTCCTATCTAGCGTGTTCCTATCTAGCGTGTTCCTATCTAGCGTGTTCCTATCTAGCGTGTTCCTATCTAGCGTGTTCCTATCTAGCGTGTTCCTATCTAGCGTGTTCCTATCTAGCGTGTTCCTATCTAGCGTGTTCCTATCTAGCGTGTTCCTATCTAGCGTGTTCCTATCTAGCGTGTTCCTATCTAGCGTGTTCCTATCTAGCGTGTTCCTATCTAGCGTGTTCCTATCTAGCGTGTTCCTATCTAGCGTGTTCCTATCTAGCGTGTTCCTATCTAGCGTGTTCCTATCTAGCGTGTTCCTATCTAGCGTGTTCCTATCTAGCGTGTTCCTATCTAGCGTGTTCCTATCTAGCGTGTTCCTATCTAGCGTGTTCCTATCTAGCGTGTTCCTATCTAGCGTGTTCCTATCTAGCGTGTTCCTATCTAGCGTGTTCCTATCTAGCGTGTTCCTATCTAGCGTGTTCCTATCTAGCGTGTTCCTATCTAGCGTGTTCCTATCTAGCGTGTTCCTATCTAGCGTGTTCCTATCTAGCGTGTTCCTATCTAGCGTGTTCCTATCTAGCGTGTTCCTATCTAGCGTGTTCCTATCTAGCGTGTTCCTATCTAGCGTGTTCCTATCTAGCGTGTTCCTATCTAGCGTGTTCCTATCTAGCGTGTTCCTATCTAGCGTGTTCCTATCTAGCGTGTTCCTATCTAGCGTGTTCCTATCTAGCGTGTTCCTATCTAGCGTGTTCCTATCTAGCGTGTTCCTATCTAGCGTGTTCCTATCTAGCGTGTTCCTATCTAGCGTGTTCCTATCTAGCGTGTTCCTATCTAGCGTGTTCCTATCTAGCGTGTTCCTATCTAGCGTGTTCCTATCTAGCGTGTTCCTATCTAGCGTGTTCCTATCTAGCGTGTTCCTATCTAGCGTGTTCCTATCTAGCGTGTTCCTATCTAGCGTGTTCCTATCTAGCGTGTTCCTATCTAGCGTGTTCCTATCTAGCGTGTTCCTATCTAGCGTGTTCCTATCTAGCGTGTTCCTATCTAGCGTGTTCCTATCTAGCGTGTTCCTATCTAGCGTGTTCCTATCTAGCGTGTTCCTATCTAGCGTGTTCCTATCTAGCGTGTTCCTATCTAGCGTGTTCCTATCTAGCGTGTTCCTATCTAGCGTGTTCCTATCTAGCGTGTTCCTATCTAGCGTGTTCCTATCTAGCGTGTTCCTATCTAGCGTGTTCCTATCTAGCGTGTTCCTATCTAGCGTGTTCCTATCTAGCGTGTTCCTATCTAGCGTGTTCCTATCTAGCGTGTTCCTATCTAGCGTGTTCCTATCTAGCGTGTTCCTATCTAGCGTGTTCCTATCTAGCGTGTTCCTATCTAGCGTGTTCCTATCTAGCGTGTTCCTATCTAGCGTGTTCCTATCTAGCGTGTTCCTATCTAGCGTGTTCCTATCTAGCGTGTTCCTATCTAGCGTGTTCCTATCTAGCGTGTTCCTATCTAGCGTGTTCCTATCTAGCGTGTTCCTATCTAGCGTGTTCCTATCTAGCGTGTTCCTATCTAGCGTGTTCCTATCTAGCGTGTTCCTATCTAGCGTGTTCCTATCTAGCGTGTTCCTATCTAGCGTGTTCCTATCTAGCGTGTTCCTATCTAGCGTGTTCCTATCTAGCGTGTTCCTATCTAGCGTGTTCCTATCTAGCGTGTTCCTATCTAGCGTGTTCCTATCTAGCGTGTTCCTATCTAGCGTGTTCCTATCTAGCGTGTTCCTATCTAGCGTGTTCCTATCTAGCGTGTTCCTATCTAGCGTGTTCCTATCTAGCGTGTTCCTATCTAGCGTGTTCCTATCTAGCGTGTTCCTATCTAGCGTGTTCCTATCTAGCGTGTTCCTATCTAGCGTGTTCCTATCTAGCGTGTTCCTATCTAGCGTGTTCCTATCTAGCGTGTTCCTATCTAGCGTGTTCCTATCTAGCGTGTTCCTATCTAGCGTGTTCCTATCTAGCGTGTTCCTATCTAGCGTGTTCCTATCTAGCGTGTTCCTATCTAGCGTGTTCCTATCTAGCGTGTTCCTATCTAGCGTGTTCCTATCTAGCGTGTTCCTATCTAGCGTGTTCCTATCTAGCGTGTTCCTATCTAGCGTGTTCCTATCTAGCGTGTTCCTATCTAGCGTGTTCCTATCTAGCGTGTTCCTATCTAGCGTGTTCCTATCTAGCGTGTTCCTATCTAGCGTGTTCCTATCTAGCGTGTTCCTATCTAGCGTGTTCCTATCTAGCGTGTTCCTATCTAGCGTGTTCCTATCTAGCGTGTTCCTATCTAGCGTGTTCCTATCTAGCGTGTTCCTATCTAGCGTGTTCCTATCTAGCGTGTTCCTATCTAGCGTGTTCCTATCTAGCGTGTTCCTATCTAGCGTGTTCCTATCTAGCGTGTTCCTATCTAGCGTGTTCCTATCTAGCGTGTTCCTATCTAGCGTGTTCCTATCTAGCGTGTTCCTATCTAGCGTGTTCCTATCTAGCGTGTTCCTATCTAGCGTGTTCCTATCTAGCGTGTTCCTATCTAGCGTGTTCCTATCTAGCGTGTTCCTATCTAGCGTGTTCCTATCTAGCGTGTTCCTATCTAGCGTGTTCCTATCTAGCGTGTTCCTATCTAGCGTGTTCCTATCTAGCGTGTTCCTATCTAGCGTGTTCCTATCTAGCGTGTTCCTATCTAGCGTGTTCCTATCTAGCGTGTTCCTATCTAGCGTGTTCCTATCTAGCGTGTTCCTATCTAGCGTGTTCCTATCTAGCGTGTTCCTATCTAGCGTGTTCCTATCTAGCGTGTTCCTATCTAGCGTGTTCCTATCTAGCGTGTTCCTATCTAGCGTGTTCCTATCTAGCGTGTTCCTATCTAGCGTGTTCCTATCTAGCGTGTTCCTATCTAGCGTGTTCATACCGAGCTTGCTCCTAACTACAATGTAAAGCGGAAGTATGTAAACATGGTTAGGAATAACATTAACTTTAGTCTGAATTTTTCTAATGAAAACAGCATTGTATATCTATCTAGTAATTTTCTATTTATTCTTGTGCAGAATCTATCAATAATTACAACATTATTTTGTTTATATTCATCTTGCCGATGGAATTAAATAAAGCAAAATTCTGTATTCGATTATTGATTCCCGGAAAATTTAATATTTTTCACAGTTGTAATTATTAGTGCATGGGCAGTCTATTAATGCCTTCCCGTTATACAGCCAGTCGTTGTTACCGGCCATGGCTCATGCCGTCTGTGCCCTAAAACTTGGTAAAGGACTAATAAAGACCTAAATGCTCGCTCATTTAATGTTTGAGAGCATTGTTGCTGAAGTTTCCTGAAGTGATAACTCTAGTTTTGAGCGGCATTTCGCGATGCCTGTCGACCGTTCGCCTGCGCGAACCTACTCTACAGAACCGCCAAGAGCAAGACTAGCTGCTGTGAGCCGAAAAGGGAACGAAATTGAAGCACTTTTGGGCGATGTTCCTGCAAACTTAGCCAGCATAAAGTCAGAATTCACCGAATACCTGGTCAGGGTGGAGAACTTAGTGGCAGCTTGTGGAGATGAGCACGATGAATGGCTTAAATTTAACTTACAATTCATCAATTCCTTTCGAGAGAAGATCGAAAAATTAACCCAGCCATATCAAGAGCACAGGAAAACTCCGTCAAGAATGTCTAGTTTTTCTAAGGCCTCTTCAGTATTGTCCAAAGCTAGACTTGATTTGGCTAAAGAACGGGCAACTCTAGCAGCTCAGAAGGCTTCTCTCGAACGTAGAAGGCAACTCGAAGAGCAGGAGCTTAAAATAAAACGCTTACACGAAGAAGATTTATTAGCACTAAACTGTGAAAAGGAACAGTTGAAGGTGTTGGAAGCAGAGAGCAGAATCCAGAATCTAGAAAAAGAGTTGAGCAAGCTTGACCTCGATCAGGCCTCCTTTACTTCTCAAACTGAATTTCCTGCAAATACTGTTGCTTCAGTTCCTCCTGTCTCTCCAACTTCAGTTAGATTCAGTGTGGCAGAATCTCGTCCTGAAACAAATCCTAGTACACCGCCGATCCTTTCTTCGGTTTCTAATCAATTTTCGAACATTTCAACCATCTATTCTATCGCTCCTCATCGTACTCTAAATTCCCAAACACAGTCAGGAACGCGACCTGTGTGTGAAGAGGTTCAGCCCGTCTTCTCCCAACCTGGAACAGAGAAAAGGTTATTAGAGATTTTGCAGAAGCAAAATGAGATTGCTCAAAATATATCAGCAGCTCAAGATCGAATAAATCTGCCTTTCAAATCTCCTGAAATATTTGATGGAAAGGATACCGCGAAGTTCAAGATTTTCTCATTAAATTTCAAGAGAACTATCGAAGCTAAATGTCAAAGCGACGATGATCGTCTGCTGTATCTTCAACAGTTCACAAGAGAAAAGCCTTACAGACTTGTAATGTCAGTCAATCACTCTGACTCTACCTTAGCCTATCGCAAAGCATGGGAACTCCTTAACAAAGAGTACGGCAACGAGTACAAAACTGCTAATTGCTACCTAGAGAAGCTACAGAAATGGCCGCCTATCAAGACTGAGGATGGAGAGTTACTTCAGGAATTCCTCATTTTTCTCACAGACTGCACGAACTATTTCGATAACATGGCTTACAATAACCAACTACGTAGTCCTCAAGAGATCATGAACGTTGTGAAGAAACTGCCCTACAAAATGCGGGAACGGTTTCGGAGGAAAGCAGACTCTCTGTTGAAAAGTTCATTGTGCGTAACTTTGAAGGATCTTGTAAACTTCCTGTCTGACGACGTTTCTCTATTGAAACAGCCTCTGTTCAGCGACATAGCCGACAAGAGTCGAGCTCAGGAGCCTGGAAGACCAAGGAAGATCTTCACGACTAATTCTAGCCTCAAAGCGAAAGAAATGGTCGACACTAGGCATTCAAAATTCTGTGTGCATTGTGAGAAAACCAATCATTACATTAGCTACTGTAAGTTGTTCGGGAAAATGCCTCACGAATCAAAAGAAAGGATCGTAAGAGAGAAAGATCTATGCTTTGACTGCCTTCGTGAACGTCACTCGTCTGAAGACTGCAAGCCTGCCGTGTGTAAAAAGTGCAATGGTAAGCACCCGACGATCCTTCACAAAGAGAGTAATCCTTTTCGCAGAGCTCACCAGGTTTCCTTCGCTTCCAAAGCTCCTAGTTCTGTAATGCAGTCGCTAGCTGCAAAAACTAAAGGAGTACAAAGCAAGGTAATCTGCCCTTCTCTACCAGCTAAGGTCAAAGTACTTGGGAGCAACAAGGAAATTACGATAAATTGTGCTCTCGATACTCACTCAACCGACTGCTGGATAAGAGAAGACATCCTAGCTGAGCTCGGAGTAAGGACCGATCCGGTTAACATTAACCTCAGCAGCATGACTAATGTAAATTTCGTCGAGAAAACAAGAGTACTGAATAATTTAATAGTCAGCAGTTTGGACGGAACTTTTATGACGAACTTACCTGTTGTTTACACGAAACCTAAGAAGCGGTGGCCGTTCACTCAAGACGACCTGCCGAAACGCTCGGACTTCGAGTTGCCCCATTTGCAGCACCTCCCCTTCCAGCAAGTGGACTCTGACATTTGCCTCCTGGTTGGGATGAACGCCCCCGAACTTCTCAGGCCCCTCGACATGGTTGCTGGGAGCGATGAGCAGCCATACGCAACTTGCCATGCGCTAGGATGGGCGCTAAACGGTCCTGTAAAGAAATTACGGGGTAAAAAAGTGTGCAACCGGATTGCAGTTGCAGATTCAAATTCTATAGAGGAAAACTTAGAAAGGTTCTTGTCTCAAGATTTCATAGAGTGCAGTGATGAGACAAATCTATCGGTCCATGATAAGCTCTGGTTGCAAAAGGTTAACTCTAGTTTGAAACTTTTACCTAGCAAGAAGTTCGAGATCGAACTTCCCTTTATCGACGATAACGTTGAATTTCCAGACAATAAAGCCCAAGCGTATAGCATGTTTCTTTCTACTGCCAAAAAATTTAACGCAGACCCTAGTTACTTTGCGGAGTATGCAAACTTTATGAAAGATATGATAAAACATGATTTCATTGAACTTGTCCCTGATGATGAAATTCAAACGAAGCCGGGTAAAAGTTGGTTTCTCGTGCACCATGGTGTGAGACATAAAACTAAACATAAACTAAGAGTAGTTTTCAACGCTTCTTTAAAGTTTCAAGGAATTTCTCTAAATGACAAAGTTTTTACAGGGCCCTGATTTGACCAGTAGCTTGTTTGGCGTACTTGCAAAATTTAGGCAATTTGAAGTAGCGGTAACTGGTGACATTGAGCAAATGTTTTATCAGGTTAGAGTTCCTGTTCATCACGCCGATTTTATGAGACTGTTTTGGTTCGATGATTTTGGCAAAACTATCCTGCAGTACAGGCTGAGAGTTCATGTTTTTGGTGCCAGAAGTTCTCCCAGCATTGCTAACTTTGCTCTGAAGAAAACTGCTGAACTTTCAGACAGCATCACTGTGAAGCCCATCGTTCATAATAACTTTTACGTTGATGATCTTCTGCTCTCTTGTGAATCCGAGACGGCCGCGGTTTCTAAGACTTTACTAGTGAAAGAAACCTTAGCACTGGGCGGCTTCAATTTAACAAAGTTTAACTCTAATTCTGAGTTGGTGCTACACGATGTTGGGAAAAAATTAAGCTCAGATAAGAATAATCTGATTGTTGCTAGTCAGTCGCCAGATGTAGACAGAACCTTGGGTCTTACTTGGAACAAGTCCACGGATGAATTCGGCTTTAAAATTAGAATATTTAAAATAAATGAAAGGATCACTAAGCGAGATATACTGAAACAAGTAGCTTCAGTTTACGATCCCATGGGTTTCTGCTCGCCTGTTTTGGTTGAAGGCAGAAAAATCTTTCAAGAATCTTGCAGACTAAAAGTCGGATGGGATGATGTAGTCTCTCCTGGCATAGAGCTTGCTTGGAAACGATGGGTCGAAGACCTCAGCCATCTAAACCTTTTTGCTATTCCTAGGTCGATTCATGCTAACTTCGCCGCAGGAGCAGAACTTCATGTGTTTGTTGACGGAAGTGAAACTGCTTACGGAGCTGTTGCGTATTCTAAGTTCAGCCCGGACTTGCCAGCTTCTCTGGTAGCTAGTAAGTCGCGACTAACCCCTCTGAATAATTCGACATTGAAATCTGTCCCTCGAATCGAACTTTGTGCAGCTAAACTTGGTGTTGAATTGTCAAACAAACTTCAGCGTGAAATGGACGTAAAATTTAAGGTATATTATTACACAGATAGTGTTACTGTCCTTAGGTACATTAAAAACGAAGTGCGCAGATTTCAAAGGTTTGTTGATAACAAAGTTAGTTACATTAGAAATTATACTCAACCTAGTGACTGGTATTACGTACCTTCAAAGCTGAATCCAGCGGATTTGACCAGCCGTAGCACAAGCGTGTCCGTTCTGGCATCTTTGTCTCTGTGGTTTCAAGGGCCCTCTTTCCTTAAAGGCACCGATTTCCCCAGTCAACACTTGGACTTGTCTATAGCCCACGGTGACGTTGAGGTCAGGTCGGACGCGCGGGTGCTGGGCTGCGAATCTTCTCCCAGGTCTCCTACTGATGAATTTCTGTGTTCTACTGCAGACTGGATCAAACTTAGGCGAAGGGTAGCTATTTTTCGTAAATTGATGAATTGGCTGCAATTAAAACGTTCCGTCAGAGTGGATTCTGTTTCTGTTGCAGACTTGAAAGCAGCGGAGCTGGCCATATTTCGGTTTGAGCAACGTAAGTTCTTTCCAAAGGAGATCGAAGCATTGTCTAGATGCCAACCTGTTCACAGGACCTCTGCCTTAAGAAAACTTCATCCGTTTATAGTGAACAGGCTGATTCGTGTTGGAGGTAGATTGCAAAATTCTATTTTGGACGAGGAAACTTAAACTCCTATTTTCCTTCCAGCTAAGTCAATTCCTGTTGCTTCCTACGTAAATCATATTCACTCAACAGTCGGTCACTTGGGCAGAGAATCTATGTTGTCAAAGATACGACAGAGGTATTGGCTTCAGAAAGGAAACTCTGTTGTTAGGAAAGTAATAAACGGTTGTCTTGTATGTCGAAAATCTCGAAGTAAACCAAATTCTCAGTTGATGGCAGAGCTTCCTGCGCGCAGAGTAATTGGAGATGTACCAGCGTTCACACATGTCGGTACAGATTACTTCGGTCCTTTTATGGTCACGAACGGGCGGAAATCTGAGAAGCGTTATGGAGTAGTTTTCACTTGTATGTCTAGTAGAGCAGTTCATATAGAAATGTCCTATTCACTTGAAACGGATTCTTTCATAAATGCGCTTCGCAGATTCATTTCTAGACGTGGAAACGTAATTTCTTTGACGAGCGACAATAGTACCAATTATGTCGGCAGTTGCAAAACGCTCAAACAATCCATAAAGGACTGGAATAAAGCTCACATTGAGACTTGGTTACAGCAACGTAACATTGAATGGAAGTTTAACCCTCCGTATGCCTCTAATTTCGGTGGTTTCTATGAGAGGGAAATTAGGACTGTCCGTCAAATTCTTTGTGCCATCCTTACAGAACAAAAATTGAAATTACACGATGAAAATTTAATGACTTTGTTTTGCGAAATAGAAGCAATTATGAACAATAGACCACTAACTGAAATTTCTTGCGATCCCACTGACCATAATGCATTGACTCCTAATCATTTGCTTCTGTTGAATGCCGGTATCACTTTTCCGCCAGGCTTGTTTACACCTAGCGATTGTTACGCTAAAAGGAGGTGGCGTCAAGTTCAATACTTAGTAGACTCATTTTGGACTAAATGGAAGAGGCAGTATTTGGTGTTGCTCCAAGAAAGGAACAAATGGGTGAAATGTGAACGCTCACTGTGCCCAGGAGATTTGGTATTAGTGAGCGATGTCACTTGTCCGCGTAGCCAATTGGCCTTTGGGCAGAGTTGTAAAGGTGTTCCCCGATCCTAAAGGCTTTGTAAGATCGGTGGAAGTGAAGATATCTAAATGTAAGAATTCTAATCTTAAAGATTTCAGCACGGGTGTTATCACGCGTCCAATTTCAAAGATCATTTCTTTGAAGCCGTGTGAAGATTTTGGTTAAGTTTTCTCTAGAATTAAGATTATCTTCATGTTCGAAGTTGGCTTCGAAGGACATTCTCCGTTGGAATCCAGAGTTGTGTTCATCCTGTTGTAGGGGAAATGTTCGTTGATACTCAATAGTGGTTACTGTGAATGTAATAAAGATCTAGTGCTCGTGTAATTTCGACCCTGATGAATGTACAGTGGTTCATTCGGGGCCCGGTGTGTTACGGCAGAACTGCATAACAGGTCACAATCCCGAATTCTTAAAATCTTCCACAAAGATAAAGAATGCTTAGAGCTAGGCAACTTCTGCGGGCGCACTCTATCTAGCGTGTTCCTATCTAGCGTGTTCCTATCTAGCGTGTTCCTATCTAGCGTGTTCCTATCTAGCGTGTTCCTATCTAGCGTGTTCCTATCTAGCGTGTTCCTATCTAGCGTGTTCCTATCTAGCGTGTTCCTATCTAGCGTGTTCCTATCTAGCGTGTTCCTATCTAGCGTGTTCCTATCTAGCGTGTTCCTATCTAGCGTGTTCCTATCTAGCGTGTTCCTATCTAGCGTGTTCCTATCTAGCGTGTTCCTATCTAGCGTGTTCCTATCTAGCGTGTTCCTATCTAGCGTGTTCCTATCTAGCGTGTTCCTATCTAGCGTGTTCCTATCTAGCGTGTTCCTATCTAGCGTGTTCCTATCTAGCGTGTTCCTATCTAGCGTGTTCCTATCTAGCGTGTTCCTATCTAGCGTGTTCCTATCTAGCGTGTTCCTATCTAGCGTGTTCCTATCTAGCGTGTTCCTATCTAGCGTGTTCCTATCTAGCGTGTTCCTATCTAGCGTGTTCCTATCTAGCGTGTTCCTATCTAGCGTGTTCCTATCTAGCGTGTTCCTATCTAGCGTGTTCCTATCTAGCGTGTTCCTATCTAGCGTGTTCCTATCTAGCGTGTTCCTATCTAGCGTGTTCCTATCTAGCGTGTTCCTATCTAGCGTGTTCCTATCTAGCGTGTTCCTATCTAGCGTGTTCCTATCTAGCGTGTTCCTATCTAGCGTGTTCCTATCTAGCGTGTTCCTATCTAGCGTGTTCCTATCTAGCGTGTTCCTATCTAGCGTGTTCCTATCTAGCGTGTTCCTATCTAGCGTGTTCCTATCTAGCGTGTTCCTATCTAGCGTGTTCCTATCTAGCGTGTTCCTATCTAGCGTGTTCCTATCTAGCGTGTTCCTATCTAGCGTGTTCCTATCTAGCGTGTTCCTATCTAGCGTGTTCCTATCTAGCGTGTTCCTATCTAGCGTGTTCCTATCTAGCGTGTTCCTATCTAGCGTGTTCCTATCTAGCGTGTTCCTATCTAGCGTGTTCCTATCTAGCGTGTTCATACCGAGCTTGCTCCTAACTACAATGTAAAGCGGAAGTATGTAAACATGGTTAGGAATAACATTAACTTTAGTCTGAATTTTTCTAATGAAAACAGCATTGTATATCTATCTAGTAATTTTCTATTTATTCTTGTGCAGAATCTATCAATAATTACAACATTATTTTGTTTATATTCATCTTGCCGATGGAATTAAATAAAGCAAAATTCTGTATTCGATTATTGATTCCCGGAAAATTTAATATTTTTCAATGCTAATGTTGTATGTGTTTTACGCTCACTATGCGATCGAGCGAGTGCAACATGTTTGGAGTAAACGATGGTGTTAACATTTGTAGTTGTGCGAAATTTAATTAATGGGTTTGCTTTAATTTGGTTTAGTTATTATTTCGTTATTAATGTTGTTTTTGGACTTATTTGAAATTTCTTTATATTTTTCATGCACAAGGTTTTGCGATGTTGGTGTGTGATTTCATGTGATTACTTGATGTCTAAATTGTTTTTATTTAAAAATTGTTGCGACTTTACACTTTTAATTGTGAAAGAAGCGAAATTATTTGTCGAAATTACTATTTTGGCCATTGTTTTTTTATGAGATTATCTGGCGTTTCATTTGCTATCCCTTGCCATGCCTAGTTGACGTTCTTGGTAAGTTAATTAGTTGTGCTGTTGTTTTTTGTAGCAGCTAGGGTTGTGATTTCTTTTCAATTTTGAAGAAAAGGGCAATAATGTTATTCCGCTTTAGCGCCCTTGTACTTCTTGCTTGTATTGCATAGTGTTATAAATAATTCTTTTGCGAGGTATCTTTTACTGAGTTTGATCAAATTTAATTGTTTGGTTACTAATTACCTTTGATTATTACACCCATGTGAGGCGGATTTTGTGTTTGAAATTTAAATTTTTGTTTTTATCCGCCCGAATAATATATTTTTTTTTTTATAATTAAATATCTATCCGGGTAAAGGGGGGGGTATGTGCGCCAAGCGCCATCCATGCCCCTCTTCCCCCGTGCACCTTAGAGGTCTTATAAGCGGTGAGCTCTTTAGGGCCCGCGCATTTGGTTCGCATCCCTACCTGTACAACATCGTACTAGTAAACGCTGCTCTTCTCCATTGTGATCTCTAACCTCTGTCTGCCTGTATATAAGAGGGAAAATAACACATTAAACAGGTCATGCATTCATTGCTTTTGAATGAGAATTAATAAAAGTTGAGTTTGTGACGAATTATAGGCCAGTCTCATCGTGAAAATCCCCTCAGTGATTAAAAGCCCGTCAGCTTAAGTTACATGTGTTCAATCAACAATCAAAAACAATACCCGTAACTTTCTGAGTTCAGCTATCAAAAAAGGAATTATCTACTGTGTAAACTCAACGAGCTCCACTAGTTTAAGAGACAGGAAGCGTTTCATTTCCTTCAAATTTTAGGGTTTTTATTATTTCATAACGTATAAGTTATGCACCAAGTATTCTCAAATTTCCTTCTTCTGTCTACACTCTCTGTTTTGTGCTTTTTTTAATTGCGTAAGTTATGATGTGTCGACGAAATTTAATGTTAGATTCACGTCGTGCTTTTAGCAAAGTGAAATGTTTCACACGGTTTTCTTTCATGGTTCTCTCCTATTATTGAAGACCACGGAGTGTCCAACCAACTGTTTGCACTATGAGAGAATTTTCTGTGCTTATGCTACTACAGCCATTTATCTAGTGGTAGTGTCTTTCTGTAGTTGCCGGGCAGTTAATGGTATCGCTCCAGTTTTTAAGGCATTGTTTGTGCTGCAACTGCTTCTGTGTGCAAAAGCTGTAATTGCTGCGACTATGTGTACAATTACTGAAGATTGTTGAAGATGTTGTTGTGTGCGTAACAGTAGTTCTTTGTTGCAGTTGGTGTTTCGAACTGTACTGCTGCACCTGCAGCTGTTGTTATTTTGAGGCAGATTATGTGAGCGCAAGTGCCGCGATATATTGCTGCAGTTGCTGCCGTGTGTGCAGCTGCAGTGACTGATGCTGCTGTCCGTGCCTCAGCTCGTTTCCTGCCACAGCTCCACAGCCTGGAGTTTCACAGGCCACCTGACAGTTCGAGTCATGACTCAGGCTCTCGAATAAGTTTTGCTACTCTGCGAAATTATTTCCCTTCCGAGCAGGCAGTGACTTATAAGTGCATTAATGGCCTTTAATGTTTACTGGAGGAGATAAAATTTTTCACTTTTCCAATTCATGAAACGCAAGACAGTTAAGTCCCCGGTTGAATGGAAAGTTTCCAGAATAGTTTACAAAGTGTGTTCATGTTGATATTTCTGTTTATATTAGCTGTTTAAAAGATTCTCGGAAAATTTATTCCTAATTGGTGAACTGAGAATTCAAATTATTATCGTCATGGTTACGATAATGCTGATCACAGTAATTTCTACTTTAAGGAGACTGTTTCTGAGAACATACGAGTAGCTATCATTACCGAATATATTTTAATTTCACGCCGACATACTATGACCTGGCCCTAGGTTTTAAAAGCGTTTAGTTATGTGGCGCTGCTTTGAAAGTTCGTCAGAAATGAGCACATCACTTTTTATTTTTTCCTCAGCAGTATTATCTAAGTCAATAAAGTATCATAACTAGCATTACCTATCGTCACTGTACCCCTAAATCAGTGCGAAGTAACCTTTGTGACTTAATAAGTACGTGTACGGTGGAAGTACTCTCCTCTCCAAATTACTTTTTCATCGAAAATGTTTTATCCCTCGCAAATAGAAGGATTCAGATGAAACGTATTAGCGCTTAAAACGTGCGAATAAATTTCTATATAGTCAATGAATACCAGATTTAAGGGCATAATAAAAATCGCAACGTAGACCCCAGCGTTTTTGGTAGCACCTTATTAACAAAAATATAGTCTCCATCCACAAATGTTTCATATTTTCATAAATGCGTTTTGACTCGGTGTAGCTACCGCCGTGCGGTCGACGTGAGGGTTCGTGGAAAAGGGGCTGTCTTCTGTGCAGCTACCTTTTTCTGGAGGGCGATAGCTTTTCCACGAAACTGCCCTTCCTGAGGTTCGTGTGGGTACCGCCTACGCCGTAATTAGTCCGCTAGGGCAACAGAAGTAATTTCTGCTTGTACCAACCTACGGCGGTACCGCTAGAGTGAGGTTTGTGTGGGTACCACCTACGCCGTAATTAGTCCGCTAGGGCAACAGAAGTAAATTCTGCTTGTGCTGAACTACGGCGGTACCGTTAGGAAGACGAGCAACTCGAATTAAATTCCCTGATTCGCCGAACTGCGACAGCGTCTTCCTTTACGACAAACTATGCGGAATATTTTGCCCTCCCAAGGTGGTTGGTTCCTAAAGCCCCTTTTTAGGCGAGGTGTAGTAGTAGACTAAAGCCCGTATCAAAAAGGAGAAAGGAAACTTTTTTGACCTCAGGATGTGAATTTTTTATCGCATAGTCTCTTTGCCGTGCCTCCTAAATACACAGATACATTTCAGAAAAGACAATGATTTATTTATTTTTTACCAAAATAGCGCACATAAACATGAGTTACTGCATAACATGATACAACACGCAAAATTACATTTAAAATATTTATGCTATTCAGCTACGTAATCAGACTAATGCTGGAATTTTATTTTGAAAAACAATGCAAATGGCACTTAAGGGCTAAGTAAAGTAAATACACAGGCGCACCATCGGCGAAGAGGAACAGACTTAGGCCGGGTACAAGGAACTGATCACTTAAAGAAAATACTTAAGATAATGAGTAAGTATAGCAGAATAGACTCGAAGCCACTTGCGCGGCCTGACACTCGGGTTATAAAAAATAAGTAATAATCATGGAATGAACTGCTTGGTAGTACGCTGCAAGTATTCAAAGGAAAGCTGCATGGGATCCAGACTATTCAGCTTCGGTTATTTAGCTGTAGCGCTCAGAAGATTGACTATCGTCGGATTTAAAGAAGACGATTGCGCGTGCAGCGGCCGCAATCATCAGTCACATGAGCAGTTACTCTTTACACGTCAGAAATCCTGGAGCTGTTTCACCAACGCGTAACCAAACGGCTACTTCTCCAAACCAAATGGCTGATCGCTGTTCAGTCGACGTCAAAACGTTGTCATTTTGAGCGAGAAGACACTCAAAGAAATGTCTTTACAGTAACTATTTTGAAAAGATAAGATACTTCACACATGAAAAAGAAGTGATAGATTATTGAAACGGTAGACAATGATTTTTTTCTCCCAGCTTAAGCGCAAATCAAATAAAACCTTTGACATGGAACTTACGTGACTTATCAATTAATCTCCGCCGTGCCCTAAGCAAATAAGTCAATTAATGCTGGATTACAACAGAACACTTCTATTAGATTGTGCTAAGTACATGTGCAATCGATGGAAATCTCCGAAATCTCTCCTTGACTTTCCATTGGAAAGTGAATGTTAACGAATGATTACGAACGAGTTTATATGCTCGTTCCAATTTTGAAGTAATGTGTCATAAAAGAAGTATAAAAGTTCATTTAAAACTACAGTTTACTAATCAAGGTTTAATTTATTTTACTAATTAAGGTTTACTTTCCTCCGGAGTGATGTAATTGATGTCAAGGCATTTAGAGGAAAAAATATGAAAGTTATTTCACAATACATGTAGAGCACAGTAGTTTTTATGCTAGTATAAAACTAAGAAAAAAATATCTTCAGAAAAATAGACTCGCTATCGTTGAAACAATTCTGTGACGGTTTCATCAAATAAAGTTGATAGGTGGATGTCGAATAAATAATTCGAGTTATTTTCACTTGAGGTTTACGTGCAAGCCCGAGGAAGAGCAGAAGTATAAATTCAAATGCTCTAAAACTTCAGAAAACTTTATCAGAAGTATCTAAAGTAGATATCGTAAAGTCTTAGTAAGTAGCAGGATGAGAAGAGAGGTCAGACAACGTATTCAGCTTTAAAATGTTAGTAGTCGCGAGATCAAATGATGCAACAAAATCTTTGACCCAAACATTCACTGCATTGAAGCCATTACCCACATGTGACTTTAGAAAATATTTTTGGTATGTTCAAAAATCACGCATTTAAGATCCGTCATATTTTAGACACTAGTCCTTTCATCGTTACCGAGACATCAGCTGTGAATGTGCTCATCCCATCTCAGGTGTTCTTGCCGCGGTGCATCTTTCTTTCTTCCCGTATCTGATTCCGTTTAAATCTGATCAGAAAATTATTAGACATCCGTTGATTTTCCGTGCAAATCTATACTATAATAAGAGCCGAGTCCGTCCGTCCGTCCGTGTGTCACACCACCAGCCTACGTTGTGTGTTGAGCGTATCTGTGATAAAAGCTTCATCAACTCCACAATTTTCGTTGTATTAATCCATCAGATTTGGAGTCGGAATGATTATCACGTGTACTGTTAATAAATAGGAACGTGTGTCAAGGGATTTTTCGAACACTGTTAAACATTTTTGACGGGTCGTGTGCACTCGTACTCATAACTTTGTTGAGTTTGATTTTTCGCAGCAGAAACCATGTTCCTGAACTATATTTTCCTTCATAGAAAATTAACATGGTATAGAGTAGCCATTTTACCGTAATTTCTTCGTGCCGGTTAAACGATATTATTTGCGTGGGTTTCTCCCCACAAAATTTCCTAGGAGCAACTGCGAGTGCCCTCATATAGCGACTTATATTAGATCGGGGTAGCGCGCCTCAGAGCCGAGTTCGGAGACTGCCCTCGCAACACGTAACTCTCAATTGAGCTCCATGAGTACTTGCATGCTGTTTTTCAGCATTTGAGTGGTAGGTTATCAAGGTGAGGCAATTCATATCTATTCACCGGGGCAGAACGCCGTGGGTTCGACACTTAGACAAAGAGGAAGTCCTCTAACCGTATTCGTCTCTTCGTACTTGATTTTTATTTACTTTGCAACCTTGCATATCATCTGTTGTAAGCTTGAGAATGTGCGTGAACTTGAATTTGTCTTAAACGTTAATAACTTACTATTCTTAAGCCTAATAATTTATTTAACAAGAATTGTATGAACAACTCGATTTACTTCTTTGATGAAGGGCTCTCCTGTCACAAAAGAATATTTTCAGAATATTATTTTCAATAGAGTTTATGCATGAAATATTTAACATTGGTTTTTTAAATATCCAGTCGAACTTTTTCGCCGCTTGCATGCATATGTTTCACCGCCTAAGTGATTTAATCGCTTAAATCACTTAGGCGGCGAAAAACATGCATACAGGCGGCGAAAAAGTTACACATGAACATCCTTAGTTGATAATTACACATTGGTACCGTGATACCCTTGTAAAATGTCGAAACAAAAAGTGATTGACAGAAAAGCACAACAAAAATGAGTTCTCTTTGTTGCGTAAAAATAAATTTTTTGACACTGCATTTAAATACAAGTAACTAAGAAAACACAATCCTCGCAACGTTTAATATAAAAACACTTTCATTAGTGCCTACTTATACTGAAATCAAAGCAAAAAACGCACTCAAATACCGCGACGTTGAGATCCTTAATTGATATTCATACATAATTATCGTAATACCCATGTTAATTTTCGAAACGAATGATTCGGAGAAAAGTGCGAAAAAAAATGCTTTCCCATTGTTGTGGTAGTCTGCTTTTGGTAATGCATTTAAATACAAGTGACTTAGAAAACATTATCCATGCGACGCATTGCTGAAAACCCTCTCGTTAGTACGTACTTATATTGAAATATGAGCAAACGAACATAGGAACTAGGGATACGAGCATGAGGGATTGATTTATAAAAGGAAAATGGGTAAATTTTATTTATATTGCGTCTAAAACTACGAGGTCGACATTCGGAACTTGGAACAATTTTTTCGCTCTAACACATCAACTAGTATGTCAAATGATGAGCTCGGAGAGAATAAAATTTTAACCATAACAAAAATTTATGATATTTCCTACTTACGCTAATAATACTGGCGCAAAAGAGTTCAACGGAGTCAAAGATATGAGAACTATTACTGTAGCACAATGCTAGCCGTAACATTTTCAATATAGCTGGAACAGTTGAAAAAGTTAACTACCTAAAATAGTATTGCCATAATGTACTCACGAGCGTAAGAAAGTAAAAATTGCCTAACAAGAACAATTTAAGACTGAATTAAAAAAATGAAACAATGATGTTCTCTAAAGATATTACATACGACGATTCCGTGGCCTTTTAAAGTGTTTTAATAAGAACGAAAAAACGCTAAAATACCTTCCCATTGACATCTTTCCCTCCTATGTTTTAGTTAACGTGATTTTGAAAATGCAAATAAATATAAGTTAATAAGAAAACTTAATCTTTGTGACTCATAGTTGAAAAAACTCTCGTTAAGGCACACTTGTATTGGATGATTAGCAAACGAACATAGTAACTAGTGATATGAGGGATTAAGGTTACGAGTAAAACGGGCAGATTTAAATTATTTTGCGTCTAACACTATGAGGTCAACATTCAGAACAATTTTTTTCTTTCTTATGCATGCCAAAGTAATAAGCTCGAAGGGAATAAAATGTTTTACCAAATAAGACAAATGTATAATATTTACTAACTACGCTGATAAGGACAAAGAAGTTCACGGGAGTTAGAGACATGAGGATTGTTGTACAATGGTAACCATAACATTTGCAGCAAAGCTGGAACAGTACGAAAAGATAACTACCGAAAATAGTGTTGCCATAATACACTCACGAGCGTAAGAAACAAACAAAAAAAATACCACACACGACTGACATGAACATTGTATGAGAGGAATAAAGAAATAAAAAATAAAGAAACAAAAAAAGGATGTTCCATAAAGTTGTTTCATAAAATGAACTACGTCGCATTTTTAAATGTTTTAATATGAGCGAAAAATGCTTTCATATACCTTAAAATTTACATCCTGACAAATGGGGATCGTGATACTCATGCATGTTAATTGTTGAAACAAATGGTTGCGTGAAATGCTCGGCAAAATGCGTTTCCTTCGTTGCGTTGGACAGATTTTAACAATGCATATTATTACAAATGATCAAGAAAGCATAATCTATGTGATGTATTGTTGAAAACCCTCTCGTTAGTGCACTCTCATATTGAAATTTGAGCTCACGAACATAGTAAAGTAAAAAGTAAAGTAAAAGGGTAGATTTAAATTATTTTGCCTCTTAGACTGTGAAGTCGACGTTAGAGGCAATTTTACATTGTTTCGTATCAGCTAATAAGCTAAATTATCGGCTCGGATAGAATAAATCATTTTACAATAACACAAAAACTCCCCTGCTAGTAATACTTGCACAAAAGAGTTCACCGGATTCAAATACATGAGATGGATCGTTGTACAACGCTAACCATAACATTTGCAACATTGCTGGGACAAAACGAGAAAGTCGAAGCAACCTAAAATAGTGTGGTCAAAATTTACCCAAAGAGTGTAAGAAACGACACAACGGCGACACAAGATTAACAAGAACATTTAAGGACGGGAGTATATTCTTCGTATATATATATATATGAATGCATACATACATGTACTCAATATTCGCACACAAGCAGTCCCATTGCATACGCATACTACAAAGATATCGTGGTTGTGGTATAATATAATGAAAGATAGGATAATTAGCAATAAAAATTCGTAATTAATTTTCCAGTACGGTCTGCAGCTCACAATAATATTGTGTAGATGCAAGATAATGAGCTATTTTAGTTTTGAATTCTCTTAACGCTTTGAGGGGCTTTGATGCTCTGTGGAAGTTTGTTCCACAGTAAGGGCTTGATACTGACAGAGCTTTCTGCCCAACGTTAGATTAATGGTTTTTGATTAAGACATCATGTCTCTCATCCGACTTTATATTGGTGACGGTGGGGGATGCAATTGCACTATTTCGGCAGTGCTCTGAGGAAGATATTAAGAAGAGAATACGTATTGTGATTTGTGCACCAGGAATATTTCTTGAATAGGAGTCCAGCCTAGCTTATTTAGGAGAGGTGTTACATAATCACTCTTTTTGAATTTACCTTTGCATACTACCTTAGCTGAAAAATTCATGCATTTTTGTAATTTTTTGAAGATTTTGAGGTATATCTCCCCATACCAGGCTACAATAGTCAATACGTGATAAAAATAAAAATTGAATAGCCAATAATCTAGATTCTTCATCAAGCATACTTTTTATACTATTAAAAAACATTAAAGTCCCGTGAATTTCGTTGCAAGTTTTCTCAACGTGGGATTTGAAGGACATGTTTCTATCGAACCAAACGCCTAAAAAAATATAAATTTTCCTGATGGGTGAATTTCAAAATTCCCAACCGTAAGAGTTAGATTTTGAAAACACAAGAGTGTAGACTCTATCGCCACACCGTTGCTAATCTTTTTTATTTTTCACTACAGTGTCGCCGACGACCCCTAGAATCAGCCCAGAACGTGGGCTAGCTGCCGCTATACTATTTAACTATTTTCTGTACTATTCTGTGATCTTTCTCACGATCATTGTTTTGCAGATATCAGATTCTTTGCATTTTGTCATGCATTTGACTGTTCAATTCGCTAATCCTTTGCTCTTAATTTATTTTAAATTCCATTTCTTCTACAAGTGATCCATAAATGTTATACCATTGACCTAGGACTAGCCCCTCTTCGTTTTGTCCTGTGTTTTACTGGCGTCCGTCTGGACTAGAACCGATGCTGGACATCTGTCTAAAGGGCTCGAGGAGTCTACCCAATCTCGGCGTCTGTCTAGGGCTCGATGAGTCCAGCCAACCTCGGCGTCTGTCTGGGGTTCGAGGAGTCTAGCCAATCTCGACGTCTGTCTGGGTTTCGAGAAGTCTAGCCAATCACGACGTCTGTCTGGGGCTCCAGGAGTCAAGCCATTTCGGGGTCTAGAAGTCTAGCCGACCTCGTCGTCGGGAGTTCGGGAAGTCTAGCCTCTCTCGACGTCTGTCAGTGACTCGAAAACTCAGAGCTTGGCGTCCGATAGTTACGCCGCGTGAACTCTCCTGGCCTTGCATAAGGCTTCCTCAATATGCAGCCCATTATGAATTTTAAATTCTCAAATATTGAATCAAATTTTGAATTTCATAATAAACATTGACCGTAAAATAAAGTTTCTTTGAAGTTTCGCTTGTTTAGTTCCTTCTATGTGTTGAAAATTTATGTAAATTTTATTCGTTCGCTCCACCGAAAGATTATGCGTTTACATGATTTTTCACCACGTATCTGCGCACGGCTACAAGATAAAATAAATAGAAGCCTTGCACAGGATTTCAATACCCTTAGCCAGAATTGTGAGCATCAAGCCCTTCTCTTTCTCCCCTCTTTTGATTCATTGTTATTCGACACTCATGATAAAAAAATTGCTTGATATGCATTTATTCTCGGTGCATTTTGAAATAGCTTAATTTATTCTCCCAATTTTTTAAAAGAATAAAACGCTCAAAACGTTAACCAATTTTTTTTTCAGCAGAAAACTATGTTCTTTCATTGTATTCGCCCTCACAGAATATTAACGTCGCATAGAGTAGAAATTTGGTCACAATTTCTCCGTGCCTTGTGCTCGAAAAATTGATCATTTCAATTTATCTCAAATTTAACACTTTATTGAGTTCTGAATGAATGCAAGATAAAACGTCGATGTTTCAAGATGATAGACAAGAAAATTATATCGTATGAAAACCAACGAAAGGATCGACAAACCGATTTGAATTGTTTTGGTCAGCATTGGATTTTAAAAAAGAAGAAAAACATTAAAGGAACAGTAATAGAGAGAAAATTTTAGCTAACTACTAAGAGTTCATCGCCTTTGAGTAGTTTGTTGAATGTTTCCCCGTTAATGGATTAACAAAAAAATTATGTGAATAAACCATGAAATTGAAAATATTTGGGGGTGATTTTTTTTCAATGTGTGTTGGGTGACACCACTCTAAAAATTTTTAGCGCCTGTGTGTGGTCTGTGGCCAAAAGCTTTGCTTGACGTTGAAAACAATTTCTGGACGCCGATACCTTAAGGAGATTGGAGAAGGACGCGGCTCTGGTAAACTACCGTGGACTCTGCGGTGAAAAATCAAAAATCATTCCAGACCCTGGCGTGTCACAGAAGCAGCCTTTTACAGAAGAGATCTTAAAGAATAAAATATAACTACTGGAAAATATAGTGAAGTGAGACAAAATTGTGCTAATATCAACTATCATGAATCTTCTGAGAATCTAGCGTGACTGAAACTGCATTTTGGGTTGAATTTTTCAGATAAAATCTCGAGGAATAAAATAAAACAAATAGAACTTTTAGTAAAATGAGGTAAACTTGTACTCTTTCAATTTTCATTAATCCTCTGAAAATGCAAAATGAGCAAAACCGAGCTTCTTGCTACAGTATTAGTATTGCAGATAAAAGCCTGTTAGTGTTTTGATGTAAGAGCGGGCTATGTTTGTTGAGGAAATTATATCCAATTTCGATTAGCTGTGCGGATATATGAGGCTAGCGAAACTGTTGACAGGGTTGTGGCCCTAGCATCTCTCTACAGTCTACAGAGACGTTGAAGACTATCATTAATCAGAGCACCTTGAGCAACAGAATATAACCTTGAATCCTATCAAGACTAAGAGTATAATGGTAAGTTGATCTTGGTCACTCTATTCGTTCCGTTGAAAATAACACTTGGAAATTTAATATTTTTCCGTACTTTTTGTCGAAGTAATATATACTTTTCCATAATATACTCGCTGTTTACCTCGTTGAGACCAATTCAACTTGAAAGTTTGTTAAAAGCCTTATGGAAGTAAAGCAAAGTACAACAATCTATTAAAAACATAACGTGGAGAACGTCCGTGATATTTTACAGAACCCTTTTCTTGCTTAGTGAAAGTGCACCGTTTGCCTCACAGAAAATATTTGAAAACTAGCGCTCAGTATTGAAAATAAACTAAACTCGTTACGCTTTAAGAGTATTTTTCTCCCTGTCTTTGGCATGTTCTGCAGCCATGCTATGTGTCGCGGGGCGTATCTCCCTGCAACGAATGCTGAACGCTATTTGCCACTGGTTCTTGAAATCTGCATCTGCAGTGGCAGAGAGTTATTGCGAAAGTAAAATATTGGCTATAGAAGCAAACTGGCATGCTCCTGTGCGTCTGCGTCAGGTAGAGATCATAAATGGCGGACCAATACGCATTGAAGATGTTCAAGTTATCTGACGTGCATCAGGTACTTGAGGGTGAAAAGTGGATGAGAAGCAGGCAGGTTCTGAATGCATGTGTGGTCTTCAAACATCTTAACGACAAGTTGTTGTGTCGTACTTTATGAGGATCTTTCTTCAAGTTTTTTAAATGTTGTGTACTTTTTGTGTTAGTGATAAGTAATAAAAAAGAGTGCGGTGTAATTTGCTGGATGAGGACTTGAGATTTACCTAAAAATTCGTTATCTGTTAACATTGATAAAGTGGTTTGTTAGAAACTAGTGAGTCTGTAATTGAATAATTCGATCCATTATTTGTCAGTAGGTTTGTTCGCAGTGAAATAGTTTCACATTAATATGATAGTTCCTTCCGTGATTTTTAGGCTTAGCTAGGAAAATCACAATGGAGAGTTTATGTAATTAAGAGGCGCTGGAATAGTTTGCCAGCTATGAATTTCATCGCGAATCTTGGGAATGACGCTCGTAAGCTGTAGGTATTTTCAACTGATCGCTGCTCAAACAAGCTGCGTCTACTATGTACAATTTTAGTGAAATTTTATTTCATTAATACTGACTGTATATTGCTTCATTGATAACCACCGAGATAGAGTATAAACTCTCTTAGAAAGTTCGACAACATTTAGATTCGATCGTACATGTTCAATTTATTAGCTCTTGGTAACAATAACCTGCCTAAATGACTATACCTGAAAGCAGAATAATCAGTATTAACTTATTATTCACATGAACTAATGAAGTATAATTTGTATTCCTCTCCTCAAAAAACAAACCACCCTCATTTCTTGAATAGCCGCTTAATTAAAAACATTTTAGCGCTTCAATAATTTTCCTTTCTATGATCAAATGACGATTTAGACATTGATTTTCGGCTTGAAAAGAAGATGCACAAAATCACGTCGCAGTTGTTACTCTCATAATTCGATCAAATCATAAATTTTCTGTCGAGCAAACGTCATTAATAAGGCGCGCTAAAAACGTTCATTAAAACAGCGAAATTAGGGCTAGAACTTCCAGAAGCTGCGAATTTTGTCTAGAAGTACCATAATTTAGTTCAATTTAATGAAAGGGATTTACAGGAGTATCTAATTCCGTTAACGCAATTTATGCTCTAGGTACATTTTAAAGACTACTGTCATAGATTCAGGATGTGCATTCTCATTTTCTTCCCGTATCAAACTGGCACACTTGGTTGATAACATTTTGCTTACACGAGGAAAGATTTCGCAGCCCTTCCGCTCTCGATTATGCTGTCGCTGTTGACTATGTAAGAGCAAAATACCTCAGAACAATTAATGATCCACATCTTATGAGACGATTGAGTATAACTGAAATTATTTCAAACTCGTGCCCGGTCCCAGACATGTTAGAGTTCCGTTTTAACTTTTTTGCTAGGGAATTTATTATTTTATTCGCCCATGTATTGCCTCTACACTATGCAGCTAAAATCATCGATGCCATGGCGAAAAAGTCCGACAGCGCCCGCTCAAATACTTTAAGGTAAAATAAGCCATTCAGAATTAATAAATGTTCTGTAATTGTACAATACTTTTTCGCAGACGAGGACACCCAAGTCTATCGAAACATTTTCTTACCATTAACATTTTTCAATTCAACAAAAAAATTTTACTTCTATAAAACTACATGAAATTCATATTTACGTTGCAGCAAAAAATCATTGCTATTGACGAAAATTCTTCGGATTGCTCGGATTTACAAGCACATAAATATTGTTATTAATTCCTAACTACACACTAATGGAAACTAAGTATTTGCTAAATCAAATGAAGGAATTGAATCTTTAAAAAACAGACACTGATTTAACTAAAAATTTTTGTTGCAAAGCCTAATCAGTGACGTCAAGCATCTCCAGCTTAAAAATTGAATTTTCGTCCCCAGCTTGTCACGTATCATTTAGTTTTAAACATTTACTGAAGTCGTTTTTGGGTGGTCTAGCTTTGTAAGACATTGTTCGGTGTCCATTCAAAACAATTATTCAGGGACCAATCGCTCGCTGGGGGGGCAGCTTTTTTGAAAGTTCAGTTAAAATAAAGTGTTGTATTGTGAGACATTCTTCTCGTAAAAAGGCACCGGCTTTAAAACCCGTAGTACGGGCTTGCAGCGAGTGATAAATCCACGTAAGCCCATGAACAAACCCATGAAGATCATGACGAGACAGTAGTCGCAAACTTACTCGAATCGTTTGAATTAGCAAATAAATGTTTCAAGTATTCATGAAACCTCTTCAAAGTGTCTCATTGTTATCATGCACCTCTCACCTACCCCTAGAGAAAACGTGCTTTCAAACTACCTAAAGATTTTAACCATAACATATTCTGTACATTTAATCGACGTATGATCCCCCTTACCGTTGACGTAAACTAAAGCTAAAGACTGAGCTGTTTCAACACCATTGATCAAACGGAAGCAAATTACATAAAACACTGTATTAATAATAAGTTATTTTTAGCACTAATTATTTTTGTTGAAAAGTAGGCATAAAAATGAGCATTTGAAATATTTTTCTCAGACTTTACCACAGAACGTCTCATACCATTTCAGGCTATAAAAATTTGTCATCAGGTTTATGGTCCAGCTCATCTAATGTGCTCACCACCAAATTCTTAAAGAAATAATTGAGGCTGGTTCTGGCGTACAAAACTGACCAATACATACTTTACATCTCGTGGTACGTCTTCACTACCTCGCCGCATGTCGCACTATCTATACTGTTGCATTTCGCTGTCGAGGGTTAGTTATACCTCTACATCACTATTCAAAATTAAACTATGTACTAAAAATTATTTATCACGGAAGTACGAATTAAAGTTAGGAAATTAAACAAACACTGCACACCCGACCTGTTCCCGTTGAAAGTTTGGAACCATGATAAATCTATCAGCATAATTTATTTAGGTTGATATAAGTAACAATTTTCTTCAGGAACAAAACATGTTTGAATCACGTGAGTAAATTTAATTTTACTATTAACCAGTGTTCGCTGCTCCAGAATGTAAAATGAAAGTTGAACGTCCATGCGCATAGCTGGAATATCTACTCCGAAAATTAATATCAACGTCATTAAAAAAACATTAGGTGATGAAGCCATATGTTATTTTTAATTCATTTTAATGAAAGTTTGAGAAATATTAAATTCTAGTACATTTGATGAAAGGTAGTAGAATATTCTTAAAATCTGTTCTAAAAGCTTCGTTCTTACTGCAATATGTAATCGTCAAAAAATTGCATACAATAATTATTGTTTGCAAATTTACCCATGATACCAAAATATTTAGTGTAATTTTACGATTTGGTGTGTGCATCAGACACTTTGCATGAAAAGCCCAAATTGCTCCAAATAAAACTGGAAACTTATTTTAGGACAATTTTTACAATTGTTGTCCTGTTATATGAATGAAAATATAGAAGTTACAAGCGGAGCGCTCCAAGAGAGCGGGCTGGGAGGGTCCACCGCGGTGCGCGCGTGTCGTCACCCCTGCGATCCGGCCAAATGTTATTCATGAGTTGCTGCTCTAATCTTCCTTAGCTCGGCTGAGGGGCCCGAGTCCTGCCGCCCGCCCCCTGCCTCTATAACTTGCTGTGTCGGGGGCATTCCCTCCCCTGACTTATTGACGCCCTGCTCTCCTCCTCGTTGCTCGTGTATTGTTTCTGCTTCTCAGATATTTTAGTACTTAGCATGAATATTTAATGCACGTTTAACTGTCAGACTCAGTTAAAAGTCGGTACAAAGTTTGTAATGGTGTTCTTTATTTTTTATTATGGGTTGTTTCAGGTCGTTCCAGAGAAGTGACTTACGCCGGTAGCTCTGGTTGCAGTGAATCGGTTACACTCCCCAGCAGTTCAGTGCGGTAAAAACTACACTCCTGCTGTTGCTGTACAGTGCCTGAAGACACAATGGGGAAAACGAGATGGCCACTCTCCGTCCACTGCACTTCGGCGCCACTCACAGCAGTTCTTTGCCGGAATACTGCAGTAGCGCGTTTGACCAGGGTGCTAGAAAACTACTCTTAACACATGGACATGACGTCTGTGCCACTGCAGAGTCACTGCCACGTCAACGATACTGCAATGGAAATACCCCGATTTTTACGATTTTAATATAAGAATAGAATATTATCTACTGTTGATGCAGGTAATTCTAATTTATTTTCATCCAAAGCAGACGTTTTTGAGAAGAATGAAGTCAATTTTATTCACGTTTGGAAGAATCCTATACAGGCGTAACAAGCATTTCGAAGAAAATGTGTCTCCCGGTGCTGTTTGTTGGAAACATTACAATCCGATACTCTCCAGAGAAAGTTATGCTCCTTTGAAATGTTAAATGAAGATGAAGCTGTTAATTAGCAGAATGCTCAGCCATGTCATTATATATAGGAACCTCGTGACGAAGCTTCTGAGATGACCCGCATTATTTCACAGTTTCTCTCGTCAAGTCGACACCCACCTTTTGGGAAAACCAAGCAATTGGTCAGAACGATTGACTTCAAACTGAGATTTCAAGTTAATTTTTCTGTTGTGTGAGTCAAAGTTTGTCTCACATACTGTAAAGTATCATACACATAACATGAAAATTTTGAGCGCGTAGGATAATTTTTTTGTTAACTGGGTACATTTTCGTCACCTAGGCGTTGGTGCACATGAGTGTAGCGTTAGACTTCGGTAGCGAGAGTGACACGTAATTACGAGTCTCACGCAAACTGTGAACTGTAAGAGGTCGCTCGGCAAAAAAAATGCGTTCAGGTATCGCTAACAACCATGTAAGTGTATAGTTTGAATAATCCCACTTTAAATATGGAAATACAAAGGGCTGTAGATATCCCAGTTTTCTCATTTTTTTAAGTCCGTTGAGGCAAAAACTCTAGATGTAAAGGTTTAACAAAAAAATTGACTTTATATTAATGTTTCAAGTTCGTATTGATTGATTTATATAAGCTTCCGTAGGAATCTCTTGCACCATACATTTGTCAACCATGTGTTCTCTGAACTCATTTTGCGATATTATCTTTTTACTCATAGTATACTAAGAGTTTAATAATCACACTATGACCGAAAAGGCCTCCCAAGCGAACAAATCTTCAATGTTCGATAACAGAGCGCCTATTGGACGAAAACAGCGGAATTATTAAATGTTTTACGAGCTACGATGTCAGCGCTGAGAATGGCGATGCAAAATATCGTACAACACGGTCTGTTAAAAGGAACAGAGTACGAATATCAATGCCAACTGACGAGAACCGTGATGCATTGAGATAAATCGTTAACACAAATCATTAAACCATCACTGGGAAGATTAGATAAAAGTTACCGCTCACCGGAGCAGTACTGATTCGACTAGCACAAGCAAGGTGAGAACTCCACTCAGTAAACATCATTCGAAGGCTGAAATTTCAACACAATATTACTAACTCCGGGAAGAGTGGTGTAATGATTACACAATTGAGTATTTGAGAAATGCTGTCAGAGCCATCATTTATTTAGTTAGCTACTCATGACAAGGCTCATGCATACAGAATATCTATATAATTCTATAATGAAGCTGCAATAACGAATGCCCTAAATAGTCAACAGAGTATCTGTAATTATTTTCAAAGACCGCATCAGTGTAGACTGTAGACTAACACTTCAGTGCCCTCAATGATGAGGTCCTTACGATGAACGCAAAACCGGTGTCAACTATTTCAGATTTGCATAATGTTAATGCGTTCATATTCCTATTCTCAAAGGTTCAATTTGGTGCAGGAGGATCGAAATATATTCACTCTACCATGTCCAGCACCATCGCCCGACCTCTAGTGTACAGACCAGCTGAAGGAAGTATACGGAAAAGTTTGCCTATTTTCACATATGCTGAGGAGGAAATATTCTGATTGAAACATTCTCTTGTATTTAATCTCTTTCATATTGGCGTTTATTACAATTGGATACACTGTACACTGACAACCTTAAAGTGACTCCCATTGTTTTTCGTATGGTGTTACGCTGAGCAAAAAGGTAAAATAATATTGTTGGAACAGAATACAGTGTTTTACTTAAATTTTTTCGGCCTTAAAATACTATGCGTTTATCGATAGATTTTATGTATTATTGTTTTATATGATCTACGTTTGTATTCATGTCAAGTCTACACACGACAATATATCCAATCGCTGCTTACACGTCCCGAACTTCAAAATGCTGTACGTCAGTACCAAGTTAACTGCCTCCTGAATTGTCGCAGCGATTTTGATTGTTGAATAATTTCACAGGTAGAGAAACATCTTGCAACATTGAGGGGGCAATATAGGGAACCTACTCACCAAGATGAAGTCATGGCTCAAACAATTTGTACGTAGGAGAATACTAATTGAAACATAACCAGATCTATTATTTAAATGCCTGTTATACACTCTCCCCGACTCAAATTTATTCATTATTACTGCTTACTTTTTGTTCGTGGAGCTTTAGAATACCAAGGTCGACCTTACTCAAGGCGGGAGTCATTAAAATTTCAAAACTTAAAGCCGGTCTCCCCGGGTTTATCTTGCAGAAAATAAAAAACACACCCTAAAAGACTAACATAGTAAAATTTTGCTTCCTGAAAGTCATAAAGGAAATTTTAGCACAGAGAGAAAGATGAATACACAAATGCGAAAATAAGTTCAGTCGTAATAGGTAGCGCAAGAAAATTACATCGGTAGAAATATGTTTTTTGAAAATATGCAAAAGGAAAACATTGTGAATGATAAACAGAAAACAATTTGAAATTGGAGTTAGCTTTCATTTCTAAGACCGGTTTTAAATGTTGCTAAGCTGTGAATTAATTTCGCAATGCTGTGAACAACAATAAATTAAAGCAAACTGCCCTGATATCTATGCGTGATACTTTGAAATTTATGACCTGAGGGATAATTTGTTTCGAAAAATTTCTTTAATTTGATGCTCCGTTTGAGTTTTAAGCTCAGAGAAAAAATCAACGACGGTATTCTGTGATTCAGCCCATATTGTGATCCGTGCTTGTGGTGCCTGACCTCTTCCTGAACAGTATCTTCATTTTTTTTCAGTTCAATTTTTGAGACGCAAATTCATAGAATTTTTTTAGAAAATGCTGGTGGCTAGCTAAAATAAGCCAAGAGCAAGACTTCACCATTTGTTGCATTGACATCGAGTGCAATGTGCATGTCTTCTCCCCCATAACGTTTCTCATTATTTCTGAAAGTCTGCCTGAGGAGAGGCACTAAAACTGTGGATAGAGTAGATGTGTTTTGCATGGCTTTGCTTTAAGAAGCAAATGTTTCGTGAAATAGTTTTTGTCAATTTTCATTGACGCAGTCGTCGCGACCGGCGACCGCCGCTGCAGGGCGGCTGAGCCTCGCTAGCTTTTTGCGAACTTGTGGTGCGAAATATGCAAATCCGCACCAAACTTTAAACTAACTTAAATGTACACACTTTTCTTCTTTGAGCCGACGTTTGACTTGCCTCCGTAAATTCTCTAGAAAAAAGTGCATAAACTGCCTGTCTCGCTTTTATCCTCAGAAGAGCTTTGGCTTTTGAGGACATTTGTTTTATTGATGTTCCACGGGAAACTGTTGAAACTCAAAAGTGTCGGGAAGCCCGCAATAATCCCCTTCAGATCCGTCATGAAGCTTTGATAGAACTTCATCACGGTAAAACTTACCAACAGTCATGATATTTCCGCGTCATCATCAGTGATTGTTAAGGTCAAGTTTCTATTGGCCTTCTGTCCAATCTAGTTTTTGTTCAGATCTTGTTAAATGTTTGAAGTTTTTATTAGCAGCTCAAAAAACGTGAACCTTAGCTTTTGCTTATGTACGTGCAGCAATAGTAGTTTTGATAATACCAGCATTTTATAATATCATTCATCAAAATGAGTGAACTCAGGCTTCGAATAAGGTTGCTTAGAGCTATGAAACATTCTTATTTGAAAATCTTCTACTACATCATGTTTTTTTAATAATGGTTGTTAATTTCTTTTTGTTTCACATAGCATTTTATCTGAACATCACCAGTATGAAATTTGTATCCATTTATTTGAACGTATACATTGATGTGAGTAAATTTGAGCATAAACAGCATTTACCCGCACAGTCGGATCATAGATTCAAAAACTGAAAGCTGTTGCTAGTTTATTCGTCTTATTTGACAATATGTAAGCTCCATTGAAATTCTCATTGAACACTTTGCTAAACCTTACACTGCATTCCATTATCTCAAAGCAAACAATCACTTTACAGCTCTTCTCATTTGATTCGTCATTTTATTCAAGAAAAATGAACAAATCCTCTCACCGTTCCAGGACGATGAATCAAGAAACAGTAAACACACTTCGCAGTACGTCGCTTTATTAATCCTGCAATGTCGACAGCATCAAGATTAACAGCTTGGAGGAAAGCTCGTGATCTACCGTAACTTTCTGTAACATGTTTCTCAGAACAACGAGGATCTTCTCGCTGTTCATACGTAAGTTTTCCCTCGAGGCTAGAATGCAAGACTCACAGTAAGAAAAAGACGGTTACGACACCATTGTACGTATATTGTTGCCGCAGAAATTTGTATTTCAAGTCGATCATTCGATGCATTGCTGCTCTCGAGCTGGGACTGAAAGCGTCCCTCCGGCGCCTCAAAAACATGCATTAATTCTGTTAGCGACAAAATTGATGCTCTCACTGCATTACGGATGACATCGTCGACGTTTGAAGAACGTCGCAGGGACTCAAGAGCAATAAGAAAGCGCGCCCCTGGTGGCTTCGGCACGGGATGAAGATCGGGGTGCATTGCTTACGGCTCATACAGAACAGTAACAGTTAACGCTAACAATTTCAAACTGAACGCGTTCATGTACTATAAGCATATTTGTGAAACGCTTTCATACTAAAATAAAACTTTTGAAAAAGGTAGACTTACTGACATTAAATAATCACCTAAATAACATTTACTTACTCGTAGATAAAATCCCCAACAGAGCGATGTATACGACGTTTAAAAAAATGCTACCCATTCGTTAGACATGCGTGCATCGTGCTTGTCCTAGAACGACATGCAAATGTATGACATAATTGTGTTGCCTAAATGTGTTATGGTATACTTTTCTATGACGGGATGCTATGGCGCACATATGATGCATGACTCTGCTGACTATGACCACCTATAGTAGTCATAACTGTGATGGCTATGACCACCTAGAGCTGTCACAAGAGTGATAATTATGATCACTTATAATTGGCATATGTGTGTCATCTATGATAACCTATAGTTTGCATAAGTGTGACAACTTTGAAAAAGTTGACATCAGTGTATCAACATTGATAAACAGACTGTGTATTTAGTAATCAAGCAACAAATTGAAATTTTAAAAAGAAACAGATGATTCTATGATGTTCTGAAGTCAGCATTATTATACTCAGTGGTTCAGTATTCAATGGATTCAGAAGTAGATTAGAGTAGTATATTACTAATAAAATTATAAGAAATAAGAATCGAACTCGTAGATTAACTTCCCCAACTGCTCGAACATGTTTACAGATGTGGCACACCCAAATATGTCGAAATTTCTTCGGATGACGACTTGACCAATGCCTCTTACAAACATTGGCTTTGATACTTGAAGATTGTCGTGCGTCAATCCATAGAGTATCTGTACAATTACGCTAGATTTACATTATTCTACAAGTTCCAGGGAAGAAACCTATTTATATATTTTTATACGGCGGATAAATGAAAATACCCCTCCAAAGCTCAGGCAGAAGAGGAGATTGGTTTACTTCTAGTGGAGGCGATAGACGTTTGTGTTTAACAAAAAATTAATTTCAAGTCTTAAGATGACCAAATTACTCCAATGAATGACCTCTATTTTCACAACATTACTTCTTGTTTAGAAAAGGTTCATACGTGAATTTTAACTTAAATGTCACCACGTTGATATTTGTGAGCATGATCATTAAGAACTTGAAAAATCTTAGAGAAACACAATGAATGATCTATCCATAGCAAGACAAAGTAATGTTTGATAAGAAATGCAGGTGCTCCAGCGATTAAATTTGATAATTCTAACTAAATTGTGAATACACACTCGGTGCAAATTAGAATTTTCAATGATGAATTACGAGTGCAATAATGAGTTACCATCCAGTTAATGTGTAGGCAGATGAAGGAATCACAACGCGACTGACTTTGACATTTACCGTTCAAACGTTCATTCCAGATAAAGATGTGCAAGTAAATTATCGAAAAATAGTTAGTGGAACAAGTTCTGCTACCTTTATCAAGCCAGGAGCTCATATAAGACAGAAATAATAATTGATCGGAAATACGCAATGAGGACATTCCGTTATGATACGAGTATAAAATTTGGCTTGTATTTAGAGTGAAATTTATTTAGCTAATGTATTCAGCATGCCTAATTTAGAGATCAGATGGTGGCTTACAAGCAGATTCAGTCATGCATGCCCACACTGATTTCTTAACTAGGCGCTTAAAAGAGCGTCTCATTGCATCACTGAGGTATAGGGATGAGGCGTTGAAGCAAGCAATCGTTGAAAGAATAACGAATTCATTTTCCATACCTGAACGAAAAAGAACAAAATTAAATGCAAATTTTTAATTTAATCAAAATTGCCCATAACTTGACGCAAAAAAACGGAATGCGGCAAATTCATTCTGCTCCTTAGCAGTATTTCTTGCGAGAGTAATTACAAGATACATGTTGATAAAGTTAAACGACATGACACTGAGCTCAGATTACATTTCAGTAATTTGCATTGTAAATCGGAAATCGATCATTTTAGACTTAAAATTATGCACATGATTTCTTTAAAAATTGCCTCAATCTAATAAGCGAGGGAGACAAAAACTCCTCCCCAGGCAACAGCAGCAAAAGTCAAATGCAAATACTCAAGAGAGTAATATAAATTTATCAACGCACAGCTGCCCAGGAATCTTAAAGCCGCATAGAATTTAACAAAAACATCTCAATTTTTATATAACTATGGGATTTGTTCGTTGTATTTTAAATTACCATCATTAATTACACTAAAATATTGGAAAAATTAATCTATGTGAAGAGCTAAATATTGAATTTAATAATTGGAAGATTAACAGGACGTGAGCTAGACGTTATTAACATTTGCGCTTTGTCATTCATACGTGAGGGGCGAGTTTATAATTCGGTTGCCACATGCTCAACCTCAGTGCGATTCATTTTTGATACAGTATCGGTTACAGTATACAGTTATTGAGAATACCATTGATGGAAATATTTAACACTGATAAGCTAAACTTATCTATCAGGTCGATTCATAAATAAATTCAGGTTTCTTACGTAAATTAGAAGTGCTTTTTGTTCAATTTAAAACCCTCATCTTTTGGGTTCCAAGTCTGAATATGAGTAAAAATTGCCTTTCTATTTTTTCCGAGCCATTTCATCACTTGATTTGCAGTAAAATTATAAAAAAAATCACCCTTGAAATGGAAGACCTGAAGTTAAATATTCGACATGTGTTGTTTGAGAGCTTTAACAGGAAAATGTTGCAGCAGAGATAGCGATGCAAAGGTACAGCATTTATAGTCAGGACATCCGAACAGATCGACAAGTAAGAACTTGCTTAACAAAATTTCGTTCTAGTGATTTGAGCTTGGAAGATGAGCCAGGCCGCTCATCGGACAGCGATGAGAAATGCTTTAAGAACATTAGTGGAGAATGATCTTCGTCTAAGCACTCGTGAATTAATGAAAGAGCTCAATAGCAATTGCAGCGTGTGGATGAAAATTTAAAAAATAAATGTCCAGCACTTGTCATCAGAAAAAAGGTCACCCTCCTTAATGACAGCACAAAACCACTTCTTGTAAAAGTGTAGCAAGAAAAAATTTTGCAACTCGGCTGGTCTGCACTACCCCATCCACCATATTCCCCAGACCTCGTCCCGACTGACTTTCATCTCTTTAGATCTTTACAGAATGCACTTCAAGGCAGAAAAATTTAATAAAGATAATCAAGTGAAAGAGTACATCGAAAGCTTTTTTGAATCGAAAAAATCTCATTTCATTCGGATGGCATAAAAAAGGTGATTCGAAAATGGAAAAAGGTCATTGAAAATAATTATGAATATACAATAGATTTAGACTTGTTATTTTCGTCTGTATTATACGTTGAATTGGACATGGTAAAACGGAAATTATTTACCAATAAACTTAGTATATTACAAGGATTCTGAGTTTTCCTAAAATAAATCACTTTTTAATTTTCCATGCGGAACAAGTCATAAACTCCTTAGAAAATGATTGGAAATACCGAGCTCTTTGATTTCTAATTTATAATCACCATAATCACCAACTTCACAATTGCACCAAAACTGGTCTAGCAAAAAAGCCAATGCAGAGTTCCCTTAGGAATTCGTGCGTGTTTATCAATGAATGGTTCAAAATTAGGGTAAGATAGAATTGTTTAAACTCGGCAATAAAATTTAGCTTATGGGGATCGAAATGAATGATGTCAAATTCACCACAAATAATCGCATCATTAGGACATCGGATCCGTAGAAGAATCTCGTGACGAAGCAAATCATTAAATGCACTCACACTGCATGGAGGAGGGCGGTTTGAGCATAAGAAAATTCTTTCTACATGGCATTTCTCAACTATGTACAGGCTAAACTTTCGAGGCCATCATCTGCGAAAGAGGAATTTTATAATAAAATATTATTGAAAGATTTCTCAGCATAGAGAAATATACCTCCTCCAAAGTCGTTTATGAATAAAGTGACCCTGTTATATCCCCGCATTTATCACCAATAAAACCTGTGGCCTACGTTAGCCATAACTTTAAACAACATAGGAAAAGCCGAGAAAAAATTAAAAGGTTATAAAAGTTCTTCTACAAACTTCTGATATTCAACAATATCAATGATAACAATACACAATCTTTATTGAATCTTGTCAATGCTAAACTATCATTTAAGCTACAATTTAGAACCAAAGGATTATCATCTTCAACTTGATTGAAAGAAAAACAGGAAATTAACGGTTATGCATTGTTGATAATATAAAACGACTTATCTGAACAACAAATGGAAGTGTTTGAGAGGGTCGCTTCACAAATCTCACGCTGCGAGTAAAGCAAGACCAGTCCTGATCCTCTTGGATCTTCAGCCATAATTCCAGAAAGTGCGGGAAGCGTCGTAGTATGAGCAGTTCGTCGGCATTGTTTCAGCAATTTTTCCTAGTATTCCCAGCTACATAAAAGAGTAAGCTTATTTTCGTTAGTTGAGTTTGCAAAATAAATTGCTTTTAAAACAGGTGGGATTATGGTATATTTTCTTCACGTATGTCAGACTTTTTGGAAAAGGGCCGATCTCGATTTTGTCAGGTAGTCATAAACAAATTTATGATTTTTCCCCGCTTGACAATTGGAAATATATCGGCCTTGATATACTTAGAAGCACACACGATCTTGAGCCGCTTCTGATTCTTGCGCACAAATGTGAAATCCTCGAAATCATCTGACTGAATTGGGCCATTTTGTCAAAAGCCATGGCAAATTTCAGTTTAAGAATAGCTGTTTGATCAAGATTACCGTTTTTTTCTTTAACCCCAACACAGATCTAGGTATTAACAACGCTTTCCTCAGCTATAAAACATCACTGAGAGAATTCTGCTCAAGATTATTGAGCCTCATTGCAAATGAAAAAAGGTGTCACATCTGCGGACATATCAGGTACGTGATCTTTGTTGACCTTGCTGTAGCTCCGGACGCATGTTTGATGAAAGGCTGAATTTCCTGTGATGGGTCGGACAAAATTTTATTACCATAATCCATCGAAAAAAAATGCTACCAGTCCCAACGAGAGTTATAAAACATGGCAAATTAAAAAATTACACGCCCATGCTGTGACGAAAACTTATCAGGCAAGGAAACATCTACGCGACTTGCCGGCCTTTATAACTCTCTGGTCACCAACTCCATGAAGCACATTACTTTTTTTCCTGCATTATTTAGTTTCAATCTGAAGTCTCTTCAGATTGTGAGCATAAATTTTAGCTTTGAAATATTTTCTATAAGATTAGACTCTGGAAATTTACTTGGCTCAATAGAAGTGAGTACTATATATAGTCGGAACATTTTAGTGTTCCTCTTAACGTAGGTGCAGTGAAGAGGCCGATACAGCGATACACTAGGCTATTTCGCCTGTCACTCATCCACAGTGATACACCAACGTCGGTGTCTTGTGTCGCAGAATATTGATGACAGTCAACATAGCCAATTGCAGCGTCCGCTCTCGTCTCGCACACCCTCAGCCAAACATGATCAATGTATTAATGAACAAGCCGGATAGAAAATGTGTGTGAGAAAATCAGAGAGTTTTTTGTCATTAATGCCTAGCGACCAGTTGTAACATGGCGGAAGAGTTAAAGCCAAAGACACAGTAGAAGATTCAGATCAAAATTAGAGCTTTTGAGAGTTCAGGTTGGGACATTTTAGAAGTAAATTTTGTGCTAAAGTTGTGTGTTACACAAATCTATGATTTATATTCTGTTATGCATGTACAGATAACATCTTAGATTCATAAAACATGGATTATTTGCACTAGTAAAAATATAATCGCAATATTCGTTGAATAGCAAGAGCCAAACTGGATAGAAATGCATGCACCGTTTTGGGCCCCTATATTTGATCATCAAACAGCGCTTCATTCCATTTAGTGTGATATTCCAGCAACGAGGACGCGTCTCGAACCCCCTCCTCACTCATTATTCACCTTGCCATTCCTAATTCAGTTTTATGTCTGTGGCACCTCTGGCCATGCTGAGTCATCAGCTCGACACGCAAAACTCGGCTTTTTTGGTGCAGCGAACTAGTTGGTTGGGTCTTGGGGCTCGCGTTGGGAGCCACCCCGCGGGCAAACTCTCGCCTTCCTGCGCTACTGACAGCCGCAGTCTTCTGGTCCTGGCTAACTAGCAAAGTTTACAACAGACTTGCATGGTCTTCAGAGTCAAAATCGTTGAGTTCAGTAATAGAAATCGAAAATTTCGTATAGGTAATGTGAGTTTTTTTTGAAAAATGGGAATTGTTGTTCTTAAGTCACAGTTCATGTGATTGTCTATTTATGGAGTAGTTACATCCTTTTTAACCTTTCGTACGTGTTTCAACTTTAATGAAAAAAAAATGAAGCAAGAAAAAAACATTGCTGGGGCTCTTTCATTAAGACTCGTACTATTTACCCACCCCAAATCATCAACAAAACAGTCGAGTTTTTTGTGATTCAAACTCTTAGTGCGAAAACGGTTTGAAATAGTTTTCGCGGACGGAGATTTCCTCGAATGAAATGCTCAATAAATTATGCAAAATCAGCTCCGTCGAATGTTATAGGAAAAATCATATTCTTCAAAATAAACATTAACGCTATAATTTAACACAATTGAGTGCATTTTACACTAAATATTGAGTTTCTATCAAAATGAAACCACCAAAACCACTAATTTCAGATCACAAATATTTTCTGCACTCAGGACCAAAAACTGCACATTTGACGCCACCTGAGCGACACGAACACAGGTAACACGGGAATGTGGAAGTAAATCCGAATCACAGTTCCATTTTATCTTTTATTATATATAATGGAAACAGTGAAACAACAATTTGCATTGCAAATCGCACATCACAGAGCCATTTCGGTTCAGGGGCGGACAATAGCGGCGGGGGAGACAGCGGGGGCGGCGCATCTGTCCTAATCTAAGCAGCGCTACCTCGTGACGGCTGCATATTGTGGCGAGCGTTTTTGTGGGCAGTGCAGACCGCACCCGTGTGCTCCGTGTTGTGGTGGGGGCTGGTGTGGGGTGCGTGGTGAGCTGTGATGGTGGCTGGTGTGGGGTGTGTAGCGTGTTGTGGTGGTGGTGGCTGGTGTGGGGTGTCTAGCGTGTTGTGGTGGTGGCTGGTGTGGAGTGTCTAGCGCGTTGTGGTGGTGAATGGTGTGTGATCTGCTGCTTAGCGTGTGCTTGCGTTGAATGATGTGTTGATTGCTGTTCAGCGTGTGACTGTAGTAACTGACGTTAGATCTCCAGTTTAGCGTATGATTGTAGTAACCGGCGTGTGGTGTACTATTCAGCGTGAGATTGTGGTGGTTGGTGTCTGATGTGCTCGTGTGATTGTAGGATATGGTGCGCTTCTTGAAAATGAAATCTGGAGAAGGGTCACCAAAGGAGTAAAACTATATGTGACAGCCATGATTTTACTGAGCATAGGTACGAACAGTAAAAATGAATAGAACATTAAATGTATGGCTTGGCCGGCACGGTTCGCCCCGATGACGTAGCGGTGGGAGCCCGGAGTTTTAGCAACGGGCCAGCGCGGTTCCCTCCGCACTCCTCCAGCTCGCTTCAAGAAGTCTGAGCCAGTACTCGTACCTTTTAGAGAAAATATAATTTTATTATTTAATTTTTATACCTTGCAGGGAAACTAAAGGGTCATGCTGACGCGGCTCACAAAACTTTAGGAAAGATTTAAGATTACTCTATTTTAAGAACCTGCAGCAGCTGAACAATATTAGCCCAAACAATGGCATTTAGCTAGCCAGCTAGACTTTTTGCTAGGTTACAAAAGAGTTTAAGCTTATTTGTGCTTAAAGTTTACAGTTATGTACGGCTCAGACCAAAGTGAAATTTATAATATCCGTTCATATTGGTAATTATTAAAATAATCGACGCACTGAGATGGAAAGAGAACACCGCACTGGAATTGCTTCCCAACTCACAATAAAAGACGTGCTTAGAAGGCCGTTCCTCCGTGCAGTAGGGCTCAAGAGACGTGCGCCGGCCGAGGAGTGCCGCTGAGCCGCTGCGACGCCTCCACTGCGTGAGGCGAAGACAGAATGGCGCGAAGTCGCTGACGGAACTTCCCCATGCAGCGCCGGGCCACGAGAGCGCAGAGCTGCCCCGGCTTCAAGCTTCGGTTTGGAGCTTCACGAAGAGCTTACATGTTTATGAAGAAGTTCGTATTTTCACAATAGTTGACATCCAATTTTCTTCATGGAATAATAAACAAAAATAGAATATTGAATGAAAATGTCTTACATCTAGGTCCCAGGTAAACGACGATTATGTCCCGAAACCAAGGAGAGCTAATGGAGCCTCCTTTCCTGGTGACCGAGTGCTGAAGCCTCAAGCCTGTAGAGTCTGGTAATTTGCGGCAGAACTCATTTGTGTTCTTAATCTGCAGGTGACTCAAGAAGAAGAGCGGTAATCAAGAACAGCAAATGTGTCAGGGTTAGGCTTGTTGGTAGACAAGCCCAGCACAAGCGTTAACTCTTTCCATAGTGCGTTTAAATTTTACTATTGAAATTAGATTTGTTTATAATGGTGTCACAGAAATTAAACATACATTTTGCCCATGGCTCGTTTTATTCGAAAGCGCTCGTGAGACGTTTGACTGCGGTGACTGGGGCGAGGTCCGTTTGTTTGGTAGGTGATTGTAATGAATGAAGTGTGGCTCCTTCCTTGGTGCGTGATTATGGTGCCTGGAGTGCGACCCACTCACGTGGTGCGCGGTTGTGGTGACTGGAGTGTGGTCTGCTCGTGAGGCGTGTGATTGTGATGCCTTGTGTGTATGAACTGCGTAATGGTGTTTTAATGGAAAAATCAATAAAATAACACCATTAATATAATATGAAACTTTGCGGGATGCATATCATCAGAATTCCTTTTGCCTCTCCTTCCTTCCTCTTCTAAGCCTCTCCTCCCTCTTCCCATCATTTTAGCTCAAAAGATTGATCAAAGCTGGAGCACTATTTACCTGAGGGGTGTTTTGAGAGTTTGCTGACTAATTAAAAGGAAACAATGTAACCATTGATCTCTGTTCGAACGTACTCCGAAGACATTTTGTTTGTGTACCAGTCACCTAATGGTCGCTTGACAGTATAGACCGACCGGGGTTGAAAATTTGGCCGGGGCCGGGGCCGGGGCCGGGGTCAACAAATTTGTCATGGCCGGGGCCGGGCCGGGGCCGGGCCGGGGCCGGGGTTATCAAATTTACCCCTGCCGGGGCCGGGGCCGGGGCCGGGGTTCAGACCGTGTCAGGACGTGTCACGACGACGTATTGCATAACGCCAGTTAGTGGCTCAATGCATGTTGAATTACGGTTGCGGTTAGGGGTGTATTTATGTCAAGTCAATAAAGTTTTGTAGACTTGCAGTTGCAGTGCTTGTTGAATTATTTAATACAGGAACAATAATAGTAATTAAATGTACCGGGTGTTCCACAAAAACGTCCCCGACTTTTTAATTGATTCTATCTCCGCTTTAAATTAACATTTTGAATTGTCTTTTTTTCACTATGTGGTAAATCTTGTTTCCTTTTCGAATAATTTAATAGAATTAAAAGGGCGATTTTTAGGAAATCTAATACGTAAAATGAAAAGAAGAACCAATATAAAAGGGAACATTCTATTAATGGCAAACGTTTCGGAATCTCTGATTCCATCACCAGTGCTGTAAAACAAGGAATGAAAAACGATAATGAACAAATTGCGAAAAAGCTATAAGAAATTAATATCACTATACCTACATCGTAAAATAGCTACTATGCCTAACCATTAAAAATAAAAACACAATTTCTCTTAAATATTCGAAGCCATACGTACACATACACCTAAATTCTAGCAATCAAACCAACACTCAATAACATTTACATTAAGTAACAGAACTGCATACACACACAGACACGCACACACACACATTCCAACACACTTCTATTTACACAGTTGGGGCAATATTTAATTTCATCGCACTTTGATCATTATTTAGCTGAGGTCTATGAATAAAAATGAACATTGATTCCAAAATTATAAGATCAAATTCCTCTGTAGTTCTACTAAGTGTGGAGAAATTATAACTTTTGAGAGGGTGTTTTGAACTATGGCAATGATCTCTGATGGCTGACTGGGAGGGAGATGAGTATGTACGGCCAATTCTATGGGAGATACCAGAGTGTTGGCTGTGACGAATAAATTGCTGGAGTGTGGTACTTCCAACGTAGGACGGCAGGCAGCAATCATATTTATACAAGTAGTCACAACCATTTCTCAGGCACTCTTCCAAACGCTATTTCCTATTGAAAAATAAACTTATTTTAAAACTATTTCTATAAAATGATAACACGTCAATGAAAGTAAAATGAGAGTGTATCAGAGATAAAAGATCCTTTCTCATCTCCTTGAAAAGATAGCCCAAGAAAGAGAGCTCGACGAAAACTTCCTGCTTTGGTGAGGTCAGAATTGTACACGAGAGGAAATTTTTTTGTCTAAAAACTTTTTAACCAGATTGTTAATTAAAGATACTGTGGAAAATTCTTCCCACATACTCGTCGTATTGCCTTTGGTGGCAGAGCCATACGCCGCTTTCTTGCAGTCATTTGTTGCCGCGGAGCTTGAGCGGAGTAAAGGTATGGTGGGCGGATGATTTTTTAGAAAAAAAGAAAAAACGGCATTGACACATAGACTGGAGCAGCGGCAGGCTGAGCAGCACCTGGAGGGTACCATTTATTACCTCTTACGTAGCCACGAGGTTATGTATTCCTTTTCTTCACTTACTTTCCTATTTTTGCTTTGTTTAAGTTTGTGTGCGTGTGTTGTGAATTTCTTTATTTTTGTTTTGAGACATTATCTTGGTGTTCAGGGCGTTAATAATTCTAACTAAATTAAAAGGCCAGTGGCCAGTAAACTACTTCGGAGGGAGTTCTTAACCATTTAAAGTGCTTCTTCTGAAGTGTGTAAACCTACTTGTTTACGGTGAATTCCTGATACTTGGAGGAAACTGTAACGGTTTCTTCCTGAATTCATCTAGCTTTAGTTATATTGCCTTGGTGCTTGTTTCATCTCCCTTCTATTAACTACTTACCTGATTACGTACTTCCGCCTGAACACCGTTCTACCACTATTTTCATCTTTTTTTCCGTTACTTTAACAACCTCTGGGAGTGGCCTATCGACCCACCGAGTGGAAATTAACTTGGGTGAGAACTCGCTGGTTGTTGGAATTACTGAGATTCGTGATCTGACATATTACGTCTCTATTCTACCGTCGTAGCGGCCCATGTTAATTTGTGTTTGTTTCCGCTCCTAGTATGTCCTGCTGCTGCTGGTATAGTTACCGCTACCCTGGGAGGCTGCCGTCAGTTGCTTCACCGTAACGCTGGCTCGAGGGTTTTGTCAGGACTCGAGTGCGATTCTGGGGCTAGCTGGCGCTACTGTGGGGTGCGTTCTGGGAGCTGAAATATCCTGTAATTAATTGTCGTGCATAACTTGAATTACCTAATGACCTAATTTTCTAGTTTCTTTTTTCTGTTTACTCAAAGAATTCATTTGTCCTTCCAGGAAGCTGCCCAGACCGACCGGTTCCTGCTGCTCTTCCTTAAATCTCGTTTACTACATAACCTAAAAGTGCGGTTGCAGCAGTCCTGCTGCTCGCTTAATGGCGTCAACCGCTGTCTTGTTAGTTCGGATGCAGCAGCTTGTTAAAACTGCTCTAGTGCAATAGGTTCACCTACCTACTTTGTCACACCTGTAACGTTAGCTGTTGCTTCTCTTGTGGTGTAATTTAACTTAACGAGCACCCGTGTCACTTATGCCATTTTTTGAGGTAAAGCGAAAGCTTTTTTAATCAAGCGCTCTAAGCGCTAAGTTTTAACTTATACCAATAAAATAATAAATGTTAAATAAATCCTTTTCTAAAAATACTCTATACGCGGCCTGTACGGCTCTTTAAAATTATTAACGTGTTCGGCCTGTACGGCTCTTTAAAATTATTAACGTGTTCGGCCTGTACGGCTCTTTGAAATTATTAACGTGTTCGGCCTGTACGGCTCTTTAAAATTATTAACGTGTTCGGCCTGTACGGCTCTTTAAAATTATTAACGTGTTCGGCCTGTACGGCTCTTTAAAATTAGTTGTGTGGCCCTGCGGCTATTTAAGAATCTTTCAATAAAACGTGAATAAACTTATATGTTCGTTTCTAAACTTCCTGCAAGTGTGAATACTTTTACAATACTGGGTATTTATTTTGTACAATAACTTTGTGATATATTTCACTTCGTCATGAAATACTTTATATGAATTTGAAATACAGTATGATCTATGCAATAATGTAGTGACACTTGTTTTACTATAATCCTTGTAAATGCAGCTGAAGAAATTGGTACATAATCCCGTAAATGTAGGTTTTCTATAAACAGAAGTGGTGAACGTTAAATTAGTTTTCTTTACGAGAACGTCTAAAAATGGCAATTTATCATTCTGCTCAGTTTCCATAGTGAAATTTATCTTGGCGTGATATCCATTTATGTAGTCAAAGAATTGTAGGGCCTCTTCCTGTGAACGATGCATTCACAGTAGGTATTTCACAAGGTATTTCACAGTAGGTATTTTATTCCTTGTTTTACAGCACTGATGATGGAATCAGAGATTCCGAAACGTTTGCCATTAAACGAATGTTCCATTTTATATTGGTTCTTCTTTTCATTTTACGAATAACTTAAGTTTTTGAAAATCGTTTAATAACCATTTCACAGTGATCGATTTACTGAAAGAAACCGAAAAACTATTTGTTCAAAGGAAAAGTTTAAAAACAACAGTGGTGATCTTCTTCATTTCTCAATACCTACTGTGAAGGAACGCGTTTTCAAAACATCACCTCCATCATTAATAATTCTTCGACATCGAGTTGAAGTGTTTCAAGAACTAAAAGAAAACGGTGAAATGATCCGCAAAACTCTTCGTTTAATAGTGGCTAGAAGTAATGCTTGCCTTGAGAGAAATTATGGGTATATCGAAGGGTTCTAAATTACTTTTTTATTTAAATTTTATTTAATGTATTGATTTGTTACTCTTTTAGGTTTTGTTCGTTCGGTTTTTTGGAAAGTGCAAAATAAGTATGAATATGAATATTGTTTTAAAATGTTTTCCTTCGAAAAATTTGTTTTTCTATCCGTTTCAGTTAATCGATCAATGTAAAGTTGTTATTAAACGATTTAAAAAAAAATTATTCGAGAGTAAAATAAAATTCATTACATTCTGAAAAAATGAAAATTAAAATATGTAAATTTAAAGCGGAAATATAATCAACTAAAACTCAGTGACATTTTTGTGGGACACCCGGTATAATGACTATAAGTAGTGCGTTAGCAGTAAGGGATTACTTTCACAAACCGGTGAAGAGTGTAGGAATTGCAGTGTGCACCATTTGTGAAGCGAATATACGACGAGGAGCGGCTGGTGCATCTTAGAAAACTTTCTCGACTAAATCTTTATGGAGCTCTCTAAAATCGACACAAAATGATCAATTCCTGGAAGCTGAAGAAAAACCAAACATCGAATAAGAATTGAAAAATAGAAACAAAAAGAACAAGAAGAAAAACTAAATGTCAATGTATTGAAAGGCAGTTTAGCTAGGTTGCAGCAGTGACAAAACTGCCGATTGCAGTAAGTCGTCTTTGTCTACTGGCAAACAGCTGACTTTAAAAAAAACCTTTACTCAATCTAAAAACTGGGAGCCAAATAATACTGACCAAGTACATAGAGAGAAATTATTAATTTACTGGTTTTGTGACGCGCTCAATCGTTGACCCTATGGGAAAGGAAACTTTTTTAATTTTGTAGGGTTTTTGAATAAGAAGTTTCAAGTTCTATCAGAGATGGTAATTACAACAAGACTAATTCCGGACCTCAGTATCCAAATTCAGTTTGCTATTTCAGGGAAAATACAAAAGTAAATTAACGAAAATAGCGTCTTCTCAATAACTGCTGATATTAGGACCTCTCCAAGTCGAGATTCTTTCATGTCAACAACTGTGCACTGGATTATAATTACACTGGATGGTAGCATAGATACTGCTTTTTCTTCTCAGTGACTGCATGTTCTTCAGGATTGCAATGAAATCGCAAATCTCTTGAGAAATCTTTTTAAATTCATTTAAAAGACACGTGAATTTTTCACGAGCAGGTAGCCGGGCACACTACGCTTTATTCTCTTCAAATTATTAATCCAAGTCAAGTTCAAATTAATCCAATTCAAGTTCAAATTAATTTAAATCAACTTCAATTTAATCCACGTCAAGTTCATATGAATCCAAATCAAATTCATATCAATCCAATTCAAATTAGACCAAGTCAAGTTCAAATTAATCGAAGTAAGTTTAAATTAATCCAAATCAAGTTCAAATTAATCCAGCCCCAAGTTGAATTAATAATCAACATAAATCCCTCATTAATTTGAGCGTTTTTGTATTAAAAATGTATCTGTTGGATGTGATGAGCAAGAAAAACGTTTTTCCTTTAAGCAAGGAACACATAAAATTTCTGCAGTGTTAAAACAAGCTGTCGTAAAATGTGCTAAGTATCCTCCAGCATCAGGAGGCAGAGTGCGATTCAGATCTTTGGGCGGAGTAACAGAAGTCAATTATAAAATCTTCGTATTATACTACACATTAAAGTTGTTTTATAATTCTAAATTAATGGCAGCATGTATCCATTCAAATAATTATGTTCATAGTTACTTTTATGTTACTGATACACATAATATCGAGGATTTATTTACACTCATTTGAAGATTTACATGCCTGAAATTCCACTTTATCACATTTATGAAATCATATGTGCATGCAATTACAAATGATTGCCACTGGACGATGTGTAGATTTAACCTTTATAAGAAATGAGCAAATGCGATTCACTGAGTACTTATGTACGATACCATTTGATTACAATTTATATGAGTACATTACTACAAAGATACAATTCTGCAATAGCAATAAAAATTGGGCCAACCTTTCAAATGAATACGCCTAGGCAAATATATCATCGCGAACGGTGAAAAAAATTGAAACCTGTTTTTACAAAAATCGTTTGAACAAGCAAAAACAGACTTCGTTGCTAAATTTCTTTTAAAGGTTAAATCTACATATCATCAAATGGTAATCTTTCGTAGTTGCATGCATTTATGATTTTATATATGTGATTAAACGAAATTTCACGCATATAAATCTCTATATGAGTAATTAAATCCTCGATACTACTATGTGTATGTGCATGTGTAACATAAAATTGTATTTGAACATAAATGTTTGAATGGATGCGCACTGACATTAATGTAGAATTAAAAAAACTTTAATGAATGAATGGTTAATACGAAGTTTTTATAATTGATTTCTATATGTTACTCCGCTCAAAGATCTGAATCACACTCTGCCTCCTGATGCTGGATACATAGCACGTTCAATTTGAATTTGACTTGCATTAATTTGAACTTGACTCGGATTAATTTGAACCTCACTCGGATTAATTTTAATCTGACTTGGATTAAATTGAACTTATCTTGCATTAAATTGATCTTGATTTGGATTAATTTGAAGTGAAAAATGTGTAGTAAAAAACTAAAAACCCCGGCCAAAACCCCGGCTTAGGGCATTATTTTGCCGGGGCCGGGGCCGGGGCCGGGGTCTGCAAAAATTATCGGGGCTTGCCGGGGCCGGGGCCGGGGTCAGCCAAAACGGCCGGGGTTGGCCGGGGCCGGGGCCCCGGTCGGTCTATACTAGACAGCGTACACGAAAAAAGTACCGCCAACTCCTGCCACGTCCTGTTCCTGACTCGCTATTCAATCTCTGATTTCATGTGACGGTTTGTATTCGGGAACAAACGAATCCCTCCATTTTTGAGTTGTGATGCATTGTCACACGCATCTTACTGATGCGTCTGGAATAAATCACAAATTCTACTGAATGTGTTGGAATAAAGCCTGTAGTGAAAGTGCATGGACTTCTATTTTCTACATTACCATCGATCTTTTTTTAAGCGACCCCTACAAGCAGGAGTCTGCCTCGATAACTGTCTTCCGCAGTTCAACGCTTGTGTTTCGGAATTTTGCCCCATGCATTTTTTAGGGACAATATTGGAGGGAGTCGCAGTGGGAGAGGAATTACAGTCGTCAGACTCCAGAATGGGCTGAATAGAATAATCTACTTGTTGAGTTTTGGCGATCAGGAGGGCCATATTCTCTTGGACATGAACCAGAATATGGTCCCAATACCTCTGCATGATGAATGCGAGAGTGCGTTGGTGTGTGAGAAAATGGAAAGATAATTTTTAATACCTTCTGGTTTCAATAGGCGGAGCAGTCAGTTTATTTTATACATGGTGTAACAAGATCTACTTTTGTTTGAATCCACTATCCTGTATTCAACCCACAGGGTCACATGAACGACACTGAGGCATTTCATTATTGAATAAATCATTTTTAAGTAAATGTGGGAGGTAAACGTCACTCTTCGGTAGGGTACGTTAGAGAGGGAAAGAGAGCGAGAGGGAGAACATCGGAAACTGTCTCCTCACGTAATCTACAACAAAACAGAGAACGTACGTAACACCGTGTTGAATATACAGACGTACACGAGACGAAATTATTTGAATTCTAAGGACATGACACACCATTAGTACAACCCATATGCTTCTAAAGTTCATAACGGCATACACACCTGCTGTACGGTGGGCGTTCCGAAGTGGCTTTGGGAAACTATGGAGTTGGAGAAGTCTGAGGGTAATCACATCGAGTGTAATTATCCAAATTTGTCGAACCAGCACAAAGTGTAATGAACCCTAAGCTATACCTCATTCAGGAATTTGACTTAATTTCACGACATAGCTCAAAACATTCTGCACATTTATCTTTCATTTCACTACACGCTTTAAAAATAGCAACTTACATGGAAAAATGGAAAAGATCAGACAATTTTTTATCATTTTCTGCGTAAAAGAATTAATAACACCCTAATCGTTGAGAGAAAGTGATTTTGAGCACCTTTTTCCGAAAGCAAATGAACTCTAAAGGAGAAGAGATTTGTTAAAAACATTCAACGTGAAAACTTTTCTGCTCTCAGCTCATCAACCTCAGATCAGCGAACCTAGAAAATTATTTATTCGATTACAACGGCCGGCATGCTCCGTAACCCTCTCGTGTAGTGCTCGGTGATTAGAACCCATCTACTGCGGTGCGCAGTGCACACTTTTGAACTCGAATTCAGGAGAATATCGCAAATACAGCGGTAGAGCATCCGTGAAACAAATAATGAACCAATTATGTGCTTATTACCTAAAATATTGTGGAACAGACTATTGTAAATAGATTTTCACATAATTCAAAGTTATCTCAATTCTGGGGATGGTGCCAAAAGAATGGAGAACTCAATACTCAAATGTAAACAGAAAATGGGCTTTCTAACCGAACCAGATGCTGCAAAGATAAGTACATGTACAGTGCAAGTTGGGGCAAACTGAGTGAATTTTACACTGCCAAGCTAATAAGGGGGACAGTTTATGGAGTTTAAAACTTTTATCATAAAAATGGGAGTAGTTTAAACACACGCTAAAAAAGTTAACTCGCATCAAGCGCCGAAGCAAACCGTTGTTTTAAGAATGATAAGCGTTCATGTCAGTCAAGTTCCGCGCATTATTACTTCAAACTCTTTAGCGGACACGATGCGATGTTACTAACTATTTAGATACCCCTTGAAAGAAAGTACGTCAGACTTCTGGCTGAGACAAACAAAATTGGCTAAAACACTTGAACCAAAAAAAGTTTGATATATGACATAAAGGTTTTGAGTTACTTATGTTCGTGAAAATGTTTACAAATGTATAAGAATTGGACATTAACACTGTCGTACCTCTTTTTTGTCAGTGGAGAGACCGATGAACAAATCTAGGCAAACAGCATAATTTTAATAAAAAAACAAACTTAGCAATGTTATGAGCTATATTGAAATTTCATCAAGAACTTTGCCTCACCCTGTGCACTAGATCACTAATCAGAGCAACGTACTTTTATTTCTTTGCTCACTCAATCTTATTTATACAGCCATGGAGTGCTGATACTGTTTTATATTCAACTTAATTTGTAATATCTGCTCACGGTCAAAGATTTTGGCAACGTATTACTTGATCGACTTCAATTGTACATCAAGATATCGACCACCTCTCATCAACAAAAAAACGTATATTTTCTTCGCATGATTTTTAATTACCTATGTTTTAGTGGATTTAGCATAATATAGTATGTATTGCAATTTTTCAATTGTAGCTACTGTGCAAGATGGAAAGGCAAAACATCACAGATAATACACAACCTGATGAGAACAAGCAGATAGTGACAGACAATGTACAGCGTGACAGATGCTGCACAACATGACAAGACAATGTACAGCATGGCAGATGCTGCACAACATGACAAGACAATGTACAGCATGGCAGATGCTGCACAACATGACAAGACAATGTACAGCGTGACAGATGCTGCACAACATGACAAGACAATGTACAGCGTGACAGATGCTGCACAACATGACAAGACAATGTACAGCATGGCAGATGCTGCACAACATGACAAGACAATGTACAGCGTGACAGATGCTGCACAACATGACAAGACAATGTACAGCGTGACAGATGCTGCAAAACATGACAAGACAATGTACAGCATGGCAGATGCTGCACAACATGACAAGACAATGTACAGCGTGACAGATGCTGCACATCATCATAAGATAACGTAGAACGTCCATCTTTAACTCTTGTCATACTTTATCTGAATAAATCTTCATTCGCATCGAAATTAACACATGTCACTGTACAAATATGCCTCACAAAGAAATCCTAATATCGTACGTCCAAACTTAAATCTAGCACCCAACCAAAATCGCAAAATATTCTGCGCTTTCTACAATCCTAAATCATCAAAACAAAACCTCATTTGGTGCTCAAAAAACAGAATCACCTCACGAAGATAACGCCACAGCAGTGTCCGGCTCTCCTACTGCTGGGATTTCACATCGGTGTCATGGCTTCCACTGAACTTGGATCGGTGAGCGCTAATTTCTGGGAAAAAATAAAAGAAACATGTCGGATTTCCAACCAGTTCACACCATCGATATGATGCAGGGGACAGCATAAATTCTTTTATGCCGACTTGCCAACGCTACGGGCCACAGCTCTTGGGTCAGCTAAACTTGCTTTGAAAAAGTAAAACGTTGCCTGCTGCGCCTCTACGAAGTCATTAAAAAGTGTGTTACCTGAAGAAGCTCTAAAAATACTGTCCATCTCTGAGCGAGTCCAACCATTTCTCCAATATGGAACCAAAATAGGACATGAGGTAACAGACATAAAACAAATGTACTTTCCACTTAACAAAGGAGAGCTAGTAGAGCAATAATGAACTTGGAATACAATGGCCAAAAAAATAATCAATCATCTAAATACCCAGAATTACATAAGCTCTCATATCTCTCATTGAATGAACTTCACTCATTAATTTCATGCGAGAGACTTTGAATAATGAAGGCGATAAAAATACTAAACAATTAGTAAATTCGTAAAATGGTCATCGCAATCATTTAACTAAAAATCGAGGTGAATTCATACTCCCTTACCAAAATGAAAACTCGATCTCGATACCATTTCCACAACCATTTAACACGAAATAGAAGTAAATTCATGCTTCCCTATTATTCAAAGGCCCGGTCGCAACGCAGTATCATCTTCGCTGGAACTAAAACTTGAAACTCAATACCTGCGGAGATCCGCGAAAGTAATTCTGACAAGGTATTCAAAAGAAATCTTGAGTCTCACTTTCTATCAGAATACTAGTCGTGTAAGATCACCAAGTCAAATCTTGCCTCCTATCATGTGTGGTCCTAATAATGTAATTTGCCGTGGGTAACATCGCCGATCTTCAGTCTGCTCTTAATTCTTTTATCGAATATACTGTTGAATATAGCCGATTTGACCAATATTGTGAAATGCAGCATCAAGTATCGAGTTAATTATCTCATTGATCAGTCTAATGCGAAACTAGGTTAAGTGAATTAGGTTAAACATCATTGTACACCTTAGAATAACGTGATGGTATGATGCCCTAGAAGTCGCTGAACTTGTTCGGGCCCACAGGTAGCTATACTCAAATTTTACTATTGTACTAGACTTAAGAAACATTCTACTTCTGTATCACCTGTGTTAAATAAATTTTTTAAATTGTTTGTTTGTTTACGTTGAAGTTAAGGCTTGGAACTCGGTGCTTACTAACATCTCTTAGAAAAACGATTTCAGAACACATAAAAAATCTCGAGTATGATTGGTCATTTTAGTTTTGACGAAGCGAGCTGCTAAGAAATAGCTATCTCTTCTCTGCCTAAAGGAATAATTTATTTTCAATTCTGAAATAAAGCTACTGTAAATTAAGTATATCTTTGAACATATAGATCTCGCGTACAAAATGATAAAATGTCGTAAATTGAGTGTCTATCATTTTCCATCCTCACGCGCTAAACAACTATTCGATCAGCCTATAGTGTAGGTTCACTTAGTGTTCTAGAGTACTTGATATTGTAAGTATCATGGCATAAGGTTTGCAAAAGATACCCAAGAAATTATAAAACTTGGGCCCACAAGTACATTTTAACCTACCCACCATAACAGTTCTACGTAGTGATTCCACTCTTGCGTTTCTTCTGGATGTAATTTCTTCAAAAGATTGTTTTCATCGGTAATAGATCCACCCACCCCCTGATTATTCGCTTATTCATGATTGCTGCACAACCGCCCAAACGTGATCTTGCGATCATGAAGTTTTACAAGATTTCCAGTAGTGCCTCAATGTCAATATTTTGAGGAATCAACTTGAACAACTCATCGCGTCGTGGCCACATTTTAACAGTGACAAAACGCCACTACGCTGAGAAAAACTGGCCCAAATCCACACGCTTTTGTGTCAACAAAAATTAGTGAAAGCATCACACTTTTGTGTGTCATAAACCTAATTAAATGGCGTGCATAAATGTGCCAACGGTGACGCACTTAGAGTAAGTTAGCATCATTTCCCATAAATGTTTAACTTTCTCAAACTGGCTAGTGATTATGCTAGTGAGCAAACAGTATAGAAAAATTTGAAGAAAAAAATGGAACGGATCTCAAAGTTTCTTCGGAAAATTACATTTTCTCCGCAAATTCCATATGCAGTTCATTTTTAAGAAGAATTTTTGGCTAATTAAAACGATAATATTTAGCTTAACATTCTATACCGCTTCAACATGTAGTAAAAGGAATTCATCAATATGAATCAGGATATCTGTGAATAATCTTATGACACAGATAGGTGTGTCAAAATTTCCATGAGTGTGTGTACAGGCCTTTCCTTTGATCGACTGCCACACCTCAAACCCCTGATAGGTTTATCGACTTGTTTCCTCTGATGTTTAAGTGCGTGGCTCAATTTGACAGCTTAGTTATCCAGAAATGTTAGATATATTTCAATTAATATTTATTCTTTTTGATTGTTTCATTTATCGACCTCCTTTCTCTCTACTGTCGCTACTTATAATTAATTCATTAAACTTTTTAATATTTATACACATCGAATTTACATTTATTCTGTTACCACAGTGCTTAATTTTGCAATAACGTTAGTTACGCTGGAGTACAAAATTTCATCATGCGCTCAAGCATGGCAGCAGTAGACATAACTTTTGCAGTGCTCCTTGGTTTCATTTCTTCCTTTAACGCATCTGTTAGCAAGATTTCCGTACTAGATTGTTTATTTTCGAAATTTGAGTTTTTTCACTAATAAATCTCAATTGGCTTTTAGCATCTCTTGGGCTCAGATTGTTATTGATTGATTATTCTGTTGCTGGTTGTGTTATTTCGACGTAGCACGACGCAGTGCTACACAAATTCATCGCCAATTTCGTCTTGTTTTCATTTCTTGCACATCGCGCGCTACGTTGCATCAATCTTCAACGCATTCTCAATCCGAACAGTCTGATGATTTAAGAGTCTTACCTCCATCTATGCTTACTTCATACTTACGTGTTTTATTCATGCGTATTTGCTTTATTATTTCTCCACAACGTCAACAGGTCACCTTCTCTCTCACACAGGTGGTCGAATTTTGCTTTCTTCGAGGTATTTTTGGTCGAGCCCACAGCGCTGACGCTGATGTTTTACTACAGATTTAATCGAGGCATGATGGTGGCACAAGGGTTAATTGCTGACTTTATATGCCGTTAAAGCAAATATTGAGCACCGCCTAACTGAGCGTAGTGAGTCCTAATGGACTCGAACGAGCGAGCTTTTTGTGACTGTTTCAGTGGAAGGCTACCGAAACACTCAAATCCTTCGCCTCCATCGCCTCCATGTAATTGTGCTTACCCAAGCGAGTTGTCGAGTCGTACACGATGGTCAGCTACGAGAGTTACTGATTCGTCTCCTTGCGAAATCAGGCAACTGTAAACCATTCCATGAATTAAGTTGAGTTTTAGTTGCAGGGTAAAAACAGCACACGTGAGCGCTGTAGACGTTGTTTTCATATTATTTCAAGACCTAACAGAAGAAATAATTAAAGTTCAACAATTTATAATACTGCCAAACTTATGAAAGCATTACCGTCGGATAACCGTTCAAATAGTCTTCTCAGAATAATTTTTCCACCGGGTTAGTCATTTCGAAATATTATTTTCATGAACTTCTCATGAGAATAATAATAAATTGCAGGAGAGAGATCAAACTGCATGTGAGCTTAATTTTGAAATCGTTCATGTCGATATTAGTGCCATCGTGTGTGACGTTAAAAATTTGTTTTTGAAAATAATTTATTGATGGAGTTGGAGCTCTCAGGATATTAGTACTAGAGTTTTTCAAAAATGCCTCGCAAATTAAATGGAGTGTTTTTGTGCACTTCAGTGAAGTTTTTGAAGCCTGTAAGTACACTGAGATAAATAATTTCCAGCATTACCGCTGCAACGCATTAAATGAGGACTGCACTTATTTACGCTGATCAATCTCTCTCAGATTCAGATTCTTTTTTTTAGATTTGGCGGCCGAGCGGTGAGCGATTCATAGCACTCACATCAGCTCTCACTCACAAAGTGATGATTTGCAGAATATTAATCCCAACTTTTTCTGTACGTGTGATGTTTAAACACGAGGAAACAGAATGTTTTAATTAGCATGTTAAATCATTCATAGTACATAACATTTTTTCAGGATTCCCTTCTAGGAAAAGAAGATAAATAAGTTTTTCATTATATTAGCTTACGATAATATGAAAATAATTTGATAAGTAGAAGTTATTTTGTGTTTTCATGTTATTAAGTCCCAGCTTCAGAACTATATTATTTAATTCCCTAAGAAATTTCTGTATAGCTAAAAATTGCACGGTATCAGAAACGTTTTGTAACCCAATTTCAGACTAAAGACTCGTTCTCACTAGAATTATATAGAGTGCGTCGCATTTCTTGACACTTTCACAAACCGCCAGTTCTATTCAGTGCTATCTATCACCGTGGCAAAACGACACTCGGAGATTATTATTAAAATTTAACAAAAGATATCAACCACTAGCCCTGCACAGAGAAACACAGTCCGGAAAAATTTTTGGCCTCAGCTTGGGTTTGATCGCGACACTCGTTCAATTACCCTGTACTCCTTTTCCTCTCATCAAACATATTTCAAATTTATTGTATTGCATTTACGTTCAAAGTAATATAAGTTTTCTTATTAGATGCAGAAAAATATTAATCACAGAGTTGAAAGCACGCAGCTTAAAATATGTCTTGTTATCAGCAGTGCTCAAGCGATGCTTTTATCATTCTTTAACGCGATGTTTTTCTAATCTCTGACCTTCATCTGCGTTAACTAGGAGGTGTCTTCAAAAAGTATCAAAAATTTAGCAGGAAAAATGCATTTATTTATTTTCAAATCCCGTTCACTGCATGCTTCCCTTCGAAGTATGTAGTCTCCTTGGTGATGCGCACATTTCTCCCATTGTTCCGTCACCGTAGGAAACACTTCGGGAGCGTAGTTTTTGGCATAGTGAGCAATCATGCTGTCGCATTCCGCATGATATCTTCTCTTGACTGAGATGAGGTCCCTTTTAGAGGTATTTTCAGCTTGGGAAATAGCCAAAAGTCACAGGGAGCCATGCCGGGTGGGCATGGAGCCTGACGAATTAACTGTAGGAATGTTGTGTTCGGCGCTGAAAGCCGGAATCAAATGGGCAGAATGGGCAGACGCATTATCATGATCAAGCTTCCAAGTTTTTGTTGCTCACATGTGTGCGATATTTTCGATTTGAATTGTCAAGTTTTCTAAGTTTTCGCTCTAAATCAGTGAAATATTTTATATATACTTGCATTAAGCTGAATTACTTGGCTGGGTTCTCAGTAACTCGTAGTATGAAAACCACTTGGGACACAGAACATTAGACGAGTTTTGATAAACTATGGATTTTTCTTTCATCGTTTGCGGAACATTCAGCAATTTCTTATTCAGGTATTCAGTAGTTAATAATTATTTTTTCAAAACTGTGGAGCGTTTAATACAAGCTAATTTACGGGAATTTGCTCCTACACATTCTATAAAAAATTGATAGAGGAATTCCCTTCTTAATCATTATCGATTGATCATCATAGCTTAAATTCAATCTATTTCTTTCCTCCTTCGTAAACTCAGAAACTTTATCCAGTCAGTTATTCTTCAGGAAAGTTTTAGCTTTGCTAATTGATGGATAAAATAAAAATAAAAACAGTTAACCCCACAATATTTCAAACCCTTCATTTACCCTTCAACTTTACCAAAAGATTGACTCCGTTTGTCAGTTTATAAATGTTCCCAAACGTCCTGACTCAACTAAAGAATGCGATTCAGGCTAGCTGCAATTTTAAGAAGTAACAAATAATTCACAGTTCTGTGAATTTTTAAATTATGTTAATAAAATCAGACTTAGCAACATGAAGCCATTTGGCAGGAGCTCGTGGGATTCCCAACTCGTGCTCGCGCAACTTCGGTGTGAGGAGCAAGAGAGACAGCTAGGACTGCGATCGATTGAAGCCAGTTACAAGGAACGCTGATGTTAAAACTGCTCTTAAGTGCAAATATTGTAGCCAGTTTTGAAAATGGGTTTAAAAAAACAAAAAATTTAAAGACGCTACAAATTCAAGCATTGCTCGTAAATTACTGTATTCGTTTTTTCAATTTGAATTCTAAATGGACAACGTTCTCTCGTAAGCTTATGTGCAAATCAATTATACATGATACTTCCAACGGTTAATAGGTATCTCTAAGACGAACCAAATGGTAACTACACATGTAGAGTCAATTGAAATCTTTTGCAGAAAACTATAGAAGTAGTCTCATTGTCCACTTCTCAAAACTCAGCGACAAGATTTTCCCCCGATTTTATAATTCAGTGTGATGTAAGCTGATTTGCAGCATTGTTTTGTGTTGTTTTGCTTATATTATGATCGTACTGTACATGTCTCCACACTGACCCACCAGTGAACAACACCAGTTACGCGCAAAACTTATCATTTCTTATTGCTTCATTTCACTTATACTTTCCTGAGTTTGCCTCGGTGAGCATTCTTGAATTTTTGATCCAAGCATTTTGAAGGCGACAGTTCAAAAAAACAGAAGGGGTAAATACTAACGTTTTAAATGAATGTCACACAAGTTTCCAGGCGATTATGTTTTGGTGGGGAGGTTCTAGCTAGGAACGTTTTTTGTTATTTTGCTATACTGTGACACAAGTGCGTCCTATAATTTAGGGATTAGATCTAAACTTTAACTTGCCGCACACGTGAGGGAAATTCATAACGTGCTCGAAGGAATCATTTGGATGCCAGCACTACTGTACGAGAAACAAGATCTGAATTTCACCAACACTTCATCGCCCACGTCAAACTAAATTTCATTGAGGCGGGTGGCCGCGTAACTGAGATCATTTCAATAATTTCAGCCCAAAATCATTTCTGAACTTGTAATTTTTTGAACTGTCGATGGCTTCGCCATCCGCGGAGAAGATTGTTATGACTTTCATTACAGTCATGATTGATTTCTGGCGAATTCTCTTTTATTATAGCTAATTCAAACTGAGAGAAGCGGAAAACGATTATGAAACCTTATGTCAGTTTTAATTTAAACTGATTATGTCAGTTTTAATTTTACATTATAGAAGATGCCAGTAGTAAGACCAGAGAAATTTTAAAATTGCTATCTATGTAGAGTCCATGTATGTTATTATGCTAGTCATAAGCCAGCTTTTCTACTTACAGTAAATTAATGAAATGTTTAAAGACACAAACGTCTAAACAGCGTGGAACTTCCGGACCCAACGCCGAGTCTAACTCCATTGGCTGGGTCTACAAATAAGTGATCTTAATTGCTTCACGTTGAAAAGCTTTCGGCAATCCCTTTACCTCATTTGGCATGTCCACGCAGCGCAAGAATGTTCTGCGACTGATTGAAGAGTTCTTTTGTAATCAGTGTAGCCCTACAAAGAGACGCGTCGCAAAAAAATAAACGCCCATGCTGGGCAGCACTTTAATAGCATTGATGTCGGCTGCTTTTCAACTGACGCAAGAGACTTTCTGACTCGAAACTTCCATGTTGTCTGTTGTTTGCCTAATGATGACGTAATAGGCCATTAACTTAAAATCATTATGTATCCTGAGGGAAAGCACCCCTTGAGTCAACTGCGTTAATAATTCAAGTTGATCAATACTCTTTTCGCTCTGCTTCAGCTTGTTAATGATGACACATAACGGTAAAATACGACATTATTCTTCTGTGTGTTCGACCTGGACACCGTTAATGAAAAATTCTGGCTCATTGGCTTGAAACTTCCAAATGGAGATTACCTTAAATCATGCACTAGCGAGAAATTTGAAAGCTGACTTTGAAGAGGTAGAGTAGAATTCTGAAGTTAATCTATATAGATAATTTTTGTACGCTTAAAACAATTTATGCTATCACAGGGAAGCTTTTTACTGCAGGTGAAATCTAGTATGGTCCAAATTTATGATCTCTTGTAAAATATTTTGCCGATTTACGCATAGATTGCGGTTATTTCTCTGTGCGGTCAAAGGCCATTGAAATCAAACAAAAAAGTCTCGTTGATAGAGTAAAACTTTTGAGTAGTTTTTCGTTGAGGAAGATGTAAGAAATCACACGTTGCATGTTTTTAATAATAAAAGAGACCTATTTCAGATGGAAATAATTTGCATATTTTAGCTTTGAAATTTTTATTTAAAAAAGTATTTGAGTGAATCTTTCATCCTAGATGCCGCAAATTTTCTTGAGCCGTTTTACACAGAATCTCACAAATCCTGCTCTGTATCTCTCAGGAGTTGAGTTAGGTTTTTGAAATATATTTTTGAATTTCTTTAGATTAATGCCTTTCATAAATAATTTGTTAACTAACTTACTACGATAACTAATTTCTAAATCTTACATACATCACTTCCTAAATTTAGCCATTGAACATATCAGAGCTCCATCAGACGGGAAAGATTATCAGAAAAATTCCGGATCTACCAAGCCAGACAAAAAATTATGCTGATTTACGGCTGGCGATGAAGTTGTCCATTCTCTTTTCAACATGCAATCCTTTGAGTGATTTTTCAGTTGTTATTGCTCGGAGGATCTTGAACTCTTTTAAACTTAAAATACTAATTCATTATGAAGTATTTAGTTTAATAGATATTAAGTAAAAAAATTTAGAGTTTGTAGTTAGAACAGCAAATTTTATTAAGCGAATTGAATAACATTTTTCAATATATTTATTTACTAATAAATCATATCCTTAGGACAAGGGTGCCTAATAACAGAATTAATGTTCAAAAACAAGATCCAATATCTTGATGACATTCGTCAAACAGTTTTTACACCGTACAATCAAATTTGAACATTGTGCAGGGATTATAAGCTCACCGGAGAAAAAATAGTTTCATGGTACTAAAATGGTGTAAGACCTACACGAGCTCCAATAATGGCGGCAATTCTGGACGAGATCGAGTCTATAAGTGTCCTAATGTACATGTGATCGATTTTAAATCACTCCTGTTTAACTAATCTTTTAGTGTAGCCACAGAACGTGAACAATCTTCTAGACTTCCAGCTTGTTCTAAGTGGTGCCACGAATTTTTTATTGGATTCCCCAGTGAGGACTTAGCTGGCCAGTCTCAATGTCTGACATATCCTGGCAGTGCTCCTGCGTGCCTGGATGCCTGCGACGGAGCTCTTGAAAGATAGGAAAAATTCTACAGATATAGTGGAAATGGCAAAATTTGGTTATCTAGCAGCCTAATGTACCCATACTGCTTTCGTTTAACGGAAACCTCACCTAAAGAACCCTTCTCTTTGCAGTTGAAACAGCCCCAGAACATGACAGACCCTCCTTCTTTTATTTACCACCCCTTACATACAGGCCTCGCCGAAAGCTTCATTAGGTCTTTGATGAACACGATGGCAGGAATCAGTGCTAAAGAGATAGAATCGTAATTAACCTGAACACATGACACTGCTTCTCTCTTCTACAGTACAATATGCGCGGGCTTTGGTCTAGTTTAAACAAGCGTTTTTGTGGGCAAGAGTTGACATCTTCCGCTTACGAGCTACTCTTCTCCATGTATCTATTATACGGAGTTCCCTACGAAGAATTACTTAAGAAACAGCAGGAGAAGGGCCATCATTGACACTTCGTTGTGGTTCCATCCTTGATACAAAATGAATACAATCAACAATTCATGAAACAAGGCGGCAATCCCACCCAGTCAGAGCTTTCTTCCCACTGCAATTTTGCCTTGAATTGCCATATGTACCGGATTGCTTTTATTGTTGGTAGACTCACAGAACGGCGCAGCATGAAACACCAACGAATTCGGCTACTAAATTCACTGAATGTCTTGTAGCAGGACCAAACACATCAGTCTTTTTCCCATTTCGTGTCGTCTTGCTTGCGTCCCATCGTTGAAGAGTAGCAAAGAAACAACACTACACCTTTCCAGCTCTGAATAAATTCTGATGCCTGTTCAGTACTTGCATATAACCTGAATTTTTGTCACAGATTTGAGCACCGACTGATGGACGTAGTAAATAATTGGAGTTTGAAAAACAATAGATGACTAATTTAATTTCCGCAGATCACATGTTTTACCTCAATGACTACATGCTTCAATTCTTCCAGGCTTTCGAAGCCCAAGTATCTATTCAAAATTTCAAGCCTCGTATATTTTAAGAAATTAAATCCTAGACTCACTGGACCTGACAACGACCCTAAACACACGACAAATTTAACCTGCAGATGTTTAATGAAACGCAAAATCAAGATTGAAACGAGCATATCAAGATTGAAGCAGGGTTGGAAAAAACACAATAGAAAATCAAAATAACCATATTCATTAATAATGGAATCATCAATAAGAAATGCAAGAACGTAATTTCATAAAGACTTGATATTTAAAAACAGCTCACAAGACTTAAAAATTCGGATCCTACACAAGAGCAGCCAAAATACACACACATCCAAATACACGCTCAGACCAGCATGTCGAGAGGAAGTAGGGACAACGAATAATGTAGTACAACTGGAGTCACTATTTAAATGAGCTTAGTTTGCGAAAAATATGCAGTGATTCTATAATGCGAAGATCATGTTCATTACTTGCTATACAAAGTATTAAAAAATTACAAATTTTGATGGTGATGGGAACTATTACACTGGTCTCCAAAGCGGATTTGGAGGGATTAACAAATGAGTGGCTTGTTCTTTGGGAAGCTCTGAATGTTGACCGTGTCTAATAAATAGTTGGAAGGTTGTACTTGCTACATACGACTACTGGCTGCAATCGTGCACGTTCAAATGTACGCAGAAACTTTCACTGCCTTCGTCCAGTCGCTCTTTCCTGTTACAAAATCGAAACGATTTTAAAAAATTTCTTTTATAAACCTGTTTGTCAATAGAAGTAAGAAACGTTTGTACTAGCTCCAAGAAGTCTCACTTTGAATCCCGAGTTGAGTAATCAAAAAAAGCAGGCCAACCACTATTTTCTGTATATGTACTGTCAAAGCTGCAGAAGGAAAGGACTATTTACTGTCAAGAAAGTTTCTTTCCATTTGATTAACAAGACCAAGAAATTTTAAGTAATTAGTTCGTTCGTGTGAACATTTTTTTGCAGAGTATTTTATGAGTACTTGTAATGCAATATACTCTCCATGTAGTAATATTTTAGCCCATCGTTCCAAAGGCAGGTGAAAGTAAGTTTCCCGCTAACTGATGAATTAATTTTTAATTTTACTTCCTCACCAGGAAATTCAACAAAGATATTTCGCTATCCCGTTCATTTTCAATGTAAAAATTAAAGTGCAGATGAATATCATTGACATATTAGAAGATCGAGCATTCTCCCTAAATCTCATTTAAAGATTAAATGCAGTGCAAGCAGATTATTTCCTCTACTTCTTAACTTTCGACATGCTGGTGCGAGGGTGTGTTTGGGTGTTTGTGTGAGCGAGCGAGCTTGTCTTCTGGCTATTCTTGTGTAGGACCAGAGCTCTCAAGTCTTGTGTATCATTTGTTTAAATTTAGTTTAAGTTTTTATAACCTGACTTTCTTTTCATATTTCTGACTTAATTATTTGATGTATTTCTCTGTATATTTTCTCTCATGTTTTTCCAGCTCTGATAATGGAATAAATGAACTTCGAAACGTTTGCGAATAAGTATGTTTATCACGAAGTTGGATATTTTTATTCTGAGAGTGAGGCTCCCTAAGAATCGACCAATTAGCACTAATTAGGACAAAATCAATGTTTTCCATCGGCCAAACCAATCCCCGGGCCTTAACTCAACTGAAAATCTTTGAGGTACACTGAAGGATAAAATCAAGACAAGAATTCCGAAGAATGTTGCTGAGTTGAAAAACGCACTTCGGAACATAGACGAATATGTCACCTAAAATTTATGAACGCCTAATTTCATTGCGTGAAAAATGCCTCCCAGCTGTAAAAATAATCTCATTACCAAGGTATATTCCCTCCACCAAGAAGGAGTAGCCAACCGAAAGGAGCCAGATTCTCCTACCCCTTCCGCCCCCTCATAGCCAAATAACCAGGACGAGCTCACGGTCGCGTCTCTACGCCTTCCGCACGTCACTTCCACAGTAGGCACAACAGCGCGACGCTGGCTTACTCCTGAGTCCTGGCGCTTCATAAGGGCTCGTAGATTCCAGACTCACAAAACTGCCCCACAATCGTACATTCTGATAGACAATGCGGAGTCAGTCTCACGAGCTGAGAACCGACCCCACCCAATCGGACTGCAACACAGTTAGAGTGTTGCAATCGCTCTCCACCCATCTCTTTCTATTTCATACCTTCTAGCTTCCTCTGACGTAATACCTCGATCACGAACGCCTTTCAACCCCATTCATCCATCCTATCTTTAACTTACCACCAACATTCTTTTCACGCCCCTCTCACTCCGTCATATTTTTTACCTACAGTGCCTCCTTCGTTCTCTCATTATGAATGGAATCCTTCAACATACCACAGTTCACTCTTCTCACCTATACTCTCTCCTAACTCCTGGCATACTTCTCACCAGCTCATTCCTTCGCCGATCCCATAACGTGACCCCAGCCTTAGTTCTCAGAAATTTCGTCTCGAGCGCATTTGACCGGCTCCGACCTGTCACTTTCGAGCCTTATGCCACTGATAACACAACACTCGCTTAGAACCACCTCCAAACATTCATACCAGGCCCCTATTCCTCCCAATAGCTTTGGAGCCTTCCGACGCTTGATACCCTTTTCTTACTTAGTTTTCACTTTCCGATCTAATTCCTCATTCGCTGCCGCACACTTCCGAATACTCGGAACAACTGATTTCCTCAAGCACCTTTTCTTTCAAGCTTAAGTCATTCCCCCACACCCCCTCCCTTGAACACCTCATAACTTCACTTATATTTAAATTCATCCGGAGTTTCCTTCCATCACACACCCTTCCGAACTCTCAACCTATGTCACGATACGTTCAAGGGTCGGCTGACGTCGCCCCGTCTCGTTACGATTGAGGAATTTAACCCTCGATAGTCGAAGAGAGGAAAGAAAAGGGATGGAAAAATACACAGAGGGAGCGGGGACAGAGAAGGTGGAAAATTGAAATAGCAGCATTAGCATAGTGTGCACTACGAGTCTACCTTAGTTTGATCAGTATGGGATAATGACACGCAAATTTGAAAGTTTTAATTAGATTTTTATTTAATGTCGAACACGTGGATTAAAGCACACTAAAAAACATAAAAACTCAATGACGAGTAGCGTTTTGGAATATCAATAAAAATGAACTAAAAAAGCAATATCTCCAATTTTTTTAAAAACTAAGGCCTGAAGCGAAAAAATGAGTTGAATAAATTGTGTTTATTTTCAAGAGGTACACATAATAGTCAAATTTGATGAGAATCGGACCACAAATATAAAATTTTATAAAATTTTTATTTTTTTTCTTTCAAGTTACAATTCACAGTGTGAATATGAAGTTATGCATGTAAATTATCGAAATAAAAATGAAAACAGCATTCAATCACATAAATTGTCCATTGTATTACACTTCAACAAAAAACTTTGTTATTGGCTTATACCCAAAACATCTTAACTTTCAACATTCAAAACGCTACTCCTCATTGAGTTTTGATGCTAGAACAAAACCAAAGGCAGTTTTAGAATTCTTGAAGCATTGTAAACAAAGTGACATTGTAAAATTTCCAAGTTTGAGAAAAAAAATTATGTAGCTCAAAACCCAATAATAATTTATCTGTGATGTAATGATAAAATATCGCTTATCACAAAAAAAATTCAAATGTTCAAATTTTGCAATGTCATTTTGCTTACAATGCTTCAAGGATTCTAAAACTGTCTTTGGTTTTGTTCTAGCATCAAAACTCAATGAGGAGCATCGTTTTGAAATATCCATACCAAAAAATTAATTTTTCGTAAAAAAATAAGGCCGAAATCGAAAAAGTGACTGAAGTAAAACAAGTTTACTTTCAAAAAATACATATACTGACCAATTTTCAAACGAATCGGACGAAAAAAAAGTTGAAAAATCGGGATGATCTCCTTAACGGTTTGGCATTCCAACACGACGCTCTGATCTCAGCTTTACGTAATCTAGCCTAGCAACATATTACATTACTATAAGATATTTCACTACACCTACACAGTTTCCCTTCATACCCAGCCACCAATGGTGTATCATTAGCGACGACCCCGACCTGTGCGTCCAACAATTCCAGCCCTACCTAACACTCTCACCTACACCTCACGCCCAACTCCATCCGTACACAAATAAATCAAGCACGAAAACATTACACATCCTTCTCCCAAGACCTCCTGCACTTCGAACCACTCTTTCACTACTTTTCCCACTCCTACCACTTTTTCTGCTATCGACACAGAAACTTCTGACAGCCTCGACATAAAAATTGGTTTCAAATAATACTTTCATCGCCTACATTCTTTCTTTTCTACAGTAACTTGTGTTCCTGAAAAACTCTTATTTTATTTATCTTCTTTTGTTCAACCATTTAAAATAATAAGATGTCACAGTTTCGTGAACATCGGCTCACTAACAGTTCATTAACGTAAAATTTCACGCGCGCCAATATTTTTGTCTTGCCTGTGTTCACCTCAGCTCACATCCCTGTGTCTGACGTGGCGTTAACGGGAATATGTTCTACAATGTTCCATAGGGTTATGCATACTTGAAGTTGCTTAGTATGTGCCAAGCAACATGACGGACATATATGCTCCTGAAATTTTGTAAACATTCCTCAATTGGTAGTAATGTTTTCCAAGAGCACGAAATCGTTAGCCACATTTAAAAAAAATCCAGTATTTCTTTAGCCAGAAAATATTACGATTCTGAAATGACCAGGAAATTCCTCAGACCAAATCCCATTAGAGAATACCTCGGTAATCATCAAACGGACGACCTTGGTGAAGGAGTGTTGCACGATTGTACTTAGGTAAAATTGACGCTGCATCTTCAAGAGTATTCTTCAGTTCTGTGCAGAGAAACGGTTATTTAGAGAACTTCATTGTGTCAATGTTTCTGCTTGCAGCGAATTTTTAACAGTCATGAGTAGTTTATTTATATCAAAATTGGGGGTGTCTAACTGCCTTAAAATCTGCCGCAAGTTACCATTAACCAAAAGCTACTGCCAGTAACTGTCCACTGCAGTTTGGTGGTGCTCAGTGAAGATCATTGACAGAATTATTCATGAAATCGCTAGCTAGCAACGCCACAAGGAAACTGGGGTAAAAACGAACATGGCGTCCGAGTCACTGCAGAGCCCGTGATACTGTGTGAAACTTTTGATACTGCATCGAAACTGCAGTAGGACTACACTGATTTTAAATAAGGTAAAGCTGATAGATGTTGTTACACAGGCAGGTTGTCACGATAAATGAGTTGGTAAAAAAGGGTAAAGATTAATAAACGCTAGATGTCAAATCGGATTGATGACTGCATTAAAGCAAAGGGAAGAAATATCCCATATCGTCACTGTTAAAATGATACGGAAGCATTTATTTGAAGAACTGTACGTGAATGCTGAATTTTTCTTCACAGTCACTGTCCATTGAATTTACACTGGAGCGTAGAGTCATTTATTTCTAACTCCGTTAGCTTTGCGTTTACAAAAAGTTTAAAAAGAATGATTTAGCTCAAGAGTTGCAAACGGCATTCAAAGCACGTTCGCTTTACACAAACAAGGGACTAGAAAATAGATCAGGAAAAGCTTATATGGTCTACTCTCATTTCCATACAATGGACGAAAATCGAAAATGTTTACGTTAGAGGATGCCGATAAATACTCAAGGCGCAATTGTGAATCAATTTTGTGATTCACTCTAATTGAAAATTAGAAATACTTTTCTGTCTCCCCAAACGTACACTGAAAAGAATCATCGAATTTGAAAAAAAAATAAAAAGTCAAACGTGTGACCTGTTTTTAATATTAATGTGATTATATCCCCTCCGCAAAAATTGTTTTCATAGCATTTTAAATTTATGCTTGAGTAGCGCAAGCAATCATGGAAATGATCCTCATGCCTCGTGATGCGTATAAAATTGAGGCTCTCATGTATTTGAGCATATTGCTTACTTGTAAACAATAAGTCAATATCAATTACGAATTTATGTAGAAATTCCTAGGGGAAATTCAAGAGTTTGCCGAGTGCTAAGAGATTGAAAACAGTACCGGTTTGTAGAGGAATTTAGCCTCCTGTAATATTATCTGAATTTTGCTGCAAGTTGAACGATCAATTACGACTTTGTGTAGCACGAAGACAGCGCATTATACACCTCTGTACAACACTCATTTTATTTATTTTTCTAATTTTACTTGTAGCGTGGGAGTTGTACGCATAGTTCATTTTCAAAAATTAATAGTAATCGAACAAACATTTTCAGTAGAAATATAGGACCACAACCTGGCTCTACCGATTTGTTCAACTCACGCGTTTTCTTAAGGAACAAAGTTGAACAAACTTTCTACCCCACCATGACCAAAACTTGTCCGGGCCAGCATCACACACGAGCTGAGCCTTCAAAGGAAATTTTAATGGAATCCAGTTAGGGTCCCAAAGGCGTTCCAAGGCGAATTTTACTGGAGATGAAACTTGGCTTAGCTATAAAACAACGCAATGGTTCCCCCTGGGTGAGAGCGTCTAGTCAATTCAAAAACAAGCTAGTCTGATGGGAAATTTGTAGTCGGAGTTCAGGCGATGCTTGAAGTATTTTGTTTGTTTTTCCCGAAGATGAAACGTTATAATGTGTTTCTTTCTTAAAATGGGTTACGAGGAAACGTTTCGAAATGTTACTAAAAACCTTTCTACGACATTAATATATTAATAAAATCGCGCTTCACGGATTCACAAATGTCCTTTCTTGCCTTCAAAAGTGTGAGCAAAAATTTTCTACTGCTTTGTATGACCACCAATGTCGTCTCCATTCAATATTTTGGATTCAGGTTTGCTTTTATGACGCTCGTAACATTGATCTAGATTTATACCCTGAATTCTAATGATGCTCTGAAACTTTTTACAGTTAGTACAACAAGTCTCAAGCGTTCATTGACTTGTAGACATTACCCTTATCATATCTTAGGACTGTGCAAAAACCCGTGAGCATTCGTTACAGGAGCCCTCGTAGACTGAGAATACTTTATTAGAGCGACTCACTACCTTAACAGCTAAAATAACTTAGATACTTGCAACCATACCAGAGTCATCAGAAATACATAATCAAGTAGAGACATGCAAACTCCATTCGTCACCCTGACTCAGACGACCTCGCTGTAAAAAATGTAGTCCTTCATTCACAGCTCCGTCACAAAACTTCCTCCGCACAATATTGTAGCCGCATTGCAGCGACCCCATATCAAGCCAAACATTGCTGAGCACTCCCCTCAAGCCGTATATTCATCATTTTTTGTTCGTTCATCATTTGCGAAGCCCAAATTTTGAGCTGGCACACGGCAGGCAACTTTTGGCGGGCGTAGCGAACATAATTGGCGACGAGGGACGAGCGAACGCATCGAGCTCTCGATCCACTTCCTGTCAAACTCCCTCATAGTTTCTGACGTGAATTTGTGTGTTATCTATAATACTTCACAATTTCCAAGCTATGACTATTTTTAGTTTTGGAGGTTATTAATGCCTGTGAATGTAATGCAACATTTTTAAGCCCGTACTCACAGCCCATAGACAAGTTCTACACGTAATTTAGTTCTTTCATTACATCAGCGACGCCGGATAAGGCAAACAGCGCGGGTCAAGGAAGACCTTTTTGTTGGAAATTTATCCTTTTTTCTTTAATATATAAGAAGCGTAAATGAAAATTCGCCGTCTAATGAAAATGCAAGTTAGAAAAATATTGTACCATGATGTCTGACTGCCTCTTTGACGAGCTCGTACCCAAAAAAAAATCGGTGCACACATCTCGGTGGTTTTCTGCAGTTCGATAAAGTGAGTACAGCTTAGGGCAATTTAGAGCAATACATAGAAGTGCAGGAATTCTCGTTGCAGCGAAGCGTTCGCGGCCACTAGCAGTTAATGGCTTCGGACAGGGTGCACTGCAGTAGTGTGCTTGTAGTAAGTTGTACAGCTGTAGTTTCATGTTACTAGTAGTAGTGCAGTCGCTTTTACTACACTGAACTACTAGTGGATGCGCAGAAGGCTTTGAGAAGAATTTTTTGCCAGACAAAAATGAGAATATGCGTAACAAATCGGAAGCAATACGTTTCCACTGACGATGTACAATTGGAACAACTGACAATTAGCCATGGAGTACCCAAAGTTCTGTCCTTGGACCTCTCCTATTTCGAATTTTTTCTAATGATATAGGTGAATCTACTTCATTTTTCAAATTCATACTTTTTGTTGACGACAGTACGCTTTCTACTACTCTTCCCAATTAAAATCGTATTGTAACCCGTTAACGACAGCATTTTTCTACTCATGTTACCGTTATTATAACCACCATCATTAGACTTACTTTGGTATCAGTGAGTGACCGACATTAGAACGATAAAGGAGCTGCCACGTACTCGGCAGTGAACTCCAAAGAGCACACTAGGGAAAAAATTTAACAAGGAATGAAATATATTAGAACTGTTTATGTAAGTGAATTTTGAAATCCACTTTTATGGTAAAGGGTTAATAGCAGACAGTAAAAAAGTTTCAAGTAGCTCAAAGCTAATATAATAAACATCAACATCGATAACACAAATTACGTTAAATTCTCATACAAGCAGAATGTGTCTCTTCCACGCATTATTATATAAGACTGGTGATGATGAAATTGAAGAAACCAACTCCAATAAGTTCCTGGGTATTATAATAGATAAGCACATATCAGTACTATTACAAGATCTGATCTTGTTTAAAGCTGCCTTCACCTCACTAGTCTCCCAAGGCTAAAAAAAGGTAATCAGCAACTAATTTATTGAATTTCAAATTTATCAGAGGTAATGGACGGAACAATTTCAGAGTAACCCTATCATGAACATAAATGTACTAGAGAGAGGGAGAGAGAACGTCGGCTACAGTCCCCTCACGCTATAGACCGACCGGGGCCCCGGCCCCGGCCAACCCCGGCCATTTTGGCTGACCCCGGCCCCGGCCCCGGCAAGCCCCGACAATTTTTGCAGACCCCGGCCCCGGCCCCGGCAAAATAGTGCCCTGAACCGGGGTTTTGGCCGGGGTTTTTAGTTTTTACTACACCTTTTTCACTTCAAATTAATTCAAGTCAAGGTCAATTTAATCCATGATAAGTTCAATACAATCCAAGTCAGATTCAAATTAATCCAGTCAAGTTCAAATTAATGCAAGTTAAATTCAAATTAAACGTGCTAAGTATCCAGCATCAAAAGGCAAGTGTGATTCAGATCTTTGAGCGGAGTAACATATAGAAATCAATTATAAAAACCGTATTAACTACACATTAAAGTTTTTCAATTCTACATTAATGGCAGTGTGCATCCATTCAAATATTCATGTTCAAAGACAATTTTATGTTACACATGCACATACACATAGTAGTATCGAGGATTTAATTACTCATATAGAGATTTATATGCGTGAAATTTCGTTTTATCACGTACATAAAATCATATATGCATGCAACTACGAAAGATTGCCAATGGATGATAAGTAGATTTAACCTTTAAAAGAAATATGGCAAAGATGTCTGTTTTTGCCTGTTCAAACGATTTTTGTAAAAATAAGTTTCAATTAATTTCATCGATCGAGATGATATATTTGCCTAGGCCTATTCATTTGAAGGGATGGTACAATTTTTATTGCTATTGCAGGATTGTATCTGTGTAGTAATGTACTCCAATAAATTGTAACCAAATGGTATCGTACATAAGTACTCAGTGAATCGCATTTGCTCATTTATTTTAAAGTTTAAATCTACACATCGTCCAGTGGCAATCATTTGTAATTGCATGCTCAAATGATTTCATAAATGTGGTAAAGTGGAATTTCAGGCATGTAAATCTTTAAATGAGTGTAAATAAATCCTCGATATATATATATATGTGTGTATCTGTAACATAAAAGTACCTTTGCACATAATTATTTGAATGGATGCATACTGCCATTAATTTAGAATTATAAAACAACTTTAATGTGTAGTATAATACGAAGTTTTTATAATTGACTTCCATCTGTTACTCCGCTCAAAGATCTGAATCACACTCTGCCTCCTGATGCTGGAGGATACTTAGCACATTTTACGACAGCTTGTTTTAATACTGCATAAATTTTATGTATTCTTTGCTGCAAGGAAAAACGTTTTTCTTGCTCATCACATCCAACAAATACATTTTTAATACAAAAAACGCTCAAATTAACGAGGGATTTGTGTCGATTCTTAATTCAACTTGGTACTGGATTAATTTAAACTTGATTTGGATTAATTTAAACTTGACTTGGATTAATTTGAACTTCACTTGGAATTATTTGAACTTGACTTAGATTGATATGAATTTGATTTGTATTAATTTGAACTTGACTTGGATTAATTTGAACTTGATTTGGATTAATAATTTGAAGTGAATAAAGCGTAGTGTGCCCGGCTACCCGCACCTGAAAAATTCACATGTCTTTTAAATAGATTTAAAACTATTTCTCAAGAGATTTGCGATTTCATTGCAATCCTGAAGAACATGCAGTCACTGAGAATAAAAAGCAGTATCTATGCAACCATCCAGCGTAATTATAATCCAGTGCGCAGTTATTGACATGAAAGAATCTCAACTTGGAGAGGTCCTAACATCAGTAGTTATTGAGAAGACGCTATTTTCGTTAATGTACTTACGTATTTCCTCTGAAACAGCAAACTGAATTTGGATACTGAGGTCCGGAATTAGTTTTGTTGTAATTACCTTCTCTGATGGAACTTGAAACTTCTTATTCAAAAACCCTTCAAAATTATAAAAGTTTCCTTTTCCACAGGGTCGTAAGGATTGAGCGCGTCACAAAGCCAGTAAATTAACAATTTCTCTCTATGTATGTGGTCAGTATTATTTAGCTCCCAGCTTTTGGATTGAGTAAATGTTTCTTTTAAAGTCAACTGTTTGCCGATAGACGAAGACGACTTGCTACAATCAGCAGTTTTGTCACTGCTGCTCCCTAAACTGTCTTTGTTGGTTTTCAATACAAAGACTTTTAGTTTTTCTCCTTGTTTGTTTTGTTTCTATTTTTCAATCCTTTTTCGTTGTTTGGTTATCTTCAGCTTCCAGGAATTGATCATTTTGTGTCGATTTTAGATGGCCCCATAAATATTTAGTCGAGAAAGTTTTCTAAGATGCACCAGCCGCTCCTCGTCGTATATTTGCTTCACAAATGGTGCACACTTCAATTTTCTACACTCTTCACCGATATGTAAAAGTAATCCCATACTGCTGACGACTACTTTTAGTCATTATACCGGGTGTCCCACCAAAATCTCACTGAGTTTTAATTAATTATATTTCCGCTTGAAATTTAAATATTTTAATTTTCATTTTTTAACAATGTAGTAAATTTTATTTCATAATTACTTACTCCATATTTTATTTTGAATAATTTACGTTTTTTTTTGAAAATCGTTTAATAACAACTTTACAGTGATCGATTAACTGAAACGGATAGAAAAACTAATTTTTCGAAGGAAAACATTTTAAAACAATATTGATATTCTTCCTTATTTTGCACTTTCCAAAAAACCGAACAAACAAAAACCTAAAAGAGTAACAAATCCATACATTAAATAAAGTTTGAATAAAAAAGTAATTTAGTATCCTTCGACATACCCACCATTTCTCTCAAGGCAAGCATTACTTCTAGCCACTATTAAACGAAGAGTTTTGCGGATCATTTCACCGTTTTCTTTTAATTCTTGAAACACCTCGACTCGTTGTCGAAGAATTATTAACGATGGAGGTGATGCTTTCAAAACGCGTTCCTTCACAGTAGGTATTGAGAAATGAAGAAGATCACCAGTGTTGTTTTTAAAACTTTTCCTTTGAACAAATAATTTTTCTGCCTCTTTCAGTAAATCGATCCCTGTAAAGTGGTTATTAAACGATTTTCAAAAACCAAAATTATTCGTAAAATGAAAAGAAGAACCAATACAAAATGGAACATTCTTTTAATGGCAAACGTTTCGGAATCTCTGATTCCATCATAAGGGCTGTAAAACAAGGAATGAAATACCTACAAAGAAATACCTTGTGAAATACCTACTGTGAAATATCGTATGTGATGTATCGTCTGGGTACCTGCGTTACCTCGACGATACATTCGTTTTGTTTCGTTCACAGGAAGAGGCCCTAAAATTCTTTGACTACATAAATGGATATCACACCAAGATAAATTTCACAATGGAAACTGAGCAGAATGATAAATTGCCATTTTTAGACGTTCTCGTAAAGAAAACTAATTCAATGTTCACCACCTCTGTTCACTGAAAACCTACATTTAGGGGATTATGTACCAATTTCTTCAGTTGCATTTACAAGGATTATGGTAAAACAAGTGCCACTACATTATTACATAGAACATACTGTATTTCAAATTCAAATATAATATTTCATGATGAAGTGAAATATATCACAAAGTTACTTGTACAAAATAAATACCCTGTATCTTTAATTAACAATCTGGTTAAAAAGTTTTTAGACAAAAAACTTTCCTCTCCGTGTACAATTCTGACCGCACCAAAGAAGAAAGTTTTTGTCGAGCTCCATTCTTGGGCTATAATCTATACAAGGAGATGAGAGAGGATCTTTTATCTCTGATACACTCTCATTTTACTTTCATTGACGTGTTACCATTTTATAGAAATATTTTTAAAATGAGTTCATTTTTCAATAGGAAAAAACGTTTGGAAGAGTGCCTGAGAAATGGTTGTGTCCACTTGTATAAATGTGATTGCTGCCTGCAGTCCTATGTTGGAAGTACCACACTCCAGCAATTTATTCGTCACAGCCAACACTCGGGTATCTCCCATAGAATCCGCCGTCCATACTCATCTCCCTCCAAGTCAGCCTTCAGAGATCATTGCCATAGTTCAAACCACCCTTTCAAAAGTTCCAATTTCTCCATACCTTGTAGAACTGCAGAGGAATTTGACCTTAGATTTTGGAATCATTGTTCATTTTTACCTATAGACCTCAGCTAAATAATGATCAAAGTGCGATGAAATTAAATATTGCCCCAACTGTGTAAATAGGAGTGTGTTGGAATGTGAGTGTGTCCGGGTGTGTGAGTGTGTTTTGTGTGTGTGTGTGTGTGTGTGTATATGCAGTTCTGTTACTTTGTGTAAATGTTATTGTGTGTTGGTTTGATTGCTAGAATTTAGGTGTATGTGTACGTATGGCTTCGAATGTTTAAGAGAAATTGTGTTTTTAATTTTAATGGTTAGGAATAGCTATTTTTTGATGTAGGTATAGTGATACTAATTTCTTACAGCTTTTTCGCAATTTGCTCAGTATCGTTTTTCATTCCTTGTTTTACAGCACTGATGATGGTATCAGAGATTACGAAACGTTTGTCATTAAAAGAATGTTCCCTTTTATATTGGTTCTTCTTTTCATTTAACGTATTAGATTTCCCAACAGTTGCACTTTTAATTCTTTTAAATTATTCGAAAAGGAAACAAGATTTACCACATTGCGAAAAAAAGACAATTTAAATATGTTAATTTAAAGCGAAGATAGAATCAATTAAAAAGTCGGGGTTATTTTTGTGGAACACCCGGTATGTTTAATTACTATAATTGTTTCTGTATTAATTAATTCAACAAGCACTGCAACTGCAAGTCTACAAGACTTTATTGACTGGACATAAATACACACCCAACCGCAACCGTAATTCAACATGCATTGAGCCACTTACCGGCGTTGTGTATTACGTCATCGTGACGCGTCCTGAGATGGTCTGAACCCCTACCCCGGCCCGGCCCCGGCCATGACAAATTTGTTGACCCAGGCCCCGGCCTCGGCCCCGGCCAAATTTTCAACCCCGGTCGGTCTATACCTCACGCAACCTACAGCAAACAGAAAGAACACAAGTAAGACTAAGCTGTTGCAAAGTAAGAATAAATAACACAACATTTTACTTTTACATGACATACACGCGTTCAAGTTTAAAGCATCATACACACCTCTGAAGGGCGTGCCGTCGTAGCGCGTGAGGACAAGATACTAGGATCTGCTACCTAGCTTGGGGTTTAAATAATTTTCTATGGCTCACTTAATCTATCTCGTCAGTCTCAAGAATTCTGCACACTACAAGTCCTAACTTATCAAAATCCGTAAAAATACTCAATTAAGTAAAAAATGTATTACCTGAAGATGATTTTAAAACATTTTATCGAACGCTCATTTCACGATATTTACAATATGGAATAGCAGCATTGCACTGAATTGATAAAAATCAAACCAAATGCTCTGTGCACTCCATAAAAGAGGCATTATAGGACGGTGAGAAAATTAGACAATGCTCACACGAATTATTATTTCAAAAGTTTAAGAATGCCTATTTTTTGGGTCTCTACATGCTCTCCATACGTAAGTTCATGTCTAAAACATTGACTAATGAAGGTTGTAAAAACCTTGAACAATTATGAACTGCACAAACTAGCCAATAAAATCATATCACCCAGAAAAGATGTGATTTCATACTTCCTTATTATTCAAAACCACGGTCACAACACAGTCTCTTCATTAGCACAAAGACTTGGAATTTATTCCCTGCTGAAATCCTTAAAAATGTTTTCACGAAGCTTTCAAAACGAATCTTGAATCCCTATTTCTATCAGAAAATTGATCACACAATGTAATGAAGTCAAATCTTTTCAGCTATATGATTCATATTCAAAAGGGTATTCGTCATGGTTAATGACATAGATTTCAAATCTGACCTTAGAATACACTGTTCTCATCTAGCCCATATAAGCTTTGGCTTTAAAATTGAGCACATTCAGGCTTAATGCAACTTAGGATTGTGGGAAAAAAATTATTTGAGCGAAGCCCGTCATTGATCAGTCTAGTGTGTCACCAGGTTTAAGTGAAGTGGGTTAAACATAATTGTACGCCTCTAAATAGCGTTGATGCTTGGATGCCCTAGAAGTTGTTGAACTTATTCGAGCCAAGATGTAGCAATTTTCAAATGTGTCCATTAAAATAGCCTCGAGAAACAATCAACTGATGCATCGCTTGAAGTAAATAAATTACGTAAAATTTTTATTGTTTTTTAATTTTTAATTTGTTAATGGAGCGATTAATTTACTTTAATACTTTCCAGGCACTGTTGAGGCGTTGCTTTTTATTAACACATGAAATTAGCTGCCCAGCTTTGCTCTTACATTGTCGAGAATCTGTTAAAAATAATCAATTTTCGAATTAAAAATGAGAATTGAGGGAAAATCTTAACCATGTGTAATAAATTCGAGTTTTTAATCATGTGTAATAAATTTACGTGTAACAAATTTTGTACTTTAAAAAAAATACTTCAGTGGGTTTTGCTTTATGTGTTGTAAAAACATTGTAGGGTTCGCATTCAGCAGTACAGAGAGTGATCGAGTCCACACGTTCGTTGAAAGAATGTTGTGGTAAGGCCATTCTGAAGAGCATCGGGCAGTTTTGTATTTGTTTCACCACGAAGGAATGTGTGAGGGAACTTGGTTACAAAGATCTATTACAGGGCAGAGAAACCTTTCCACAAAAGTGTTTGTAGACAGGGCGATCTTAAAATAACATGGGGAGAAGAGGCCAGCGAAACTTGAGAGGGTTCGGCTGAACTACATGGAGAGAAATTTATTGGAAGCACTTGTAAGCGTTGGGACTGAGGACGCTGGACAGAAGAGGGTGACAGATTTATGACACACCATGGTAGGCTTAGGAGGTCCGTTAGAAAACGAGCGATATTATCGAAAAGCAAACAACCTCAGAAGAAGGCGGAGATTACTGCGCGCTTGGCAAAACATTTCAACAGCAAATAAGAGAAGGACAGCCTCAGGGAAAACCAATGGGAACGTTAGAGGGAAGTGTAGGAGGACGCTCAAGAAGCCCTGTGAGAACACGATTGGTCTCACGAAAAGGGGGAGTACAGCTTTTGAACGGAGGGACAGAGCTGATGAGAGGCGAGCAGTCTAACGCGGTGCATCATCATAGAAAGAAGTACGTGTAACCAAGTGTCATACTGGAAAAGCATTCTGAAAAATTTAAGTGAAAATATTGAATATATTGAACGTATAGAGGAAGTTGAATAAGTTGTTTTGAGCCCGTAAATTAAAATGAAATTAAAAAATGTCACGTCTATTTTCCAGAAATGAAAACATCGTAACCAAACTGTGCAGTATATGAAGTACTAATTTGAACGACAGTTGGGCGGGTAAGGAGTGTTTTGGATCATAAGATATGCAGTTCCCTTTTGAAAAGAAGTTTTGAAATAAAAGTCATGAAAAATAATGTCACATTAACGTAGAAAGTAAAATAATTTTGAACACAATTTTTGGCAATTAAAAGATGTAACAAGCTGATAAATCATTTGCAGGCAGGGTGGTCGTCGCAGATGTCTAACGTGATTGGAGGTTACGCGCTAGAAGTCAGAAGTGGAGATTTGGAAGGTGGTCGTCATAAAATTTTTGAACTGAGAATCACTTGTGGAGACTGAACTGGATTTGTGCCTTTGAGAAGGAACGTGTGAACGAACGTTATGACCACATCTGTACTGCTGAACGCCACAATAATTGAGGGGTATTCTGTCATATTCATGTGTGGGAAAGTGAGGGAAGGGCTGGCCGGCCAGATTTACTGGGATATCAATTGTGTGTAAGTCAGTAGGGTAGGGCTTTGAGGCAGGTTGTAAAATTGAACTGTGTTCTAATGACATGTTCATAGATTGTGAATCAATGTTATCGCATTGTATCAGTTCTGCCGTAATTATAAATTCATGCTAAATTCATATGGCGTATATAAATATCCGTCAACGCAAAGGCAGCTCATCGATGCAGGTGCGCACAGAATCGCGCGGATGTAAGTCGTGTATCAACTCTTCGGTGAGTACCTTTTCTTTTTAGTATATGTACTGTAATTGCCGATTATTATTCATTAATTTTGTGTCGTATATGTATCCTTTGGAGGTGTGCCATTCCTCAACTCCGAGAGCCGGATCTTCCTGTTAATGAAATGTTAACAAGGAGGTGAAGGGCCATTTCTCGTGACAACATGCAGTTTATCTGAACGCCTGATAATGACCTGAGTGCAGTATTGAATTAAAGTAACAATTTCGTTTACGCAATATTTCCTGTACTTTGCAGCAAACGGGAATTTTACTAAACTCGCTTCAGCTCAGCGAGTGCAGGAATTGTTGATTCGCTTCAGCCCAGCGATGAATTATTTTAACGTAAAATATCTTAGCTAGGTGCTCAGCGTATCATTTTACGACACTCGCGCCCCTTATTGTTCAGTGTTTAATATAGGAGGATATTCTAGAGCAAGTATTTAAATGACGATGACATTATCACTAGTGAAGAAAAACAAACGTTGGAGCTGCTTTGAAGAAGAGAATTGAGGTGAAAAAATGTCCGTTAGTTCTGTAACTCCATAGAAAAATTCATAATTCTAATTTAACGCAGATAAAACATCAGAATCATTCTCCAGTCATTCTTAGAGTTCAATTTCTATGACTCATCTGAAGGTGTGATATCTCTGCATAAAATGATCCCACTTGGTATGCAAAGAGTTGGATTAGTATCATGTCCTCATGTTCCACTTCTGGTTATATCACTGAAATCGATACTGAAAGCAAGCGAGAGTAAAGCACACTATGAAAAACAAATAAAATTTCAAATTCGATCGGATTGATTTGCATAGAAATCTAGATTCGAGAAATGAGGGATTAATGTAGACAATAGTTTATGAAGAGAGATTAATGAATGCAATAATAGATAAATATAAAGCTTAGACATAAGTATTTGCTCAACTCTATTTTCCTTACAATTGAAGAACTTCGAACTACGATTTCGGTTAAAGAGTTAGGATAGGTAAGAAAACATATCAACAGCACATAGTTTATTGACAAAAAGATATAAATAAACAGAAGAATGTATGGGAAAACATTATTGGCCAAAAGATATGTTAAATTAAATAATTGTAACTATTGCAAAATTAGAGTATCTTGTTAAAATAACTTTTCATAATTACAATCGGCACACTCATTACCTCTCCTAAGGAATATCGAATTCACCGATGAAACGTCTTTGTAGCGTCTTCGGTGGTGAAACGACCTAAATAATACTAATAATAACTCAGTACCTCTCCAGATTTTTTTGAAGTTGGATGCTCATAAATACAATGCCGAATGTCAAAGGGATACCCGAATCTATTCTAAAACAAATAGTTGGACATCGTAATGAATGATTTGCCCATAGGCCAATTGCTAGACGTCTCAAGGTTCCATACTTAGCTGTTGGTACAATAGTTCGGGAGTATCGAGAGACTGCGGCAGGCAATCTTTAACCTTCTGAGAGTCGCAGCCTTTCACAGGATCACAGGGTGCTCTCGACGCTTATAAAGTGACAAATGCTCCCGTGATAACCCGTGAGTACGTACGTAAAGAACTGGAAATACAATGAGTTCACATCATTCGATCGAAAAAAGATACTAAAATATCCTTACTTCGAAGTGGTCTACATGCCCTCACTCCGCGTGGAGCTCCTGCTATTACAATAAAACATGTGATGAACCACTGAACGTTGGCCAAAGACCATCTTGACAAAGGAATTGAGTTTTGGCAACGGGTTGTATGGTCAGATGATAGCGAAATTGAAATTTTCGAACGAAACGAAGCTCGGTTTGTTTTGAGGAAAATAAAGACATTCTATGGTCCCAAGAATGCCATCCCTAAAGTCAAGGATGGAGGAAGCAGAATCATGGTATGAGGCTGATTTACTGGCCGTAATATCGGGAACTCCTCGTAATTCATGGGAAATGGAGAGTTCCATATACGCGCAGAAATTGGGCAGAAGCTTTTACAAGTAGCTATACTCAAATGCGTTCATTGTGATAGCCTTAACAAAAAAATCTGCTTGATGTATCACTTGTAAATAAATTGTTTAAATTGTTTTAAATTGTTTTCACTTGTTTAAATTGGAACTTAATCTACGACCCCACCTTGTTTTCAAAGGTATTAATTGACTTTCCAAGTTCAGGGCAAATCTTTACAAGCACGCTCCTACAAGTTCATCGAGGCAGGGTTTTTTTCAATATTACTCTATTATATTAGATTATGAATTATTAATCGTAATACAACAATGCCGTGGATTTCAGATTTATCGTTGACATGGTGTCGATGACGAAACTTCTAGCGGTGCTTCGGGACATGCTGGTTGAAATCCTTGTCTGGGATCGCTATATAGAAGGGTTATGCCAAAGGTGTGCTCGCATTTCTCGCATTTCTTTAGAAGATGTCAGGGGAACGAGTCTTGACTGCCCATTCGACTCTCAGAATGCGAGTGTGTTGTTCGCCCACGGTTGCAGCAATGGTATCTACTTTTGTGCTGATATTCAGCTGAGTAACTCATTTGGGGGTATTTGTGGCACTTATTAAACTGATTTGATTTACAACGTGTAATTTGAAAATTTTATACGATGAAATAGTTTCTACAATCCCGAATATACCCATTTTGGAAAGGGTTTGGTAATCAGGGTTTTATTGCTAGTGTTAGATTTGTGTACGGGTGAAACTGCACTCTCAGTCCAGAAAATATCGACGCTTAATCTGTATACGTATAAACCTAATTCTCCATATATCAAACATAACCTACATAGAGTAATATCAGCCGGAAATGCCAGAGAAAATACTCAACAAAATAAAGACTCACATAACACACGTTGGGATAGAGCAAAATCTCACACTGAAACCGCAACCGGTTTCAAAATCGACGACAAGGATTCCATGTAGTGACTGAGCCGCCAACCACTTCTGCATGTCGTCAGTCTCACTTCGATCGACCCTTTGATTTTTCGTTTGCCGTAGCTAAGACTGAACTGACAATTATCAAATTAATTCATGCGATAAATTTATGTTAGAGTACGTTGGTATTCGTAAGACATGTCCGGAAAAATGAAAAAATCAAAAAAAGGAATTTTTATGATTCTGATCCTTCCTTGGGAAAAACGACAAATAAGACGTACAATGGTCGGTCCAAAATTAGGTTAAACTATTTATTTAGTTTCTCTCAGTAGTCTGCAAAAGTTCAGAAGTCGCAAGCTTGCAGGAAACTTTCACTATCAAGACAGAGAATTCTCTTCTTCTTGAGAGTGTAAACACAAATTAAACATGTGAAAATATACAGGAGAGGAAATATGTTTGTGAGATTTAATTTGCGCGGTCATTTTTTGATCAAATAATGAACAATAAATAGGATGAATTATTTCGTCTGCTCAAACAGAGGCTTCAGTTTCCATTTTCTTAGAAAAGTGGTCACCCTCAGCTTTAAAAACAAGTATACCTCGCGAAATTTCCAAACATTCGCCAAGTCGAACTGTCACCTATTACTTACACGAAAAAAGCATTCATTCACATTCTAAGGGTTTTATACATACTGACTAACAACTTTTTTCGTGTATTGAAAGTAAAAGTTACTACCATTTACAATTTTATCTTCAATTTCACTGAAATGTCGTTTGAAATTTTAATTATCTTAAAATAGATACAGGTTGTAGTTGAATCAATAGTATTGATAGTCACAACTCCATCACAAACATAAAACCAGTTTTTATACAAAAAATCGTAAGGATTTGTTTGAAATTAGAGTTAGTTAACTAACTAACTATGTTTTCTATTTGTTAGGTAAGGTAACTAACTGGAAAGTTGTCCCTTTCCAAAACCACAATATTTTCTTCATTGAACAGCAACTACAGTTTCCGCTCTCTTCATCCGTGCCGGGACCTCACATAAGACGTACAATGGTCTGTATACGATCCCACTTGGTATGTAAAGCGTTGGATTAGTATCATGTCCTCATCTTCCACTTCGGGTTATATCACTGAAATCGATACTGAAAGCAAGCGAGAGTAAAGCACACTATGAAAAACAAATACAACGGGACATGTACCAGAGAAAATACTCAACAAAATGAAGACTCACATAACACACGTTGGGTCATTTTGGGCATTGGAACTTATGCGGTCCCAAGAATACCTTCCCTAAATTAAGTCAAGGATGGAGGAGGCAGAATCATGGTATGAGGCTGATTTACTGGCCGTGGTATCGGGAACTCCTCGTAATTCATGGGAAATGGAGAGTTCCATATACAAGCAGAAATTGGGCAGAAGCTTTTACAAGTAGCTATACTTGTAAGTTACAGGTAGTTGAATTTACCCCGAAAGCAAGTGGTACCTGCGATATTTTTAATGATTCAAGAGCATAGAATCGTGTCTCCAGCATTTATGCATCTTAATGTCATAAACTGCACCAGAAATCCGCACCAAGCGCACAAGCAACGCACCGATGACGCCAAAAGTAAGAAGCAAAATGGCGAGAAGCACAGCATGGCACAGAACAAGAGAAGTTAGAATAGATGAATAGGCATATATTAATGCTAGAATAAATTGAGAGAACTAGAATTAGAGAATAAATTGCGAGAATTAGAATTAGAGAAAAAATTGCGAGAATTAGAATTAGAGAATAAATTGCGCGAATAAGAATTGGAGAATAAGTTTCACTGCATTAGAATTTGAGAATAAGTATCACGAAATTAGACTATTGGTAATTAATAAGTAAGTACACTACGGCACAAAACCTGGTGGGAAAGTTTAGATAAACGGTTCGGTCTTATGGGATCATCCACTTATTATCAAAAGTGAGCAAGGGGCGAGGGAAACGTCTGGCTGAAAGCTAGTGAGCCTCACCTCGTGTCACCGCACGGCGCTGCAGCAGCAGAAAGCGAAAAGACGCAAAGATTGACGTTGAGCCCCAGGTATGGGAACCACTCCTTCCCACCTCTCGAGGCTGGGACTCCAATGGCAGTGGCGGTGAAGTTGTGTGTGCAACGCAGGCCTTCTTGGGGTGCAGGAGAGATAGGGCAAAGATTAGTGGTGGCGGCAGGGTATGTTGGAGAACTGGTCTCTAAGGCCCAGCCAAGGCTCTACTTTGTCTTCTGTGTGGCTCACTTACCAGCCAGAGGATGGTCGGGACCATTTACTTTCCCCACCAGAATTTTGTAGTTGTAATGATATATAAGTTTATTATAATATACACAACTCGTAGTTAGCCATAAAAGCGCGATAAAACAGCAACGCGACTGAAGCCCGACAGTCGGAAACAAGCGTGGGGCTACAGTCGAGGCTTGGGGAGCATCGTGGGAGAGAATTGGGGGAAGCGTCTCCTCAAGAGGCGGGGTGATGCGGGGGACTGAATGAGGATGGAAATCTAATACGTGCTACATTAAACGTAAGGGATCGGATACAATATTGATACACAGTATGAAATAAAAGTTGAAATTCATTTACAATATGCTAGGAAGAAGGGGTATTCAAGGTGTGCCATCATTATTCCAATACGCGCGCAAAAATACGCACCCAACTTGAGGGTTTCGTCTAGTGTACAGAGCAATGATGTGGATAAAGGGGAAAAATCGTCAAGCAACAGCCTATCAACACACGGTGATTCGCTGCGAAGAGAAAGATGCGGAGGCAGGCAAGGTCTTGGTCAATGAGCAACCGAGACATCAGGACAACGAAGAACATCCGCGAAGCTTCTAGAAAAAAGCAAACGGAGAGAAAAAACATGAGTGAAAGAACAGAACGGGGTGTTTTTCTGGGGTGCTAGATCGAGAGGCACACGGAATTGCGTGCGTGAGGGTGGGGCACCTGGCACAGCCGCAGGCGTGGCTTACACGAGTACAGCTCAAAACTAGCACCAAAGTGAAAGTGGTACCAGCGATATATTTAATAATTCAAGAGCATAGAATCGTGTCTCCAGTATTTATGCATCTTAATGTCATAAACTACACCAGAAATCCGCACCAAGCGCACAAGCAACGCACCGATGACGCCAAAAGTAAGAAGCAAAATGGCGAGAAGCACAGCATGGCAACCATTTGACTGGAAACACGTAAATTTTGATCTACGTGAATCTCCAAGTTTGCAAGCGCCTTCAGCATACCGATTTGGGCCACGCAATCGCGAAGTTTGCAGCAATGCTCGAACAACCTACATGAAGTCCGAGTACCCAGGCACTTAAGACCGAGACTCACTGGACAAATTTCGCCAGCATACTCGCGAGCATACTGGCAAGCGCACCGAGTTTGGTGCTACAGTGAAGACGCCTTCGAGCGTGCTGGTACACCGTTGCTTGAGCTTCAGTCGATGTTCAACTGTCGTAAATGAGGGTGTGCGCTACTCGAAAGATGAAACACACATCACGAGAGAAAATCTTTGTTTGAAGCACTTATGCGCTTTTAGTTATTAAAAGCCTGCATGCCATCAAACGATGGAAAAAGGGATGGACAAAGCTTCGTTGGAATTTTTCAAGAATTAAGACTAGACGTTAACAATGAAGACTTTAATTATTTCATGAATAATGACATATATGTGTATGAATTAATGAATTATTTCAGTCTTCCTATTCTCTCCAATATTACTAATAACGGTGTCAATATTTTGAAAATGGGAATGAATGAATATATCATTGTCATCTGAAATGTTAAAACAAAAAAACGGCAAAAAGAAAAAAAGAAAAAGAAATAGACAAAATAGTCAAGAAAATTGGCTCTTAAAACTTGAGAGCGACTACTCGCACTGATACTTTCAATGCATCCGGGACTTTATGTCAAATTTATTGAAGGAGAAAGGGAAAGACTATATCGTGTGAGAGGACGTGTGATTTTGAATATAGGGGAGCGGTATAAAATATTAAAATGATAAATTAATAGGGCTTTTAAAGTTCAATGTTCCCAATTTCTATCCAGCAAGTAAATATCAGTTTTAAAATTTTAAAAGTTAATTTTTTTGCAATGGTTATCTATTTTTATTGTTTTAAATTTAGATTCTCATTATTATTCACTTTTCGCCTGTACTCGCATGAAATATATTTTCGTAATGATAAGAGACAATTAGGTAAAATGAATTTTTTGGAAATATATATTACAAATAAATAGTCATAAAACCGAAGTATTAATTCTCGCAACTACCATGTAATACTGAATCATTTCATTTATTAATTAATAACTAAATTACTAAGAATATTATTGTAATATTGTAATATTACCATTATTGTAATATTGAATCACTGCGAAGATGGACCCAGGAAATTATTTGACGCAAAGAAAATAAATTGTCTTTGGTACTGGGCACGAAGTATTCGTATTTTCTTTGAAATGTCATCAAATGAAAAGTTCATTTCCAATACTTCTTAGACGGTTTTTGTACCACGTTGCCTCAAAAATTTATTTCTTTACGCGACAGATTTCGCTTTCCATAAACACTCATGTTCTGGATAAGCGTACATGAAGCGCAAAGTTTGCGCTCATGTCCATTCTACATCGGAGCTCCACATGACAGTGTACCTTCTTTTTCAACTTCATATCATATGCGGCACTGAAAATGAGCATGCTGTCCAGCGAACTGTCGGACAACCTCCGAGCACGTAAACGTCAGCGTGCTGGCGAAATTTGGTCACTTCCTGAGCACGCTTGTCAGCGCGCTGGGGAAATTTGGCCAGTGAGTCGCGGCCTTTACAGCGCAAGTGCAGTCTACGCCTGAGGACGTGTCGTCAACGATCGGAAACGTACCAGTGAGAGCAGCAGCAGACGCGTTTCAAGGTTACTGGTAGACCTCGACACGAGCTCAGTACTAGCCCAGAATAGCACTGCAGCGATAAAGAAATAGTCAACGTGGCTGCACTTCACATTGGCGACCATCTACAACACGTGAATTGGGGCAGTAGAATCGAGGGGGGAAGAACTGTGATGTGATCTCGTAATAAGGTCCTTGACGAGTTTTATTAGGATTGGTGTTAATGAAGTATCTATACGATTGTACGTGGAAAACAACAATGAAATATCCTCCAGCTTTGTTAGCATTTAAAGTTCGTGTTTGCTGTTTAACAACTTGTATTGGGTTCACCACAATAGCTGCGTTGTCTCTTGTGTCAGTAATTATAGTTGCGGCTGCAATCTGCAGGTGTTGTTTGAGACGCTCTGTCTCCTTTAGAATTCCTTTGCTGTGAGTTGTACGTGCATACATAAATATACATATAATAGGCTTCTCCTCCCTATGGGAGGGTAGCCAACAGCAGGCCACAATCATCTCTCTTAGTCACTAAGAGGCGAGAGAGGCAGCACTGGCCGCATCAGAACTGCCAGGATCAGCAGCAGCCCAGCACAACCACCTTCCACAGTCAGGCCCGACAGCCATAGCTGGTTTACCCCGACCGCTTCATTGAGTGCAGCCCCTCCCCCCGCACAGGACGACAGGTCAACCCCATCCCACGCGGGCAGGCTTCCAGCACCACGTCAGAAATGAAATTACCTTCTTATGCACTGCCCCACTCACTTCTGTCCGGAGTCATCCCTCTCGCCACGTCCACAGTCAGAGCCCTCTCATACAAAGCACGTTTCACCCCATCCATTCAACTCATCCGTGGTCTACCTCGCGCTCTAATACCACTCACTTCCGACACATAAATCTTTTTCACCAGACGCTCAACATTCATTCTCTCAACATGCCCAAACCATCCAAGCACTCTTTCATCCACTCGCCTACTCAACTTTTTGATAACACCCGTCAGCTACCTAACCAACTGTCGTATACTACCTTTTCTTTGGAATCCAGGTCTATCGTTGTTTCAAATTTTCAGTCGTTTCAAATCAGACCTTCCGATCAAAGGAGTTATTTTCAGAAAGAAAACACATTTCTTTACTGTGGCCACATATTTTACTTGTTTTAATGAAGGATGAACACATAATTATGACAAGAGATTGATGGGACTAGCAAATTCAGGAATAACAATTGTTACCATCTTACGCAACTTGTAGTATGAAGCAACGACGAGGTACGATAGTAGGGTCGCGCAGTTTACGTTAAGCTATTACGTGAAAATTAACACAATGTCAGAGTCTAATACGGAGTGCCCGCCGTATGCAAATTTAACAAGATAATGTAGTGGCACCAGGAGACCTTTCAGTGACGAATTCTCAGACTAGAATGATCCCCCTAACTGTCGTCGTACCCTTTAAATAACCCTCGCGCTGCTGGGGCTGCTGCAGCTTCTGCGTCCGTTACAGCAGGTGCTGCACCGTTTGCCGCAGCTACCCCCGTCGTCGGTTGCTGCTGCTGGTCACTGTTGCTGTCGTTGTTGTTATGACCCTGCTTCTGCTGTAAGCTTGTGGCCGCGCTGTCGTTGAGACCACGCTGCAAGTTGCCGCAGCTAAGAGCTGTCAGGATACAATTGATATTAGGCATATATAAGCAGAATCGGCACGACGCAGCCGGTTACCGGAAGGATGCTGTACGGGCCGAGGATAGGAGGAGAAGGGAGGAGTACGTAGGGGTAGCGTCTGTGTAGAGAGCTAGCTCGATAACTACACATAGTATCACACGAGGGCAACTTGATTGTGTAGCATAAGAAAACAATAGGTTAAAAGTAAGTACCAACGAGTAGGGGAACTATGGAAAATATGCATCTTAGAAGAATATGTTAGAGATAAATGCGCGTAGCAATACCAAGTTTGTGACGCAGGGAACACGTCAGAGGTGACGAGTGATAAGCACCCAATCGCGAGATGCCACGTCACTTGCAACTTTGCGCGGGCAGCGCACACTGCCGCACCATGCGTCCTTTGTGAGGCGGGGGTATATAAGGGTAGCAACAAGGATACCCAGTCTATTTCTGCGTACTCCTGACTAAGTGAAGATGTAGGCCTGCGTGTGCCAAGATGGGAGGTGAGATTATATTCTTTGTTCTGTGCTGGGATCAGTCTTTGGATCTGTGCAAATGATTAATTTTCAATCCGGGGCATGTGGGATTTATTATCTCAAATAGGATGCTTTGCATTGGGCTTTAGTGTGACGGTAAAATAATCAATTATCAGAGGGCTTGCATTTTTGTAAAAAATGTTCTCAAACAGGGAGTGTTTAGAGTTTCACGTAATATGTGGGTAGAAGTTCGAGGGTATGATTATCTCTCATAGGGCAAATATATTCATGTTTTTTTATACATGGCTGTCGTGTAACAGAGTGCTGTGTTATTTGTTTTCTCAAGCGGGGATTATTCAGTGTTTCGGATAAAGCTAGGGTGTCTGTCGAAGCTTCATGTCAATTCTCAGAGGGAGAGCAATAACGTTCATATCTCAGGGAATAGATAATGTAAACCTGTGCATTGTTCACAGGCGGGAGGGTCTTCGTAGCACCGCGGCCGGAGTGGCTGATGCTGGGTGTTCTCAATCTCACAGCAAGTTCCACACCAGCCCGGTGTTCAGCAGTGGAAAAGTTCACATGGATGCCATGCTTCGTGCCACCGCAGGCCGCCGTCAGTGAATTGACTAGGGAGCGCTCGCAGCAGTGATCGTGGAGTAGGTACAGATAAAAGCACGCTGACAGTGAAACCCATTTTTGGCGCGCAGTGTTTAATAGGAATTGTGCTAGCCAGGATGTTCATGTTCATGTTTCTAATTTCATGTTGTTTGTGCGTGAACCTCCGGGTTGACGATTGCCAAGAAATGCTGAGTTGCGTTAAATCATGTGATCGTTCGCTGGCATTCAATAATTTTCTAGCCTGAATCTCTCGTTTCCCTGTGCCAATTTTCCACGTGTTCATCTTAAACAGAATGTGTTGAATTTTCTCCGTTTGTCTATGTAGCATATCATTATGCCGGATAAAACTAGCATGTCGCAGATCATTAACATCTTGCCTGAGGGCTCTGGTGCGAAAATGAGTGTTGCGATACATGTTTCCCTGTGCCAATTTTCCACGTGTTCATCTTAAACAGAATGTGTTTAATCTTTCAATGCGTTTTATTTTCCATGCTTATTATGTGGGTACCATGCAAGCACAAAGGTGTACTATATTCATTATGTGTGGGGGTTGATATTCCCTCTGCGTTACGTGCTCTGAGAGCATTGTTTTCGCGACAGAGCAAAGGCGTCGCCTCATTTTTATAACCGCCAAGTTGTTGCTGCGCAAGCGTCGCCTTCTTTTACGCCGTGTTGTGCTGAATTCGCGGATTTCTTTTTAGTAGCTGACCAGACGCCGGGCCCACGTTCAACCGTCCTCACTCTTTTTTGTGGTAGAACTTAACGGTTCGTACTATGGACGTAACAATTCCTCCCATCCTATATTTCTCAGCATCCTCCTGGATGCGAATTGGAAGATTCCGTCTACTGAAGTTACGCATCTGAGATTCGTACTTCATTGCAGGGGTGAAATTAGACAAGCCTTGAGATTCGTGCTTCTGACGCACTCTGAATCGAAGGTCCTAAATACACGGTAGCTTACCGTTGTCGTCGGGACGCCCTGTTCCAGTTTACTACCGAAGATCTTCTCCCGTGGCTATTGACGTTCTACCAGAGGCCTTCTGAAGACGTCCAGGGTGGTAAAGACCACCCTAATAATATGAATATCGAGCGTTCACTCGATCAGTCCATACTCTACCTCCTGCGTGTAGTTATTATGGACTTATTGATGTCCATCGGTATCTTCTTTATTTTTCCTTCGCCGTTGTTGAATCCATGTCCGGCGAAAATATAGATGTTCAGGAGAAAAGTCCTTTCCTTGTACGAGTGAGTGCACCGTCCTGCAGATGGAAGCCGGGCTCGCCCGCCGATTACGCCCCACACAGCTGCGGTTGTAGTACGCCAGGACAGCTGCGGTAGACCCTTTAACCGCAAGGTCGTAGTAAGCGTAGTAGAGACAGCTGGCAGACAGCAGTGTTGCCAACGTCTCAATGGTGCATCGAGCATGAGCACTGCCTCCCTGTCGCTGCGCCGCTGCTCTGGTGTGCTGCCCACGGCCTCTGCGCTGTGCCTCGCCTCGGTCAGTCGCTTGCCTGCGTGCCACAGCAGGCGCTGCGTTGCTGTTTCAAAGTCTTTAGAGTAAATAATAATGTCGTCAACATAACAGAATAGAAACTTTGAGATGAATGGGGCAAAAGCCATATTAAGTGCTCTTTGAAGTGCCGCCGCAGATGTGATGAGACCCTGAGGTGAACGCAAGTACCTATAACTACCTGTCGACGTTCTGAAAGCGGTGATGTCCCGGCTTTCTGGAGATAATTCAATCTGATGATAGGAGCTCCTCATGTCTAGAGTGGTGAACAAATTAGAGCCCTTTAGACTTTCAAGAGTATCTGTCATGTTGGGAATTGGGAATGTGTCTTTCTTACAAATCTTATTGATAAGACGAAAATCGACAACTATCCTATGAGTCCCGTCGTTTTTCCTGACTGTCAAAATTGGTGAAGACCACGGGGAGTAAGAAGGTTCAATAACTCCTTGTTTAAGCATCTCTTGAACATGCTCTTCAACCAACTGCTTAGTAGCATGAGGAACACGGTACTGAGGCGAATTTATTGGCTCATGACCCTGAATATCCAATTTATGTAGGACATTAGTTGCCTTACCCATCTCACTCCCTACAGCGAAAGACTCCCTATGCTTATTTATTAACTTTACAAGGGTAGTTTTCTGTTCAGCCTTCAAATGAGACAAGTCTACATCGTTAATCATTTGGTCGAACTCCGGCTCATTGCGCTTCTCCGCGGCCGACAGCAGATCACTGTTAGGCTGCTCACGATAGCACTGGCTCAAGGGGCATTCGGGTTGCGCATGAGCTCGTCTGGCATCGTACACTGTTGCCACGTCTACATCCCTAGTGCTCTCGAGTGTAGCCATAACACGGGTGTCACTCTCGCTTTCACGTAGGTCAGGCTCTGGCTCCTCAACAGCAACATCCAATGTAGCACAAATTTTATCTCTAGGTACAAGAACATTCTTATTATAATTTACAAAAACTACAGGCACGGTACCATCACGGACAGTAGCTAACGTACGAGGCACTGCTATTCCTTTGCATGTAACGCTCTGTTTTAGAACGACTGTCTTGCCATTCATGTGCCGGGGAACTCTCAAAAAGGAATGACACAACGTGCCTCCTTCAACAGTCAAATCATTTGACATCCTAGCTACACTGAAAGACGCGTCCTCAGATTGCTTTACAAAGTTAATTGAATTTGAGGCGCCAACGTTTTGAAAATGATAAGTTCTGTCGATGATTTTACATGGCCGCTTTCACATTTACCGTATTTAATTTCAACACTGAACCTCTTAAGGAAATCGCGCCCTAGAACCACAGCACCGGGAAAAAAGGTATCTTCAACCATGATGGCGGCGTAAGAGCAGTCTACATTGCCTAAATTAAATTTAAGATCGATTGTGCCAAGAATCTGAATTTTGTCTCCGTTCACAGAACAAAGAACTTTCGTACAACGTTTGATTCGAGGGGGATTAGGAAACAATCTATTCACAACGCTAGATTTCATGAGGGTAACAGAAGAACCAGAGTCCACGAAAGTAGAACATTTTCTTTGTTCAATATCCAAGATAATTATGGGGGATAGACATCCCGGTTGCCTTGGAAGTTTTTTGACTTTACAGCGGCGATGTTACTATTTTGGCTTGGATGGTCATTGAATTTACGTTGGTAGTTATTAAAGGGACGGGTGTTCTTATGCGATGCACTTTGCCATTTGTATGGGTTTTTAGGCTGATAAGCTCGCTTTTGTGGTGGCCGGTATTGATATTTCTCCACTACTACGTCACTCTCGTGGGATCGTCTTTTTCTGTTCCATACAGCTCTCTCTTCAATTAGAGATTCCTCAAATGACCTCGCTTTATCTAAGAGTTTGGTAATATTTTCCGGGTCGAAATCATGAGGGAATTTTTCACTGATCTTGGGATTCATATTCCTAATAATAGTAGGAATGAGGATCTTTTGTGCTTTATCATCCTCGTAGTGCCATTCTTGGCCAAATGTGTCCTTCCAGCTGGCTAGGACACGTGTTGCAAAAGCATTGACAGTCTCATCATTCTCTTGATGCAGATTAAATAGGATTTTATGAACGGTCTTTCTATAATTCATGGCCCCCTTGTACACAGAAATAAGCCAAGTTTTGACATCGTCCAGCGTGATAAGTTGATCAGATTTAAGAACATATGAATCCCAAGCTTTGCCAGTAAGGGCATTTTTCAAATAACGACATTGCAAGTCTACGTCGTTTGTGTAAATGTCAACTCTCGTTTGAAAGTGCTTTAAAAATTAAGCCACACAACCTTCACCATTATATTTAGGCAGTTCGACCGCATGATTTAAGGTAGCAATATTTTCATTATTGTTCTCCGCCATGATTTCAATAGATAATTAGATCAAAATTAGCAATGCAAATGTATTCACAATGAACACTGATAGCAATTAGAGTTTCAAATCAGAAATTTAAATGCAATATTTCGTACAACATGTTTCCAAATATACAGATATGATCGAATATTTCGTACAATAAGTTTCCAAATAAACGAATATAAATGAATAGATCAAAATAAAAGCAATGCATATGGACACAATGGTATCAAAATAGAGTACACAATAATCCTATCACAAAACGTGTCAAATCAATAGGAAAGACGGGTTAAATCAATGAATAAAAGCAATACATATGAATACAATGGCATCAAATGAAGTGCACAATAATCTTATTACAGAAAACGGGTCAAATCAATAAAACGGGTTAAGTCAATCAATACACGTTGTAAGGAAACAAATCAATAGGGCTAAATTAATTAATAAAGGGGTTAAATCAATGAAAACGGGTTAAGTCAATCAATACACGTTGTGTGGAAATTAATCAATGGGGCTAAATTAATTAATAAACGGGTTAAATCAATGAAAACGGGTTAAGTCAATCAATACACGTTGTGAGGAAATAAATCAATAGGGCTAAATTAATTAATAAACAGGTTAAATCAATCAATACACGTTGCAAGGAAATAAATCAATACGTAAATAAAGTGACATGAGAACATACAGGTTAGGGAAATAGCACGATTATGAATGAGATGAATGAATTTTAAACAATTACTTGGGCCATTTACGTTAAGTTTTTATTTGAATAGGTAGCGTGGTGAAAAAGCGATCTCTTACAGAGGCGTTACGAGCTTTTAATGGGTTATGATCTCACATTCGCTGCCGCCAATTGTAGTATACTACCTTTTCTTTCGAATCCAGGTCTATTGTTGTTTCAAATTTTCAGTCGTTTCAAGTCAGACCTTCCGATCAAAGGAGTTATTTTCAGAAAGAAAACACATTTCTTTACTGTGGCCACATATTTTACTTGTTTTAATGAAGGATGAACACATAATTATGACAAGAGATTGATGGGACTAGCAAATTCAGGAATAACAAATGTTACCATCTTACGCAACTTGTAGTATGAAGCGACGACGAGGTACGATAGTAGGGTCTCGCAGTTTACGTTAAGCTATTACGTGAAAATTAACACAATGTCAGAGTCTAATACGGAGTGCCCGCCGTATGCAAATTTAACAAGATAATGTAGTGGCACCAGGAGACCTTTCAGTGACGAATTCTCAGACTAGAATGATCCCTCTAACTGTCGTCGTACCCTTTAAATAACCCTCGCGCTGCTGGGGCTGCTGCAGCTTCTGCGTCCGTTACAGCAGGTGCTGCACCGTTTGCCGCAGCTACCCCCGTCGTCGGTTGCTGCTGCTGGTCACTGTTGCTGTCGTTGTTGTTATGACCCTGCTTCTGCTGTGCGCTTGTGGCCGCGCTGTCGGTGAGATCACGCTGCAAGTGGCCGCAGCTAAGAGCAAAGGCGTCGCCTCTTTTTTAAAACCGCCAAGTTGTTGCTGCGCAAGCGTCGCCTTCTTCTACGCCGTGTTGTGCTGAATTCGCGGATTTCTTTTTAGTAGCTGACCAGACGCCGGGCCCACGTTCAACCGTCCTCACTCTTTTTTGTGGTAGAACTTAACGGTTCGTACTATGGACGTAACACAACTCATTCCTGGTCCTATCTCTTCTTGTTACTCCATACATGCTCCTCAAACACTTCATCTCAAACATATCCAACTTCCTCCTCTCGGCTGCTCTCAAACTCCAGGACTCTGCTCCATACAACAAAACTGGCACGACCAAGCTTCCATACAGTCCCCTCTTAGCATTCATACTCAAACTCCTGCATTCAAAAACTTTCCTCATTGCACCCAATGTCTTACAGCCTTCACTCACTCGATGCTTCACTTCTACTTCCATACTATCCTTAACAGCCACATCCGACCTGAGGTACCTAAAATACTCTACCTCCTAAAACACTTCTCCATTCATCCTCACGTCCAAAATTCCAAACACTCCACCTCTTGAACATCTCATCACCTTACTTTTATTCACATTTACCCCCAATTTACGCCTTTCGCACACTCTAGCAAACTCTGCAACCATTCTCCTCAGTTTTTCCTCTGAATCAGCCACAAGCGCTGTATCATCTGCCAACAACAGCTTGCATGCTTCCCAATACATACCACTATTGTCCCACCAACTGCGCACCTTTACCCAACACTCTGGCATTCACTTCTCTCACCACACCATCCATAAACAAATTAAACAACAACGGCGACATCACACATCTCTGTCTTATTTCTTTACGCGGCAGATTTCACTTTCCATAAACACTCGTGTTCTGGAAAAGCGTCTATGAAGCGCAAAGTTTGCGCACTTGTCCATTCTACATCGGAGCTCCACATGACAGTGTACCTTCTTTTTCAACTTCATATGCGGCACTGAAAATGAGCATGCTGGCCAGCGAACTGTCGGACATCCTCCGAGCACGAGGTTGTCACAACTGGGAACCACTCACTCACCTCATTCCCTACCCTCACCCACGCTCTGCAATCAAAGTAGAAACTCTTGATCGCATTCAACAGTCTCCCACTCACTCCATACAAGCTTAAAACATGCCATAGAGCCTCACGGTCCACTCTGTCATAAGCCTTCTCTAGATCCATAAATCCCCAATATATATCTTTTCCTTTTTCTAAGTATTTCTCATTTACCTGCCTCACAGCAAACATTTTATCCACGTAACCTCTACCACTTCTAAAGCCACATTGTTCTTCAGCAAGCACACGATCCGTCATCACTCTCACTTTTCCAATTAAAACTCTTCCATACAGCTTCCCAACGACACTCAGTAGACTCATATCTATAGACTTACTGCACTCATACCTGTCACCTTTCCCATTGTACAACGGAACTTCACACGCGCTACTCCAATCTACCGGCACTTTACTAGCCTCAAAATACGTATTAAATAAACGTAACAACCATTCTACAACCACATTTCCTCCTTTCTTTAGACACTCAACCGTGCGGCCATCCATACCTGGAACTTTCCCATTTTTCATCGCATCCAACGAACCTTTCACTTCTACACTTCTTATTCGACTTCTATTCACTTCACCAAACACAGGCATTCTAACATCACTTCCAACAGCTACCACTCTCGCAACCCTATCATCCTTCACGTTTAGCAGTTCTCCAAAATACTCCGCCCATCTCTTCCTCACATCACAACCCTGCACTAGCAGCCTGCCGTTTGCATCCTTCACTCGTGCCTCACTCTCCGCCTGTCCTTTCCAAATTCTCTTCACTTCCTTCCAGAAAACCTTCTATATCTCCATGAAGTCCTCTCCCAACTTCCTCCCCCACTCCTCATCCGCCGCCCTCTTTGCTCTCCTTACCATTCTTTGTACCTCTTTCTTACTCTCCTTAGACTCTTCAAAATTTTACTGGCTGCCCCTTTGCAGCTACCTTTTGAACGCCCCCCGCTTTATTCTCACAGCCGCTCCTACTTCTCCGTTCCAATATTCATTCCCCTTTCTAATTCCCCCTCCAACCTTCCTTACCCCACACACTTCCCTTGCTCATTTTTCCGCCGCATCTTTCAACAACTTCCATTCCCCTTCCACTTTACCAACCTCACTTACCTTCACTCTCCCATACTCAACTTTCATCTCCTGATACTCACACTCGCGTTTAGAATCATGCAACTTGCTTACATTTAACACCTCCCTTTCACTCCTCCTTTTTACATCTCCCCGCACTCCACTTACTCTCAACTTTCCTTCGACCAAGTAATGATCCGATATCCCTTTCATCTCACCAAAGAACACATGCACATCGAGCAAACGACCCATCACTCCCCTGCTAACCAAAATATAATCCATCAATGCTCTCTCCACTATCACACCTCCATTCGTCCTCACTTATGTATACTTGTTTATTCTTTTTTTCTCAAACATACTATTCCCAATCACTAACTAACTGTATACATAACTCCACCAAGTATTCACCACTCTCATTCACCCCAGCTACTCCATACCTACCAACATCATCCACCACCTCATCACCCACTCTCGCAATCAGGTCCCCTATCACGACAACTCTACAACCATTCCCCACTCTTGCAACACACTCGGACAACTTCTCCCAAAAACTCCTCTATCTCCTCCCCACTCCTCTCCGATCCCGGTCCGTACGCGCTCACAAACACCCATGACTCTACTCCCCATTTTACTCGTACCCACATTATTCTTGCTCACAACTCACCCCATTCAACTACTTTCTCTCTGATTCTTACACTCAATAATATAGCCACACCCTCTCTTGCATGTCCCCCACGTACCCCAGATACTCTCCCCACCCCCCCACTCCCAAACATCAACTCACCACTACCTTTCAACTTCGTCTCACTCAGGGCCAGCACATCCATCTTCCGGCTTATCATCAATCTTCTGATCTCCTCCCTCTTACTCTCAGTTGTTCTACTTCCACACCCTCTTACATTTATAGATCCTTGTATTAGGGTTTGAGTGTTCTTTCGACCCCTCTCACCCCCTTCATTGGCCTGCTACCTCTCGGGAAAATCACTACAAAGGAAGGGATCCCCAGTCCCCTCGCTTCGTCCACTTCAGTCGCCTCTTACGACACGCAGCGGACCACGGTGGGAGAATTCTAGAACCCCCCACTCGACAGGGGGAGACAGTTGTACGTGCAGTGCATTTTATTGCATTTGTATTTGGCAGTAACATTGCGTTTCATTCAATTCATTGTGGTTTGTAATCCTTTTATGTGTGTCATATTTTCCTGTACAACATTAACTTGTGTGTTCATTCGTAAATTTATATAAATTAAATTGAAAAATGTGCTGCTTGTAGTTTTCATTATCCCGTGTTGATCATAGGTGCACTGGAGTAGCTTCGTGAAAACGCACACAATTATTATTTCTATTTTCAACCTGTTCTATATTTCCTCCTTCGGTGGACCTTCCCTCTCTTCAATTTTCCGTTTCCTCTTCTACTGTCCGGAGTTTAAATTCCTCGATACGTAGACGTGTACCCACAGACACGTATCGTGAAACAGTTATAAGTGACTGTAATATTAAGCAGTCTAACCTTAGTAGCTGCCTAAGCCAGTTCGCTCATTTAGTCTACTGTTGGCAAGCGAGAGGGGATCGGAACATACAAATGAGCCGTTTATTGAATACGAAAATACTTCGGGTAAGCATAGGATAGCATAGCTTAGCATACTTGCCCGTCTTCAGGCACTCCTACACGTACCACTGACCCGAGGACGGTACACAAGGTGGACTGACAAAGCGGATAAGGAAGTGGCCCCACGCGATGGAGGGCTGGTTCAAGACCCCGAATTACAAATACATGAAAAATTTCGTCTAAAAATAGCCTGCCTCTGGTAGGCTGCTGTGTATAGACGATATGAATTTTTTGGCATTGACGCAATGAATGCTTTGAGTTTCTTTCGCAAATAAAGAAATAAATTTTACGTGCGAGGTACGTAAATTTTTTCTGCAGGTCATAAATGAACCGTACGTTAAATCTGAATCAAGAAGTCGAATTACACTTTCTGTTCGCATATTGAAGAACTGGCACCTTAACTAGACTTATCGATGATACGTGCAACCGCCAAAACGTAGAGATCTGTGATAACACGTAATTCGTATGAAACATTTAAAGACTCCTTATAGAAATCTTAACGCGTTGATTAGCTGCTAATGAAAATATAGATTAAAAAAACATATAAATTTAATGTGTCAATATATGTAGCGGGAAGAAAAATTTTCCTGGTACACTTTATAAAACGAATAGGATCTATCATCGTCTCTCATTTGACAGCTGCGTCAAATGACTTTTTTCTCAGCAAAATGCTCGCCTTCAGCTTCCAAAAAATGAACACCTTGCGACGTTTCGCTTCTTCCGCCATGTAACACTGTTAGCCCGAAAAGAACACTCGTTCAAGGGCAAGTATTTTAACAATAATTTGCTGAAAAATATTTTCGTTGTATTGAAAGCAGTAATTTAATATTTTGTCTCTGGTGTATGAACGGTATGGTGGTTTCTGTCGTAATAAAAGAAAACTATTTCACTATACGGTGTTCTGTAACATTTTCTGTGTGTCACGAAAGTTACTGTGGTGGTTCCATCTAGCTGTGCGCGCTCACCACCACACAAGCTCATAAGCGCCACCTCACAGCCACGAAGTGATCCGGCCAAACAACCAATCAGCGATAAGATCTGGCGCTGGGGTGGCGGACCGAGTTTCTACAAGCAGTGCGCACCGAGCAGCCAGGCAACACCTCTGAACACTCACGTACGCTTAGCTCAGCCTCAACTGCTTCAAAAGCGCCACCCCGAGCCGGCTAACCAGAGGCTAGCTCGGTTCAGTGCGGCCACCAACAGCCCTATATAAAGAGCTGCGCGCTATGCGCAGTTCAGGGCAGTTCACCAGTGAAAACCGTCTAAGAAGCATCTAATCTTCAACAACGACCTTCTCACTACCAAGATTTCACAACAGCAGCCGACTTTCTACCTCGCTTGCCGAGCCCTAACCTCTCAAGCGAGTGTGAGTAGCCTTTTCTTAATTCGCTCTTACGTTTACCGACCGTTGAGCGTCGCCGGAAGGTAGTAGAGCCTGGTGTACCGAAAGGCCCCAGACCATCTGGGCAAACCCCATTATAGTAGGGGGGGAGCGGGTACAAGTAGGGCACCAGCCGCCTTCCGGACAAATCCGACGCCTGAGACTATACACCAACATTTAGGACTAACACCATGCATCACCACCAAGGAAGTCGTGGTTCGTGGAGAGCTGGCTACAGCCAGTTTTCCCGCCCCTTACTACAAACACCCACCCATATTAGACCCAACACTATGCAACATAACACCAACACACGCACCAACGCCACCCCCGGCAACAACACTCAACCACGAACGACCAAGCAAACTACCACAACCATCCCAGCACAGCCCGCCAACAAATCCAACACTACCTACAAAGTCCAACTCCGCAAGATCAACCCCAGACAACAAACAGACCGACAACAAGTCTTCGAAGCTGCATTCAAACACTTGGAAGCCCCCCTCATACGACTCACCAGCAACTCAAACGGATTCTACGCCATAACTGATGACATCACTGCTATCGATAAACTGACCTCGGACAGAGCCACCAAACACTTTCAGAAAATAAATCTGAAACCGATCATCCCCCCAGATCTCAGAGCAAAAAGAACCATATTCATCAGACAACTGGACAGCAGCATTGGCCAACGCCAACCACAAGAAATACAAGAAGAAATAACACGCGTACACGCGTGCAACAATGGGCAATAATCATGGAAATAAACAAAATCAAAAACTACACACACGTTATCAAAGTAACCTTCACCGACACCGCCATGACACAGCGCGCTCTCCAGAATGGGCTCCTCATGTTTAACACAAAAATCACACCATCGCAAATGGAACTAGAAAAATACACTCACCTCCGGATCTGCTTCAAATGCTACAAAATCGAGGACCATTCTACACACCAATGCACTGACAAGACACCACACTGCTCTGAATGCGCTGCTCACGACCACACCTACCAACAGTGCAGTTCACTGGACAAGAAGTGCCTCAACTGTCAAGGAAACCACCGAACACTCGCAGCCTCCTGCCCATACAGGAAAGAAGCTATCCGCAAGAAGAACGACGAACTCCAAAAAAGAGAAACCGACCAAACCAAGAGCACCTACATTGAAATCGCAAAAACGGCCATCCAACAAACTGCAAAAACAGAACATACACTCACACTCACCAGCGAAATACATATAAAACTGGCCGCTATCATCATCGAGGCCCACATCGCAAACCTCGCACAGGGAGGGGATTTCGGATCAATCTTGTCGAAGTCCCTCAAAGAAAATTACGACGCGGACACCCAGTTCCCCAATCGCGACTCACAAAAAATATTCAACATGTTCATCGAACAAAACAAACAACCCCAAGCAGACACACCGGAGACACCTGCAAATCAAGCAAGCACCGACCCCAACGACGACGCAATGGACACAAGCTACCACTCAACAGAAGAAAACTCGACCCAGGACGAAACAAGCGACGACAACCTGCAAGAAAACTGGAGGACGCAGTCCAGCCCGAAGAAGAAGAAAAACAAAAAACGGAAGAAAAAGAGACACCCCTCCTCGGGAGAATCTTCTGGACACGATGACAAAATAGAGGTTGCACTATTCCGCAGCGACACGCACTCACAGCATATTCCAAGCAAACCCACCAATCAACAGATACTAGCCCGCGCACGGTCGCGCATCCCTCAGAAAAGTAGTCAATTTACCCGCGTTACTCTGCCGTTCCCTGTTCACTTACCGTAATAGGCAGAGATGTAAAAATATGAAGTAATGAGTAAAAAATGTTGCTTTACACTTTGATGTTGTCAGATTTTTGATAACTTGAACCGTTTCTTTGTAATATGGAGTCAAACTCCGTAGATTTTTGCACAACATTGCTTCAAAGAGATCAATGGCCATTTTTGTGTTTTGGGAACAACGTAATGTTTTTCACTGCTATTTTATGCAGAAAATCCTTCCAAACCTGCTGATGTTTTTATTTTTCCTCTACAACAATTAGAAAAAAAGTTATGACCATTTATGTCTACTAGGTGTTATCCATTCTTCGTTTTAGTTCCTACATAAATGCATGTTTGCATGTCTGGTTATATTACTGTAAGTATAGTGTTTCGAAACTTGTAATTTTCACACAATATGAATAAAATACTGCTCTACACGCTACTGACTTCAGATTTGTCTTATTTGCCATTTTTACGAAATAAGGCGAAATAAGGCCCTGAGTAGTTTCGCTGGTAACTGAGGCTGCCACTGACTGTTCGCACGCACACCCTCTCACGGTCGCCTCATTTACCACACTGACTGTGCTTACCCCTCCCAACTTCCAAGTGGTTGGAGCTCTGCCTTAACCCCCACAATGTGGGGGTTTCTGGCTCCAGCTGTGTAGCACTCGCTGAGACGATCATTTTGGTGTATAACAACTTGGGGTTATGCCTTACGTCTGGCAACCAGTGAGCCTGGTAAACGAGGCGACCAGTTACAGTGCGCGGGCTAGAAGAACTAACAAAAGTACCTCCTGGCCTCAAAACCGCTGTCGCACACCCAAGCTCGGACACCTGGAAAGAAATCATCGACGGCCAATTCGACCTCCAAAAGGCACCAATAACCACAATCTCACACGAACACTTCCTCTCGATGGACACATGCTCAAAAATTAACCCCCTTCACAAGAAACCCAAACACTCGACTCCATAATGGATACACACAATATGAACAAAACACTAACTGTCATCCAACACAACGTCCAACACTGGCAAAACAACAAAATCGCACTATGCAACATCTACCGCCAATACAACCCACACATAATTCTACTCAACGCGCACTGCATGCGTAACGACACTCCCATCAAAATTTGGAATTACAACACATACACCACAAACAAAGCAAATGAAAATCACGCGGGAGTAGCAATAGCAATTCGAAAAGACCTTCCATTCAAGCTTCAGGATACCTTTCATACAGATATGTTGGCCATCACAGTAGAATCACCACAAGGCCCAATCACACTTGCCACAGCCTACATACCTCCACGCATTGATTACATAAACTACATTGACATGCACACTCTCTTTAACAGAAAACACCCCACCTACCTCCTAGCCGACATGAATGCCACACATCCCACTTTCGGATACACATACGCAAACAGGAAAGGGAGACAAATCCACTCTCTAATAGACAGGAACAAATGTCACCACATCGGCCCCAATTTCCCCACGATAATCAACCACCGTGCCGCCACTAGTCCAGACATCGTACTAACAAACACGCAAACATTCCACAACATCATACTCGAACCAGGTCCACTAACACCCTCCGACCACATTCCCATCATAGCTACAATATCAGCTAACCCAATACAAATTCCCATCCGCCCACGACCCTCCTTCCACAATGCAAACTGGGAACTATACCGCAACCTTCTCGTTGAACACACAACACCGCAAGACGTAAGCCCTACACAAGAGGACATAGACAACCACCTAATCACATGGGAATCCCACATCATCGAAGCCTCCAACCAATCTATTCCAACTATCACACACAGAACCACACCAGGCATCAAACCCACTCATGCCATACTCGTCCTCCAAACGAGACACAAACACATTTACGACCATCTCCAACGACACGGCCACTCACCCTACCTATACAGAGAACTCCTCAGCCTCAGACAACAGATAAAAACTGCATATCAACGCATCTACTCAGTGACATGGAACAACACTATCGGTAACATCAAAAAGATGGACAATCCCCAACAATTCTGGTCCGCCATCAAACGCATGTCAGGCAACAATAAAAAACAAAGCACCCCCTACATCAGAGAAGGCGGCATCTTTTACCACTCACCACAATCCAAGGAACCTTTGTTCCGACAACACTGGTCAAACATATACTCAGGTATTGATGACCCCAACAACGATTTCGACGCTGAACACATACACACCATAAAAACACAAATGAACGACATCGCTCCCCAAAACGAACCACACGAGACAGGAGACACATCCCGTCTTCCCAATTTCCACTACCCAGCAATCACAATCGAAGAACTAAAAAACGCACTTCGAACGTTTTCCCAAAAAGCTCCAGGACCAACTAAAATAACCACACACCACCTCAAACACTTACCGCAAAACATGCTCCAGTACCTTCTGTACATATACAACAACGCCCTCTCAGCGGGCTATTTCCCAAACAAACTGAAACACGCAATAATGATCTTTTTACCGAAGCCCTCCACCTCCCAACACGAGGTGCAAAATTACCGCCCCATCTCCTTACTCGACACCCACGCTAAGCTCCTAGACAAGATATTAACCTACAGGCTAACAGACCACCTAACCATCAACAACATCTACAACAGCCGCCAACACGGATTTCGACACGGAAGAGGTACACACACCGCACTTGCCACGCTACATGAGACCCTCCACATTGAACAAACACAGAGAAACAAAACAGACATCATTCTACGAGATGTAAGCAAGGCCTTCGACAAAGTCTGGCACACAGGACTCAAATTCAAACTGTCGCAGCTACAAATTCACCCCCTATTCACAAAAATCCTGTATAGCTTCATCACTAACCGCACCGCAGCCATACGAATCGCAAACTACACTGGCCCACCCTTCCCAATCAAGTCAGGTGTCCCCCAGGGAGCAGTCCTCTCCCCAACACTGTACAACTACTTCACACACGACCTTCCCCCACCAATACCCAACACTGACTACATAGCTTTTGCAGACGACATCACACAAATCATATCCGCAAAACATTCATATAACATGGCAGCTCTTCTAACAACACGAGCCATTGCCCAAATCGAACGATTACGAACGAAAATGGAAAATCCAAACTAATGCAAATAAATTCAAAATAATTGCCATCAGCCGCCGCAAACACCCAACAGTGCACATCAACAACACCCCACACCCCTACACAAACTCAGGTAAAGTTCTGGGACTCACAATCAGCACAACCGGATACGCACCCCACACCAGACAACGAGCAGCACTAGCACACCAAAACCTCTCACGCCTCTACCGATTCAAACATCTGAACCTAGAAGTAAAACGCCAACTATACATCGCTCTAGTAAGATCCACTCTCATCTACCCAGTCATTCCCCTACACACACTTCCACCAACATCTATCTCAACACTCCAGCGTGTACAAAACCGAGCCACGAGATACATAACAAATTCAGAATGGCAAGATTTCGCCACCTCTGCACAACTACATCGTCGAGCAAACTTGCAACCAATCAACATTACACTCCACAAACACGCGAAAAGAATCTGGCAAAACATTCACGACATGTACCCACAACTCTACCAACAACTCACATTCCCGCAAGACACTCCACAAATACCACACAGACAATTTCAGAGCTCAAAAATGAAAACACTCGCACCCCAACCGAGACCAAAATACACTTAACACGACTCTAACGACGGACGGACGGACAGACTCGACTGACCAGCACCGACTCAAGCGAATATTTTGTGATAAAGGAGACCCAACCAATACGGCAAGCCTAACCACCCACGTCCGGTACTAAAGATGCCTACTAACTAAAGATCGATCATACAAAGCCCTGACGGGTAATTAACGTCTACCGCCCCTAAACTACCTACAAAATAAATACCCACAACACTAGCATCATATGCACACAGCACATCTCTACCTTTTTCCTACCTATCCTTTTCCGTTTCACCCCTTCTCTTCCCGACACACCCTGTGTCAAACTCTCCTTCCGACTTCTCTATAAGCATCGCCAAGCCAAGCGCAGTTCAGTTCGCAGAGCTCACTCAGTCGACTCGCAGGATCCCTGCTGTTTACACAAGTCTTACTCCTGCGAGCCCCCTCACTGCAACGGCTCACACAAGTCTTCCAACGAGCCTCTTCACAGCATCCGCTCACACAAGACTTCTCCCTGCGACTCTCCTCGCAGCGACTCTGGCATTCGCTAGTCTCGGCTGCTCATCAAGCAGTAGCCTCGCGGCCTCCATCGCCACCTCGACGGCACGCACGACGCGACTTACCGACAACCGTCGGTCCTCCGAGTCGTCCTTGTGCACAATACTACCTGCCTGTAATCATTTACCTTATGTGCCATACTGACGGCGATCTTCTCAATAATACGGCCTTTATTCCAGTTGTGTGTTCCTTATCCTGTCGGGTTCGTTTGCAACTCAGGCACTCACTTCGGGCGTAGATACCACAAGTCTAAAGATATTTACATAGTCTACCCGGAGTGTAAAGCAGCCTGAGGGAGAACACCACACTGGTGACCCCAGAGTGACCCGGCAGGTGGGAGCATGGCTTGGAAAGATGTTCGCTTACCCGCCTTCGAAGGCGACATGAAAGGATGGCTCCTCCACTGCGAAGTTTACCTCGCTCAAATCCCAAATCTCAACGACGCTTCAAAGTACGGGGCTCTCCTCGGAGGGCTACCTACGCACATCATCACCGGAGTACAAGAGATACTACTAAACCCTCCGGCTAACGGTAAATTCGACGCCCTGAAAGCCGCACTCACAAAACGTTTCGTTCGTCACGACGACGAGACCAACTACGACACCATTGTCAAACTAACGCTCGGAGACAGCACGCCATCCGAGTTACTCTTGGAAATGACGCGTCTCAACAACCGCAGACAAGCTCCGCTTCCACCTTCAGTCATCCGCTCCATGCATCTCGCAAAATTACCGACTGAAGCGCAGCCACTGATTGAAGCATTAGGAAAAGGAAAAACAGACGACGAGTACGGAGAGATTGCAGATCAAGTCACAGCAAGGCAATCCGCGTGCCGGGCCACAACTGCCAAGCCCGTCACCGTAAACGCGATCAAGCCATCGCCTACCCCTACAGTGTCAAGAGCCGAGTTTGACGCAGCTATGAAAGAAATAGCCGAACTCAAGAAAATTTTAGGAAGAATAGTACGCTCGCACGAAGACACCCTCAAAGCCGACAACTGGCGGAATCAAGTTTCGGCACCTAGAAACCTTCAACACTCAAACGAAGGAAGCACGGTCAACCAAGTACGCTGCTACTACCACCGCACATTCGGCGACCGCGCAAGAAAGTGCACAACACCATGCAGCTATGCTCAACGAAGGTCGCACAGGATGGTAAGCGCCATCTCCTACTCACGGGCAAACGCAGCAGATTTGCTGTACGCCACCGACTCCAACAATACTCGGAATCTCGTCGATACTGACTCGTCGATCAGCTTAATTCCGCCCGACGAAAAACACCCAACCAGACCCCCGTCCTACGATCTTCTAGTGGCTAACGACACTCCAATAACCTCAGACGAGACGCTGTCCTCACACGAACGCCCTTCTCAGCAAAAACAAGAAAGTCAAATATCCACTGAGGTACTCGGAAACTTAAAAAACAACAGGGGGGCACCTGTGGTGGTTCCATCTAGCTGTGCGCGCTCACCACCACACAAGCTCATAAGCGCCACCTCACAGCCACGAAGTGATCCGGCCAAACAACCAATCAGCGATGAGATCTGGCGCTGGGGTGGCGGACCGAGCCTCTACAAGCAGCGCGCACCGAGCAGCCAGGCAACACCTCTGAACACTCACGTACGCTTACGTTTTGTGAGCACTCACGTTTTGTGCAGCGTATTTTCGGGGTTTCGAAGTTTCGTTCCGAGCGGTGTGCACGTGTTTCTGGTCCTCCGACGAATATTGTGGTGAATTAAAGTGAAGTTGCTAAAAAATGGTATAGTTTGTATATTCACGTGAGTACAGTGTGTGACTTTGTATGGAGTGCTCGTGAGAGTAGTTTTTTTGTTGCGTGAGAGTTGAGACTGAGCATTGGACTTTGGTGTGGTGACTTGCAATTTTTGACTGAGGTGTTTTGACTGGTAGTTAAGCCTTCTTTGCATATAAAGAGTATAGTGTGTGACATTGTAGAGAGTGACTGTGAGTAGTAGGAAACGTTTTTGTTTCTTTTTTTTTTGATAACTTGATTTTCAGTAGATTTGGTGAGTGAAGACTTCTTCTGCCTGTGAAATTTGTACTGAGATAGAAGTCTGTGTTTGAGGATGGCAAGAAATAAGACTGGTCGTAGGAAGGGAGGTGCAAGTGGAATGGATGAGGAGATTGAGTGCATGACATGTAAAGAGTGGGTAGATATAGATGCATGCAAAGGTTTGAGAGAGATGAGTCGGAGGAAGTTGAATGATCTTGTGTTTACGTGCTGGAAATGTTTGAATGACGAGAGAAAGAAGTTGGAAGAGGAGGTTGAGAGATTGACAATTCTGATGGTTGCTTTAGAGGCTGATTTGAAGGATGAAAGGAAGTTGAATGAAGGAAAGAATGAGAATGATGCAAATGCAGTGAATGAAGAGGTAAGTGGTGGTGGTGCAAGGAGTGCAAATTAAGTCGATGATGGTGCAAGGAGTGCAAATGAAGTCGATGATGGTGCAAGGAGTGTGAATGCAATAAATGAAGTGAATGGTGGTGCAAATGTGCCAGATGAGAGTAGAAGGATGAATGAGCATGATGAAAGAAGTACGAATGGGAAGAGAGTGAAGGAGCAACCTGTTGATATGCCACATGAGGTGCAGGCGCCTGTAGTGGAAGTGAATAAAAGGAAGATGGATGGTGAGAGTGATGTGAGTGGAAGAGTTGAACGAAAGAGTAGTATGAAAGGGAGAGTGAGACCTACGATTAGAATATGTGGTGACAGCATGGTGAAGAATGTGGATAGGTTTGTGAGTATGACTGACCGTGGTGGATGTACGAGCATGAGAGGAAAGGGAGTGAATGAGATTTGTAGGCATGCTGAGGAAGTGATAGATGGAATGGATGAAGGGATGGTTGTACTGCAAGGAGGTGGCAATGGATTGCTTGAATGTGGGAGAGAGCGTACGGTGAATGCAATTATGAATGTTGTTGAAAGGGCGCGAAAGAAGAATGTAAGAGTGGCTGTGACCAGTCTGCTGAGAAGGCCTGCATGTGGTGAGGAGTATGAAAGGGTGCGAAAGGAGGTGAATAGGGAAGTGCATAAAAGGATTATGAGTACGAAAGCTGAGAGTATGAGAAAGCGTGAAATGGGTTCCAGCTTCCTTGATATGGATAACCTGATCCAGAGTGGGTGTTTTCGTGGAGATGGAGTCCACCTTACTCAAGAAGGTGAGATGAAACTCTCCAGGAGATACATCCAGTGGATTGGGTGTACTCATATTGTAATGGAAGGTGGAACTGGATGAATGGAAAGCTGTCAGAGCAAAAATGAAAAATGTTGTGAATTGTCCAATAGTGTTGTAAGGTTTGGATGTATAAATGTGCGTGGATGGAATGCAGGAAAGTTAAATGACCTTGTAGCAGAATTTGAGAATGGAGATTTGGATTGTGTTGGTGTAGTAGAGACCCAAATGCGTGATAGAGTCAGTTTAAAATGTAAGGAGAGTAAGTACTACATGATTGGAAAAGGGCGTGTAAGTTGGCAAAAAAGAGGTGGTGGAGTTGGTCTCATTGTAAAAAATGCTCTAAATTGGAAATTAGAAGAAATTCCTGTTGGAAATGAACCTGAGAGTGAAGATCTGTTAGTAATAAAGTGTGAAAGAATGCATGCCAGAGAATGTGTTATTGTGGTTGTATGCTATATGACAACTGATGGTATTTTAGCTCATCAAGAGAATGTAAAAAAGTATGAAATATTACAAGAATTGTGCAAGAGCATTGCATATGCCCTCTGATTTTGATGGGTGATATGAATGGCCATGTTGGTATACTTGGTGAGCCTGTGAATGCAAATGGACAAAAATTGATTGATTTCTGTGATGAGAATGAACTTGAGAACCTAAATGTAACAATAGGAAATGGCTTGCATACATGGCAAAGCAGGGAATGTAAAACTGCAATTGACTATATGATAGTGAATAGTAGAGCAAGAGAGTGTGTCAAAGAAATGTTTGTAGATGAAGATGATTTTGATATTGATAGTGACCATAAAATGCTTGTACTAGAATATAATTGGGGTGGAAAGGAGCCAATGCAGAAGGCCAGCAGAGTAAGAGAAAAGTGGCGTATTAAAATGGCAAACTGGGAAGAATTTAGAAATGAATTGAGTAGATGTAACTGGAACAGGTGTGGAAATGTAAATGACCTAAATAAGGAGATTGCAAGAACCTTGTATGATGTGGCAGAGCAAAAGATCGGTAGAATGAAATGCAGGAAAAGTACAGGGAATGCTAGGTGGTTTACGAGTGAGATAAAGGAAGAACGAATGAGAAGAAAGACTTTAAATAAAAAACAACGCAGTATGAGGAAAATGTATGAAAGACGCAGAATTACTGAGGATGAATGGCAGAGTGTATGGAATGAGTACAAGGACCAGCAGAAGAAAGTAAAGAGAATGATCAATGAGGCTAGGGTTAAAGAAGAGAGACACCAAGTTGAAAATCTAAGAAAGAAAGGTCCAGATGGAATAAAAGATTGGTATAGGTTTATACAAGGTAATGATAGAGGTAGTGAAGTTCAAGTTGATGAATTAGTAGTCAATGGTTGCAGTGTGCAAGATAGGATGCAAATGGTGAAAGCAGTTGAAGAATACTGGGAGGACATTGGTGGAATGAATGAGCAGGTTACAGATGATGAACCAATAAATTTTCTGATAGATGAACATGAACTGCAAATGGAAGACAAAATCACTTGTGAAGAGATTGTAAGTTTTTTGAAGAAAGTGAAAAATGGAAAGGCATGTGGCCCTGATAAGATACCATATGAGTTCTATAAATGTGGAGGAGAGAGTGTAGTCAGTATGTTGAAATGTTTATTTGATGAGATATGGAAGAGTGAAAGAGTACCGGATGACTGGAACAAGTGTAATGTAGTTCTGTTGCATAAGGGTGGACATAAGAGTATGAAAGAACTTAAAAATTACAGACCAATTGCACTGGGTGACACCATATGTAAGATCTTTTGTGGTATTTTGAATGAGAGAATGAAAAATTTAGTTGAGGAATTAGGAGTCCTGGGAGAAGAACAGAATGGTTTTAGGCAAGATAGACGGGGGGAGGATAATCTGTTTGTAGTGAGTGAAATAATTGAGCGAATGAAGAAGGATAACAAGAAGGTATATTTAGCATTCCTGGATATTGAAAAGGCGTATGACAGAGTGGATCGGGTTAGGCTGTTTGAAATTTTGAGAAAAGTTGGTTTTAGCAGAAAAATAGTGAACATTGTACAGAGTCTGTATGAGAACACAAGTGCTATCTACAGGTTAGGAAATTTGGAAACAGGGCAAGTGAGGAGTGTTAGAGGAGTGAGACAGGGCTGTACTCTGTCCCCCCTGTTGTTTGGATTGTACACAGAAGAATTAGCAGTTCGACTGAGAGGGAGTGGTTTAGGACTGAAAGTTGGTAATGAGAGACTGAGCTGTTTGTTGTATGCTGATGATGTGGTTGTGGTTAGTGAATGTGGTCATGAACTACAAAGGATGCTTGACATTGTGAATGGATATAGTACAGATTTCAAGATGAACTTTGGTGCCGATAAAAGTAAGGTCATGGTTATAAATAGTGATGAGACTGATAGAGACAGACTGTGGAATATTGGAGAAATCAGAATAGGTAGAACAAAAGAATACAAATATCTAGGTTGTATGATGAGTGAAGATGGATGTACTAGAACTAAAGGTGAGAAAGTGGCTAAAGCAATGCAGTGGAGTGGACGGTTAGGTAGTGTGGCCAGATACAGAGCAAACAAGTACGAATGTGTGAGAGGAATGTGGAAGTATGTTGCTGTACCTAGTGTCATGTATGGTATGAGTGCTCTTGCTTGGAATGGAAGTGATCTTGAAAAGCTGGATGTGATACAAAATAAGGTAGGACGTGTAGCATTGGGTGCTCCGAAATGGACAGCTATAGAAGCCATTAGAGGTGACCTAGGGTGGAGCCTATTTTCAGAAAGAATGATGAAAGCTGTGCTGAATTATTAGGTGAGAATTAAAAGAATGCAGAATAGCAGGTGGGTAAGGCGAATCTTTGAATGGAATCTGAGTGTAAGCTATTGGGAGAAAGTATGTTGGGGGCATGCAAGGAAACTCAGTATGCAAAAGATTATTCATGTTAGAATTGGGAGACCTGTGGATGACTGGAGTTTAATAAATGTAGGAGGTGTAGGGCCTGAGTGGGACTGCAAGAGGTGGAAGAAAGAGATTGAGAGACAAACAAAAGAGAATGGATTGAATAAGTGGAAGCTTAGCATGATGCGGAAGCCTACACTTAACTGGTATATGAAAAAGAAAGCACCTAAGTTTGAGCTGTTCTATGATGGTAGTTTTGGAAGTCAACTCTTGTTTGCTGTGAGATGTAAGTCAATGAGTGTGAACAGACGTACATGGAGATGGAATGAGAATAATAACAGATTATGTCAGCAGTGTAATAGTGGAGTAGAGGAAACAATTGAGCATTTTGTGCTGGAATGTAGTAAGTATGAGCAAGAGAGAGAGTTTTATGAATGTGGTGTTTGAGCAGTATGGAGAGAATGAGTGGAATGCCAGATGTGCTGAAGATGATTGCGGTATGAGCTGTCTTGCTGGATTGGATCAGGAGAGTAATGCGAGTATCACTGAGGCTATGAAAGTGTTTCTTGTGCGTGCCTGGAGTAAGAGACAGTGACTGGAATGAGCCAGTCTGGTAGAATGGGCTGTAATGACCCAATGTGCCGGGGGATGGTGTTTTGACACACTGGCTGTCCCGGTGATGCCTTCCAATGGAGGCTTGTGACAAGGATCGTAGATCCTGAGTAGTTTAGTGGACAAGTCTGGTACCAGGCGCTGAACTCTTTGTGTGAAAATTGTGGAGGGAATTGTAGGCCGTTACAAAGGCCCCGACACTGTCGGCCCTCAAGTTCAAGTTCAAGTTCAAGTTAGCTCAGCCTCAACTGCTTCAAAAGCGCCACCCCGAGCCGGCTAACCAGAGGCTAGCTCGGTTCAGTGCGGCCACCACCAGCCCTATATAAAGAGCTGCGCGCTATGCGCAGTTCAGTTCGCAGAGCTCACTCAGTCGACTCGCAGAAACCCTGCTGTTTACACAAGTCTTACTCCTGCGAGCCCCCTCACTGCAACGGCTCACACAAGTCTTCCAACGAGCCTCTTCACAGCATCCGCTCACACAAGACTTCTCCCTGCGACTCTCCTCGCAGCGACTCTGGCATTCGCTAGTCTCGGCTGCTCATGAAGCAGTAGCCTCGCGGCCTCCATCGCCACCTCGACGGCACGCACGACGCGACTTACCGACAACCGTCGGTCCTCCGAGTCGTCCTTGTGCACAATACTACCTGCCTGTAATCATTTACCTTATGTGCCATACTGACGGCGATCTTCTCAATAATACGGCCTTTATTCCAGTTGTGTGTTCCTTATCCTGTCGGGTTCGTTTGCAACTCAGGCACTCACTTCGGGCATAGATACCACAAGTCTAAAGATATTTACATAGTCTGCCCGGAGTGTAAAGCAGCCTGAGGGAGAACACCACATTACGTGTGCGAAGTAAAATCCCCCCAGAGTTACACCACGTAATCCAAATATGGTAAGACAAGAATTTTCCGCAAGAAAAAACTTAATTTTACTGCCTCCTTCCAACACCTTCTGTATCTCCATGCCTGCTCGTAGAAATCATGACGTCACTGAAGTGATCGTAGATTTTGTGTCAATTGCGATGAATCGAAAGAGCGAAATTAAGCTAGCTCCAATCTAGAGGTGGTTTCCCATAGAAAGGGGATAACCAAGATTTAAGAAAATCTAGTAAATAGGCTTCGTGATTTTTTTTTGGCAAACGAGTGAATAAAATATTGGTTCCCATAACAATTTCTGAGAAGACACAAAATAAATGAGTAGTCGAGATATTTGGGGCCCATAGAATTAGCCCACTCCCAATGTGAGCTACGGAAATGTTGTACGCACACATTTCCTTGCAGTATCGGAAGGCTGGAGTCCTCACACTTCCTCAGTGGAGCATATGAATTACGCAAGGTTATGCTTTGTCTTCTTTATTCCACCATCTTTTTTATGTTGATTCAATGCAACACGAGGTCATCAAAAATCATCAGTTACTAAATAAGTTAACACAGTTGAATAAGTTTCACTGAAATCTGCCTTGACAATAACCCAGTCTTTCAAATACCATTCGCTCAATCGGTGATTCTCTCCTTACGAACCATATGTGTGGTTTTTAATCATGCGCACCAAAAAATCACAAAATTGCTGATCAAAATTATACGGAGCTACTCATTTACTTACATTCGATTTTTCTATAACTGGTACCATAGTTACGACCACTAGTGCGACGTCCCTGTAATGTACCAAGTCTAAGATGAGATCTTGTGATAAAGGAAGCATTGTTCCTACAATTAAAAGGCGCCTGTTCCTAAAAGAGGCATCATAGCATTGACGCCACGCTAGTGCTCAGAACATGGTAACAATTTTCAATAGAATCCAATGGGAGTAAATGCTTACCTCTGTATAATTTCCATCAGAACTTCTGTGATATTGTGTGCATTTGTTCGGAAAATTACATATATTGTGTGTAAAAGTCTATCAATTCTAAGTATTGATATAAACTCAATTGGCTCATATTTTGGTACATTCTTCTTCATTTACGATTAAATGAGAGAATCGCAGCCATAATGTGGAGTGGGGCATCGTTTGGAAAAAGAAATTGGAGTTAAAACTGATATAAAATTCACAATTTTCAATTTCGAACGTTTTCCCGTTTACTTCTCGAACTGTGCTAGACTTTTGTTTTTATTGACTATTCTCGACGATTTCGTGTTATATGGGATCAATATCGAAAGAAAAATTGTGCGAAGTAACCTTACCTTGTGTAACTAGCATGCTCCAGAAATAAATGAAGACTACAGCCCTGATGACATTGCAAGAGAACGTGTGGGAATAATATGACCACTGTTTAAGATACTGAATATCGAATCAACAGGGCTACGGCCATGCCCAAACAAGCTCGGCTACTTTTTTAGTTTCTATAGCATCAGTAATAATTCTTGAAAACTGACTTTTTTAATTTCGCAGAAAAAGCCTCACTGCATATGTCCTAAGATTTTCCAAGGCCTGGTCAACCCTGTTCTATGGAAAATCAACGACGTTGATTTAATTTTGCCCCTTAATTTCTTTAAAATTGGCGAAAATCTTGGACGACTCCTGCGACATCACAATTTCTACGAGCAGGCCTGGAGATATAGGGAGCATTGATTATGTCCTCTGCCTTGTTGGCAAAGTTCCATGGTGTTAAACTGGGAATTCCGTTCGCTTTTTCAACGTTTTATCTTCATGCATGTCATGCTTGAGATCTTTGGTGATTAAGGACACCATAGTCTCTATGCTGCCACACTGTTTCAATGGAAGCATCTTTCACTTTACGCTAGAAGTGTTGATTAATGTTTAAGATAATTTACCAGCCTTCCGTCACGGGAAAAGTTGGTTGAGGTCTGCGTGACTTTAAGCTTTCAACGTATTTCTTTACCATAAGAAACTAAAAACTTCCACGAAGGTCATCTCAAGCCTGCGTCTCCTGAGTTACGCTCCGAGCCCTTCTTCAATTTAAGCTCACCTCTGCTCATCCCCCCTATCCTCCACAAGCTCACACACCTATCCTCTCCGATATATCCATCCGTCAGGAACGCTCTTTGGCTGTATTTTTTCAGGAACATTGAATATCAAATTTCATGCAATGTATCGATAGGAATTAAGGATAATTGGAGGGAAAATATACAGAGTGTCCTAACCCAAGAATCGAAGGTCAAAACTAGCAGAGTGGATTAAGTAATAATTTCACCTCACAGCGGCATAGATGTCTTTCAGACAGAGTGGCCTAGTTTCTAGTTCATTTCATAGTTAATTACTTGGCTAGGAAAAGCCAGTTTGGCAACCCTGCGATGAACACCACGCCTCTAACTTGAGTGTCCTAAAATTCTGTGTTTTGTGGGTTAGCTGACTATTTAAATGAAGATTGAAATCTATCTGAATATTCATATTTTATGTCACATGTCATTTGGAGACAGTGATGGAACAGCTGTCGCTTCTTGCTCCTTTCTTACTCATCAGACGCGCTACCAGCAACACGACTGCACCCACCCCCCCCCCCCCCCCCCACTAGCAACGACACGCGAGTTTTACAAATGTAGTCCAATACAATTATTCAGCGATACGTCACAGTCGTAATGACTCATACAGTGCATCAAAGTTGGACATCCGTCGTCCCCATCAGTTGCATATAAAATAATTATTTTTTTCATTCACATGATTCGCTTTCAAGTCACATTGCTGCCGTCGTTCGCAGTCATTGTGTCATTGAGAACTATAACTACACACAAAGAGTCACGGCGTACACCCCTTCCTATGAACCTTGATAATATGATTCTTGTCATCCTTTCGACAAGCCTCAACAGCTTGAGGGGTTTGTGTATTGCTGAATTCCCTCATTGCCTTGACTTCCCTCATTGCCTCCACTTCCCTCATTACCTTCACTTCCTTCAATGCCTTCACTTCCCTGATTGCCTTCGCTCCCCTCATTGCCTGCATCTCCCTCATTGCTTTTTCTTTCCTCTTTGCCTTCCATTTCCTCATTGCCTCTTCTTCCCTTATTTCCTTCCCTTCCCTCATTGCCTCCACTTCCCTCATTTCCCACATTGTATTCAGGTGTAAGCGTTCAAAATGGTAACGTGCAAGAGCAGCCATCTTTCTTCAACTTTATAACCGCATGTTCAAATGGTCGAATCTAATTACGAATGTTGTGGATGAAACTCAAAATAATTTTTATAATTTAAAGAAGCTTGCTTATAAGGAAAATTTAATTCATTGTCTGAAAATTCAAATCTTGCTGTAGAAATCATGTAAGTAAGTTAACATTTGAAAGGGAATGCAAGTAAGTCTCATTTCATTGGTGGTGGTGGAGGCGTTCGTCATGCCAGGGGCGATATACTTTAATTATTATTGTTTTTTAGCTCAAATTCAAAAACGTGCTCAAAGAATGGCGGTTGATGCTTCAGGTCTGGACGTCTCGTATATTCTGTTTAGGGCTAGATTTAGGCTGGTCAAAATACCAAATTTTTTCTTTGGTGAGAGCTTCTTAATTGCTACGATTTTACAGCATCCTCAGACGCACGTTTGATTGTTTGGTATTCGCTCTGAAAAGTTAGAACTTCTCAAATATTTATTTCCTTGAAACACATACTTTCTCATATAATTAAATAAAACAAAATGATTTACTTTCTATGCTTTCCATTTGAATTAGCTCAACGTATTCAATGATCATCTCTAGATAGATGATATTCAACTAATTCTCAATCATTTTAATTCATTTTTTCCAAGTTGGAATGATTCTTAAACTGTGAGTATATCAATAAACAGTATTGTGAAATATAACGATGCAATGAGAACGAACCACAACAATTTCTTTTTTCCCGTTGGAACACGTTACCCTATTCAAAAACAGCTGCAATAAATTGTATTATTACTGAATTAGACTATAATTTTGAAATTTTATTCTTCGCGGAAAGTAGGCTATATGACATCAAAAGAAGTTTAATACAAACACTAAATAATCACCATTCACTACGAAATAATAATGAACGTAAAGGAGGTGTGAGTATGCACCTATCTAGAGACATAAACTCTTAAATCATTGCAAATGCAACAATAAGTAAAAACCATATCTCATCGTTTTGCATAATAAGCACAAAAACGGTAAGCGTAATATCTTTGAACGGTGTTTATTGGCCTCGTATAGCCTGTTCGATATCCTTCATAAATGAGTTCAATCATATTAAATCGCACGTGATTAAGTTTTATACAAAGACATAATCATTTGCATTGACTTTAACTATGATTTTTAAGAACATGAAAGCAATAAATTTTTTGAGTGCGTTTCAGTTTTACAATCACATTTCTTTCGTCCGCATAATCACAAAGCCTACACGTGTCTCATCAGGATCTGCTGCGCTACTTCAGAACACTCTCTTGGTAGACCCAACTAACTTCATTACAACAATGATAACTTCAACTTATCTGATCATTCGCTGGTGTTTCTGATAGATGGAAATACCTTTAGTACGTGTACGAGGTTACAAGCAAAAACTAATACTCATCGTTATGAAACTGAATCAATATATCTGAACACGTCAGTGGTTTGCTTTAGTCGCAACCTTATCAGAAATTTGAAATTGAAGGAAATTCCAAGGAAATTAATCATCTTTACTAAGAAAACGTTTCGAATCCCAATCCATCATTATTTTAAGAAGCAATCTTTGTGTCTGAAATAAGAGATCTAAGTACAATGAATTTTAGGTTTTAAAATATATCATGAGAGGAAAAAACAAAGTATTTCAAAATAAAAACAAAAGCATACACGCAAAATATAAGTCTAAAATAAAATTGAGCTGGTGATAGAGAGGTTTCTACCTATTTACTATTTGCAAATGGTTTGAAGTGTCCATAATGTTCCGATAAGGATTTCGCTTGAAAATATGTAAGGACTCTAAAGTCATGAGGTCAAAAGGGGTCGAGGCAGAGTCTAAAATTTTGAAATTGGCAGGAGATATTGGGACATTGGATTTTGTGCTCCGAGCAGTAAAATGCGTTGTGCTCCAAAACAATTAATTTCAGCAATGATGATTGATCAACTTCACATTAATGTGAGGAACTCGGTGAAGCAACCCTAAGCCTTACAGACATTATAAATGCAGCATAGTATCAGTGTTGTCCGACTTGTAATTAGTCGTACATGGAGTGACGCCAAAAAATAAAATAAAAACGTGATTTGCTGAATACATCGATTTCAGAAAAACGTCAAACGTTGTTTGAATTTTTCCACGAAAAGAGAATGTCGGAGGCAATCAACAATAGAATTAGAAATTATGAGACACATACAAAATTAACATCAAAGAGAACTATTCAAATTTCCTCAAATTTCCTTAATTTAAAACTGTTGTTAAAAAACGTGGCACGTCCTCGATTCCATTTGTCGCAATAAAAATGTTACTTAGAAAATAATTTAATCGATTGTCCAAAGTAACGTAAAATATCGCGCTGAAAAAAGCCATCGCTACAGTTTTTACAATTTCTTGGTGAACAGAGGTAAAAAATTACTGGGAGAATAATACCAGTGAACCGACAGAACGCTTGAACAACTTACTGTAGTTCATGTCAAAGAACACAATTCTTTCTACTTTACGGCTAATAATTCCTCCGACATTCTTGACTACATAAACAGCTTGAAAAATAAATCATGTGTATTAAATACGTTTTCGTAAAAATACAAAGAGGCATATCTTACATAATAGCCCCGAGTTACCCCCATTCTAATATTGTTCAATTTACAAAAACAATTATAAACGTGCTTTTGTGCTACTGATCTTCGGCGAAACATACCAGATATTTTTACAGAAAAGTGTACCCTTACTCAAAGCAAATATTTATTCTCTTTTATAAATAATTTGGTTTCCGTTTCGAAAAATCCACAATGCAGGTCATATTAAAACGTTCACCCAACCTTTATTCGTGTATCGATGAAGGAAAACTTGTTTTCTATATTTCTGGACTTTTAAAACGCATTCGTTAGGGTAGACACTAACATATTACTATTAAAATTCCACCATTCCTGTATGAGATGAGTCCAGCGCGATTGGTTCAAATCATACCTAACAAATCGGAAGTAGTACGTTGTCAATGATGGTGTACAATTGGAATCATTCGAAATCACCATGGAATTTCCGATGCCTGTCGGAAGATCACTCATATTTTTATTGTTTTGCTACAGTATACGTACCAAAATCAGCTTCATTTTTTATATTCATAATTATTGCAGATTAGGTCACGAAACAGATGAAATGACATTCCTTTACACCGGTGCGTGAAGAGCAATTCACCTAATGGTTTACATATAGCCCGAGACGCGGGGAAAGTGTTTAACACTTATTTTCTGCACAAACTGGTCATCATGCTTACCTAACCAGAAATTAGAAGCGAATTCATACTCCCTTAATATTCAAAACCACGATCTCAACACAGTATCCTTTCCATTGGAACCAAGACTTGGGATTCGATCCATGCTGAAATCCATGAAAAACGATCAAACGAAGCATTCTAAACGAATCCTGAATTTCTATTTTTATCCAAGTATTAATGACACTAGGTGATAAGAAATCTTTTCTACTACATGATTTGAACTGAAAGGTTAATTTACAACGGAATAAAATTGATCCGAAGCCTATTCTACATAGAAGTTGCTATGCCCATTTGACTCATTTAAAATATTGTCGTTAATTGAAGTACCGAATCTTGTGTCGACGTAGTTATTGATCAATCTAGCGGGCGACGAGGTCAAGATTACTAAGCCAAACATAATTATGTACCGATGAATAGTGGTTTGATAGGTTAACCCAGCAGTCGCTCAACGTTGGGCCCGTATAAGTAACTATCCTAAGTTGCCTAAAAGTCGCAGAGTTTAGAAATGTATTTATAAACAGTTGGAGCGCGCCTTAAGCTCGAATTTCATTCTATCTAAAATTGATTCTACAAGATTCAAGATCATTGAATTTTTTGCCATAGGTGAAGTAGCCTGTTCTTGAGAACCTTCATTGTTGAAGGAAGATACAATGAGTCGCGCAGAATCCTCTCAATTTCATCCCTCAAATTTGTTATGGCGTTCATATTAGGAGATTGTGTGGGCCAGCCTTATGAGCTTAAGCAAACATTGTCATCTTGAAAGATCGCGTGACCATCAAAAATATTAAGATTAGAAGGATGGACGTCCATTGGATGGATGGACGAGGTCAGGAATTACGTGCAAATATTCCTAGCGGTTCATTTTCTTATTGTAAAAAGTGGTACACCCATCTCCATCCCAGCAAAATAGGTCAACAGTCGGAACGATGCGAGATTGATTCACGGCTTCATTTGGCTGTCGTTACACCTCTTAACTCCCCTATCGTTCTGAAATAGGATAAATTTGGACCCATCAGACCACATTACATGCTTCTCTTGCGGTGGCACAGCGGTAAAGGGATCGGACTTGTATGTTGGAGTCGCGGGTTCGTATCCCGGCGCTGGCGCTGCGATTTTCCCCGTTGGGTATAAGGGAAAGCTCAAGCACAATACCCCACTCGACCCAGGTGTCGGAAATTGGTACCGGCTTTACGGGGGAACAGTCATGGTGTCCTATATATAGTGTTAGTTATAAGAAATTTGAAAAACCAATGCTTAAGATCATTTGTATCAGGCTTGATTGGAAATAAAGCATCCCAAAGATGCCGATGTTTGTTTGATGTTTGTATCTAATCCTCTAAAATTCAATTTTGGTGGTACATAGTAAATAGCGAGCGCTTTTGCAAATTTTCGGCTGAGGCTTGTAGGTGGATTTGCGTTTACCTAAATATATTTTCTTTAACTTTTGTCGCGTAATCCTTTGAGAAGTTGTTTTAAGACCTTCGCAATGCTTGCCAGGTATAATTTACGTTGATGAACGACAATTTTTCTCCCCCATTTTCTCCGAAGAGCGTCAATCTCTGTCATCCAAAATATTAAGCCTATCACAATTTTCACGCGATGAACTGGGTTCGTCATTTTGTTTGCAGGCTATCATCCTTTGTAGTGTTTTGATATTTAAATCGATCCCCGTGCAGGTTTCATGATTTGATTTTCATCTTTGATGAAACTCAACGACGCGTTTTTGCTTTGTAACTCAACCCAATAACCGAGTGGTCGAAAATGCTTCGTTAAAGAGCTACAAGGACTTAAAATTAGAAACGCAGTGAAAAAATTCTTACCGTAAGAATGGCAAAGAAATGAAATTTAGAAGTTAGAAGAATATTTTTATTATGAACGAAGGATGCAAAATTATAGCTTTAATTACTATCACTACAAGGAACAGATTTTTAAATTAGTTAAGGTGTTTAAAGGAGGTGTTCAACATGACTTCCATCTGCAGCGATGCAGGCTTTCAAACGCCAGTGCAATGATCGCCGGATGAGATTGAAGACACCAGGAGTTTTACGATTCTTTACGTAGGCTTCAATAATTCTACCGATGAGGTCATCTACGGAATAAATCAGTGTTTCGTACACCAAACCTCTCCAATGTCCTCAGAAACAGAAATCTAAAGGCACTACACCAAAGATCTTGGCGGCCAAGTTTAAAATTTCAAGTCATGAGTAGACTCCGTGAGTTGACTCCGAGTTGACAACAAGAGTTTCAAAAGTAGACTCTGTGACTCCGTGCAGTGATGACGTTCCTTGTTTTTGGTCCGAATCAAAGTGCCTTTATTGGTGTCGATACCGCCGTGCGGTCGACGTGAGGGTTCGTGGAAAAGGGGCTGTCTTCTGTGCAGCTACCTTTTTCCGGTGCGCTAGCTTTTCCACGCAGTTGCCCTTGCTGAGGTTCATGTGGGTACCACCTACGCCGTAATTAGTCCGCTACGGCAACATAAGTAAGTTCTGTATGTGCCGAACTACTGTGGTACCGTTATGGTGAGATTCGTGTGGGTACCGCCTACGCCGTAATTAGTCCGCTAGGGACACAGGAGTAATTCCGTTTTGTGCTGAACTACGGCGGTACCTCTGGGGTGAAGTTTGTGTGGGTACCGCCTACGCCGTAATTAGTCCGCTAGGGCAACAGGAGTAATTCCTGTTTGTGCCGAACTACGGCGGTACCGTTAGGAAGACGAGCAACTGTCTGCTCCGTAATCAGTTCGTTAGGGCTCCTCCGGAAATTCCCTGGTTCGCCGAACTGCGACAGAGTCTTCCTTTAAGACACACTATGCGGATTAGTTTGTCCTCCCTATGTGGTTCCTAAAGCCCCTTTTCAGGCGAGGGTGTCGTACAGACTAAAGCCTGTGTCAAAAAGGAGAAAAGACACTATTTTTCGTTAGGGTGTGAAATATTTATTGCAGAATCTCATGGCAGTGTCTCTTAAAAACACAGATACATTTCAGCACAGAACATGATTTATTTACTTTTTGCAAAAATAGCGTACATAGACATGTGTTACTGCATTTACTGCATAACACGATACAACACGCAAAATTACATTTAAAATATTTGTGCCATTCAGCAAAGTAATCAATCTTTTTTCAGCGGTTAAGGGATCGGACTTGTATGCTGGAAGTCGCGGGTTCGTTCCCAGCGCTGGCGCGGAGATTTTCCCCGTTGGGTATAAGGGAAAGCTCAAGCACAATACCCCACTCAACCCAGGTGTCGGAAATGGGTACCGGCTTTACGGGGGTACCGTCATGGTGTCCTATATACAGGGTTAGTTATAAGACATTTATAAAACCAATGCTAAGATCATATGTATCAGGCTTGATTGGAAATAAAGCATCCCAAAGATGCCGATGTTAACCTTAACCTAACCTTAACCTTATGTTCCAGTAATGAAATAGAATACAATGCAACTTAAGGGCTAACTAAAGTAAATACACAGGCGCTCCATCGGCGCAGAAGAACAGACATAGGCCCGTACAGGGAACTGAACACATGAAGAAAATACTTAAGATTAAGGGTAACTGTAACAAAAGACTCGACAACACTTGCGCGGTCTTACACGCCCGGGGGAGGGTGTCTCTGCTACGATAGTCGAGACCGGAAATCCGCAAGGTGGTTGTCGACTCCCGAAAGGTGTTCTGCTCGGAACCTAAAAAGACTGAAATACAAAGCCCATCGTTTCAATTGAGGGTTCAACTTGTCTGCCTGTTGCAAATAAAGGAGCGGTCGATGGTCGGTCTGTATCACAAATTCTCGTCCATACAGGTTGACCCCAAACTTCTGTAGAGCCCAGTAGATGCTTAGCGCTTCTTTTTCAATGGTAGAATAGCTCATTTCTGCTCCTCTCAGTCGACGTGAAGCATATGCTACCGGCGCGTAGTGACGGAAATCTCGTTTGCTTGGTTGGAGGAGAGCTGCTCCAAGTCCAGTTTGGGAGGCATCTGTCCGTAGAATGAAAGGACATCTGGGGTCTGGTAACTGTAAGACCGGTCTCTTCACTAACGCTGTCTTCAAACTTTCGAAAAGATCTTCTGTTGTATCGGTCCAAAGTATCTATTCCGGAGAATTCTTCTTAAGGAAATCATGGAGTTTGAAAGTCAGTTGAGAGTAGTTAGGAATGTACCGTTGGTAGTACCCAACTGTACCGAGAAAATTTCGGAGCACCCGTTTTGTTTTCGGGAGGGGAGCTGATTTTAAAGCTTCGACTCGCGTCTCCAAAGGCTGGATCTGATTACTGCTCAGTTGATGACCCAAATACTGGAGGCTGTCAAATCCGAATTCGCATTTGGACGGCTTCGCTCTAAGCCATGTTGAGAAAGTGCTTCGAACAGTTTAGCTAATGCTGCACAGTGATCTTCCCAGGTAGTCGAGGCGATTAAGATGTCGTCCATGTAGACTTCGGTATCTTGCAGTCCTGCAGTGACTTGTCGTATAAGGCGGGATAAAGGGGCTGGAGTATTTGCTAGGCCGCAAGGCATTACGTTGAATTCATAGAGGCCAGACCTAGTTTTGAAGGCGGTGTGTTGGCGGGACTCAGGATTTAGAGGTACGTGCCAATATCCACTGGTCAGATTCATTTTGCTGAAGATTGTTTTGCCAGCTAAATTGGTGAAAATAGCAGTCGTGTTTGCATTTGAACTAAAACATTATAACAAAAAACGTGAAATTCTCAACGCCTGCCGAGAAAAGAAACCACAGTTCTTCTTCATAAATGAATACCTCATACCTTCACGAGCTAACGTCATGTACATTCTGAGGATAGCCAAAAGGAAATTCCCGGATAAAATTGGAATCCCAAGAACACAGGATGGAAACATCATCATATATAACCCCGGAAACCAAGATTCAAGACGCCGCGAGATCAACACGCCAGATGACCTCGAGCAATACCTGATGCAACAACTAAATATGTCATCGAAGCAGGTCACGGGTGACTAGACTAGGTGATCCCCTAAATTACATTTGTCAGTTTCGTGTTAGTTTAACCTCAATTAGGTATCATGTCAGTTTAACCTCAACTTGATGTTAGTTTAACCTGAATCTATACAAATGTATAACAGATGTGTTTGTAAACATTTATGACAGCTGTGTGTGAACTTTTGAAACGCAATCAGCAATTTTTTACCTCCGAATGTTACTGTGAATTTTTTCTCTTTTTACCACTAAAGTTATTATTACGCGTAAACCATATTAGCTGATTATATCATTGTCGTTATAACCTTTAAAACTTATTACCTGTTGTATGTGAACTTGTAAAAACGCCCTCATGCAGCAATCTGTTTACACCAATGTTGTGATATTGAACTCCAATATTATTCGCTCATGGACTAAGTTTATGTGTACTCACGTAATCGCACTAGATTTTTTTATACTCTATGCTCTCGTACTTCATAAGCTAGTTTTTTAGACCGGAATATCCCTTAAAGCTTGACTCTGTATTTCGTTTTTAAGCTTTATAGTACCTACTTCTTACTGTTTACTAATTTTAAATGACTGATCACCCTGAGATATTTGAGGAAATCGACCCAGATCTCGATCATTTGAACAGAATATATCCAAACCTAAACGACTCTCAAGAGTGTAGGTATACTAATATATCAAAATTCAACGAAACTATACGAATAACTGACCGAGATTTCTCACTCCTGTGTTGGAACTGTAGGTCACTCTATTCAAAATTGGAAGAGATACAATGTACTATTACTGAACTTAAATATAACCTAGACGTGATTAGCTTCACCGAAAGCTGGCTAGATGACTCGACTAAAGACATGATTCGATTTGAAAATTATCATAGTTACCATTCGCTAAGAAAAAACCAGCGGGGCGGAGGCATCAGCACATATATATCTAACCACATAGACTCGAGAACCATAGCAAGTGCAACAATGAATCAGGATCACATAGAATCACTCTTCGTAGAACTGTCTAGAGATGGTAAACGCATTGTGCCTGGAACGGTGTATAGGCCTCCTACAGCCTGTCCTATATCCTTCCTGAATGAGCTGAATCGTATTATTTCTCAGTTCAACAGGCCCTTATACAGTGACATAATGATATGCGGTGACTTCAATTATGATCTATTGAAACATGAAAGCTATGAACCAATCTCTAATTTCCTAACAACCTTTCAGTCTCAATCCTTCCTTCCGATCATTACAAAGCCTACACGAATAACCTCAGAGTGTGCTACGCTGCTTGACAATATCTTTATGACAGACCCAAGTGATTTTCTTGCTGGAATAATTACTTCTGACTTATCAGATCACTTCCCAGTTTTTCTTATTCAGAAAAATGTCTATATTGCTTGCACCAAGGCACGGGCTGAAACTTACTCATATCGTAAAATAAGCGAATCAAATCTTGAAGAAATGCGCACCGTTCTAGAAGAATCAATGCCTACATTGCACATCTCTCAACAAAATAATAATGCTACGAGCATCGATGATGCAGTAGGAAAGTTGACTGAAACTATAATGACCGCATACAATCAGTGTTGCCCAATTGTAACTCGTACAGTTACCCCGAAAAATAAACAAAAGCCCTGGAGAACTAGAGACATCGTGATAAATATAAAGAAACGTCAAGCGTACTTAGCCCTCCTTTGCGAACGGCGAATATCTAGAAAAACATATAACCGATTCAGAAACTATGTAACAAACCAGATAAGAACATCAAAAAAGAACTACTTTACGCTCAAGTTTACTCAATTCAAAACTGACGTTAAAAAGACTTGGCATCTCCTTAACTCTTGCTGTAAACCGAATAATGCCGATAAAAAGAAAATTGAATATGTTATTCAAGATAATGTAAAATACCATGAGAAGAAAGAAATTGCTAATCTCTTTAACAACTTCTTCGTAAACGTAGGGAAAACTATAGCTGATGGTATTCCAAGTGAACCTACTGATCACCTGTAATTTATGGATCATATTCGAGAACCCAACTCCTTTTTCTTTACCCCTACAAACTCCTCCGATGTAATTACGTGCATAAACAACATGAAAAATAAATCGAGTGGGTTACAAACGTTTCCGACTAAAGTACTCAAAGTTATTGCTGACATTGTAGCCCCGCTGATATCAAATATTATTAACCAGTCTCTCTTACTAGGCACTTTCCCGAACTCCCTCAAAGTTGCTAGAGTAACCCCTATCTTTAAAAGTGGTGAAAAAACCTGTGTAAACAATTATCGACCTATCTCCGTACTACCAATTATTAGCAAAGTATTCGAAAAGATTGTGTATAAAAAAGTGTACTCTTATTTTGAACAAAAATCATTTTTTACGATAAACAATACGGCTTTCGCTCTAAAAAAATCAACAACACAGGTTATATTAAATCATTTACAATTCCTCTATTCTAATATAGATGAAGGAAGGCCTGTCTTCTCTGTATTTCTTGACTTTCGAAAAGCATTCGATTGTGTGGACCATAAAATACTACTCTCGAAACTACACTGTTACGGCATTCGAGGGATTGCCCATGATTGGTTCAGGTCATACCTAACAAATCGAAAGCAATACGTTGTCATTGACGACGCAAAATCAGACCCACAGACAATTAGCCATGGAGTTCCACAAGGATCTGTTCTTGGGCCTCTCCTGTTTCTGATTTTTATCAATGATACTGTAAAATCTACATCATTCTTCAAATTCATACTTTTTGCCGATGACAGTACGCTTTCTGCGGTCCTTCCGAACCAAAATCCTGCTCTGATTGTGAAGAGTATAAATAATGTTGGCGCCGTCCATGCTTCTTAAAAGATAGTTGAAAGAATCATCCCAGCGTGCTAATGCTAGGTCGATTCTCTAGGCACCAGATGCGTGACAATCGGCCAGCGTGTAGTTCGCTGTTTAATTGTCTTGTTTATTTCTAAGTACATTTGATTTAATTATACTGAGACATATATTGATGACATGCATATTCATTTATTTTTTGTTACCGACTTATTTAGCTTTATTCTTTATCTCTCCAGACACCTCGCAATTCCTCAATATTTTGAAACTTGCCAATGTTATTGCTATAATCATTGCTTGCTATTACTGTGCTACCGTTGAAAGGACTGTGATGTTTGTTCATGTTCCCTGAATAAATCATGAGAGCACCCAACGGGCTAGTATCAATTTATTGAACCGTGTGGGAAAGGGAAATTTATTCCCCTATAACATCGTAGGCCAGAAAGAGAGCCTACAAATAATGAACTTCATAAGGTTTCATCGTGGCTCAAAGCTAATAAAATAAGCCTTAATATTGATAAAACAAATTGTATTACATTCTCATGCAAGAAAGATGTATCTCTCCCATGCATTAAAATTGGCGAAGGTGAAATCGAAGAAACCAACTCATGTAAGTTTCTGGGCATCATAATAGATAAACATCTGACCTTCGAAGAGCACATCACTCATATTAGTTCTAAATTATCAAAATCCATCGGAATCCTAAATAAAGTTAAAAAACTTCTGCCTGAAACAGCTTTACAAATGCTCTACCGAACGCTCATTTCTCCATACTTGCAATACGGAATAGAAGCATGGCACGGAACTGATAAAAATAATACCAACAAAATTCTTACTCTGCAGAAAAGAGCAGTCAGAGCGGTAAAGAACGTAGAATATAATGCTCACACAAATGATTCTTTCAAAAATTTACAAATACTTAAACTTTCGGATCTCTACAAAATCTCCATCTGTAATTTCATTTACAAAACATTAAGAAATGATGGCGACAATAGCCTAAGACAATTATTGACTGCGCAAACTGATCACCACGACCATTTAAACCGAAATAGAAGTAAATTCATGCTTCCTTATTATTCAAAGGCCCGGTCGCAACACAGAATTCTCTTCGTTGGAACCAAAACTTGGAACTCTATACCTGCGGAGATCCGTAAATGTAATTCGTACAAAGTATTCAAAAGACATCTTGAGTCTCACTTCCTATCAGAATACTAGTCGTGTAAGATCACCATGTCAAATCTTGCCTCCTACATGTAACTAATGATAATGTCATAATGTAACTTGCTTTGGGTAACATAACCGATCTTCAGTCTGCTCTTGAATCGTTTTATCGAACATACTGTTAAATATAGCCGATTTGACCTATATTGTAAAATACAGCATAAAATATCGAGTTAATTATCTCAATGATCAGTCTAATGCGAAACTAGGTTAAGTGAACTAGGTTAAACAGTTTTGTACACCTTAGAATAACGTGATGATAGGATGCCCTAGAAGTCGCTGAACTTGTTCGGGCCCACAGGTAGCTATACTCAAATTTGACCATTGTACTAGACTTAAGAAACATTCTACTTCTGTATCACCTGTGGTAAATAAATTGTTTAAAATTGTTTAAATTGTGTCTGCTGTTGGCTCGGCATCGGATACTGTCTGGCTGTTGAGGTGCCTGCAGTTCAGACAAAATCGGTGGGTACCGTCTTTCTTCCGGACGGCAAGGAGCGGTGAATAGTAAGGTGATGTGGATGGCGTCACGATTCCCATCCTCATCCACTTCTCTAAACTTGACTGCAGTTCAGGCTCCAGCGCTAGGGGAAGTGGATACGAATGTTGAAGTCGGAAACTGGAAGGATCCTTCAATTTTATTTCATGAACAGCCGTGCTGGTTTTTCCGGGAGTATCTGTGAAGAGATCGCGATATTCTCCAAGTAATTCCTGGAGTTCCGAGCGTTGTGTTGTAGTCAACGTAGAGGAGATGAGGCAGTATTCAATAGTTTCTCCGATGGGTGACGGCATCTCTGGTTCTTTCCGGTCGAGCTCTTCTTCTTTTCAGGCAGGTTCTAGGGCGAGACCAACCGCTGCAAAAGCTTCCTCTACCCTCTCGTCGTCCTCCTCGAGATCGCTCTCGCTTAGTGAGGCGGAACTTTGCTGCTCCCGGTCGTGGTACTGGCGAAGGAGGTTGATGTGATAAACTTTGTTTTTTCCCTCCACGTCCAATGTACGGGTTTAGGTTCCCAGGCGCGATTTTACTGTATAGGGACCTTTCCCAGTCATTAGTAGCTTTTTCCGAGAGTCGGGCAGAAATACGAGGACTTTATCTCCTTGCTTTAGAGTTCGCATCTTGGTACGTCTGTTGAAGAACTTGGCGCTTTTCTCTTGGCTCCTAATTAGATTCTCGCGAGCGATTTTGCATGTTTCTTTCAATCGATGCTTCATTTCCATTAGATACTGGGCAGTGCTCGTGTCGTCTTGCAAATTTCCGTCTGTACAGCATTCTTTGAGCACGATTAAAGGTCCACGGACGCGATGGCCGTAGATAAGTTCGAAGGGAGAATACCCGGTTGAGGTCTGAGGAGCGTCTCGATATGCAAAAAGGAGGGAAGGCAGATACAGGTCCCAGTCCCGCGGTTGTTCTACGGCTAATTTCCGCAACATGACTTTGAGCGCACCATTGAAGCGTTCGATTATGCTGTTAGATTGGGCAAGGTATAATGGCGTCAATCGGTGCTGGATACCGACGAGTTTCAGGAAAGCTTCGAACGTTGCGGCTGTGAACTGAGTGCCGTTGTTGCTCGTTAGCGTGTGAGGGAAACCAACTCTGCTGCAGATTTCGAGTAGCTTCTGGGTGACCGTTTCTGCTTCTATATGTCTGAGCGGGGCTGCGTCTGCGTACCGAGTTGCTTGGTCCACCACGGTGAGAATGTATCGGTGGCCACGTGCCGAAGCTGGTTGCAATGGGCCTACCAAATCAACACTGAGCGCGGAAAATGGAGTGGTGACCGGTGGGGTTGAGATTGGTGCCTTTCTTGGTCGAGAAGGAGCGTGCGTCTGGCAGGTATGACAGGAGTGACAGTATCGGACCACATCTTTTGCTAGGGACGGCCAGTAAAAATCTCGTTCTAGTCGAGCCTGAGCCTTCTTCTGGGAATAATGGCCAGCAAGTGGATTGTCGTGAGCCATTTCCAAGATTTGTGGGCGCACGCTTGCAGGTGCTACAAGTTGATGGGCTTCCTGACCGTCTCGTAACGTTTTCCGGTGCAGAATGCCGTCATGGAGTTCATAGGAAATGACTCTGCCATCCTTGTGCGTTTCTTCTTTGCCGGCGTCAACTTTCTTGAATAAAAACTGCAATGTTTTACACTCCCGCTGTAATTTCTTGAAGTCTTCTTTGTTGTGTTGCAACATATCGACATTGCTTGGTGCTGCAGGGGGATTTTCGATCGCTTTTGCTGCTGCTCTTGTGACAATGTGAGAGACTTCTGCATTAACTGGTTGCTCTTCATGGTCGGTCATCTGTTCTTCGAAGGATGTGGTTCCGGGAATTCGGCCGAGGATGACATCGTGGGAGAGCTCTTCCATGGCTACGGCTGTCACCTCTCCGTGGTAGTAGGGGCAAACGAAAGAAACACGGGCAAGAAGCGCCTCGAAAAAATGATTATTGGCCAGTCGAACGGTAATTTCCTTCTTTAAAATGGCGTCAGCTGGGACTAGAGCCTTCTTTACGTAGACCGCCGTTGCTCCTCCATCGAGAAGTACTTGGACGGGTTGTTGGTTCCCGGTGCCAGAGCATGTTTTCAGCTGTCCCAATTCGATCAGCTTGTTCGAGGCGATGTGATTGTACGCGACTGGGGGAATATCGTCGTATTCGTCTGCTTCTTCATGCGTTGTTAGATTGTTTACTCGCGCTGTAGTACTGGATGGGTTGCTCCATTACTGAGGCTGTCACCTTGTCTCCTCTGTAATTGGCGGCACTCATCACTGGAATGTGATCGGTTAGGACCATGGAAAGTGCAGTAAAATCCAGTGTATGGTCCTCGTTGTTCCTCGCGCTGCAGAGTGTTGACCGATCCTGAGCTGGTGGGACCACCACGTGCGTTAGAAGTTCTTGGTCGCGTTCCTCGAGAGTTGTTGCTGGAGTTGGGTGATTTTGCTGTGGTGCTCGGGGCTCGGACAGGAAATGTCGAGCGTCGCTCTGGTGCTACTGATACTTTGAGTGCTGGAGGGCCCGCATCCGTCGTTGATGTCAGCGTGCGACCCTTACACAGCTGATGAAGCGATGTATGAGGTCTTGCTTGTAAGAAGCTATTACCCTGCTCTCCTAGGCTTGCGACTGTGTTACCATCTCAGTCACGTAATTGTGTAGCGAGGAAGGCAGGCAAGCTTGAATAAGCTCGGTCAACAAGAAGAAGAGTCTCCTAGTTGGCTGAAGAGTCTCCTAGTTGGCTTCGATGTTACATCCTTTTACCCAAGCGTCGAAGGCTTGTTTTAGTCGTCGAAGATAACGAGACATATTGTCGCCTTCTTCTGACTTCAATTCGTAGTAGTTAGCGCGTAGTTTTGCCGGAGTGACTTTATGAGAATCTAGTAGAAGCAATTTGATTTCAGGAAGCTTGAAGCGATCTGCTGCGGACAGGGTATCGATGAGTCGACGTTCCTTTGGTGTGATCAAATTATGGAGCATGGCAACAGCATCGACTTCAGTAAATTCCATTGCTGTTGTGTGACTGCAGAAACGCTGCAAAAATTCGTCCATCCTTTCTTTCGTGGGATCGAATGGAGCAGGTGGAGGTATCTTCACTCTAACATTTTGAGGAGCGATTTGGATTTGAGCATCGAGTTGTCTGAGTCTGAGCTCGTGGTCTTGTTGTGCTGCTTCTCGTTCAGCTTCTCGTTCCGCTGCTCGTTCTGCGGCTTCTCGTTCCGCTGCTCGTTCTGCGGCTTCTCGTTCCGCTGCTCGTTCTGCGATTTCTCGTTCCGCTGCTCGTTCTGCGGCTTCTCATTCCGCTGCTCGTTCTGCGGCTTCTCGATGTTCTGTGGCTTCTCGTTCCGCGGCTTCGGCTTCTTCCAAATGCCTCAGGCAGCTGGTAAATTCTTCCCTGTACTCCGCATGGGTGGAAGTGAGGCCGAGGGCTTCGACGTATTTTCGAGCTTGAGCGACAAAGTTCATCTTGTTTTAATGATGCGGTGTCCGCGTGGTTGAGTTCAACCCAGAAAACACAGGCAACGTTGGTAGTGGCGTAAAGCTTCTGAGTCCCTGTTCGGGCGCCAGAATATGTCGATACCGCCGTGCGGTCGACGTGAGCGTTCGTGGAAAAGGGGCTGTCTTCTGTGCAGCTACCTTTTTCCGGGGCGCCAGCTTTTCCGCGCAGCTATCCTTCCTGAGGTTCGTGTGGATACCACCTACGCTGTAGTTAGTCCGCTAGGGCAACAGGAGTAATAGGATTAATTCCTGTTTGTGCCGAACTACGGCGGTACCGCTAGGGTGAAGTTTGGGTGGGTACGTACCGCCTACGCCGTAATTAGTTCGCTAGGGCAACAGGAGTAATTCCTGTTTGTGCCGAACTACGACGGTACCGTTAGGAAGACGAGCAACTGTCTGCGCCGTAATCAGTCCGTTAGGGCTCCTCAGGAAATTCCCTGATTCGTCGAACTGCGACAGGGTCTTCTTTTACGACAAACTATGATGAATAGTTTCTCCTCCCGAGGGGGTTCCTTAAGCCCCTTAATAGGCTAGGTGTCGTATTAGACTAACGCCTGTAGCACAAAGGAGAAATAAGAACACTTTTTACCTAAAGATATCAATTTTTTACTGCAGAATCTCTTTGCAGTGCCTCTTACAAACACAGATACATTTCAGCAAAGAACATGATTTATTTACTTCTTGCGAAAATAGCGTACATAGACATGAGTTACTGCATAACACAATACAACACGCAAAATTACATTCAAAATGTTTGTGCCATTCAGCTAAGTAATCAATCTTATGTTCGAGTAATGAAATACAATACAATGCAACTTAAGGGCTAACTAAAGTAAATACACATGCGCTCCATAGGCGCAGAAGAACAGACTTAGGCCCGTACAGGGAACTGAACACATAAAGAAAATACTTAAGATTGAGGGTAACTGCATCAAAAGACTTGACAACACTTGCGCGGCCTGACAATTGGTTAGAAACCATGTATTTCTAACCTAAATGAATTCCGACTTTCGCAATGAGGATTCAAGTGTGAATTAAATATACCATAATCAAAATCAAACTAAAAGTTTAATTTATTCCCTCTAAAAAGAGCGTTCAACCCTCATCTTCACGAGAAACCCAGCTCCCTCAATTTTAACGATTGCACCCAAAAACAAAAGACTCGTAGCAGCAGCAACAGTGAGTCTCACAAGTTTGGCCCATATTTTGACGTGACAAGTTTAACAAAAGAAGGCAAGGAAGTGTTTTATTCTAATAAAATACTTCGACTCGGTAATGACAAAATTTCAAAGTGAAATAAAAACAGTATGAATCGAAAGAAGTGAGATTAAAACAATCTTTAAAACATTAACGGAAAAAGAATCAGAACACAAGCAGATTCTCAAAGACGAAAACAAACAATGAATAGCCTAGTCTTCCGTCTAGGTCGGGTAGAGAAAAATGATGAGCGCAAAGATAGAAAACAGGAAGTGCAGCCTTGTTCTTTCTGGGGAATTGCCGCATCCACATGCAGGCGAAGACTATAAAGAAACAGTCCGAAAATTTCTGAATGACAAAATCAGCATCGACCTCAATGATACTAACATCACGTCAGCTAACAGGATGGGGAAAAACCTGCAACTGAAAACGAATGTTGAAGAAACATTGTTTTGTGAACTAAAGCATTATAACAAGAAACGGAAGATTTTGACCGCCTGCCAAGTGAGAAATTCAAAGTTCTACAAAAGAGAGTATCTCGTACCTTCACGAGCTAACATTATGCATGCTTTGAGAGTAACCAGAAGTAAATTCCAGGAGAAAATTGGAACCCCGAAAAATTTAGGCGAAAACATCAGTGTCTTCGCTTCTATCCCTGGAAAACCGGATTCAAAAGACATCAGATCAACACGCCTGAAGAGCTCGACCAATATCTGATGCAGCAATTTGACATATCATCGAAACAGGTTTTGGGTGATTCGTGATTCGTATTCAACTGATTGTCAGCCAAATTTCATATCACTTATGCGACCACAGAAATGACCAAGAAATGTCAGAATCCCTCCTCCGTATTTACCAAAAAATTTGTGTCAGATATTCCTTCAATTTCACCTGTTTACTCTCCCACCTTATTTTTACGTAATTTTACCGCTCAGGTTATTATTTGTGTGTAACCTTTGTTACTGAACCCCAACAATCAATTTCGATCTTAAAAGACTAGATATATCACTGCCACCTCAATTAGATATCATATCACTTTCATAATATGTAAGTCACTGAGTATATGTATCATGGTCACCTAAATTTTATAACTTTAAACTACAATTTCATGATTGATAGTTCATACTATTTCATCTTTAGATATATTTATGCGGATCCTACCTGATGTTTGTGAACTTTGCAACAACGCCTTCAGCAATTTGTACTTTCCAATGCTGCGACTACATAATGAGTAATTTATAAACTCCAAATTGTCGCTCATGGACTGACTGCGTGTGCTCCTTACGAAATCACACAAGATTTTTTCTTTACTCTAATACTTTTTAAGCTAGTTTACGTTTTAAGCTAGTAGGAACATCTTTATGTTTATCTTGACTATGTATTTCATTTTTTCTAAGTTGAATATTACATACCTACTGCTTGTTAATTTTAAATGATGGACCATGCTGATATATTCGATGAAATTAACCCAGATCTCAATCATCAATCATCCAAGCCTAAGCGAAAATAGAAACTGCGAATTTACTAATATATCAAAATTCAATGTAACTATTTGAACAACTCGCAATGATTTTTCGCAGTTGTGTTGGAACTGTAAGTCACTATTTTAAAAAATTAGGAGAGATAAAATGTACTATAACTGAACTGAAGTATAACTTTAACGTGATTAGCTTCACCGTAAGCTGGCTAGATGAATCAACTAAAGACATGATTCGAATAAAAAATTATGACAGCCACCACTCACTACGCAATAATTAGCGAAGCGAGGGCATTAGTACGTACATATCTAAGCACTTAGACTCGAGACTCATAGCAAGTGCAATTATGAATCGGGATCAGATGGAGTCACTATTCATGGAACTGAGTAAAAATGGTAAAGGGATCACGTTTGTAACGATGTTTAGGCCTCCAACAGCTTGTTATGTAACTTTCCTGAATGGGCTATATCGTTTTATGTCGCAGTTTAAAATGTCTTTATACAATGACAATAATTTGCTGTGACTTCAATAATGATCTGCTGAAATATGAAAGCTGTGAACCAATCTCAAATTTCCTTAATGTTCTCAGTCTAAATCTTTCCTGACGATTATCACAAAGCCTACCCGGATATCCTCAGAATCTGCTACACTGCTCGACAATATCTTATTGACAGATCCAACTGATTTTCTTACTGGAATAATTACGTATTACTAATCAGATCATTATCCAATTTTTCTTGTAAAAAAATGCATATGTCACTTGCAGCAAGCCACAGGCTGAAACTTACTCATATCGTAACGTAAACGAATCATATTTAGGAGAAATGTGCACTGTTCTAGAAGAACTATTTCGATCATTGCACATCCCCCGACAGGACAATAATGCAACGAATATTGACCAAGCAATATCAAACTTGACTGAAATTTTAATGACCGCATACAATCAGTGTTGTCCAATTATCTGAATACATCGTGATGAATATATAGAAACGTCAAGCGTACCTAACCCTCCCTTACGAAACGGCGAATATCTAGAAAAATGTATAACAAATTAAGGAACTGTGTGACAAACCAGATAAGGACGTCGACAAAAACTACTTTTTATGCTCAAATTTACTCAATTTAAAACTGATATTCGGAAACCCTGGCACCTGCTTCATTCTTGATATAAACCAAATACTGCCGATAAGAAAGCGCTTGAGTATATTTTTCAAGATAATGTAAAATACCACGAGAAGAAAGATATTAATATAGCGGATGGTATTCGAAGTGAACCTACCGATCACTTGGAATACACGGATCATATTCGTAAACACAACTCTTTTTCCTTTACGCCTATGAACTCTTCCGGCGTAATTGCGCGCATAAACAACCTGAAATATAAATCGAGTTAATTACAAACTTTTCCGATTAAAGTACTTCAAGTTATTGCTGATATTGTAGCCCCGCTCATATCCGATATTATTCACCAGCCTCTCTTCATAGGAAATTTTCCAAACTTCCTCAAAGATGCTAAAGTAACCCCTATTTTTAAAAGTGGTAAAAAACCGCGTAAACAATCATAAGCCTTTCTCTATGCTACCAATTATTATCAAAGTATACGAGAAAAGTGTGTATAAAAAGTGTATTCTTAATTTGAACGAAAATCATTTCTTTATGAAAACCAAATCTGTTTTCGCATTAAAAAATCAACAACACAGGCTGTATTAAATTATTTACAATACCTCTATTCTCATATAGATGAAGGAACGCTTGTTTTCTCTGTATTTTTTACTTTCGAAAAGCATTCGAATGTGTTGACAATAACATATACTCTCGAAACTGCACTGTTATGGCATTCCAGGAGTTGTTCATGATTGGTTCAGATCATACCAAACAAATCGGAATCAATGCGTTGTCATTGATGATGCAAAATCTGACCTACTGACAATTAGCCAAGGAGTTTCACAAGGATCTGTCCATGACTCATATTTCTAATTTTTATCAACTATATTATTAAATCTACATCATTTTTCAAATTCACACTTTTTGCCAATGACAGCACGCTGTCTACGTTCCTTACAAAGCAAAATCCCGCTCAAATTGCGGGGAGTATAAATAACGAACTCGATGAGGTTTCAAAGGGGCTTAAAGCTAATAAAATAAGCCTATATATCGATAAAACAAAATTTATTATATTTTCATACAATAAACATATATCTCTACCACGCATTAAAATTGGCGGAGGTGAAATCGAAGAAACTAACTCATGCAAATTCCTGGGCATCATAATAGATAAACATCTGACCTTCAAAGAGCACATCGCTCATATTAGTACTAAGTTATCAAAATCTGTCGGAATCCTCCCTGAAGTGAAAAATTTGCTGCCGGAAGATCCTTTGCAAATACTTTACCGAACGCTCATTTTACCATACTTACAATGTGGAATAGAAGCATGACACGGAACTAATAAAAAAAAATACTTTCTACTCTACAAAAAAGAATCACCAGAGCAGTAAAGAAACTAGAATATAACGCTCACACAAATGATTCATTCAAAAGTTCACAAATACCTAAACTTACGTATCTCTACAAACTCTCCATATGTAATTTCATGTCTAAAACAATGACCAATGATGACGAAAATAACCTCAATCAATTATTAACCACACAAACTGGTCATCAAGACCATTTAACCCTTAACAGAAGTAACTTCGTGCTTCCTTATTATTCAAAAACACGGTTACAGCACAGCATCCTCTTCGTGGGAACTAAAACTTGGAATTCAATCCCTGCGGAGATCCGTGAAAGTAAATCATACAAAGTATTTAAAATAAATCTCGAATCTCATTTCCTATCAGAATATTAGTCATGTAAGATGACCAAGTCAAATCTTTTCTCCAACATGACTGGTCCTGATAGTGCAATTTGCCATGGCGAGTGTCATTGATCTTCAGTCTGTTCTTGAATCGTTTCTAGAATATACTGTTAATATCAAGCCCATGCAAATTATTTTGTAAAATGAAGCATCGAATATCGAGCTAACTAATTCATTGATCAGTCTAATGCGTAACTAGGTAAATTCAATTAGGTTAGACATTATTGCACACCTTTAAATAGCGCTGATGAAAGGATGCCCTAGAAGTCGCTGAACTATACTCAAATTTGACCATTTTCCTACACTTAAGAGACAATCGTAGATAAATAGTTTAAAATCATCTTAACTCTTTAACGTTATTGAATAACAGGCAATTATTTCACCGGTCCCAACCTTATGTTGAAGTTCGTTCAACAAAGTGCCGGTCACCGTGAGAGTCGGCAAACAAGCAGTGCACGGCTTTTAAGGGCCACTCAGAACACATCTGAGTATATTCAGTGTTGTAACCTTAAGCAAAAATATTCTTGATGTGTCACGTGAGATGGATAAATTGTGGATATTGTTCTAATTGTTCAAGTTTGTAGTAGATTTTTAACATTCCTGTTCTACAGAAAATGCCCATCTCTTACAACTAACGTTCCCAAACTAAACATTATAGGGTTTGAATGCTGTTACTTCTACATCATACACACAGGATGTAACAGCATACACAGTTCTTTTACACAGGATGTAAAACTTCTGGTTATTTTTCCTAAATTTATGCCAGTTTAGTGACGCGAAAATATATTACTGTCGATAACTACTGCAATAAATTATTTTATCTCAAAACTTTTCGATGCATGCAAGTTTAGCAACTCTTTTAAGACCATCAATCTCTACGAACCTAGAAACGCTTTTCAGACCATCAATCTCTATACGACGCGTGAGCCGTACATGTTTTCAAGTTCATGAAGATCGTTTACAAAATTGTGAACTGGACCCACATTCCAAATAGAGCACCACGTCTGTTTATCATTCATTCAATTATGGAGTAGAAACCTGCATGAACTTGAGAGGGGCTGTCAACTTCTGTACTTCCTAACGTGTGTGTAATGCGGGCGAGTTGCGATCTAACTGACAGTAACCTTTAGGCAAGAGAGTAAAGAAAAATTCGAGGATTCATATATGTAAAACAATGAAATACGCCTGAGAATATTCTACTCTGAAAAAACATGCGTTCCATCTTGCTAAAGCTGGGCCGAATTTATAAAATATACATATTTCAGGAGCATCTCGACCGTATACAAACACAAATGCATCATCCTTGTGCCAAAACCGACGCGGCAGAACTTGATTCCACGCTAATATAGAGCAAATGTCGCGAAAGATAGTAAGTACACCAATAAATAATGAATACACATCACAATGTGGCAACGCTATGCATTAGAATTTGCATGATTGTTGTTTTCCACCCACGCAAGGTTCATTTTCGCGATGGTGTATATTTAATTTCTTATTTTGTCTTCGTTATTGAAGTACAACAGTGAGGGTAGTTTTATTATTCTAATTACATTATTAATTCCATTGTTTGCTAGTTTCAACAGATTTCTGATATCTTTGTACTGCTATAAAATGGAGAGACGTTTTGCAGTTACCTTTTTTGTGCAATAATTACCTGCCTTTTTTTCTCGGAGGAAAAATGCAAGACCAGGTGAATGTGTACAAAATCCGAGCCTGTGCAAAGGAACGACGAACCACACACAGGTATGGTAACGAAAAATGACGTTCGAACACGAGAAGTTTCCTTAACAGCTGCCATTTTCAATCATAGTTTCCACGAAAATACGGAAATAAATCTAATTTAAATTTCACCAACAGTTTAAACAGATGAAGATTCTGTTCAGCACATAGAAAATTTCATGCTACCAGAAACGTGTCAACACGTTATCGGTTTGAAGCACGTTATCGATCTCGTGGGGCAAAATAATTTGGTAGTGTCCTCCGTCGCAGTAGTGAATTTGCCAAGTCAATTCATTTTTGACCCGAAGTCTAACAGTTGGTGAAAAATGTGAAAATAGTGAGATGGTCGAAGTGTGAAGGCTACCGAACAATTTACTCCTGAATTAAAATTTTAAGAGTATCTCGCGAAGGGTATGATACAACAAAATGATGATCAATTATAATTTCCGCCGAAACCTCCTACGTTGGAAACATTTTTTTCGAAGCCAATTTTCAACACTTGGTAATTTTTCTAATAAAATACAAACGTCAATTCCTTCATAAATCTGACTCGTGGAAAAAAAACATAGTGATACATCTAGAGTCGGAAGAGAATAACATTTTGTGCTCCAATTCACACAAGCCCCACGCATCGCAATTCCCTACAGCATCTTTAACACAGCGTTATAATTACATTATCGAGCCATTTTTCTATCGGAGAGTATCACTTAGATTACTCGACAAAAATAGCATCTGAACACAGAAGTGGTATCGCCTCCCATTAACTGCAGCCACCGCACAGCGCTCTGTTTGCTGCCAGCTCCACAAAGTTTACTCCGCTAGAGTAGCTTACGGCAAACGTTATCGTAATGTTTTTTCCTCTTGCGATTCAATTATTGAATTTTTTGAACGATTAAGCAAAACAAATACCTATTATAAGAATTCATTCGATTGCAATTTTTCAAACGCTTTAAATGAAATTCGTTTTTCGTCCTGATCATTGGATGGAGTTATTTGAACAAGAGTTAATTAGTTCAACTGCTCGCGTAATTGCGAAGCGAGCCCTGAAGTAAACAATACATTTACTCCCTCGGAGGAAATAAACTCTCGATTAATTCCATGAAATGCACAACATTTCCAACTTTTGTTTCGTTGCAGCTATTATATACACTTTTTATTAGGCAATTCCGCATTTCTGCAAGTAGGAATTCACAAACGCAGAACGGGAAATATTTTCGGCAAAAATTTTCGGTTAAATAATTCTTTAGAAGAAAGACGCCCGCGCTCGCCTGGAGGTGTGTGCAACATACGCATAAATAAGCGCGTTACTGGAAGCCGACAAAATGCTATTCATTTTTTGTTCTCCAGCTTCAGGCGAAAAAGAAACTTTTTTACTCCCATATTTTACGCTTTCCATTTTTTCTTCATTCGAGAACTGGGTTGACTGCCGCTCGGGTAGTAAATACTCAAATTTGCATGCATTTACTAAAAGCATCTGCTTAACTCCGGGTCGCGGAAAAGAGCGAAACTCCAAAGTTGTTTTGCTGAATAGGAGATAAATCTCTCTAATTATCTTGCTTTTAAAGCCGAAGCGACGGTAAAAGGCAGTAGTAATGAGCAGTTTTATTCTGAAAACGAACAGAAACCAATTTCTTTATGGTATTTTAAGCTATTCAAGTTGTCTTTTTGCAAACGAACAGAAACTCGCCGTCAACTTTTGACTGACCTCGTGTGCGCAACGCTAAAATAAACTTTTTATCTGTTGATTGTAAGTTTAGACGTAAATCCCCCAATTACTCACAATCAACATTCAGCTCTGCAGTTTTACTGCAGAAGCCGACACAGCGAGTTTTTACGTTTGTATTGACCCGGCACTTACTGGCGAGCTAAGGGCTCTCAACATGAGAATGCAAATAAACAATCACAGTCTTTACTCTTCATTATCATTTACGTTCTCTTGACTGGTTGCTAATCAAATTTAGTGAAGCCAGTGACGACTTTATTGTTGATACAAAGCTTGCCGAAGTACCAAGATGACAATTAAGACACTCGAGGCGCAAGTTTTAGGTTTACTCGGCATTTCGAGCTCGCGATCTCCTCCTGAAAATAAAGGGCCGAACGTGAGCACAATGGCTGTGAGTAACCCTCGTCCTCCTCCAGACGCTTGCAGAAAATTTTCAGAAGGGTCTCTCGAGAGCAGAGGGGCCCAAATGATGACGCGGGACATTTTTGACGGGGTGATGTCGTTATGTGCGCATTTTACCGGTTATCACAACACTTTAATTTCATCAGCAACTCGCAGAAGGTTCCTCAGGGAGGGCCGAACAATACAAAAGGACGCCCGCCACTTGGACATCGGTGCCTCGTAAGGAACGCCTAACACTTTACGACACAAGTTTCCGAATGTCATTCAGCTTCTGTCATAGCACTTCTCTACTTCAGTTCTTTGGCTGCTGCAGTTCCTAATGTAATTTTTCCCAGTTTGGGGCAGGTCTGGGAAACTCATGATTTCTGAAGAGTCTTCCTGTTCTAGTTTCAAAATGATCCAGACAACCAATGTTCGGAAATAATTACTGTCTCGATAACCTATACGAATATATAGATTTTGTTACTCGTTTCTTTAGGTCACCAATTAACGTTGTGATTGCATGAGGCTGGTTAATGTGCCTAAATGCAAAAAGTAATGAGCGTTTCAGTCGTGAGTGTAATTCAAAAACGAACCAAACGATGATTTGCATAAATTTTATTCAAGGATATCATTCGAAAAAAATTAACTTTACCTACCAAGCGTAACTCCTCGTTCACTGTACACTTTTTTGCAGATTTTTCTATAGGTGTTTTAGCGTTTGATATCATTCCTCAAAGTAATAATAGCAACTGCATGTGATTGTCGATAAATTGTCTTAAAGTCTGAACTTGATGTCGATATATTGCAGTCACCTGAATGAATATGGGGACGACTGAGTTCGTGCAATGTGCGGTTAGTGAACATGTCCCCTCAGAAGTGCAGGTCCCTCAGAAGAGCTGGTCCCTCAGAAGAGCAGGTCCCTCAGAAGAACAGGTCCCTCAGAAGAACAGTTCCCCTCAGAAGAACAGGTCCCTCAGAATAACAGGTCCCCTCAGAAGAGCAGGTCCCTCAGAAGAACAGGTCCCTCAGAAGAGCAGGTCCCTCAGAAGAACAGTTCCCCTCAGAAGAGCAGCTCCCTCAGAAGAACAGGTCCCCTCAGAAGAGCAGGTCCCTCAGAAGAACAGGTCCCTCAGAAAAGCAGGTCCCTCAGAAGAACAGTTCCCCTCAGAAGAGCAGCTCCCTCAGAAGAACAGTTCCCCTCAGAAGAACAGGTCCCTCAGAAGAACAGGTCCCTCAGAAGAGCAGGTCCCTCAGAAGAACAGGTCCCCTCAGAAGAACAGGTCCCTCAGAAGAACAGGTCCCCTCAGAAGAACAGGTCCCTCAGAAGGACAGGTCCCTCAGAAGGACAGGTCCCTCAGAAGAGCAGGTCCCTCAGAAGAGCAGGTCCCCTCAGAAGAACAGGTCCCTCAGAAGAACAGGTCCCCTCAGAAGAACAGGTCCCTCAGAAGAACAGGTCTCTCAGAAGAACAGTTCCCCTCAGAAGAGCAGGTCCCTCAGAAGAACAGGTCCCTTCAGAAGAACAGGTCCCCTCAGAAGAACAGTTCCCCTCAGACGAACAGGTCCCCTCAGAAGAGCAGGTCCCTCAGAAGAGAAGGTGCCCTCAGAAGAACAGGTCCCCTCAGAAGAGCAGGTCCCTCAGAAGAACAGGTCCCCTCAGAAGAACAGGTCCCCTCAGAAGAACAGGTCCCCTCAGAAAAGCAGGTCCCCTCAGAAGAACAGGTCCCCTCAGAAGAGCAGGTCCCTCAGAAGAACAGGTCCCCTCAGAAGAGCAGGTCCCTCAGAAGAACAGGTCCCCTTAGAAGAGCAGGTCCCTCAGAAGAACAGGTCCCCTCAGAAGAGCAGGTCCCTCAGAAGAACAGGTCCCCTCAGAAGAGCAGGTCCCTCAGAAGAACAGGTCCCTCAGAAGAGCAGGTCCCTCAGAAGAACAGGTCCCCTCAGAAGAGCAGGTCCCTCAGAAGAACAGGTCCCCTCAGAAGAGCAGGTCCCTCAGAAGAACAGGTCCCCTCAGAAGAGCAGGTCCCTCAGAAGAACAGGTCCCTCAGAAGAGCAGGTCCCTCAGAAGAGCAGGTCCCCTCAGAAGAACAGGTCCCTCAGAAGAACAGGTCCCCTCAGAAGAGCAGGTCCCTCAGAAGAACAGGTCCCCTCAGCGTGCCGCTCTGCAGCCAACATTTCGCTGCGTGACGGACGCGGGTGTGCAGTGCAGAGCAATAACTTGAAATCAGTTTGTGGAGCAGTCCACGTTCAATAGAATTTATCACATTCCTAACAAAGAAGTTAAGTACTTAAAATTTGTCACAACGCTGAAATTTGTGACAGAAAAAGTATTAAACATGAAGTGCAGCGTATGTGATGCCATCTCAAATTTATCTAAAAACGATGTTGGGCGAGTCATTTTTGTAATTTTACTGGCAGTGGATTTCTAATATTCTCCCTTGAAGGACTTTCAACCGATTGTTACAAAATTGTAATTGAGTGTGCTAGCATTTAATTATTTCACAAACAAAACGTTAGATCGAATAAAATATTTGACGACAAAACTGAAATGCAATAGTAAATTTGCGAAAGTTTTCAATTCATAGCGCAAGTTCTGTAACTTCAATTTTAAACGCAGTTTTTCTTCAAGTGACGATTACTTTCGGAACAAAGAAATGTTTACAGTTACAGAAAGCGTTGCAACATACCTGTTGAACACAGGCTTAATATTTTACGTTTACATTTTCTATTGCATAGAAAGCCAATAAATTCAACTGTGAGTTGACATTTTTAGCTGGAAACTCAATCATACTGGAGAATTTGGCGATTTGCATACTGGCCGGTAAAACTACGAAGGCTGCACCATATGTGCATTCACGAGGTTCAACACAAACAGCCCTAGTCTGGCCTATTTCTATATACTCGTATATAACATAACCAGCCTTAGACTGGCCTATATATTGATGATATTTTTATTACTGAATCATAATAAGTCATGCTCTACTCTGAGTTCATTATAGTGTTTTTTCTCGCATCAAAAAATTTGAATGAAATGAATTCTGCTAAGTCCACATACGTCAGCTCTGATATCAAGAATACGGGATGAAGATAGGCGGCTTTAAAAATTTACTCGATTATTATCATTCAGCCGTGTAATTAAAGCATGCCTATTTCAAAAATGTGTGAAGATTTAGCAGATGAGTCTTCATGTTCATTTAGTTTTAGGTTTGTCGTGAAACAACCAGAATTACTGCCTGCAATGATCTCATGATTCGAGCAGGAACTCGTATAACATTCAAGGAAACCAAAACTTGAACGAAAAACAGCTACTACAAAACATCCGTTAAATTTAATTCTTTAAGCACCATGTCTTATGTACATTTTGAACCATTTTGAACGCGAGGAATTCGAAGTGCCAAATTTTCTAAGCCTTTTTCTTTTCCAAGAGCTAAAAAGAAATAACAATATATTCAAATTTTAGCAAGCAAGACCTGCCCAGCACGGTTATAGAATTGATCATGACTGAATAATGCTTTCGTAGCCTTGTAGAAAACGCGATTCTTATGATCACTTTACATCTCTGTCCGTCGTCAGCATATATCCGCGACGCTGACCGATGTTCCTCCCGTCATCGCATCAACGTTTTTGGTGCTGTCCTCTGCACTCTTCATTCTCAAATTTACGATTGCTCGATAACGACGCGCGGGAAAGAGTTGTGGTGTTTCGATGTGAACTGCCCACAGCGTGTGGCGTTTACTGTGTCCTCATCTCCATTCGCTCTCCGAGAATCGGAGAAGTTTTGGTACCGAAAATAATTTGGATAAAAAATGTGCTCAAGCTACGTGTTTCCGCTCTACTGAAACGCACTGAACAGGTAGAACTGGGTAACTGAGCATTCATGGCGGTACCGAAGTGCGAGCCATTGTGGAGTGAACTGTCTGTGCTCTTGTAAACGAATGTAAACTGAACATCTTACCAGAAAAACTATAAGCGTCCCTCGAATAATAAAGTATCAATGTCCCACATGCACATACAATCAGCTGTACGTATAAATATTAATGCATTGAAGTTTAAATAAAGGTATGGAATTATATACTTGATGATATTTGCGATGCCCCAGTAATTCAGCATTCAGCGATGAGCTTTAATATTGAATGCTCTCAACTCGCTTCACAAATGAGAAAGAAATCTAGATAAGCAAATTACCGAAATATATCGGAAATTTTAGAGAAAATATACTCATACAATAGAACTATGATGCAAATATAAAAAATACGTTTATAAATATATACTTGTATTTCCTATATTTTCAGGTTCTGGTATTTAATCATGGCTAAAAATTTACACAAAAGAACTGAAATTGTAAAGCGGTTTGGGGCTGGCATGTCTGCAGGCGATATATTCAAAAACCTAAAAGTTAACAGAATGCTTGTCTGCTGGACTCTCCAAAGGTTTGAGGAGACTGGTGGAACGGGGCAAGGCCGCTCCCGAAGTGTTATAGGACGTTAAAATTTAAAAATTGGTCAAGGCCACCAGAGAAAGTGTGCGAAAGAATCCTATGAGGTCCGTCCTTCCAAAGTCTTACGAAAGTAGGGATGTCGCGTATGGGACTATGTTTAATGTTCTTCATCAAGATTTTAACATGTCTCCATACATACAAACACATGAAGAAACAGCTACTCGCTGCGAAAACGGTGGAGGAATACCTTACCGGAGCCTGAATTATTCTCTCTCGTATTGATTGAGCCACGGTGCCCAATCAGGTGTACAGTGACGAGAAGTTCGACATAGAGCAGCACTTCGACGTCCAGGATGATCGACATTGGTCTCGAGATGGTGATGTTTAGGCCCGACAACTATTCGAAGACAGGGAGCTGCTTCAGTTATGGTGTGGGCTGCTGTTGACGAATCTGGTAAGAGCACATCGTTTTCGTGGACACAAGGGGTGAAACTTATCCAAAAAAATTGCCAAATTGAAATCCTTGAAGGATCTTCGTTACTCATTGTCCAAAAAAAAATACTTCAAAAATGTCCATGGTCTTTTCAACAAGATTCAGCAGGGTGGCTCAAAAGTCGCTTCCCCGTTGTAAATCTTTATTATACGAGAACTGAGACAGCTAAAAAAATTAGTTATATATAATTTGAAAGAAAAATCTTCAAGTTATATTATTTATGCATGATATCCTTTGAATTTTCTTCATCATTATTTACACACATGCGTATCTTACGAATAGTATTTTCCATGACTTTTTTCTAAATATCTGGAGCTATACTGTTGATTTCTAAGTTGATGTTTTTAACTCATGGAGAGTTTAAGGCATAATGATCTGCAGCAACACTCGTTGAAACACGTTGAATTACAGAGGCATTTTGTACCGAACTCGGTCTGCCAGGGCGTTCGTTGTATACTGTTGAGCCGAAATCTCTAAATCTTAAAATTATTGCCATAATGCAATGTTGGAAGGCCTTTGTTGATTACATTTTTTAACAAAGTCCCTCTGTACTGCAACTAATGTTCCATTGAGAGAGAAATAACTTTCCACTGTCTTTGCTCGTCGGTCATTGCTGTATATTGGCATTTTATGGATAGGATAATTGTGTATATTTCGATTGCAAAATGTGCTTCAAATCGGTAACATCGACACATAGTGAAACTTGAAAATTTTCTCTGTCATTCTGTTTGTAAAGCATTTTTATAAGTACGTTATCTATCCTGTAATAAATGTTCAAAATGGTGAAGCAGCTTTGGCTTTACCCTGTACTAGGTACAAAACTTCGACAAAGAAAACGCAATTCGTCGCAACATTGATTATGGAATAATTCTTAACTTAGAAGTATTTAATTTGTACTAAAATAAAAAGCGGTATTTTGTTAGCCATGCCAATGGCTAATTAAAAGATTGATGGAAAAACATGACAAATGTTCTCATGGTTGGTTTATGCTACGTTCAACAGCTCATGAATACCTCTCACAAAAGAAAAACTGTGAACGTTGGCAAGAATGGCTGCGGATGGAGAGGAGTAGGGCAAGAGAGAAGTCTTTATTTCCATTCGCATTCACACCAAAGCGCACCGATCTTGCGTTCTAGCCTAATGTTGCTGATGTATGGAGAGCGGAAATGATATATTCTCTGGGCAGCCCTCACAAAAAGTTAACAGTTGACTTTTAATTCATGAAATATTTGCACACACCGACGCATGATTTTGACGATAATAATGTAAAAAAGATTGTGATGTGTAAAGTAACGTGACAAATTGATAGTCAACTGCAAAACGTACGTTATTTATTACAAAAGTGTAAGTTGCTGTTATTTTAATTGTGCTCTAGCTGCTGTGTGTACGTACATGTAACGTATTAGCTTACAAGTGATCAAATTGTGTGCGTGCATTAGCGAAACTTTGGGTTGGAATTAAGTCATGTAGAATAGCAATGAGTGGAAGTATTTCCCAATTACTTTTTCAGAACGTACGGCAACATACAATTATGATTATTATTTTCTTGTTGAGATGTTGCTCATATAGTTATTGTTAAGACGAAAATTGACGTGCTATTTTGCTCTAGAATTCTTTCATTGTTCTAATTTTGATACTCTCTGTAAGTTTGTTCCAGAGTAAAGTTTGTATATTGACAGAGCTGTCTGCCCAAAATTAGATGAGCGGAAATCATTTGCAACATCATTTCTCCGATTTGGCTTCTGGTTCGTTATGGTTGAGAAAAGGAATTGTACAACATCAGCACTACTCTGAGAGAAGTATGAAGAGGAGAATACGCATTGGGCTTTATGAGTAAGGAAACTTTCTTGATTTGGGGTACAGCCGAGTTTTTTTAGGAGATGAGTTGAATGGTCACCCTTCTTGAATATACCTTTTCATACCACCTTGACGGCGAAATTTATACGTTTTCGTTACTCTCTTTGAAGGTTTTGATATATGGCTCCCCACACTATACTGCAATAGCCAAAACGAACGTTATAACACTAAAGATTAGGTAGTTCATAATCTATATTTTTCGCTTATCATATTTTTTACATGATAAAAAAATATTAAAGTTCCATAAATTCTGTTGCAAGTTTTCCCAGCGCGAGATTTGAAAGCCATATCTTGATTGAAAGAAATACGTAAACTTCTCGCTTATTCTTGTGGCTATATTATGTCACTTCCTACAATCAGAGTTAGATTTACATTTATTTAACTTCATTTTTGGATTGAAAAGTAATGCAATGTGTTTTGTTCGTATTTAGTTTAAATCCATTTTGGTTACACCATGACTTCAGGTTACTCAATAAGCTTTCAGATTTGATTTGCGTTTGCGGTAATTCTGACACTCAACTCACTATTGCAAGTTAAACATTATCTACATACGTAGAGATTCGTGTGCTAGAAGGCATTGGGGGGAGGGAAGTTATTAATGAAAACAGAAAACAATAGTGGACCAAGGATAGTTCCTTGAGGAACATAAAAATTTTTCTGAATGAATGGGGACAATTTGTCAACTAGGCAGACTGCATGAGATCAATGTTTAGCGCTATCGAACGCTTTGCAAAGATCGAGCACCAAGAGTGTTTCACTCTTTTGATCGATATCTCTGAATATTTTTTCAGTGATAATAAACAAAGTATTTTGAGTTTCAGTGTTCCTCCAATTGGCATATAGATTTCGATGAAGTAAATATGATTCATTCAAATTAAATGACAATTAATATATCAATTTTTATGTTTGATGCTGTATTAATATCACCAGTTTTGTGCAACGGTCTAACTATGGTGAGCTTCTAGGTCGGGGAACTTCTTAGCTGATGTTGATGCATCAATTATCAAGCATCCATTATTGGTACTGTAACTGGGAAGCTGTCTTTGATGAATTGAAGTCTGATACCACCATGTCCAACAGCCTCTGCGTTTTCCAATGAGCATAAAATGTTGGAATAAAAATCGTATAAAATGTCAATTTCTTCAAAGAACAACATTACTCTGAAATCCAATTACTCATACAAGCTGTGAGAATTGCGTATTGAGGAGTGAAATAGCTTTAAGTAGAATTATAACGCATACTTGGGTTGAATTATTGACATTTTTCACTCTCTTAAATTGGTAAGGTTTGATTTCACCTGATGTTGGTTCCGTGCAGGAATTTGAACCATATTCGTAACCCACAAACCCTCAACTTGAACTTGATCAGCGTCAGAACTGTTAGGCGGTTGGCGTGAACACAACGCCTAATCATGAAATAAAAATACAAGGAGATTTTCTGGTCGAGAGATGGCAAATTCGAGTAATAAAAAATGAGAGATCGTAATTCAAGCATATTCTATTTCCCATCCGCTACCAATAAATATTTTCTATAATATACACTATATATTTGGTCACTGAACAAACTGTCATCCCTTTCATCAGCTTTGAACTTGATGTTGGTACGTTTAAATGTCATTCAATTATTCCACCAATTACTTGATCGCGACAATTTTCGTTAATTGTTTCGTAATTAATTCGACCCATCAGTCTCAAGCTTCGTTTAAAACAATTAACTCCAGGTTCGAAACTCGCAAGTCTCCAAAATCAAAGATCGACTCCTTCTGCTCGAGTAAATTCAAGAGAACAATTGCTCTCCATAAAAGCAGACTGGTGTTCGGTGCCTTTATCTCAGGAGAAAAATGCTGATTTAAATCACTTAAATTTATACCTACCCGTCACTGCAAACATCAAAAATGTCTCAGAATTTTCGACTCATTGACATAAGATCACCTTCATCATGAAGCTAGGTGCCGTACCTTTCCAGGGCTTCCATCTTTAACGCAATTCAAGAGCCTTCGTTTTTAGGCCTGAGCATAGTTCAAGTAAAGCGGAGTTCCGTATTAAAAGTTTGGTGCACATCGTCCCGAAAGCGTGAAAGCGCCGCCTCTCCACATTTTTTGAAGTTCCAGTGAGGAAAGTTGGCCGCTTTTTGCTGGACTGAAGGAGCACAGTAACAGATTCTGATCCGCCCGTGATCGACTGTGACGGAAAATCGATCAGAGTTTTTACCTTGTGAAAGGAAGCTAACTTCTCGCGATAAAAAAGCCTGATGCATCACGCTGGCTATACTAATCAAAACGTTGAGTTATGCTCCTCAATATTCCCTCATACATTCCACGAGAGAAAAATGCAAGTATTGAAATCGAATAATGCGTTTACAAAGGTAGTAATTTGTATCCGAATTTTCCTTACTGTTTCCGGAATTTCATAATAATTATTAAACAAAGCAGGTAAGCATGTTCGACTATACGCATTTGGGATTTTTGGAAGTCGCGTTTTGTTTTCGGAGTGCAGGTTTAGTTACTCGTAACATTTAATTTCTGCATGACTAACCATGAATGACCAACGCTACCTGAAAATATTTCGAGAACAAATCAGTAATATTTACATTTATGAATGTAATACGCAAAAACGGAAGAAAATAATCGTTTTACTCATTTCTAGAGGAGTGACATTCGGTGCGAGAGAATCTTGATTACTTATAATGCAAGAGTGGTTAATTGTCGGTATCAATAACTATATTAATAACTATAAAATAATAATAATCAATGTCACTCTAAGGCTACCGGCTGGTGCTTATTGTTTTTTAATTTAAACGAACCAAAGCTGAAGGTAGCTAACCTTACACATCCTATTTTAACCTAACCAAACCTAACCTAACCTGAAATTGTATTTTCTCCAACGTTAAACAACCTTTTCCGACTTGTCAACAGTGAGAAATTCTCTGAGTTATTCACGCATTAAAATGCAAAAGAAATTACACGGCATTTTTACTGAAACACCTCCAATCGTTAAAATTTTATGTCTCTATCAAGCTGTAAAACGGGACCTTTCGGTGCAACAAACATCACTTTCAGGCTGAAAATATACAGAAAATTTTTTCGTCACATTGATAAAAATGCAAATTTAATACTTAAGCTACATCAGACACGATAAAAATCTTGAAAATCCCAGCAAAAAAACATGACTAGAGCGACAAAATATGTAACGTAGAAACATAAAATCACAAGACAGCATCGCACAACGGTGGATGCAAATGGCAAAAAATATAGGGGCGAAATGAACTATCGAGCGGTTGGTGCTAAGCTGCAATCCTATTTGAATAATTTTAAAGCAAAAATGTCATTTGTGTTTTCGGTTAGTGCACGCAGAGTTAAGTTTATGGATATGTAATGCTTCTATTTGAAAATGCTCGTTTTTGACAAAATTATGGAAAAATTTTGTTTTAGAATATACTAGATCTTCATTCGTAGGCTTGCAAACATGATCAACACGGAAATGATAAAAAATAGAACCTTGATATTTGTGAGTATTTACTCTTCGTTCAAGGGTCATACTAGTCATGCCAATGTAACATTTACGGGTTTTAAGAAACTTAAATTTTCTTTAGTCTCATATGAACTGGTATATTATACTGGCTCTGACTAGATTATTAACCCAGGATGTGGAAATATTATTTTTTACCAAGAGGTCAGTGATTTTGTGATTTTTATGATACATTCACACTTTAGTTGAGATAACCAGATCTGCTGGCGTAAAATTTTTGAATAATTGACTATAATCGTAGTTGCAAGCCCTCATATGATCTACATTCTAATGCAAGAATTTTATAAAATGTTACAAAAAGAGCATATTCAAATTAGAAAAGCATTGCAAATCCATAAACTTCAACCTGCCCTCAACGAAAACACAAATGACTTTTTTGCTCTAATATTTCAATAGAACTGATGCTCAGAAGTTTGATGCAGCCCCTCGATTGTTCATTTCGCCCTTATCTCTAGTGATATAAGCGTCCAGCCGCTGTGCAACGCTGTTACCTTGTCGTGTAAGTGCAAAGTCCTGTGGTAAAAATTGTATCGATCTAGTCACTTTTTTTGATGTGATTTTCTAAAAATTTTATGGCCTGATGTAACTAAAGTATTAGATTTGCATTGTTATCAATGTGACTGTAAATTTTTCTACATCTCTTCAGCCTGATGATAATGTTAGGAGCATCGAAGCGTTGCATGTTATAGACTGACTGAGATATAGAATTTTAACGATTGACAGTGTTTCAGTAAACATATTGAGTAATTTCCTTCGCATTTTAACGTACGAAGAACTCGTTAAACGAACTGTAAAACATTATGGGTTGCGCTTTCTGGTACAGGCTCGGATTGCTTACATGATTAAATTTTGCCAATGAGTTTCGGGTCACCAGGCCCTAAACGGCCTACTCGTCGTTGTACACGAGGAGAATTTTCATAATGCTGCTGACAGTCCAGTAAACAGAAACTATATTTTTATAAATACTTAATCGAAGATAAATGAAGGCACGATCCAGTTCATGTTCGCTATTTTCAATATTGCTTGCTACAATTGACTTCCAATTTCAGTTTAAAATTGAACCTCAGTTTAACCCATCGCAGTCAACATGCTAATAGTAATATATAGATAAACACCTTGCAATTGCCAGAATTTAATTCTGGAAAGATATTGGGCAACGTGGCTGTGACTAAAATTTTCTGTCTTACGAGTTTCAATCAAATTGAAATTAACGACTCATTTCGTACGACACGTAAATTAACTTCAGTAAAATTAGGGTACATCGCAACCTCTTCCAGCACAAATACAAGGTGGACCAGAAGTAACTGACCCTTTTAATTTGCTAATAAAAAGAAAACTATGAACGCTAGAAAGTTGAAACTTGTTTTATTGGAAAGAATAACGATTTTATAGTTTATTGACACTATGTTTTGAATATAATATCCTTTAAATGGCCGCCACGGTTGTTTTGACAAATTAGGGCTCTTTTCCTTGTTGCTTCCATAACGCTCCTTAGTGTATCTGGCGAGAGTTGAGCTATTTCAGAAGAAATATTTTTCTCAAGTTCATGTAAATTTGTTTGATTTGTTCCATAAACTCGTGACTTGAGGTAGCCCCACAAGAAGAAGTCGCGTGGGGTCAAAACTGGAGAACGAGGGGGCCATTGGATGTTGCCAAATCGTGAAATTAAATGATTTAGAAAGCAACCTCTTAACAATGTTAGAGTTTCTCTTGCCGTATGGGCTGGGCCTCCATCCATATGTAGGATACCATATGATAAACTATAAAAATGTTATTCATTCAAATAAAACAAGTTTCAACTTTCTAGCGTTCATAGTTTTCTTTTTATTAGCAAATGAAAAGGGTCTGTTACTTCTGGGCCACCCTGTACATGTTCCAGGAGAGCGCAGCTAAAACCTGGCAAAAGTTGACTAAAGTTTGTTTGGGTACAGCTGACGTAGAAGGAATGGTTGAAAACTTTCCACGAATGGCTATTACAATGCACAAATATTCTCACTATTTTCAATAAGGAAATAACACGAACCCAGCACATGAGTCATTTATCCTTGCAACTGCCCAGAAACTTTTTCGCTTGTTCGATTAGCTTTTGTTTGCTAAGTGGAATGCATTGCATGCATCAAACGAAGTTTTTTTTTCCTGTTATCAACAAATGGGCAGTGAAAGTCCCATAATCCCATATTTCATTCATATTCATGTCGAACGTCCAGTCAACTCTAAAGTAGCCTCTATAAAAGGGAATATGTTCTACAGTGAAAAATTAGCTCTACAGCCACAAGAGAGATTCAGCATCCTCATTAAATTGTTTTGTTAAATTATAGATACGCTAATGAAATATGCAATACAGCTAGAGTTGGTCTGATGTTGTGATATTACTTGAAGCACTCAAACTTAAAGTCCTTTAAACACATAGACTTTACTAAACCTAAAGGACGTTCCTAAAGTGTCACATTTACTTTAGCTCTTCAACAGAATTTTTTAGTAAAAAGTTATCCGAATAGTAATTATGCTTTGATATTCATTCTCTGTCTTCATATGATGTTATTCACCTCATTCTTCCCAGTGAACGCCTTTTCTTGAGATGTCTCTTATCTGGGCGCTCAGTGGTCGAGCGTCATTGTGCTCTTTTTTCTAACAGAACAATTGCACTTGATGGCCGACACTTGACCTTGCACATCCTACATAGATCGTATGCGTGTTCCCAAATCTTCCAGCACTTGCTGATCTTAGGGGTGCATTATCGTCGGAGAGTTTAAAGGTGCTTCTGTTCATTTCAGGGCCTAGATCTTATCGCTTACATCGGCTTACAGACGAGTTCACGAGGAACATTCATTTTTCAACATGACATTGACAGTTTATTTACTGGAAACGTGTTCTTGATTGATTTCACAAATTGTTATAAAACCGAAATTGGCAATTCTCAATACGAGCGCTTAACGCACTTCGTTGTTTGGCTTTATGGTTCAAGACTGGCGACACTGAGCTCATACTAGCTCATCCGTTGTACCTCATTTCCCTGTGCAATTTAAAATCAACATGCACTTTTAACTCTATGCTCATGTTAGCAGGAGGTTTTTATTGGACATCTAACTCCTTTTATGAGATGGCGAAACTCCACATTGACATCATGAGTGAAATTGAAATACCCTAATACATGTAATGCAGAATCATTTATTGCTTTATCTTTTCATGTAAAAATAATTTTATTCCTTTTAGTTTGTAGAAATAGTTCAACGTTTCTTTAAAAGGCGACACATTTTCGTTGCTTATCAACAGTCTTCGAACTTCTGACCTAGTTTGGAGAAATTATTGAAACAAACAATACCATCATCGACGCAGGTTATCAAATTTCAAGAACTTCCTGTTTAATCCATGTCATTCAATCTGAAATGAACGTTTAACGATTGAAATAGAAATACAAAGAAAAATTGATGCCTGCATTTTATAATTTGAACACAGACGGATCTTTTGGAATGCGTTCATTCGAGGACTTCTATTTCGGACGAAGAGTTCATTGATTCCGAAAGTTTTGCAAAGCAATAGTAGCTGGTGTATTGACCATATTTGGGGAGGGACGGAACATTGGCTTCACACCCACGCTGCTTAGCATATGGATCAAGTCCCAGTCCGTCCTCTGTTTCATTTCCTTTTACCCACGTCAGAAATGATGCAGTAGAATATGATTATATTGAAAACACAAATTCTAAAATTATAGTATCTAGCTCACGCAACGCTTTATGAACGTTGCGAAGTATACTTTTATTAATATACACAAACCGACACTAATTGGAGATATTTCGCAACTCAATTTCTTCTCTAGCGTTTATGAGTTTGAAATTTCAAATTGTCATGACTGCGCAGTGACACGCACCTCATATAATGAGAATGTTCTGAACCAAGCGCTAGCGGCCACTGCGTTTTGATTGTCTCCTATCGTTTATTTTAGAAGCAACTTTGTTAGCGAAACTGCAATACGCGAGTCGCCATTCAAACATTCAGCAGCATTGTGCTGGTAACCTTTGCAGGCCAAGTTGCAGGCAGTTTTATGATTGAAACTCGATACGAACTCGAAAGCTACTGCCAGCCAAAAGCTCTGTGAAAGAGAATTCAATTTTACAAGTCGGGCGCAGAAGAGAAGGCTCTAAACAACAACTGAATTACGGGGGAGGAGAAAACTCGAATATTTTGAAGATTAGGGAGTGAGAGTTTATGAATATGACTAATAATTGTTTGGTTATTTCTATTTAAACTAATGGAAACCAAGCAATATGAAATGAAACGACGGTAAATTAAATTATTCAAGTCTGTACGAGGTCCAATTACAAACAGCACGTACGTGCGCTGCAGATGAGAACGACAAGCTTAAAATAAAGTGTGAACCATGGAAGAGCTCCATAATTGCAGCACCTCTCAGGGTACCGTGCTTGCTGCCACCAAAACAAAGCCATAATAACACAGCACCAAGAAAGTTTACCGTTAAACTTTCAGGTATCCAGGAACAAAAAAGCTGAAAAAACATTCTTGTTTTAGTAAGTAAATTGTGAATGCTAATGCTGAATGCTAAGCATGCAGTCTGAGCTCTGATCCGAAATAATAAATAATATAGCTTGGCGATCCAACTTCATCAATGATATTATGGATATTTTTTAAAAATGCATTAATATAATGATGAAATCAATGATTGTGAATTCGATGCTGAAAAAATTATAATGATGTGGACATTTGTGGGGATAGATAACATGGCCAGAAGGAGAATGATATCAATGATAGTTACATTGGAATATCACATCCACGACACTGGTAGTCAGAACTATAGATTAAAGTTCAAGATACTTCTCGTAATTGACATCAGTCGAGAATTTTAATAAGCTACATTTATAATTAATGTTATGTGCTCTTATCAAATCATTTGCTGTCATTATAGGTATTTAAGTTTATTAATTTTTCTTCCTGTTATTCGCGCGTGTGAACCCAATACCGGTGCTACATCTCCTGTTGCGTATGTTTTTATATTTAGTTGACATCTCCTCGTTCCGTCAAGATTGATACAGCTGGATGACTACGCAGATGAAAGATACGATGCAATTGTAGTTATTATTTTTTTACCTAACTGAGGTTCCTTTGCATCCCGGGATCCTGGGACTCCGGGATTCTAAATAGCATACATGATCCAAGATATAAGTGAGAAAATAACTTAAAATCACGCTGTTTAATGTAATTAATCAATTAGAGACCTCGAGATAGGACTTGAGTGTTTTAATATAATTGCAATTTACACCACTACACAGTACAGTCTACACTTTCTCATAATATAGTTTAACTATTGCATCAGAATGTATTTTGTGGGTTGGTTTTGCAGGTAATAAAAAATAGACTGTTATGAATACGATGGCAACGGCCGATAATGTAGAAACTAAAGCCTTTGTGTGGCGCTACTGTGTTAAAGATGCAACTGGAAACGGCAAGAGTTTACTTTGCAAAGGCGGGTCTACCAGTGGTTTGTTACGTCACTTAAAGAGTAAACACCACATAGTGAAGCCTGAAACTTAAGACCCAGTTGCTTCAACTAGTAGCTCAGAAAGTAGAATTCGTATTGGAACAAAGTGCCCTCATACAAGGGAGAGCAGTAGTGAAAGCACTACTGCTAACAAACAAACAAAAAAGTTTCGTAAAGGTGCATCAAAATACTCCGGAAGAACAAGAGACCAAGCTTGTAGCAGTTGACGGCGTGTCAGTAAATACAGTTACAAAGAGTGAATTCATTACAGAATCCTTCTCAGATAAAGGTTTTTCGCTTCATAAATCGCCAAATAATGCGATGGGCATGAACAACAAACTACAATAACATAAATGTAAAATATAAAAAATCCCGGGATTCCGGGAATTCCTGGGATTGTCTCACTGAAATCCCGGGATTCCGGGATTTTCATTTTGTCCTGGGATTGCAAACCCTATTCGTGACCCTGTAAAGGATTTTATTTTGGCCTAACCTGGGGTTGTGAGAATGTTTTCTTGGTTATGTAAGAAAAATTTTCAATTTATTTGCGTGCATGTATTCAAATTAGCTAGTTGAACTGACGCCACTTAGATGCAAGCAACACTGCTCGCACTGCGAGGGAATTGTTTTAAAACAGGACGCACCTCAGCCAAAATCAGGCGACCAATTCACGGCTGCTGTGGAACACGCGTGAGTGTCGCACGTACTTGGCAACTCCCACTGCCGTTTGGATCTCAGTTTTTCCCAACTACGGAGGGGGACCAGTTGTGCTCATTCTTAATGCTAAGTTGTTATCACAACCCAGGGGGTGTAAGCCGACGCTAACAGGGCCACAAATCGTTTCACATCTCAAGATCCAGTTCTGCAAGCGAGGCAGAAAAATAAATTTTACTTATGCTACAGTGATTAATTCGAATAACAAATAAGGCTACTGAAAAGCGGCCCCGTTAAATGCCTCTGCTGATTAGGGTGGAAAAATTAAGTTTGCATTTCCAGATACCCACTAAAACTGCTAACTTTGCACTGAACTGTGTAGAAAGACGTTCCGAAGGCCCTATTACGGTTGTCACGCTTGGCTGTTTATTAATATATCATTAGCTGTTTCAAGCACCATTGTTGTTACAGAGAGTTTTGCTAACATGCTTTTCTTATTGTTGTAATCTTTAGTGTCCTGACGAAACATTGCAAAATTGCATCAAAATCCCGAGGGGCTTTCACGCTCATTTTCTGAATGTCTTTCAATCCAGCTTCCCTTGCTTTCTTTAATTCTGCCTTCAAGTTGGACAAATTCTGAAACGATAGTTTTATCGAGAATTCATCCTTCTCTTCGTTTTCACTTTGCCAAGACGTGCACACACAATGAAGCTTTCTTAAGACGAATTTCACAAAAACCATTCACAACTCAAACAAAGTTTTGAATCGTGAGAGTATGGAGTCAGGCAAACTGAAGCCGCATTTTGATTTTTGTCACAGCCATTTGGTGGATAAAAGTTTCGATTCTCCCACGCATAAAGAAAGATGCTTCCTTGAGGGCTAGTCGTGTCGAATCCATAAACCACTATGCTCCTTAGAATAAAGAGCTTCCGAGAGTTTATTAAAACTACTTTGAAAATACGGGTAGTGCAAACTAGGTACTTTCAAGCTTTTGAGAATTATCTTTATGAGAGTTGCATTTCGGAAGCACGAATGGGCTTTTTGGAGAAATCAAGCATGTTGAAAAAAATTTTGTTTGGAATGATGCAGCTGAAGTCGGTTCTCGGACTTGTGTACACAACGATGCTCTGCTACCGCCGGTACCGCAAAACACCACTCCTTCCGTTATGGCTTAGCTAGGTAACGGCAAAGCCATTTCACCTGACATTTACTCACATTTTTACGGTAAAATTGAGCTATTCTTCCAATGTGACTCAGACCCTGTCTGATTAGCCTCGTTATCTTTTGCTCCGAGGCTAGATTCTTAGCGACACTAACGCAGGAAACCAAGGCAATAGGCGAGAGCCGTGTCACACAGACTAGATTAATGTGCTCCCTGTATACTACAGCACCTTCCCTTGTTCTTATTTTTGACGTTTTAAATCTGTCTAGTCAATAGGCCCTTGTCTTTCAAATGATGTTTCTTATTTTATGCTTTCATGAGGTTCTTTTCTTTAAAATTTATTACTGGGTTAGAGCAACGCCGAGAAAAGTCTCTAGATATTCCAAGGACGAAAATGCCCCAAAACCACACGTAGAAACTCATGAGTGAAACCATGAATTTTCACTGCCACGCAATTCAGTGCTATATTTTAGCATGTTACGTGTTCTGCCTTTAGACAAAGATAAACTAATGACACGGTCCACTTCATTTATTGTAAACATTTTATGACATAACACCCTCAAAGTTGCCTAGTTTGCAGTACATTTTACGAATATGAATTTCTAGATGAAAAAATACCTTACTACTCAAAATGTAAAGACAATTTGACATCCTTTATGAATACTTATAACAGCTCATTTGTTGGGAGGGGGGTTATTGGGTTTTCATTAGGTTTTTTGGGTTGTATTGTATTTTTGTTTTTTTTTTAGATCGCGGTAATCTTCATTCTACTTATGGTAAATTTTTATGCCTGCATTAATAATTTGTGGGTGCAGTGCGAACTCAGCTTAAACTACTCGATCCAGTCAAAAGTAGTAGCTACCAACCTATCAGGAGTATGATTTGGTAACATAAATTTTTGATTTTCTGGCTCTCTCAGTCTTGGTGTCAGTGTCTTAAGTGTAACTGTAACATGATACTACAGGCTCGGCATCTGCATTAGCTTTTTAGACCTACTAGTTTTCTGTCGACATTATAAGATAGCAGAGTCTGCACCTGCCCTAACTCGTCAGGACTATACTGGCTTCCTGCCTGCAAGAGATGGTGACGCTAGGAATGAAAGACAGTTAATTGTATTCCACAGTTCTAAGTGTTGAACGTGTGTGTGAGTGCGAGTGTTTACTGAAAATAAAAGAAAAAGAAACAAAAGAAAAACAGTTTATTTCCAATAAAGTATAAACATGAAATGTTCATACATTGGGTTTTAAAGCACCTTAACATTAACATCCTTAACTGATAATAACACATTGGTATCGTAATGCCGGTGTAAAATGTTGAAACAAAAGAGGATTGACAGAAAAGCACAACAAAAATGAGTTCCCTTCCTTGCCTAATCTGATTTTGACAGTGCATTTAAATATAAGTAACTAAGAGAACACAATCCTCATGACTCGTAGTTGAGAAATGCGTTCGTTTGTACGCACTTAAATAGAAATAGAAGCAAAAAACGCATTAAAATACCTTAACTTAGAAACCCTTAATTGTTATTCATACATGGTTATCGCAATACCCATGTTAAGTGTTGAAACAAATGATTTGGATCCTTAATTGATATTCATACATGGTTATCGTAATACCCATGTTAAGTGTTGAAACAAATGATTTGGATCCTTAATTGTTATTCATACATGGTTATCGTAATACCCATGTTAAGTGTTGAAACAAATGATTTGGATCCTTAATTGCTATTCATACATGGTTATCGTAATACCCGTGTTAAGTGTTGAAACAAATGATTTGGATCCTTAATTGTTATTCATACATGGTTATCGTAATACCCATGTTACGTGTTGAAACAAATGATTTGGATCTTTAATTTTTATTCATACATGGTTATCGTAATACCCATGTTAAGTGTTGAAACAAATGATTTGGATCCTTAATTGCTATTCATACATGGTTATCGTAATACCCATGTTACGTGTTGAAACAAATGATTTGGATCTTTAATTTTTATTCATACATGGTTATCGTAATACCCATGTTAAGTGTTGAAACAAATGATTTGGATCCTTAATTGCTATTCATACATGGTTATCGTAATACCCATGATAATTGTCGAAACAGGATTCGGAGAAAAGCACGAAAAAAGATGCGTTCCTCTTCGTTGCGGTGGTCAGATTTTGGTAATGCATTTAAATACAAGTGACTAAGAAAACATAATTCATGTAACGCATTGTTGAAAACCCTCTCGTTAGTGCGTACTCGTATTGAAATATGAGTATAAGAACATAGGACCTAGTGATACGAGGGTGAGGGATTGATGTTACTGTAGAAGTAAAATGAGCAGATTTGATTTATTTTGCGTCTAGAACTATGAGGTTGACAGTCGGGATTTGGGACAATTTTCCCCACTGACGCATCATCTAGTAGGCCAAGTGGTGAGCTCGGAAAGAATATAATATTCACTATTACAAAACAAAGAATTGTTATGATATTTCTTACTTACGCTAGAGTTCATCAGAGTCAAAGACATGGAAAGGATTCTTGTACAGTGCTAGCCGTACCATTTTCAACATAGGTGGAATCGTACAAACAGTTAACTACCCAAAATAATGTTGTCTTAATGTATTCACGAGAGTAAGAAAGTAAGAAGAGTTTACCACACAAAGCTAACAAGAGCAATTTAAGACCAGAATAAGAAGATTAAAAAATAATGTTCTTTGAAGTTATAACATTCGTCGAATCCGTGGCCTATTTAAAATGTTCTAATAAAAACGAAAAAGAAAAAAAAAGGTGTTTAAGTACACTCTTATATTAACATCCTTTCTTTCTTTGCAGTAATTAATTTGGTTTTGAAAATGCAAATAAATGTAAGTAACTAATAAAACAAATCCCTGGGACACGTAGTTGAAAACACTCTTGTTAGGGTGCGCGTATATTGGATCATGAGTCCATAATATTTGCTGCATAGGTGGAACAATACGAAAAGTTAGCAACCGAAAATGATTTCGTCTTACTGCGCACACGAGCGTAGGAAAGTAAAAGTTGTCAATGAATTACGTCGCACGTTCAAATGTTTTAATATGAGCGGAAAATGCTTTCAAATACCTTAAAATTAAGACCATGACTTGTTATCTACACATGAGGACCGTAAAAGTTATACCGGGAAATTTTTTAAACAAATGGTGCGGAGAAAAGCACGTAAAAAATGCATTCCCTTCGTTGCGTTGGTCTGATTTTAACAATGCATTTTATTACAAGTGGTCAAGAAAACATTGTGCATGTGATCCATTGTTGAAAATTTTCTAGTTAGTGCACTCCCATATTGAAATTTGAGCTTACGAACGTTGGAACTAGTGAAATGAGGGATTATGGTTGAAAGTAAAACTGGTAGATCCAAATTTATTTGCGTCTTAGATTTCGAGGTTGACATTAAAGGCAATTTTACATTGTTTCGTATCAACTAGTAAGCTAAATTAATTACTGGTTCGGATAAAATGGAATATTTTACAATAACACATGAATTAAATTTCATATGCTACTAGCATTGACACAAAAAAGTTCACCGGATTCAAATAGATGAGAAGGATCGTTGTACAATGCCAACCATAACATTACCATAACTGATCAGTTTCTTCTAAGGGCCTCCATAATTCCTATTGTTAAATAAGTATAAATGAGTAACTCCTTTGAGCTTTATTTCGTGTGCTCAAATTATTAAAGTTTGATGACCGTAGACCTACATCTTAGTAACCCCTAATTAATGTATTCTGTTGTCTACAGATCTTACACTGCTCGTGATTAAATTATACATCAGTAATTCCTTTAGGTTGTGGCATGAAAAAAGGAGCGCACTCAATTCATGTAACTGAAGGAGAAGGAGACACAACTAAAGTTAGTTGTGACTTTTTCGGTGACATAATAAGCAACAAGACTGAGAGAGTGAGAAATCATTTGTAAAATGAATGGAGAAAAAACAAGGACAAACAACAGAACAGGAAGATGGCACAGCAAAATTAGCATAAAGTGCAGATAGCCCTGCTGACTCAAGATGTGGCTCTGCAATGACTGATGTTAGTGATATCAGTTAGCCGTCAATTTCCTTTTCTTCTATATTTGCACCAACTAAAAGCAAGTGAACTGAACTACCACTAGAAACGGAATAGGACTTTTGTTTTACTATGCAGTTCTCAAGGAGACAAAGAAAAAATAGATGTTCAACTTGGAAAATTTTCCATTAGTTTAAATATTAATGCTAATGTGACAGAAAATAAAGAGATCCACAAGTTCTGTTCTGTGGTGCGGCCGGATACATCCTGCCAGACCATACCGCCAGTCGGCATTGTCTGTGACAATGTTTGGTGTAGGTTTGGGGCAGGGAAAGCTCAAATGCTCCTTGAAATATTCAAGTATTTGAGGCCAACTGCCAACATAGGATGTTATTAAGGTTCAAATTAGATGCAATACGTTAAGTTTGAAAATGGCGTCAATAAAAGACAAACAATGAAGCTAGCATTGTGTCTTTCTTACCGATTTGTGCATTCATATGTGATCTTAAATTTAAAAAAACTCTAGTTTTTGCGGTTTTAAAGTGTGTTTTTTAGTTTTTTCGGTATTTGTTTCGGTGGGTTTTTTGCCCAACCCTGAATTAAACACTGAACAAGACATTCAGCCTACAAAAATTTTAGGTCATGGATCAAATATGCTTCATTTTTCCGCTTATAGTTAGCAACTTCGGAAAATACAAAATTGTTCGATTTGCATGAGGGTTGCCACATATTGCTTCATAAGCATTATTCACGCAAAATTATTTCTATTAAGGTATTAATTGATATCAAGTCTTTAAGCGTTTTTTGTAAAAAATATTGAATGAGTAGGGCAGATGTTGAACGAGAGCAGAATGACCTGTGAAAAGGATAGATGAGTGAAGCGAGGCAATGAGCTCGTCATTGGTTCAAATAAAATTTAAGTCTGGCGAGTCGGCGGCTCGTGCTAAACGGCCGTAAAATAATTAAAGAACATTTTGTTTTTCGTCCCTATTGAAGAAGGGAGGCCTCGCCTGGAAAGTAAAATCCCAATAAACAGCGCAGGAGAGAAATTTCGTTTATACATAAGAATAAGGAAGACACTTTTGAATGTTTTAATTTTTGAGCCTTTAGCTTATGACTGGGCTTCCATGTGAGTGTCACACGTGCGAGCAGCATTTGTTTTTACTTAGGTTCCTATTTAGTGGATTTCACTCACTGAACGACGCCATCATCCCTTGAGTGATTGTAGCCATTAAAATAGATCTCTTCGTTGTGAAGTTTACCTTGGTTACAGCACCAATTATGGATTCCAATCAACCAACAACGTTGAATGCTGGTACCCTCTGAAATAATATAACAATTTTTAAAATCTCATTTTTCATCTACTCACTGTTGCTTCAGAAAATACATAAATTTTACGCGATTTGCAGAGGGACTGGATGTCAAGTTTTCATCATGTTAATAATCGGATAAAGCAAGCACTCAAATCTCTAATTGGTGTTAAGTCGCTTTAGTTAAGAGGGCAAATGAGTAATGAATGCATCAAATGAGACCGAGGGTCGCACAAACAGCTTACCTGCAACACTAATTGGCAAAGCCCGGGCCCTCTCAGTTCGCTGCGTGGGCAAGGGCAGCTTGAGTTCGTTCCCTGAGTATACTTGAGAACTTTTGCTTTCCGTGTTCCTCATCGAAACGTTAAGGAAAATTGCATGCATTCAAATCGCTAAAACATTGCATGTTATTTCAATATTCACACAGAGCTTCGAGGGCTTTGAAATTAAAAAAAAACATGATCGTTCATGAACTTTTTTCAATACCCGCGGGTATTTGTTTAACGCGGAGCAGATGCGAAGCTGTTCCCTACGGCCGGCATCGCGCGACTCTCGCATGTGATGTGTGCGACAATAACTTACGTTAGCAAGTGATGCGACCTGAAAGACGACGGCGGTGGTAGTGTTGAACATAGGTTTTAAAGAGACATCTCATTTTCACAAGACACATAATGAAAAGTTAGTTTTTATATCACATTTAGGCATCCCATGCTTCCTTCTTTAAGTATTTCAAGTTTGAAATGAATAGACTTTGTAATAGGGCAAGAGGGGTGCGGAGGAAATCTTCGGACTAACTAAATTGTGATCACACTTTTTAAGGAAAAAGTATAAAACTGCTAAAAGGTTTTTTTGCGAGTCTTTGATTTTTGTTTTAGCCGAGCAAACTCATCATTAGCTACACACTAATCATTCATTCCATTAAAACATGGTAAGTAATACGACATGCAATGAAATAATAGAAGATTAGTAAAGTTGCCTAATGAGAGAATGGGTGTTACAATATTTTCACCCTGTTGAAAATAATAAAAAAAATTATCCGCCAGTTCGTAAGTGTGGGAAAAATTAAGCCAAGTGCTGTAGGAATCAATTGATTAATGCCAGATTCTCGAAATCAATATATGCTATAGTTTTCACCGCAACGCAGTACATCTCAAGGCAGTCTTTCGTCTTCAGACCAGTAGTCACGCCGGGCGTCTCGGTTTAGAACTTCCCAACATATACTTTGGCCTTTCCTGAACTTGACTTGCGTTTGAAAAAAACAGGGTACTTGAGCCAGACCTTTTGGCGAAAATTTTTCTTCAACATATTGGTTACCAAGACACAAAATTCATCCTTGTTTTCCCATGGAATAAAAGCAACAAATAAACGAGCGCAATAGCGTACGGTGCGTCGTATGTAAAATATAATTTCGATCTTGAAGAGACTCACAATAATCTCTTACAATTTATGTGGGGCATGATTTGTTTAATACAAAAGAGCACTTGATCAAAATTTACACATTATTCATCTGAATAATTCACGCGAAGCTGACCAAATACAAGAATGAAAATGAATTACTTCAGTTAGGTTGAACTTTCACAGCCATGTTAGTGAAACATAGAATTCCGTAAACTGTAGATTCATAGGCTGTAAATACAGACCAAAAGTATGCAGCAGCCAATGAAAATAATTCGTTCATATCACACAGTACTTTCATCGGCCGTTGTCGGAAGAAATAGACAATAAGTGCGAGAGTGCCGCCACATTTACGAGTGCCGTACGCCCTCACCATCTAATGCTCGATTTTACGGCCTCTGAATCAATTTATGGACAAGGCAAATATGCTCAGAGAACACAGAGATACCGGCGTTCTTATGTAATCTCGCGCGCAATTTCGCCACGTGTCTTGATTGGCAGAACTCATTTTTGCCTCTTTGATATTAAACGAATTTAAATTTTCCCCAGGAACTAAATGTTTGATTATGTTAAGTTGAAAACTCTCCATATATGGACGAAACGATCTTTTAAAAAAATTTTACTAGTGGATTTAGTTACTGAGGGGAAATTTCAATGTACGGCATCCAAAAGGGTATAAAATTTTATCAGAAGTAAAGTTTTAGAGTAATACTTTCACTCATTCTTGATACAATATAAAAGAAAAAGAATAACTAATGTTAAAGATTGCAAGAAAATTACATTTGGTTTCAGTACGAAAACAATCAAATTAAAACAGAAATTTTTATCGCCAGCTATATACTTAGGGTAAAAAGCGCAATTTTAACGTCTCAATTTTGAGCGTGAACGTGTGTGAAGAAATTGTGGGAGCAAACAAAATAATTATTGAAATCCTTCGAATTTTTTCACGAGACGAAATATTCAAGTAAAGATGTCGGGATTCAAATAAATCAATTTAAAGTAAAAATTTTAACCGCAAAATATGAAACCCTTATGTTGCAAAATGTACTCGCATATAATTTTTAAAATTAAGCATAAATCAAATGCCTCGTGGAAATTCGTCTAAGATGAAGTTGAGGTTCAAGCATGGAAGTTCAAGCGTGATTTCTGCACGTTCAATTAAATTTCTTACGTAGTCATCTTCAGGGATTGTTTTTGTCTTGATTGTCTATGTACACTGAACAGTTTTCTCATAGCCTTAGAAACTTTGTAAAATCGTTGGTCGGAAACCAATTGCGTCCATGGCTGGTTTTTGTTTGAATTCAGATAAATCTTTCACGTTATGACAAGAAGTCAAAATGTTAATTTTTTTAGAGGAAAATTTTTCATTGGTTTGAAGGAAAACTTTTGATTCTTCGGTGAAGCATTGCAGTTATTCAAGAAGATGGATTTGTTTAGTCTGAAAGATTTGCTTTTAGTTTCCAAATTGTATGGTTCATAACATCGAGCGAGAGCGCATGTTTATAAGAACCTCTTGCGTTAGCACTTATTGAATGCCACCAATTAATGACGTGGCATCGTTGTAATGAATTAGAGCCCTTTTGAAAATTGTGTCTCATTATAAGACAAAAAATTTTGCAAGTGCGGATGCAAGGGAAATTGATGCAAAAGTAATGAATGGCAATTTACTTTGAAAATCCCTTTATACGTAGAATACTACGGCAGTTGCTTTAGTATCTGTATCAGCAGTTACAGCTTCAAAATTAACGCCTGTGTCAAACGATCGTGTTGCGAAGTTATAAACTACAAAGACAATACCATGAGTTAACTTAGCATCTGAATATGATTCAGTCAACGTGTTACTCTTCGTTATATTTATAACGTGCATTTATGTCTGCTGTGTCAACCTTCCTGTGTTCGTTAGTGGAAATTATGCACAACTCAAATCATTGGCCGGTGAAAATTACCTATTGCGGGAAAAATTCATTTTTTTCATTATAATTGCTAGCATTGCTCAAAAGCTGAATGAAAATGACTCAGAATCCAGACGCAGAATGAATTCATACTTGATATATATATATATATATATATTTATTCCGGTCACGTTTCGAGAAATATCAGAATGGACAGTCATTGAAGAGAAATATACTGTAAATCTATGACCTCCGGAATCGTTCTGGCCTGCTTTCTGTGAACAAACTTTTCTAGCCTGAGTGAGGCACAACATTTGAAAATAGTTTTATTTTAAACATCCAAAAATTTTCGAACTTTTCAAAATTCAACTCAACCAAAAGAAAACCTCAACATCTGGTAAGGATGCGGGGTTACCAGATGTTGAAATATCTGCATGGCTAAATTTTAGATAGAAAAATTGAGGATTTCTCCACAAAAATGTCAATACGGTACTCGGGATTGGAAACGAAATCGTTGCTATAGAATCACAAAAATCTTGTTAAATTTCTGAATTTCCATTCAAATCATAAAGACTACGCCTCTTGCTCAAAGACTCACTATTTTCGGAGGCTGAAAAATGCGAACGAAAATTTTTCAGTTACATCCAGAAGGCACCTCAGGTACTCCTGCAAATAAATACAAACTGTAACTGATATCGACCAAATTTGACGCTTTTGCTGACAACACTGTAGAGGCGACGCTGTCGGCCTTCCGCACTTCTTCCCAGTGACCTTAAGATATACATAAATTTTCTATTTAGCCTGCGATGTTTCGCAGATCAGCACCTTTATTTTTGTGATCATGGAAGGAGCCTTCTGTAGTCTCCTTCCAACGTCTTGTTATTATTAGCCGTTTCTTGTAGCTCACGTAGTTTAAGCCCTGTCTCTAATTTGATTCTTTTTTTTTTATTCTAGACTTGAACCGTAGAACCCTGGTGAACTTACCTGTTGTAAGTACTGGATAGAATCACCATTTCTAGCGAGTAAGTTGTTTGCATCTGGGCTTTTTGTGATGTTAGGGCCCGAGCTGAGAGTTAGGTAGGCGTTCCTTGTTGAAGTTAAATGTTTCGTAATGTTATGAACCATGTTTTTTTTCCGGTTCGTTGCTGTACCGTTTCCAGCACTGGCTACTTTCTACGCCAATGCGATCTTATGTCATAATCTTCTTTCTCAGTTAATTGTACCTGTGTCCTTTCTTCATAGGTTCCGAGTTACCTTGTTGGGATATACTTTTATGTTCTATTGGGATATACTTTTATGTTTAAATTTTTGGGTTAGTTGTGCATATTTGGTTTGAACTAAATTGTGAGTTTATAAATTGTGTTCAGGCGCATTCCAGCGGTACAGATGGGTCGCTCCAACATGTGTGTTGTAGGCCTGAATGTTTATATTCAACATAAGTTTATGTATTGTGTGAGCGAAGTGTGCACTCGAGTCTTGGGCTAAAGTTTGCTTTGAAAGCAGACCTCGAGAGAACAGAGGGACAGTGTGTAACCGCACGCAAAAATTTATTGCTGACCATAGGCCCAGTCCAGGGTAGAGACGGGGGAAGCTTCGTTCGCCGAACACTCAAGGGGCTGACAGTGACAGATTGCTGTACTTGAGACGCAGAGTAACCATATAGCAACAATTTTTAACTTCAAGATTGACTCATAAAAGAGGGCGGGAATAAGTCGCGTTCTTGTCACAGCGAATAAGATGCGTGCGACCTCCAGAACAGCCAATGGAATGAGGTAGGCGTGTGTTTGGAAGTGCAGGAGAAGCACTATTGGCCATGTATGGGGTAAGAGGGTAGCCGTCAAAGAACACTCTGGGCAGCGCGGAGAACAAGAGCTAGTAAGTTTTTGCGAGCCTTGCGATAAGGTGCGTCGTGACTAGATGTTAACTTAAAATGTCATACGTTGAAAAATAAGTGAGAAGTGAAACTTGTTAAGATGTCCATTTTGAATCAATAGATTAAAATTTCACATCTACTTTTGCAGAGGGAAGAAGGTCCGGTACCGTGGAGATCGTTTAGAAAAAAAATTCTTAGTTGCTTCGCCGGGAGGGTGAGACTCGTTCTTTTGTTACGATAGATACCGTTGGAAACAATATGTTCATATAACGTAAAAAGAAAATTGGTGCAGTTGAATTAAATGTCGAATATGTAAATAAATATGTGAGAAAATTGTAGAATCAAAGTAATCGGTAAATTTTGTTGTCCCACAGGAGGGCGGTTTTTTTCCTTTTCGCTTGCAAGTTCGGTTTCTGCATAAAAACGTCGGAAGACATTATCTGCACTGTGTATGAAACAGGGATTTGAACTGAAGCTGCTCTTGGGCGAATGAATTTGTGATCCGAGGCTGATAACCATTCATTGTGCCGATGGAGTGCGCCAACCGACAGTTAGGCATCATTTCTTTATATGTGTTCGGTGTGTAGTTTACTTAAAGAAATTGACCGGTCTTACAGTCCCAGTAATTTACGGTTAATGTTTTGTAGTAGGGTGGTTAACGATGAAAATTTCTTAGCATTTCACTGGCGTTTAAAAAACCCCGTTAATGCTAGCATCACATTTCATCGAGGCAGATAGCGCACAGAAACGCGCTGATGTAAGTCAGGTCTTTAACCATTGGTGAGTACAGCCCTAAATTTAGTATAGGTATCTGTTGATTGTTTCCCTTAATAACTGTGTTCTTGTGTATTTTCTTGCATTTCTTGAGTATCGTGTCATTTGTGGAGGTTTGCCAAGTCCTCAATTCCGAGAACCTGATTTTCTTACTAAACAATTTAGTAAGGAGGCGGGACCAAATCTCGTGACAACCTCAACTCTATGCTAGGTGGTGCCTTTTTCCTTCCTCTCTTTCGATCACCTTTGTGTGGATGGGTAGGCTTGGACTGGCTGGTAAGTCAGTCTTAGCTAATCATTTTTCTACTGCATTTGTTATTCATATCTGCTTTATTTGCCGTTCCTGGCTACTGACTGCGTCATGTGTTTGAGCCTGCTCCCGTTAGGCCTGCTCGTGAGACTTTTCCCTCGCCAGAAATTAGAGGTTGACCCTAGCTATCCGCTAGCAGTTATAGTGGTGTGTTTGTCCACAGGCTGGACTTATCCTGTGCCCGGGGAGCCACGATCGCATCGGTTCTTGCTCGTCGCGTCTAGTCTAACTAGCTCACTCGCTGGCTTGTGCCTGCACGGGTCCTGCCTGCCACTGTCCTGCACGGGTCCTGCGTGCCACTGTCCTGCACGGGTCCTGCGTGCCACTGTCCTGCACGGGTCCTGCGTGCCACTGTCCTGCACGGGTCCTGCGTGCCACTGTCCTGCACGGGTCCTGCGTGCCACTGTCCTGCACGGGTCCTGCGTGCCACTGTCCTGCACGGGTCCTGCGTGCCACTGTCCTGCACGGGTCCTGCGTGCCACTGTCCTGCACGGGTCCTGCGTGCCACTGTCCTGCACGGGTCCTGCGTGCCACTGTCCTGCACGGGTCCTGCGTGCCACTGTCCTGCACGGGTCCTGCGTGCCACTGTCCTGCACGGGTCCTGCGTGCCACTGTCCTGCACGGGTCCTGCGTGCCACTGTCCTGCACGGGTCCTGCGTGCCACTGTCCTGCACGGGTCCTGCGTGCCACTGTCCTGCACGGGCCCTGCGTGCCACTGTCCTGCACGGGTCCTGCGTGCCACTGTCCTGCACGGGTCCTGCGTGCCACTGTCGTACTCGCCCACCATCACGGTTTTCCACCTGCATTCTTTGCTATAAATAAAGATATTTTTTTTCCACTTTATGTAGTCATTAAACTTATTGATTGTTATCGTGTTTCAATCCCCAAGGCAGTCGGAGTACCGAGTGTTATAGCCCGACATCCCCACAACTAGAACCGTACGGAATTCTTCCGTTGCTTGGCCCTTACAAACACAAAGCTGATTTTGCCTAAATTCTGCGGTAATATAGTAGTTGTCCCATTTCATAAGCCATGCGTAGATGCCTCATCTTGCAAACACATGATCGTGGCTGGACTTCTCATACAAATGTTGTGCTCAAACCCAAGCACCAATCGATACTTGTAGATCGTACCACGCACATCCAACGGCACCCGCTCATTATTTGGCGTCATAGATATTAAAACTCGTTGTGTTGTAGGATTATATGTATTGAAATTTTCTTCGGTTATTCTTTGGTTTCACTTTATTCATTAATAATAAACAATTTCCATATTAAGTATTCATTACCTCGTAAACCAGTTCCCCATATCACTGCATCTTAACAGTCCCATGAGCCTCGTGCAACCCCTTGGGTAGCATCATTTCCAGTAAATAATAATTCTTGGTTTGCAACTTGCAACAACAGGGCATAAATTTATCTCCAACGGAGGCAGGCTAACAAAATATCCATAGGAGTTTGACCTTCCTACAGTAAATAATATTTTCTCCCACTTGAAATCTTGAACTAAGCATTTTAGGCACTTTAACTTCATAAAAAAACCAAGGCTCTCATCAACATGGACTACAATTATTTGGAGACTTTAAAAATCCGAAGAGTATATGGTTTTGTGCTTATGGCTTTCAAAACCCTTTTGTTTAATTAATTGCTAAATTTAATGATATGAAAAACGGGCTCTGAAACTACACATTTGTTCCCTGCTGTTTGAATAGATTCATTATCCCAAGATCAAATATTTGAACTCTTTCTTTCAGAAGATTGTCTTTAGTCTGGATGAGAAAAATTATGTTTACACAGCGCAAATGAGGTATTTTTACTAGCGGAGTTTTCAAGCAATATCTTGCATCGGCGAGCGAGTATTTCAGTAATAAAATCCCTTTGTTGCACTTGCTGCCTTGTTAGCATTTGTGATTTTGTTCACATTCTCTTGACTTGTGGATTATATTTTATTTGTAGTGACTGTGTACAGGATTATAAAGTGCGTTCTTTCATGTATACTTCTTTGAAATAATTGCTCTTGTTTTCGACGCACTCATGTAGCTTCTGATATTTTACAGAAATAGCTTTACGCGTAGGTTTTATTTCGCAGAAGTTTTCGCAGAGCATTCCCATGGAGTCCACTCGAGAGCTTTCGAGAATTAATTTCGGTCTGTATTGGTACACTTTTCCTTCAAAAGAGTTTTAATTCGCCTCATTATTCGTTTGGTTAAACGTACGGGCTCTTTACTTTGTTTAAGACTTGTTTGACGCCATTGAATTTTTTCCATAGAAAGATTGAATGTTGGTTTGAGTATTCTCTAGACATGCTCCATTGACTATCATAGATGAGAATTTTAAATGCATTAGAAAATTTATTTCTCATCTTTCTTGAAAGTACATTCACCTCTCAGACTTTCAGAAAACAGAGCAAAATAAATTTTTATTTCGATGAACCGTATTTCTTACTTTAAAAACTAAATATTATTTCTAAGCTACGTTAGATTTGATTCATTTTGCATAATTTATACCTTACAAGCAACGAGATGGATATACATAGAAAGTTCACCATTTCTCACAGAAATGAACACCGAGACAATAGCAAATGTCCTATTCTGATCGCGTTTCGCATGAAGGAGGAAGGATTTTTTTTTCAATACGATTTAGCACGCGCTTTTGCTTCTCATGAATAACGATTGATAATTAATTCTATCGTTATAGTTTTTTCTATTACACCATACACCAACTAATTATTTTTATTATTTTTTTATCGATATTCACAGTGTCTCAGAGAGAACTATACTACCTCTTCAATGAGAAGGAATCAATCGGGAATTCTACCATTGAGCTGGGAAAGCTGGCAAAACCTGGAGATGATTTTCTGTTAAAATAGGAAATTGATGTTGCTCTCTACATCATCGTATTATACACTTTTTTATTTGCTAAATAAAAGTTGCGGAAATTCGAAATGATGTCATGGCCGAAAAAGGAAAGAAAGCGAAAGCTTATGAGTGAATAAAATTTATGACATATTTTGTTCTTTTTGTTGACTTTTTTATTTGGTACGTTATGTCATTAGTCATGTTGGCTAGAAATAATGAACGAATAGACTTAAATTTGAGTTCAGTAAAGTAACTGAATGAACTAATGGTGTCTCGAAAGTGCTCATAATGGAAGAAATGCTTGAACTTCCCACAAATGCATTAGAACAATTTTTCCCCTCGTCATTTGCTAGTTTTTAGGACACTCCCAATACTGCGGCACAAAACAGAGGGGGCCACGGCATAGGCAATTGTTTAGTTTATCATACCTTTACTTCAACTGCAAAACTGAATGCGCCGTTATTCAAACTAAACGATGTGAAAGACTTGAAGTTTTAATTCAGGAGAAATTTTCTTCATACACGTTAAAGATGAATAAATAGTATAACCATAAAACTTCATATCATACAGAGGAAATCTTCTCCAATCTTTAATACTTTTAATTTTTTATTTCAATTTAATGCACGAGTGACCCAAATTTTTTTATGTATTTTAAGATACACGAAAAAATTCAGAACTCTTTACTTCATTAACTCTTTGACCGCAGCGTGCGCCACCTGTGACTACGGAGGGGAGTTTGATAATTATGAAGGGGAGTTTGATACGGAGGGAGTTTGATCCAATTAATGTTCGCTATTTCCAAAATTGCTAACAACAATTGACTTTAAATTTGAGTTTAAGTCCTTGTGATCAAAGTGTTAAAGGTGGATTTAGTTGAACAAACTTAACCAAAAAATCCCGTAAAATATAAATTGCCAGAATTATTACTGGCAAAAATGAAAGACAATGATAAAGTCAACAGTCAATGGCATTCCCTGTCCTCTCGATAGGGAATAAAAACATAAAAACTCCTATGAAACTGTTTTTATGTTTTTCAATTGAACATGCATTTGAAAGATATTACTTTATTCTTTGATGATTACATATCTAAGTCTTGAAAGTTTTCAGTGCCTTATCGAATCAGGACTCATTGCGGACCAAGGAAGTACTGTAATGTTCTTTTTCTAAAGCCAGATCTGACATAACCTCGTATGTGGGATCATCGTCACGCTGGAATTGAGACCCAAGGATCAGCCCAAGATTTTGTTCCATGACTTAAAGTTTTCATCCAGTATTTGGATGATCAAATTTAAAAACTATTTTGTTTATAATTAAATCATCAAACCTGTTTGAGGAGGCAGATTCTCAGAACAGCATGCCAACACCCATGTTCAGCTGGAGGCGCAGTGTTTTTGGAAAGAAAAGTAACCCTAAATCCTGTTTGCTCGCGCCAAGTGTAGCGAGCGGATCTTCGTGACAATTTCAGCAGTTTTCCCCGCTCAGGCCAAGTTTCTGCTACACCAGACGGTTTGATGACGCAATGTTTGGTAAATCTATGGATTGCTGAGTATTTTGAATCTTTTGAAATTTACCGTACTCTCGAGGGCTTACAAGCGTCTCCTTTTGATCATTGCTGAGATCTTGTGTCATAATCACCTTGCATCTGAATTAAAAATGATGATGCTATTGCGCTTCATTTTCATACTTGAAAATTTGACGATACATTTAACGTAAATAAATATTTTGCGAAGCTTATCACCTCTAGTAAAATTAAAAATTTATTTATCACAATCACACGAATCGATGAGTAAACAACGGACTTTAGCATAGTACGAATATTTTGCCTATTCATTTAGTCTCCTGGAGACCTTGTTCGATATCCTGTATTAAGTCTGTCATTCTGAAAACTGAGCTCCAAATTCATCTTCACGTGTTTAAGGACATATAAAAAGTTCAATATCATACAAACTATCAATAGGGAAAAATACTAATATTACTTCACATTGTAGGTTAACTTTTTATCTTTGTGTACTTTATCCTAAAGTGGAACAAGTATTTCAGCATAATAAAATATTTAAAGCTTTCATCAAACAGTGATCAATAAAAATCGAATGTTTGTCGCGCATATCAATTATACACAATTACACAAAATTTTAAGCGACAAATACTTAGACACTTGAAAAAAAATTGTTTAACGTTAAGGGGATCGTCCCAGGCCCCCCAGGCCCCTGTCGGTCCGGTGAGCTTTTTTTGTTTTGTTGTTCGAAAAGGACCCTTAGGTGGTGGACTATTCGGTCCTAAAACTTTATGGCGCTACGGACAATAGATCCCTTCCCCCTAGGGGTGGGGAAAAGGGACATAAATCTTGATTTTTGGAAGCCATTTCAACCCCATATAAAAAGAAAATATCACGGGAAATGGATAATTTGAAAATTTACTTTTGTTAGAAATGTACCAAGGATTCTAAAACTGTCTTTATTTTTGTTCTAGCAGAAAAACTCAATGATGAGATACGGTTTGAAATATCCATAAAAATGAACTAAAAAACAAATATGTCTAACTCTTTTCAAAAATTAAGGCCTGAATCAAAAAAATTATTAGATGAAATTGTCTTTCTTTTCAAAAGTTACATATTAGAGTCAAATTTCAAACGAATCAGACTGAAAATAAAAAATTTCATAATTTAAAAACAAAAATTTTTGTTTGGAAATCACAATTCACAGTGTGAATATGAAGTTATGTACGGAAATTATCGAATTAAAAATTAAAACTGCATTCAATTACATAAATTGTCCATTATATTACACTTCAACAAAAATTTTTTTTATGGCTTATACCCATAAAAAATAACTTTCAACATTCAAACCGTATCTACTCATTGAGTTTTGATGCTAGAACAAAACCAAAGACAGTTTTAGAATCCTTGAAACATTTCTAACAAAAAAACATAGGCTTTTTTCAAATTTGAGAAAAAAATCTAGCTCTAAACCCAAAAGTAATATTTTGTGATGTAATCATAAAATATCGCTTATCACAAAAAAAATTCAAAATGTTAAAATTTTCCTTCATTTTCTTGTTAGAAATGCTTCAAGGATTTTAAAACTGTCTTTGGTTTTCTTCTAACATCTAATCTCAATGAGGAGATACGTCTTGAAATATAATAAAAATATACCAACAAACTAATTTTTCGTAAAAAAAACTAAGGCCTAAATCGAAAAAGTGACATGAGTAAAAAAAGTTTACTCTCAAAAAATACATATACTGACCAATTTTCAAACGAATCGGACGAAAAAAGTTTAAAAATTAAGACGATCTCCTTAAGGGGGTCCTCCGAGGCCTCTTTTCTCTCCGATGGTCATATTTCATGTTTTTGTTGGAAAAGGACCCTTAGGTGGTTTACTATTCGGTCCTAAAATTTTATGGCGCTACGGACAATAGAACCCCCCCAAAGGGAGGTAAGGGGACCAAAATCTTTAATTTTCGACCCCATTTAAAAAGAAAACAAAACGGAAAATTGGCGACCATACTTTTGTTAGATATGTTCCAAGGATTCTAAAACTGTTTTTTTTTGTTCTAGCATTTAAACTCAATGAGTTCTTTTCTTTTGAAATAGCAATACCAATGGACTAAAAATCAATATGTCAATTTTTTCAAAAACTAAGGCCTGAATCAAAAAAATGTATGGATGAAATTGTTTCCATTTCGAAAGTTACATATTGTAGTCAAATTTCATAAGAATCAGACTGAAAATGAAAAATTTGAAAATTTTTAATGATAAAAATATTTTTTTTTTTTATGGAAATTACAATTCAAAGTGCGAATGTGAAGTTATGCATGGAGATTATCGAAATGAAAATGAAAACAGCATTCAATTACATAAATTTTCCATTATATTACACTCCAACAAAAAATTTTGTTTTTGGCCTGTACTGTAAGTCACTTTTTTCAAAATTCAAAAGAATGGAAATCATTGAGTTTTTAGGCTAGGAAGAAAATAAAGACAGTTTTAAAATCCTTGGAACATTTCTAACAAATTACCATTGATACTGTTTAGAATTTTACATTCTAATTTTTTTTATCATAGTTCAAATCCAAAAATTTAGGTTTATTTTATATATATTGGTAAAATATCGCATATATATAAATAAATACAAAATCCCTGAATGTTACTTTGTTAGAAATGTTCAAAGGATTCCAAAATTATCTTTGAACTTGTTCTAGCATGAAAACTCAATGACTTCTATTCTTTTGAAAAGGGTATAATAAAGACTCAAAAAACTAATATTTCAAATTTTTCGGAGAAACTAAAGCCTAAATTAAAAAATTTTGCAATTCAAATATGTTTGTCTTGCAAAAATACATATATTGGCCAAATTTCAGACCAATCGGATCGAAAAAATATTTTTTTTTGGAGGACCCCCTTAAAGCTATAGCTTAAAATCTGCAATTACAACGGCAGAGTGTCTCAAAAAAATGTCCTCACACTTTAACTGTGGATAATATACTGCCTTTTTTAATTGCAGGTGTCGCAGCATGGCAGGAAATCAAATTAGCTAGGAATAGAGGAAGTTTAATGTGAAATTTTATTGACGACCGCAAACGCAATTCAAGTGCAAAAACGATTTCAGAACTGAATTCATAAGACCGCCACCAACGCTTCGGGCCATATCTCGCATCAGAGACAAACTTGAAGCAGATGAAACCTCACGCCCATGGACTTCTTTTGCGGGTAAATCTCAAAGGCAAAGATTATCGCACCAAACCATGAACAACTGATGCTTTGGAATTGAAAAACAATGTCGCGATATTCCAAATGCACTACTTCGTGACTTGTGCAAATCCCTCGGTACGCGGATCAGCGTTGTCTGGACAAATATGGTCAATTGGTCATCAATTTCAACATATCCAGACACGATTTTTTCATTATGTTTGTCTTCTTTATTGAAGCCATTCCATTTCACTCTACGTTCATAAATAATGTTTTCTGGTCATTAAAAATGTGATTACATTTTTTTGAGACACACTGTGTTATGCAGTTTTGTACGTTTTTACTAATTTTAACAAGGTTTCAGTGGAATCTCAGCCCATTCTTCCAATCCAGACACTTTTAATTTATTGTAGTTGGTCGATCATCTTGCGTACATCAGACTTTTGTCGTGGCATCGTTGTAATGAATTAGAGCCCTTTTGAAAATTGTGTCTCATTATAAGACAAAAAATTTTGCAAGTGCGGATGCAAGGGAAATTGATGCAAAAGTAATGAATGGCAATTTACTTTGAAAATCCCTTTATACGTAGAATACTACGGCAGCTGCTTTAGTATCTGTATCAGCAGTTACAGCTTCAAAATTAACGCCTGTGTCAAACGATCGTGTTGCGAAGTTATAAACTACAAAGACAATACCATGAGTTAACTTAGCATCTGAATATGATTCAGTCAACGTGTTACTCTTCGTTATATTTATAACGTGCATTTATGTCTGCTGTGTCAACCTTCCTGTGTTCGTTAGTGGAAATTATGCACAACTCAAATCATTGGCCGGTGAAAATTACCTATTGGGGGAAAAATTCATTTTTTTCATTATAATTGCTAGCATTGCTCAAAAGCTGAATGAAAATGACTCAGAATCCAGACACAGAATGAATTCATACTTGATATATATATATATATATATATATATTTATTCCGGTCACGTTTCGAGAAATATCAGAATGGACAGTCATTGAAGAGAAATATACTGTAAATCTATGACCTCCGGAATCGTTCTGGCCTGCTTTCTGTGAACAAACTTTTCTAGCCTGAGTGAGGCACAACATTTGAAAATAGTTTTATTTTAAACATCCAAAAATTTTCGAACTTTCCAAAATTCAACTCAACCAAAAGAAAACCTCAACATCTGGTAAGGATGCGGGGTTACCAGATGTTGAAATATCTGCATGGCTAAATTTTAGATAGAAAAATTGAGGATTTCTCCACAAAAATGTCAATACGGTACTCGGGATTGGAAACGAAATCGTTGCTATAGAATCACAAAAATCTTGTTAAATTTCTGAATTTCCATTCAAATCATAAAGACTACGCCTCTTGCTCTATGACTCACTATTTTCGGAGGCTGAAGAATGCGCACGAAAATTTTTCAGTTACATGCAGAAGGCACCTCAGGTACTCCTGCAAATAAATACAAACTGTAACTGATATCGACCGAATTTGACGCTTTGCGGACAACACTGTAGAGGCGACGATGCCGGCCTTCCGCGGCACTTCTTCCCAGTGACCTTAAGATAAAAATAAATCTTCTATTTAGCCTGCGATGTTTCGCAGATCAGCACCTTTATTTTTGTGATCATGGAAGGAGCCTTCTGTAGTCCCCTTCCAACGTCTTGTTATTATTAGCCGTTTCTTGTAGCTCACGTAGTTTAAGCCCAGTCTCTAATTTTTTTATTTTTTTTATTCTAGACTTGAACCGTAGAACCCTGGTGAACTTACCTGTTGTAAGTACTGGATAGTATCACCATTTCTAGCGAGTAAGTTGTTTACATCTGTGCTTTTTGTTATGTTAGGGCCCGAGCCGAGAGTTAGGTAGGCGTTCCATGTTGAAGTTAAATGTTTCGTATTGTTATGTACCATGTTTTTTCCGGTTCGTTGCTGTACCGTTTCCAGCACTGGCTACTTTCTACGGCAATGCGATCTTATGTCATAATCTTCTTTCTCAGTTAATTGTACCTGCGTCCTTTCTTCATAGGTTCCGAGTAACCTCAACTCTACGCTAGGTGGTGCCTTTTTCCTTCCTCTCTTTCGATCACCTTTGTTTGGATGGGTAGGCTTGGACTGGCTGGTAAGTCAGTCTTAGCTAATCATTTTTCTACTGCATATGTTATTCATATCTGCTTTATTTGCCGTTCCTGGCTACTGACTGCGTCATGTGTTTGAGCCAGCTCCCGTTAGGCCTGCTCGTGAGACTTTTCCCTCGCCAGAAATTAGAGGTTGACCCTAGCTATCCGCTAGCAGTTATAGTGGTGTGTTTGTCCACAGGCTGGACTTATCCTGTGCCCGGGGAGCCACGATCGCATCGGTTCTTGCTCGTCGCGTCTAGTCTAACTAGCTCACTCGCTGGCTTGTGCCTGCACGGGTCCTGCCTGCCACTGTCCTGCACGGGTCCTGCGTGCCACTGTCCTGCACGGGCCCTGCGTGCCACTGTCCTGCACGGGTCCTGCGTGCCACTGTCCTGCACGGGTCCTGCGTGCCACTGTCCTGCACGGGTCCTGCGTGCCACTGTCCTGCACGGGTCCTGCGTGCCACTGTCCTGCAGGGGTCCTGCGTGCCACTGTCCTGCACGGGTCCTGCGTGCCACTGTCCTGCACGGGTCCTGCGTGCCACTGTCCTGCACGGGTCCTGCGTGCCACTGTCCTGCACGGGTCCTGCGTGCCACTGTCCTGCACGGGTCCTGCGTGCCACTGTCCTGCACGGGTCCTGCGTGCCACTGTCGTGCATGGGTCCTGCGTGCCACTGTCCTGCACGGGTCCTGCGTGCCACTGTCCTGCACGGGCCCTGCGTGCCACTGTCCTGCACGGGTCCTGCGTGCCACTGTCCTGCACGGGTCCTGCGTGCCACTGTCCTGCACGGGTCCTGCGTGCCACTGTCGTGCGGGTCCTGCGTGCCACTGTCGTGCGGGTCCTGCGTGCCACTGTCGTGCACGGGTCCTGCGTGCCACTGTCGTGCACGGGTCCTGCGTGCCACTGTCGTGCACGGGTCCTGCGTGCCACTGTCGTGCATGGGTCCTGCGTGCCACTGTCCTGCACGGGTCCTGCGTGCCACTGTCCTGCACGGGCCCTGCGTGCCACTGTCCTGCACGGGTCCTGCGTGCCACTGTCCTGCACGGGTCCTGCGTGCCACTGTCCTGCACGGGTCCTGCGTGCCACTGTCGTGCGGGTCCTGCGTGCCACTGTCGTGCGGGTCCTGCGTGCCACTGTCGTGCACGGGTCCTGCGTGCCACTGTCGTGCACGGGTCCTGCGTGCCACTGTCGTGCACGGGTCCTGCGTGCCACTGTCGTGCACGGGTCCTGCGTGCCACTGTCCTGCACGGGTCCTGCGTGCCACTGTCCTGCACGGGTCCTGCGTGCCACTGTCGTGCGGGTCCTGCGTGCCACTGTCCTGCACGGGTCCTGCGTGCCACTGTCGTGCGGGTCCTGCGTGCCACTGTCGTGCACGGGTCCTGCGTGCCACTGTCGTGCACGGGTCCTGCGTGCCACTGTCGTGCACGGGTCCTGCGTGCCACTGTCGTGCACGGGTCCTGCGTGCCACTGTCCTGCACGGGTCCTGCGTGCCACTGTCCTGCACGGGTCCTGCGTGCCACTGTCGTGCGGGTCCTGCGTGCCACTGTCCTGCACGGGTCCTGCGTGCCACTGTCCTGCACGGGTCCTGCGTGCCACTGTCCTGCACGGGTCCTGCGTGCCACTGTCGTGCGGGTCCTGCGTGCCACTGTCGTGCACGGGTCCTGCGTGCCACTGTCGTGCACGGGTCCTGCGTGCCACTCTCGTGCACGGGTCCTGCGTGCCACTGTCGTGCACGGGTCCTGCGTGCCACTGTCGTGCACGGGTCCTGCGTGCCACTGTCGTACTCGCCCACCATCACGGTTTTCCACCTGCATTCTTTGCTATAAGTTAAGATATTTTTTTTCCACTTTATGTAGTCATTAAACTTATTGATTGTAATCGTGTTTCAATTCCCGAGGCGGTTGGAGTGCCGAGTGTTATAGCCCGACATCCCACAACTAGAACCGTACGGAATTCTTCCGTTGCTTGGCCCTTACAAACACAAAGCTGATTTTTCCTAAATTCTGTGGTAATATAGTAGTTGTCCCATTTCATAAGCCATGCGTAGATGCCTCATCTTGCAAACACATGATCGTGGCTGGACTTCTCATACAAATGTTGTGCTCAAACCCAAGCACCAATCGATACTTGTAGATCGTACCACGCACATCCAACGGCACCCGCTCATTATTTGGCGTCATAGATATTAAAACTCGTTGTGTTGTAGGATTATATGTATTGAAATTTTCTTCGGTTATTCTTTGGTTTCACTTTATTCATTAATAATAAACAATTTCCATATTAAGTATTCATTACCTCGTAAACCAGTTCCCCATATCACTGCATCTTAATAGTCCCATGAGCCTCGTGCAACCCCTTGGGTAGCATCATTTCCAGTAAATAATAATTCTTGGTTTGCAACTTGCAACAACAGGGCATAAATTTATCTCCAACGGATGCAGGCTAACAAAATATCCATAGGAGTTTGACCTTCCTACAGTAAATAATATTTTCTCCCACTTGAAATCTTGAACTAAGCATTTTAGGCACTTTAACTTCATAAAAAAACTAAGGCTCTCATCAACATGGACTACAATTATTTGGAGACTTTAAAAATCCGAAGAGTATATGGTTTTGTGCTTATGGCTTTCAAAACCCTTTTGTTTAATTAATTGCTAAATTTAATGATATGAAAAACGGGCTCTGAAACTACACATTTGTTCCCTGCTGTTTGAATAGATTCATTATCCCAAGATCAAATATTTGAACTCTTTCTTTCAGAAGATTGTCTTTAGTCTGGATGAGAAAAATTATGTTTACACAGCGCAAATGAGGTATTTTTACTAGCGGAGTTTTCAAGCAATATCTTGCATCGGCGAGCGAGTATTTCAGTAATAAAATCCCTTTGTTGCACTTGCTGCCTTGTTAGCATTTGTGATTTTGTTCACATTCTCTTGACTTGTGGATTATATTTTATTTGTAGTGATTGTGTACAGGATTATAAAGTGCGTTCTTTCATGTATACTTCTTTGAAATAATTGCTCTTGTTTTCGACGCACTCATGTAGCTTCTGGTATTTTACAGAAATAGCTTTACGCGTAGGTTTTATTTCGCAGAAGTTTTCGCAGAGCATTCCCATGGAGTCCACTCGAGAGCTTTTGAGAATTAATTTCGGTCTGTATTGGTACACTTTTCCTTCAAAAGAGTTTTAATTCGCCTCATTATTCGTTTGGTTAAACGTACGGGCTCTTTACTTTGTTTAAGACTTGTTTGACGCCATTGAATTTTTTCCATAGGAAGATTGAATGTTGGTTTGAGTATTCTCTAGACATGCTCCATTGACTATCATAGATGAGAATTTGAAATGCATTAGAAAATTTATTTCTCATCTTTCTTGAAAGTACATTCATCACTCAGACTTTCAGAAAACAGAGCAAAAGAAATTTTTATCTCGACGAACCGTATTTCTTACTTTAAAAACTAAATATTATTTCTAAGCTACGTTAGATTTAATTCATTTTGCATAATTTATACCTTCCAAGCAACGAGATGGATATACATAGAAAGTTCACCATTTCTCACAGAAATGAACACCGAGACAATAGCAAATGTCCTATTCTGATCGCGTTTCGCATGAAAAGGAAGGATTTTTTTTCAATACGATTTAGCACGCGCTTTTGCTTCTCATGAATAACGATTGATAATTAATTCTATCGTTATATTTTTTTCTATTACACCATACACCAACTAATTATTTTTATTATTTTTTTATCGATATTCACAGTGTCTCAGAGAGAACTATACTACATCTTCAATGAGAAGTAATCAATCGGGAATTCTACCATTGAGCTGGGAAAGCCCGCAAAACCTTGTGATGATTTTCGGTTGATATAGGAAATTGATGTTGCTCTCTACATCATCGTATTATACACTTTTTTATTTGCTAAATAAAAGTTTCGGAAATTCGAAATGATATCAGGGTCGAAAAAGGAAAGAAAGCGAAAGCTTACGAGTGAATAAAATTTTATGATATATTTTGTTCTTTTTGTTGACTTTTTCATTCGGTACGTTATGTCAGTAGTCATGATGGCTAGAAATAATGAACGAATAAACTTAAATTTGAGTTCAGTAAAGTAAACTGAATGAACTAATGGTGTTTAGAAAGTGCCCATAATTGAAGAAATGCTTGAACTTCCCGCAAATGCATTAGAACAATTTTTCCCCTCGTCATTTGCTAGTTTTTAGGACACTCCCAATACTGCGGCACAAAACAGAGGGGGCCACGGCATAGGCAATTGTTTAGTTTACATACCTTTACTTCAACTGCAAAACTGAATGCGCCGTTATTCAAACTAAACGATGTGAAAGACTTGAAGTTTTAATTCAGGAGAAATTTTCTTCATACACGTTAAAGATGAATAAATAGTATAACCATAAAACTTCATATCATACAGAGGAAATCTTCTCCAATCTTTAATACTTTTAATTTTTTATTTCAATTTAATGCACGAGTGACCCAAATTTTTTTATGTATTTTAAGATACACGAAAAAATTCAGAACTCTTTACTTCATTAACTCTTTGACCGCAGCGTGCGCCACCTGTGACTACGGAGGGGAGTTTGATAATTATGAAGGGGAGTTTGATACGGAGGGAGTTTGATCCAATTAATGTTCGCTATTTCCAAAATTGCTAACAACAATTGACTTTAAATTTGAGTTTAAGTCCTTGTGATCAAAGTGTTAAAGGTGGATTTAGTTGAACAAACTTAACCAAAAATCCCGTAAAATATAAATTGCCAGAATTATTACTGGCAAAAATGAAAGACAATGATAAAGTCAACAGTCAATGGCATTCCCTGTCCTCTCGATAGGGAATAAAAACATAAAAACTCCTATGAAACTGTTTTTATGTTTTTCAATTGAACATGCATTTGAAAGATATTACTTTATTCTTTGATGATTACATATCTAAGTCTTGAAAGTTTTCAGTGCCTTATCGAATCAGGACTCATTGTGGACCAAGGAAGTACTGTAATGTTCTTTTTCTAAAGCCAGATCTGACATAACCTCGTATGTGGGATCATCGTCACGCTGGAATTGAGACCCAAGGATCAGCCCAAGATTTTGTTCCATGACTTAAAGTTTTCATCCAGTATTTGGATGATCAAATTTAAAAACTATTTTGTTTATAATTAAATCATCAAACCTGTTTGAGGAGGCAGATTCTCAGAACAGCATGCCAACACCCATGTTCAGCTGGAGGCGCAGTGTTTTTGGAAAGAAAAGTAACCCTAAATCCTGTTTGCTCGCGCCAAGTGTAGCGAGCGGATCTTCGTGACAATTTCAGCAGTTTTCCCCGCTCAGGCCAAGTTTCTGCTACACCAGACGGTTTGATGACGCAATGTTTGGTAAATCTATGGATTGCTGAGTATTTTGAATCTTTTGAAATTTACCGTACTCTCGAGGGCTTACAAGCGTCTCCTTTTGATCATTGCTGAGATCTTGTGTCATAATCACCTTGCATCTGAATTAAAAATGATGATGCTATTGCGCTTCATTTTCATACTTGAAAATTTGACGATACATTTAACGTAAATAAATATTTTGCGAAGCTTATCACCTCAAGTAAAATTAAAAATTTATTTATCACAATCACACGAATCGATGAGTAAACAACGGACTTTAGCATAGTACGAATATTTTGCCTATTCATTTAGTCTCCTGGAGACCTTGTTCCATATCCTGTATTAAGTCTGTCATTCTGAAAACTGAGCTCCAAATTCATCTTCACGTGTTTAAGGACATATAAAAAGTTCAATATCATACAAACTATCAATAGGGAAAAATACTAATATTACTTCACATTGTAGGTTAACTTTTTATCTTTGTGTACTTTATCCTAAAGTGGAACAAGTATTTCAGCATAATAAAATATTTAAAGCTTTCATCAAACAGTGATCAATAAAAATCGAATGTTTGTCGCGCATATCAATTATACACAATTACACAAAATTTTAAGCGACAAATACTTAGACACTTGAAAAAAAATTGTTTAACGTTAAGGGGATCGTCCCAGGCCCCCCAGGCCCCTGTCGGTCCGGGGAGCTTTTTTTGTTTTGTTGTTCGAAAAGGACCCTTAGGTGGTGGACTATTCGGTCCTAAAATTTTATGGCGCTACGGACAATAGATCCCTTCCCCCTAGGGGTGGGGAAAAGGGACATAAATCTTGATTTTTGGAAGCCATTTCAACCCCATATAAAAAGAAAATATTACGGGAAATGGATAATTTGAAAATTTACTTTTGTTAGAAATGTACCAAGGATTCTAAAACTGTCTTTATTTTTGTTCTAGCAGAAAAACTCAATGATGAGATACGGTTTGAAATATCCATAAAAATGAACTAAAAAACAAATATGTCTAACTCTTTTCAAAAATTAAGGCCTGAATCAAAAAAATTATTAGATGAAATTGTCTTTCTTTTCAAAAGTTACATATTAGAGTCAAATTTCAAACGAATCAGACTGAAAATAAAAAATTTCATAATTTAAAAACAAAAATTTTTGTTTGGAAATCACAATTCACAGTGTGAATATGAAGTTATGTACGGAAATTATCGAATTAAAAATTAAAACTGCATTCAATTACATAAATTGTCCATTATATTACACTTCAACAAAAATTTTTTTTATGGCTTATACCCATAAAAAATAACTTTCAACATTCAAACCGTATCTACTCATTGAGTTTTGATGCTAGAACAAAACCAAAGACAGTTTTAGAATCCTTGAAACATTTCTAACAAAAAAAAACATAGGCTTTTTTCAAATTTGAGAAAAAAATCTAGCTCTAAACCCAAAAGTAATATTTTGTGATGTAATCATAAAATATCGCTTATCACAAAAAAAATTCAAAATGTTAAAATTTTCCTTCATTTTCTTGTTAGAAATGCTTCAAGGATTTTAAAACTGTCTTTGGTTTTCTTCTAACATCTAATCTCAATGAGGAGATACGTCTTGAAATATAATAAAAATATACCAACAAACTAATTTTTCGTAAAAAAACTAAGGCCTAAATCGAAAAAGTGACATGAGTAAAAAAAGTTTACTCTCAAAAAATACATATACTGACCAATTTTCAAACGAATCAGACGAAAAAAGTTTAAAAATTAAGACGATCTCCTTAAGGGGGTCCTCCGAGGCCTCTTTTCTCTCCGATGGTCATATTTCATGTTTTTGTCGGAAAAGGACCCTTAGGTGGTTTACTATTCGGTCCTAAAATTTTATGGCGCTACGGACAATAGAACCCCCCCAAAGGGAGGTAAGGGGACCAAAATCTTTAATTTTCGACCCCATTTAAAAAGAAAACAAAACGGAAAATTGGCGACCATACTTTTGTTAGATATGTTCCAAGGATTCTAAAACTTTTTTTTTTTGTTCTAGCATTCAAACTCAATGAGTTCTTTTCTTTTGAAATAGCAATACCAATGGACTAAAAATCAATATGTCAATTTTTTCAAAAACTAAGGCCTGAATCAAAAAAATGTATGGATGAAATTGTTTCCGTTTCGAAAGTTACATATTGTAGTCAAATTTCATAAGAATCAGACTGAAATGAAAAATTTGATAATTTTTAATGATAAAAATATTTTTTTTTTTTATGGAAATTACAATTCAAAGTGCGAATGTGAAGTTATGCATGGAGATTATCGAAATGAAAATGAAAACAGCATTCAATTACATAAATTTTCCATTATATTACACTCCAACAAAAAATTTTGTTTTTGGCCTGTACTGTAAGTCACTTTTTTCAAAATTCAAAAGAATGGAAATCATTGAGTTTTTAGGCTAGGAAGAAAATAAAGACAGTTTTAAAATCCTTGGAACATTTCTAACAAATTACCATTGATACTGTTTCAAATTTTACATTCTAATTTTTTTTATCATTGTTCAAATCCAAAAATTTAGGTTTATTTTATATATATTGGTAAAATATCGCATATATATAAATAAATACAAAATCCCTAAATGTTACTTTGTTAGAAATGTTCAAAGGATTCCAAAATTATCTTTGAACTTGTTCTAGCATGAAAACTCAATGACTTCTATTCTTTTGAAAAGGGTATAATAAAGACTAAAAAAACTAATATTTCAAATTTTTCGGAGAAACTAAGGCCTAAATTAAAAAATTTTGCTATTCAAATTTGTTTGTCTTGCAAAAATACATATATTGGCCAAATTTCAGACCAATCGGATCGAAAAAATATTTTTTTTGGAGGACCCCCTTAAGCTATAGCTTAAAATCTGCAATTACAACGGCAGAGTGTCTCAAAAAAATGTCCTCACACTTTAACTGTGGATAATATACTGCCGTTTTGAATTGCAGGTGTCGCAGCATGGCAGGAAATCAAATTAGCTAGGAATAAAGGAAGTTTGATGTGAAATTTTATTGAAGACCGCAAACGCAATTCAAGTGCAAAAACGATTTCAGAACTGAATTCATAAGACCGCCACCAACGCTTCGGGCCATATCTCGCATCAGAGACAAACTTGAAGCAGATGAAACCTCACGCCCATGGACTTCTTTTGCGGGTAAATCTCAAAGGCAAAGATTATCGCACCCAACCATGAACAACTGATGCTTTGGAATTGAAAAACAATATCGCGATATTCCAAATGCACTACTTCGTGACTTATGCAAATCCCTCGGTACGCGGATCAGCGTTGTCTGGACAAATATGGTCAATTGGTCATCAATTTCAACATATCCAGACACGATTTTTTCATTATGTTTGTCTTCTTTATTGAAGCCATTCCATTTCACTCTACGTTCATAAATAATGTTTTCTGGTCATTAAAAATGTGATTACATTTTTTTGAGACACACTGTGTTATGCAGTTTTGTACGTTTTTACTAATTTTGACAAGGTTTCAGTGGAATCTCAGCCCATTCTTCCAATCCAGACACTTTTAATTTATTGTAGTTGGTCGATCATCTTGCGTACATCAGACTTTTGATTTTCCAAAAGAATTTCTGTCCGTATTCGTTGTTATTGTCTACGCTAAGTCAGTCTCTTAATATTTTTGCTTTAAATCCATCCCAGCGGCATGATTCGGATCATTCTCTTACAGGAAAAGGTAATTCAGATCTAAAATCCAGTTATCATCCGAGTTATGCAAATGATCTTCTAAAATCTTACGAAATTTGACGTATGCGTAGTTGCTTCAATTCTTTTCAGTTGTCCAGTACCATTAAATGCCATTCAAACTCATTTCGTTTGGTCCTCGCCACAATGGGATTCTTCTCGGCGTCAATTATTCCTGTCTTCCTCAGTATAAGAATGGCCATAAACTCTACCTTCCTTCAATCAGGCTATAAAATTTGTTTGAACTCGCATTTGCAAAATGCAATCTTGAATTTAAATGAGGTTTGTTCAATAGTGGAGTCTTGCAAGGCGGGCGTGATTCCAGTTATTTCCGCCAAAGTTGATTTCTAATTGTCATCCTAGATAATGTGTTCCAGTTCGAATCGTCATCTAACAGAAATGTGATCTAATTCTAATTGTCTTCTTACAGAAAGGTGTTCTACTGGCACTAAGATCTTTTTCAAATTTCAATACGAACGGATTAGTTTCAACGTTTCATAATATGAAATCATACTTCTTACTGAAATCTTTCAGGGCGCATCAGATTGGAAAAATTTCCCGTATTCTCGATTTTTTAATTTCTTCACAGCATATAATTGCTCCAACGGGCATTCAGACTAAAAGAACTACTCCGATAGCTTATTTTTGCAGTGTGCGCAGAAATAATACGATCTTTCTCATCTTTTGACAACTCCCTTTGCTTCAAGATCTTGCTGAGCTTTTAGAGAGGCTTCTGACGTAAAACTGGTCGTAGAATCTCCGACAACCGTACACCGCGTACGATTTAGGTTTATTCAGAAGTTTTGAGTGCGTTTAGGTGTCGAAACTTGCAGAAATCAGATACCTGACCCTAGTCTTGTAGGGGCTCAGATACGCTTTTCACCGATTATTTTATGGATTATTCAGAAGTTTTACTATTGAAAGAAATGCTCATTTCCAATGCTCGGTCATGAAGAAAAGAAAAAGAAAAAAAAAAGAAAGAAAAACAGTATATTTCCAATATAGATGGTACAAAAGTACCATCATTGGTTTTTAAGATCTCTTAAAATTAATACACTTAGATGATACACACACACGAGTATTGTAAAACTCGTGTCACTAGTCGAAAATAAATGATTGAGGGCAATGTACTCCTAATCTTGCTTAATCTACATTTGATAATACATGTAATGATAATTATAAGAGACAACACAATTTCATGGACGATGCATTTTCATTGTGAGGTGAAAACACTTTTGACAGTTTACATGTACATGACATAAAACTTCGCAATTCTTGATGCCAGGAAATAATACATGAATCGCTTGTTTCGGCCAATGTTCAAAAGTGTCATTTTGAGGAAGCATGAAAAAAAAAAAATATATATATATAAATATACATCCGTATACATATACACACATATATATATATATTCATACATATATATACATGTACATATACACACATACATATACATGTATACACGTACACATAAGCATGAGGACCAAGAAGATAATAAGTTTTGTATTTCTAATCCAACAATTTTAACACAGCGGTCATTAGTTGATAAGCATTTTATTTAAACAAAAAGTGGATGATCGCACAACAAATGTATAGTTTTTACATGAATGTTTTACAATAATAAAGAGATGACGAGTTAGGTAATGTTACAAGTTGAGAGTGAACAGAAAAAAGACCATTATCTCTAGTAAAATGCTAGTTGTCAGTCTAGTACACACATGTGTGCACATATACACGCAAATATATACATATACACATGCACGCACATAATTACACCAAACTCGTAAGGATACACAAATGCATTTCTATGCATCGAGGCAATACATACGCATTCTATTTAGTGTCATACGCATAGCGTGCACACGTACACATATATACAAGTAAGCATGTGCGCGAATATCAGCGTAAACCAGGCAGTATAAACCAGAAATTCCAATCGAGGGAAACGGAGAAAATATCTTTTATTATCGCATGAATTTTATAAAATTTCGTACTACAAATAGTGGCACAAAACAGTCTACCTAAGTCTGAAACATGAAAATGATTGTGGGACGTGAATAAGAAAGAAAACATTAATGTCCTATAAAGGTTTCATATTAGAAAAAAAAAATCACATTATCTTTGAAATATGGCGCAAATTGTCGGCAATTGATAAACAGACATAGGTATCACATTATTATAAGCATATAACTATAAGCGTAATACTGCAGTATAAATGGGTGATCACACAACGACTTTATTGCTTTTTTTACATGGTTGCTTTACAATTTCATGTTAGAAAGAAAATCACATTAACTTTGTAATATGGTGCAGAATGTCTGCAATTGATAAACACACACACACACGTAGGTACCATGACGGTCTAGTTTGATGCTTGCACAGAAATGGAGAGGAATGACGTAAATAAAATTGAATTGATAAAATTCATTGACATAAATGAATGTCAATGAATATTTTGTACAGTATACAAATTCCACCGTTGAATCTCTTTGAGACCCACCATCAAAAGAATTTTTGAGCTATAGAAATATGTTTCACTTCACTATACCCTTCACTATACACTTCACTATAGACTTCAGTTCCTATTATATTCTCTCTACATTCAATTCTTGAAATAATTTCGATTTCCATCAAAATTTATATATCATGAGTGAATTGTATGGGTGTTACTCGAAATGCACTGCCTGTAATTTTGAAGGTCGTGTTGTGAATGCAAAGCAGTTTCGCCCTGTTCATTACGCATCAGGAAGGAATCTTACTCCATTAACATGTTTGCATCGCCGAGAATGCCGAGCGTATCCTCGCTGCCACCTGAGGCATGGCTGTTCGGCCATTGTTCTAATGAGTCCACGCAATAATTTGGGACTGAATTAGAGTGTTATTGCCGCAAATAAGGCGTGTAGCCGAGGCGCTCAGCAACGTCTAATGAGCGGAATAATGCGGAGCTGCTACGGGTCACCGATGCTCACTTTAAGTTGACAATTACTTCATGAACACAGTGAGCCAGAGAATTACTAAAAATCGCTTACGTTAGCGAAGGAGTTAACAGCCACGATTGAAAGAAGCATTAATATGGTTACAAATCAAGCATTCAATGCTAATCCCGTTTAAATATTCTCGTTCAAGTATCAATAGTTCTGTACAAATAAAAATTCAGATCCTGTGTAATTTGTTGAAACTTTCAGCAACAGAACTATTCATTTATTTGATAATATCATAAGTTTGTCAGATTTATACTGGTTTTGATTGCTCACCTCCGCTATTTTCTCTGCGCTTCCTAAAATAAAAACATTTTCGGGGTTTTGACTCGGTGGCTGTTTTTTCTTTGAATGTTTTGGTGATGAGCTTTTTCTTAGTCGTTTTCTGATTGTTAGAATTTGTTATGTATTCTTCAATGCGTTCTTTTCGAAACGCTTGGCGAACCGTGTAAATTTTTTCAACCAAAGGAACTTCAATATTTCATCCACATGTAGACAGTTTACTGTTTTGAGAGTAGGGATAAAAAATTGCATTCATGAACGTCGTATTTGAACATTTTCTTGGTGCAATTTAATTTTATTACATATCTTCGCTTCGCGTGATTAACTCTAATTTTTACTATCCTATGTTAAGCAATTCGAAAAGAGAATAAAAAGACAATAACATACCCCAATGGGCTACTTATTTTTGTTTTAAAAATGGGTGTTGTCAACTGAATCAAGCATTTAATGGTGTATGCATAGCAGCTGCAAGTTTTTTCACATAACTTTTCGCCAATCTGTGCACATGGTGTACTGATGCCCTATTTATCACCATTAAACTGAAACAAATGTTACAATTATTGAAATCGACGATCGTTGAATAAACAACTATATATTAACCTTTTTCCACTCTGACTTATTTTTACCGAAATTTTTTAACATGAGCCTATGAAATATTCTATCAAATTCAAAAATTTGTACACCCCAAGTTCCATAATAATTTTAACAAGATCGCATTGTCGCAAAACACAAATATCATAGACTAAATTTCTACGGTTCTATATGCAAGAGCGTTTACTCTACAGTAGACAAAACTTTGGCCTAAGGAACAGGACTGGTTTCAGGCAACTGGTTCCAAAGTGACTTCGAAGTGTGAGATGACTTCTCAGAGTCTAACACAACGGGATGCCGTAATTGTATTGTGTCTCAATCATTATATTTAATGGTGATTTGAATTTAACTCAGAAATTGTAGTGTTTCCATTCATAAATCTAAACTGTTCGCTCTGAATTGTCCAACATTTATGAAGCTTTATAAATATCGCTACGATTCAGTGCATGCATCTCTCTCTTTTGCGTCAGTTTTCGCCGTAAGATTTATTCTCGGATTAAGTTGCATACGTAAATGATTCAGATGAATTGCAATATTCTTAATCGGTTCTTGATAAAACTATGAATGGATGGACTGTGTCTCAATCTCTTCTTTAACTTTTGTTAGCATCTGAAGCTGTCCTCTAATATGCATCATTTTTGTTGCAATGCAGGGTGGCACAAAAGTTACTTTTACATTTTGAACATTTATTACACTATAACTAATGCAGCTATAAAAAAACGTTTAAAATGAAATGAGAGTGAAAATCTTCAAATTTTATTCTGTAATAATGCTTCGAATTTGAAGCACATTTGTAATCAAAATTTACAGAATTATAAAATCACAAAAATGCTGAAATACAGCAAGGACCAACGAGCAAAGAAAGCGAAATGAAAAGTAATTTCTCTCGCAACGAATCGTTCGCTGCAGTACAGAGTGACTCATAAAAAGATTTAATCAACAAAGGCCTTCCAAGCATTTTTGCATTGCGTTATTGCAATGATTTCGTTTCAGAGATTTCGAATCAGCAGCAGACAAAGAAGGCTCTGGCAGACCGAGATCGGTACGAAATACAGATTTAATTCAACACGTTTTACTGAGATTTGCAGCAGATTTAAAAATGTTACTAAACAACCTCTCCGTCAACGAGGAATTTTCCGAAGATCATTGCAACGCATCCTAACGAAAGATTTAAAACTGTTTCCACATCAAATTCATGTACCACAACTGTTAAAGTTAACAAACCATCAACAAAGAAAAGACTTCGCACGTGCATATCTATTATAATAGAAATAGGCGTGTTAATAAAGAAGACTGCCGTTTTTGGTGTGATGAAATCCCTAGGAAATTCCCAGAAGCAACAACTTAACGCATGGAAAGTTATCGTCTGCGGGGGCATCACGAGTGCAAAAATCATTGGTCCAAACTTCTTCGAGGATGTTGATGGTGCAACCCTGACGGTGAAAAGAGACATCTATTGACAAATGATGAAAAAATGTTTATTATTACAACTGGTAAAAATGGATATGAAGAATTTGTGATTCCAACAAGGTGGGGTGCCACCACAAACAGCAAAGGAAACTGTGACAAAACCAGGAACTACCATTCCTACTCGGTTAATTTCACTTTTTGGTGACGCTTCATTGCCACCACGATCTCCTAACTCAACCCCTCCAGGTTTCTTCCCATGGGGATGTTTTAAAGGAAAGGCTTACATCAATATACCTCATACTCTCTAGAGTTAAAAAACGACATCATTGAGGAAATCAACAGAGTAACTCTTTATATTTTGAAAGGAAGACATGGAAAATACGAACGTGGAATATACTGATGTTGAATTATAATGGATAACTTTAAAAGGATGAAATACTTGAATAATAACGCATGAAGATTTTCTCTTTCATTTCTTACGTAACTAATTTTTATAGCTAGCTATATTATTAGTGTAATAAATGTTCAAAATAGTGAAGTGACTTTTACGCCACCCATTATGGATGCTCTATATGGATGTATTCCCTAACGCCTACCATAATTGAGCACATTACAGACAAACTGTCGACTTCTGCCTTTAATGTCCTATTTCATCTGTCATTTTTCATAGAGGTCATTCCATTTTGCATCTCAGAAATAACTCTTCAAAACCATCACAGTCGCGCTGAAGAACCGAGGCTATTGGAAGACGAACGTAGTGACCGCAATAAGTATCACTAAGTATCAATAAGTATCACAATAAGTATCAATAAGTATCCAAATTGGGAGCCGTAATTTAGCCCAGTTCGATTCTTTATAGCTGGTTCGTTTAAGTCGTTCATAAATTTCACTCAAAGACAAGCTCAATTAAATGTTGCAAGTATCTACAACAACCCCGTTTGCAATATTTTTACACAATTTATTGAAAATTTCTCCTTCCCACAAACAATCTCACGATGGTTGGGTGTTTAGCATGAAGCTATTTTTATTCACAGCTTTTGATGATGCACCACTGCTTATAGCCCGGCGTTTGTACTTTGAGTTCCGTAAAGATTTTGAAATTCCAGCACACTGCTGCTTGCTCCAACAGACGAGAACATAACTGGCTATTGGCTACCAAAATAAAGAATAATAGCGCACAACCTTTCGTTTCATTAGTTCGGTAAGTTAATTGCGGCAGTTGGTAATGGTCGCCATGGAATTGATTACCATGATCGTGAAGGGAAATTTTATGAAAATCCAGTTTTATTGTCCAATTCAGTCTTCATCAACCATTATTGCATAACCATTAAATTGACAGATGATGTTTAGGGGCAAAGGCGTCAATACGGATAATTTCACTTTTAAATTTTAGAAATGAATACCTGATCGCAGTAGGCACATATTACAGGGGTGGTATAGAGCGGCGGATGGCGACCATGAATTGGCGCAAGGTCGGTTTGGATCCGTGGGAGGCCGATTTTCATGCATCAAAAGTCGTCATGGAGCTGCAGGAAGCCGGTATGAATTCGGGAAAGGTCGATATGAAGCTGTGTGAGGTAGTGAGAAACCGTGGAAGGCAGTAGTTTCTAAATTGTTCCAATGGAACTTATAGGTTATTGAGTCATTTTTACCTGCTAAAAAAAGCTAACTCGGTAACCAAAAAACGACTTCTTTCCTAACTTAAAAATTGCCAACGGTCTTGCTCATTTTGGTCTTAGAACGTTTGAAAAACAGCCTGCATTTGCATTAGGGTTGTGCGAGTACATGAGCAAGTGTCTGCACTTACAAGTAAAGCAAGTGTCTGCACTTACAAGTGAAGCAAGTGTCTGCACTTACAAGTAAAGCAAGTGTCTGCACTTACAAGTAAAGCAAGTGTCTGCACTTACAAGTAAAGCAAGTGCCTACACTTACAAGTAAAGCAAGTGTCTGCACTTACAAGTAAAGCAACTGTCTGCACTTACAAGTGAAGCAAGTGTCTGCACTTACAAGTAAAGCAACTGTCTGCACTTACAAGTAAAGCAAGTGTCTGCACTTACAAGTAAAGCAAGTGTCTGCACTTACAAGTAAAGCAAGTGTCTAAGTTTCTGGCGTTTCTCTTGAACAGAAGTATTGAGTCCATGTTTTTCTTGATAGTTTCCGTGTAGTTCTAAGTGACAATTTTGATTATCATCTTTACATAAGTAAACTATAACACATGCTTAAATTTTTTTTAAAGAAATAGTGTCCCAGACTAAGGAATTAAAAAGGCTTTTCATGTACTTCTGAGAGGATTTACGGCTATGGTATTTGTAATATCGTGGTTTTTCATCACGATACGAGGTTTACTAACTGTAGCTGCAAACTACAGTATCGGTAGCTGTAACTACCGTATCTGAAGCCTTAACTTCAGGAGTAGGAAAAGGAAACTCTCAGCAAAGTTCCTATTCTTGTACTGGCTCATCGATACACCGACTCTGCATATAAGCTATAACGCTCGGAAGTTAAACAATGCTCTTCCGGTGCATACCAATGCGATGCGCCCCCAAGGCACAGCTTCCGGCGGAGGTCCCATAAAGACATCTGACCTGAACGCAATAAGGCATCCGGCAAGATGCGCCAACCTTCGCTCCGGAACTCGTACTCACAAAACCAGTATCACATTATACGATGGATATTTTAATATACAACAGTATTCTATTTTATCCGCCTCGAGTGCACATTTAGACAAAAGATTTTGAATACCAGTAGACGTGACCTACATTGTTGAATGCACGGTGCAATTGACTAATGTCGTGCCAATAAAATTTCACGATGAGAAAAGGCCAGTTTCACGACTCCTGAAGTTTTCACTTGAACTTTTAAAAATATTCCATATGAAAGAATATTCTGCAATGTATCGAACATAAAACATGAGTATAAATTCTCCTCACTCTCATCACCTAGTTCAGTACGAAACTAATTTGCTTAATGAACGAATGCATCTGTCGTGCCAGGTTCTTTCATATTTTCTTGTATTTACTACAATTACCCCTACATTCTGAAAAATAAGAGTTTTTTACGCTTTTCAGAGTACGAAATTCATCCAAAATGTGTCCGACCATGGCCCATAAAAAATAATTATGTACATTTCCTGAATTTTATTAAACCACTTTCCAAGTACTTTCCATAGGAGCTCACCCCCATTTCCAGCAGTGTTGCTAAATCTAGTGACATCTCTGGAATGCCATAATTGGAATGTTGTTCTTGTTGATTTTGGTCAGCTAAGCTAGTTAGCTTGCATAAGGTGAGTAAAGAATGAGTGAGTACATAGGCTGGAATTTCACCTACACTTACAGTAATGCCAGATTTTCTATTGAAGTTGTGTTGACTGATCTTGTACTTAGTTTTATCTCAACAATTTTTTCGATAGCCATTACCATCCGATAAACATTTTAATGAATCTTTCGTTTCTGCTGGCGAATGGCTTGCCAGACTTGCCACCCTCTCGAAAGAGATATCTCCTTACTTCAAGCGCTTATAACACTCTTTTAAGAGTTATTCCAACAACTTTAAAACAAAATGCATACTGAATCGACTGGATAGTTTACACTTGCGAATCACCAAGCTTCAAGTAGAACTGAACAGATTATATTGCTGTTCGATGCACTCCGACATGTTGCACGGATGACGATAATCTGACGAGCGTGTGTTGAATGTCCGGTCTAGCCTTCGCGACCACGGGCGGGGACTGTTGCGCACTTCAGCTGTAAACATTTTCATTTATGAGCAGGAAGGGTGCAGTCAACTCTCATGTGAAGGAATTTCTGAATGGTATATTAGTAATGTTTTGGTAATGAATGAATGGTAATGTTTATATAATGGACCGCAGTCGGACACTTTTTGAACGAACCTTGCATTTTATAACATGTGTAAACCTCGGCATCATTCTTGCAATGACTTCTTTCTGAGAAATGAACGAAAACAATGACATTCGTTTTACGCAGAAATAATTTTCTCTCTATCGATAACTCCGCTGCAGATAACATTAGAAACAATTTGATAAAGAATGACACAGGGCGACACCGTGCACGGTGACGCAGAAAAACCTAGTCAGAAGTCAGGATCTATAACTGAAAAGGTCATAGAAACCTGCTATTTCGTAGAATAGACAATATAAAGCCTAATTTTTGTGAGCGACAATGTAATGGAGGAAATCTTCCTAAGACTTTCCACGGTAAGTAGTCACAATTTTACAGGTAACTGCGCTTGTAATAAAACTGATACGGATGATCTTGTGAAGGAAGTGTGTCTTCACTGCGCAAAAAAGTCCTGTCAAGCTCTCCCTGTAAAATTACATGACCGATTGTGATGTTCTTGTTTTATCAATGGCGACTTCTTCTTGAGCAAATTTGTGAACTGAATGTCGCTCCGAGCTTAAACACCATTGAGGTGGAGGGGATATGAAATATTTCTTCACATAAATTGTTCTTGACATGATCTGAGCCAACAGTTTTGCTCTTAGTGATGTAAGGGATTTTAACATATGAGCATTTTAGAGTAGGCGTTATATGTGACAGATTTACAGAATCCAACAAAAATACTGCCACACGCGAATAATTTGAAAGAATAGTTGCTTTTAGGCAATTTTTGTACATATTTTTTTCAATCGTGTTGCCCGTTTTTATGTGTTATTTTTCATGTTGTTATACTTTCACTTCTTCAGGCGAATTGTTTCGGAAGCAATGCGTTTGGCAATCTTCGCCCACCTCTAGGACCCCATTAACTTACCTGTGGGAGGAGGAGATTTTGCAAGGGAAGGCTCGTGTACTGCAGCACAAGTCTGTAGAATCGTTGATGTGAGATCTCACGTCGGAAATGGTAGCACGCACTTGGGAAAATTTTCGGAAGTGGCTTGATTGTTGAATTGAGCTGGTGATGGCTATTAAGAAAATTGTTACCCACATCCTGCATGGAATTTCATGCACTTTCTGGTAATTTAACAAATTTTCATATTTGTTAATCAATGAGATAGTTGTGAAGATTTTTCCATTTGACAGTAATTTTGGTGAACCCTGTATACATTATTCGAGAATAAAAATAATATACTGTAGAATGCCAATACGAGGGTAGGGAACTGAAATGCTATACACTCTTGTAATGAGGTACGAATAGTGTAATTATACTTGATAGAAGTTCAAATAACGGAGTCTAAACTCCAAATACTAAATGGATCTGAACCATCACTCGTCCTTACGACAAGGGTATTTCCTACACCTCGAAGCCTGCTCCTAGACGTGGCAACACAGAAGTGACGTCACTCGAGTGGTCCGAAGATCGATGCAGTTTTAAATAGTACCCAGTTAATACTTTTCTCTGCAAAATTCTTGTCAGAACATCTATGGAATTGTGTGTGAGTGATCAAAAACTATATAAAAGGGGCGTGAAGATGTGTAGATTCCCAACATACTCGTATGTATACTTTTTGGGCTCATAGATTGTGTGTCTTCTTTTTATTCACAATTAAATGAGGGAATTGTAATTGTCATAGGGAGTTGAGCAGCGTTTAGTTTGAAGGAATTATACCTAAAGCAGTTTTCAATGTCAGAATGCTTAGTTTTGGGTGTTTTACTGTTTTTCATTGTTAACCATTTTCTTGTTGCGAACAATTCAGTTGACTTTGTTATAACAGATGATTTTCGACAATCTCGTGTTGTATAGAATTAACATGAATGCGAAAATTTTGTAAAATGGCCTTACTTTGTTTAATTCGTATGCCCTGAAAGCATAAGACCATAACCCTGATAATATTGGGAAAAAATGCATGAAGCAATATTTTTTTTCTTTAAATGTTTAATTTGATGGCGCCTGCCAACGTAGGGCTCAAAGATGTTCGACAATGCTTATATTTTCTCTCATACAATTAATAATCATGGTGAACTAAAAATTTTTACGCTCTCTTTTGACAGAAAAAGTATCATTGCATACCTCCTTAGATTTATCTAAAGCCTGGTTGGCTTCGTTTTATGGGGAATCAACGATAGGTTAGAGCTAATTAAATTTCACCTTATTATAGAATTTATCGAAATTATCATCACAAATAGTGCAAAATTTCCAAAAATTTGCGTGACATTGCGTTTTTTGTCAAAACAAGCCTGAAGGTATGCAAGTCATCGTTATTTCCCTGTAATGAAAGTACAGTATGCACACGTCGGTTGGGAATCACTTGCTGCTCGGTGTTTCTGGCCAGTCAGCGCACTGCAAATCAACACTCAATCTCAGCATCGCGGCATTTGCGTATTTTAGCATCGAGCAATATCTTCCAACGCCTGACGACGGACTTGGACCTTTTATTTCGATAGTCATGATTCCGTGTTTCTGCGTTATATTTTCCCGTTGATGCGGTTTTCCGTATTACAAATTCATGATGTCTGGATGCGCTTTTCACGAATTATTTTTATTTCTATTGTTTGCCTTGGTGTGAGGCTATTAGCACCATTAGGTATTGAGAACTTTGTTAATATAGTGTTATGGAGCTCTTTCTTGATGTCATTCTTTCTTTTCTTTTCGTCTTTATAGCTCTCTTTTGACGGTCGTGATTGAAGATCACATTCTTATATTTTGTCAGCCAGAGATAATCTGGACCTTTCAATGTCCACAAATTTAATTAATGAATAAGCGGCAAATGAATGCAATTTTGGTATAAATTGGTAGCGTGGGATACTTTCCACAGATATTGATAATCCATCTTTCTAATTAACGGGAAATTACACGAGGAAACGCATCGACAATTTATTCCCTAATCTCATTACAAAAGGATATTCTAAAAGCGAAGTAGACCTAACATACTAAGTTACATTTTGATTAATGCTTTCAATATACGCTGAAGGCAAAGACATAATGTGTGCTGAAGGCAAAACCTAGTATGCTGAAGGCCAAATAATTAGAAGTAAGCGCTTAAGGCGCGACGACGACAACCTACGCACAAGAGAAGTCGACACGGGGATGCACATTTGGAAACGTATTTAATGAGAAATCATCTTAAATTCCGGTTCCGATGTGGTGTTGCTTTATATCGAGCGGTCAGCCATTTTATATTATATTACGTTATCGTTAGAAGAGTAATCACTTTAGTATGACACAGGGCAAATACAACGTCAGTTGAACAGGGAACCCATAGGGGCCGCCCGAGGGCAAGGAGGGAAATCTTATGTACGTGCTCTCTCTTAGGCTGCCGCGCTCTCTCTCTCCTGGCTCACCCTTCACTGACCCTTGGTAGCTGTGCGTCTGCACCTCCTCAGCAGGGTTGGCATCGTACGATAACCTAAATCTTTAAAATGGATTGATTCATAATTGAGCGTTATAAATAACTCTATCGTCTTTAATTACTTCGTAATGTAAAATATCAATTTATGATGATAGCATTAATGATCTAAGAAAAGTTAGGCATAGAATAATACGGACATTATTTAGAGTAAACCTTCTAGTAGCGATGTCTAGGAATTCCTCTTCGGTCGGTTGACACCTTGCTTCCTTGCGCGGTCTTGGAGTCGACGTACAGTAGAAGTAGAAGGAGGGAAGAATAACTCCTTAGCCCGACCTGCGAAGTCTGATAACCGTCTTCGAAGCACACGGCGTCTCTCTCTCTGCTTTGGATCATTCCGAACATATAGAGGCGTCCCTCGTTCTGAGAGATCCTTACGTTGTGATAAGATCACAACATAGTTCATAACAGTGTTTTAATATAAACGGTTACTTTTGCCTTTTAAATCATCCACATAAGCAAGTTTGCTGAAAATCAGAATTATTTCGAATAAAAATGAGTTAATTCAGTCAGAAAGAAGAATTCCCTCAGAGTTTCTTCGCTAACCATGATCTCGTCAAAGCACTCACTTGTATGGACAAACTGCATGAGAATTTCCAGGTTCGGATAGTACTTTCAGTTTTATGCTTCTTCATAAGGAGCAGTTAGCGTACTCGTAAAGATTTGGTACTCGATACAACAGGAAGAAATGAAGGCGCTTGTCCGGTGAACGACCAACAGCATTGTTTGGCCTCACGTGTGGGCGGTATCGTGGCGCAGGGCCACAGGCCCATCATCACTAGCGCTCAGAAGGAGACAGGGAGACGCAATTGTCATTAGCCAGACCGGATCCTCAGTAATGATGCAGCATTGCACAGTGACGCCAGCCCAGCTGCCCAATGCTCGCAATCATCGTTCGAGATAACGGTCTTGCTTTAAGCTTTGACTAATTTGCGCTCATTACGCTGAGATACCGAGCTCTAAAGGAGAGTCCTTGTTAGAACCCATGCTGTCCCTCGACGTAATTTCTTCGATAAGATTCAATAAAATAAATTTATGATTCTGGCTCTGGAAATAATGAGGCCCGGTCTACAGTCATAAAAACGCACTTCCTGAATATTTATCTCTGACTGCAAGTTAAGGATAGTCTGAAGTTCAGAAGTAGACTCGCACAGCTATGCTACCTTACTGACTACACGTTTTACGAACACCAATTTTATGATCAGAATTTTGCTAAGGAGCGACATGCGAACTAGCATTCCAAAAGAACGTATCGATCTTTCACATCACTGCAGAAGTATGAGGTAAAAGCTGAACTCATAATTTTCTATTCGTCTATAAAAATTATTAAGACGGACGTTGAAAATCTGATCGAGATTATGAAGCACTAAACGATACCGTAAACCGAAGGAAACTGATCATTAAGTTGCTGAATAAATATATTATTTAAGGCTTTCCCTTTAAAAATATGTATCAATTCAGTAAAATTTCATAATATTTAAAAAAATGTCGGTTTCTATTACTTTTTTCATATCATTAACCTGATAATTAAAGTTGTTAATTTCATTTGAAATGTACAAATTATCAACATTACCACTAATAAAATGTTTGCGCAGTGCAGGTGTCAAGAATCTGTTAAGAATAATCAATTTTTGCGAATTGAAAATGAAAATTTAGGAAAAAATTAATCATGTGTAATAAACCTTTTAATTGTGTGTAACGAATTTTGTGCGTACTTAAAAAAATGTGTCCGTTGAAATATCTTAGTAAATTCCAGCAGTACGGATGGGTCGCTTCAACATGTGTGTACATTTGGGCCACAAGCTGTAATGGCTCGAACGATGTCTGTTTATATTAGGAAGGAATTTTTGTGGGGGTAAGCAATCTTAGCGAGGCCTGAAGCGAACCCTTCAACACTGGAGACGTTAGAAAATGCCTACTCAGTTACAAACAACGCCGCCTCGTTGTCGAACATAGAGCGCGAAACTTAAGCCTAGAGAGGTGGCCGAGCGACGGTTTGAAGGAGCTTGGGCGTGGGAAACTGTGGAACCAACACACAACAAGGGAAAGTCGTAGGAGGGCGCTGTCGACGTTTGGAAGGACCGTATTGGTCGGATATGAGAAAGAGGACACCCCTCAAAATATACGCTAGGCATCGTGATGAACAAGAGGCAGTTCTATACAGTCAGCGCCGTGACGCGAAGCACAAGAAAGAAACGCGGGTGTGTGTGCGGTAACAAACGTGCTTAAAGAGATAATTGAAAAAGTGGCTATATGAAAAATTGATACTAAAGTTTCACACTATGATGTAATTCATACATTTTTGTTCTCACTTGCAGAGAAGCAAAATTAAAAGAAAAACGCAACCTACGTGGGAATCATTAATGGAACATTTAGATGCAACGTCTCTTGGAGGGTAAGAGAAATGCAGTTTCTTGGAAAAAGATAATTTGTTTTTTTTTAATAAATAGTACTGCAATTATTGGCATTCAGTAATGTAAAAATTGAAATGTTTTTAAGGGAACGTAATTGGCGCAATCATGATTAATGGGTTATAAATTGATCTTGCAGGTGGGAGGCCTGTGCCTGAGGATAGAAGTTCGCAAGAAAAGAAAATGCTCGGGAGCTCCGAAACTGCCAATTAGCAATAGACATTCTTTGAACAGTGCATAAGACAGTTATTTGAACTGAAGCTGCGTTGGCTCATGAATGTGTGGGTCGAAGTGATGACCACATCCTGTGCTGCTGGAAGCGCTAAGATATTGTAGGCCTTATTTGTGTTATGTTTGGGTGTGTAAGCAACATGCGGGGAAAGGCTGGCCAGCCGAAACATGCAGTATAGTTATGTGATGTAAGTCATTTGGAGTATGCTGTTTTGATTCCATTACATAATTTGCATCATTCCTAATACCATTCATTGTGTGTACGCTCATTGATGTTTGTATGACGTATAGCTGGAAATCATAAATGTTAAGCACATTTTACCCTGTGTATCATGCCCCACAATATTAGAAGCGATCGATCGTAACATCACGGAGGGCGCTCAGAATGCGCTGCGTAAGTTGTGTCATCTTCCATCGGTGAGTACTGCTCTAAATTTAGTATACAATAATTGTTTGTCTTTTTCCTTAGAGACTGTGTTCTTTATATATCCTCGCATTTCTTGTGTGCTTAGGTATGTATCGGGAGGTGTGCCAATTCCTCCATTCCGAGAACCTGATCTTCTTGTTAATGCAATGTTAACAAGGAGGCGGGACCTTTTCTCGTGACCTCGTGACACAGGAACCATTCATTTCAGCGTCTATAACTATACAAACCCTGCAGAAAAATTGTTGCAAGAGGTATTTCAACAACTAACTTCCTATCGACCAGCAGCTAACTTTTAAAAAACAATGACAAATTAGTGTTAGAATAAAATGCATTCATGAAAAAATTATCGGATAATAAAGTGAGATCCAAAATTCAATTAGCCACAGCTAATTTATGTTTTTGACGAGGTAACAATTCTTAATAATATGAGCATAGAGCATGAAAATGAGCTTATTCTTCATGCCAGACCGAGCTGTACGCAAGAGGGCAGAGGTGCGCTACACCCTACAACGCTGCGCCTCACGACCCTGCTCAGCCCGGCGTCGATGCAATGCATTAGAATATGAAGGTGGAGCTCGGCAGCGGCGGCCATCCATCAGCCGCTCGTGTTTACCTGAGAGGCAGCGGTGACGTCACCACAGTGTGAGGAGCGCTTCATCGCATCACTCGAGTGGGAATTGGGCCACTCATTGCATCACCAGCGCAGGAATGATGTCACTCATGAAATTCTTGTGAGTGCTATTGCATTTGCAGACCCGGTTTGCATCATGAGATCTGTCAGATGCACCGAACGACTCAGCACGACCTTACGGAGCAGAATGTTCAGCCAAGTACAGATGTGAACCTTGAATTAACAGTAAGACGATAACAGTTCGTCAGCGACCGTATGTTTGAGGAGTAATATCAACCAAAGTTATTTCTAAACTTTGTACTCAATTTTCGTTGCCGGTTAAAGACAAGCTTTGTTGTAGGCTCTGATATTATTGCTGTCTTATTGGAAAATAAGCACACTTCGAGTACGCTGAGCGAACGAATCTTAACGAGCACCTGACAATGCATGAAACCGGAGAAAATTTTTGTACATTATTTTTTTTGAAAGAAATATAAACAACGTTAATGTTAATAACTTCCCTACACTCAGTATTATAGACGAACTTTGCTCTCAACTTCGAACTACCATCGTTGCGAATGAAGAATTCAGTTCAATTACGGTGAGTAATTCCTTCTCAGAAGAGAAATACTCATTGCTAAATGTTAAATACTCAAGAATAATAAATAATCGATGATAAAAAATACTCTACAATATACGAAACAAGTAGTCTATCGATTCGAAAGTTGGATTTTCATGCCGTTCAATTGGGACAAACAACATTACAATTTAAGGCAACAGGCGTGCTAATGTATGGTTATCCACTACAGGGGAAAGAAGCAAAAATCGCAATGGTCTTCAATAGAAGTGGAAATGGAGAACAGACGATAAAAATTTTAGTACATTAATTCTTCGGATGTGAAGGTTAATATACTTCTATTAAAGTTATTTCTTGTGCGCTATAAGATTTAGTTGACATTTCCGTCCTCTCTTCTTTTCAAAATCACTGCTGTGTTATACAGTCCGTCCCACAAAATTTTGAACCGGATATTTATACCCGTATCAGTAATACCATCATAATTTTGCTTGAAATTAAATGCTTATGGTATTCTTATGATGGTATTACCGATACGGAAAAATAAATACTCGATCGGTTCGGGTTTTTGTGGGACATACTGCGTACATATTGTAAATATATTGAGATGATATATCATCTTAATGTTGTGACATCCTCAAATCAATCTCATTCTTAAATCAATCTCATTCCACGTTTGCAAGAAACCTTCTACGCGATTCAATACTGGCGATTAACTTTGAGATTCAACTTTAATATTGATCTCAAGGAGTTGCTTTAGTGAAGCTTTGAGTCGTTCACATACGCAAAGTTTAATTTTCTCCAAAAAATTAACTGCATTCGCAAATTTCTCTTTAGACTGATACACTGCCGAATTTCTTCGTGATTCTGGAAGTATGGTTACACCTAAATAAGGAAGTTCCTAATCAATGATTCTTCCGCTCTCCCAAACTCCTCAGTAGGGACCGCATTCTTGTGTTCTCAGGAGGAGACGCAGTAAGAAGCACCGTTTTTCCTCGAGGCATCATGAAAAGAGAAAATACCAGTCATTTCAGTTTTTGTTTTGATAACCCTGTGAGAGTTATTCCAACACTATACACGATTACCGAACACCATATTCGTGAGCTAATTTTTTTGCGCACCTCAGCGTGTTTTCTCAGGTTGCATATCACGGATCTTATCGATGTAGTTCATCACTGATTGTTGTCCTCCTAGTGGTAGCAGTCTCCTTTGGCACTGAATTTCTTTTTGTGAAGTTTCTTCTCAAGAGTCGTCGCGGTAGCTCTTTTAAATCGGTAGAGGAGAGCAAGGAAGTAGTGCATTTAAAGTGGCTTGTACCTTCTTTTAATAAATGCCGAAGGAATGGGTTTTTAAGCGTAATTATCTGGTAACTTAATCTTTCGGCGTAGAGTAGCAAGTCCTACTTTCACTTTCGTCTCCGAGAAATTCACTAACTTGTACTTTTAAAAAGTAGCCCACTGAGGATTCAACATGGTCAAACACTACACACAGGAATCGCAGCTGGTGTATATTTTAGTATCAAGTAAGCTCTTCCAAAACCTGAAGACTGGCTTGGTTTTTTATTTCAAAGGACACGCATCTGTGTTTCTGTATTGTATTTTCCCGTTCAACCGTAGTCTACTTTATTGAGCTTGCACCAACTTCGCAAAATATTATTGACGCGTTCTAGTTATTTCTTTTAAAGATTTTGGCAAAGCGAATACTCACGTTTTCCTTGCAAATACTTCTCAAAGCTGGCTCCTAAATCTTAGACTTGGGCAACAGAATAAGGGATTTCATCTAAGCTTTCTTAAATAGTTTGTCAAGAGATCACATTTTTCTACGGGCAGGATGAATTTTTTTACCGTCGAATAACAGCAGCAAATTGTTTCATGCGATTTATGATCTAGTGGACCAATGGCCATTTTTTCTTCAAAGTTTCTTAAATGTAGTTTCGGATTTTGTTGGCCACCATAGCATTTTGATGACATAGCTTAATAGAGGACCAACTTAATAGATTTGTAAACAATAATAAGTCTAAAATGGGATTCATTATTCAAGTTGGAATACTTATCAAGAATAAATTACTATAACGATAATGATATGATATTTAAAATAACGAGTGATTTCCCTTGCAAACTGAATCCCACTGAAACAATTCAAACAATTTATTTACCACAGGAGATACAGAGGTAGAATGTTTCTTAAGTCTAGTACAATGGACAAGTTTGAATATAGCTACCTGTGGGCCCGAATAAGTTCAGCGACTTCTGGGGCATCCTACCATCAACATTATTCTAAGGTGTACATTAATGTTTAACCTAAATCACTTAACCTAGTTTCACATTAGACTGATCAGTGAGATAATTCAATCGATATCAGATATTTCATTTTACAATATAGGTTATGTGGACTATATTTAACAGTACATTCGATAAAAGATTTAACAGCAGACTGAAGGCGAATTACATATTACCCATGGCAAATTTCATTATTGGAAACAGTCATGTTGGAGACAAGATTTGACTTGGTGATCTTACATGACTAATATTCCGATAGGAAGTGAGTCTCGAGATTTCTTTTGAATAACTTGTAAGAATTACTATCACGGATCTCCGCAGGTATTGAGTTCCAAGTTTTAGTTCCAACGAAGAGGATACTGTGTTGCGACCAAGCCTTTGAATAATAAGGAAGCATGAATTTACTTCTATTTCGGGTTAAATGGTCGTGATGACCAGTTTGCGCACTTAATAATAGTTTCAGGCTATTGTCGCCATCATTTCTTAATGTTTTGTAAATGAAATTACAAATGGAGATTTTATAGAGATCTGGAAGTTTAAGTATTTGTAAATTTTTGAATGAATCATTTGTGTGAGCATTATATTCTAGATTCTTTACCGCTCTGATTGCTCTTTTTTGCAGAGTAAAAATTATATTGTTTTATTTTTATCAGTTCCGTGCCATGCTTCTATTCCGTACTGCAAGTATGGTGAAATGAGCGTTCGGTAGAGCATTCGTAGAGCTGTTTCAGGCAGGTAATTTTTAACTTTATTCAGGATTCCGATGGATTTCGATAATTTAGAACTAATATTAGCGATGTGCTCTTTAAAGGTCAGATGTTTATCTATTATGATGCCCAGAAACTTGCATGAGTTGGTTTCTTCGATTTCACCTTCGCCAATTTTTATGTGTGGGAGAGATATGCTTTTCTTGTATGAGAATGTAATATACTTTGTTTTTTCGATGTTGAGGCTTATTTTATTAGCTTTAAGCCATAATGAAACCTTATGGAGTTCATTATTTATGCTCTCCGCAATGATAGCGGGATTTTGGCTCGGAAGGACCGTAGAAAGCGTGCTGTCATCGGCAAAAAGTATGAATTTGAAAAATGTTGTTGATTTGATAATATCATTTATAAATATCAGAAATAGGAGAGGCCCTAGGACAGATCCTTGTGGAACTCCATGGCTAATTGTCTGTGGGTCCGATTTTGCGTCGTCAACGACAACGTATTGCTTCCGATTTGTTAGGTATGATTTGAACCAATCATGGGCAATTCCTCGAATGCCATAACAGTGTAGTTTCGAGAGTAATATCTTATGGTCCACACAGTCGAATGCTTTTCGAAAGTCAAGAAAAACGGAGAAAACAAGCTTTCCTTCATCTATATTAGAGTAAAGGTACTGTAAATGATTTAATACAGCTTGTGTCGTTGATTTCTTAGAACGAAAACCGAATTGTCCGTCATAGAGAAAATATTTTTGTTCAAAATACGAATACACTTTTTTATACACAATTTTTTCAAATATTTTGCTCATAATTGGTAAAACAGAGATAGGTCTATAATTATTAACGCAGTTTTTATCACCATTTTTAAAAATAGGGGTGACTCTGGCAGTTTTGAGAGAGTTGGGGAAGATACCTTGAGAAAGCGAATGGTTGATAATATCAGATATGCACGGTGCTATTATATCAGCAATAGCCTTAAGAACTTTAGCTGAAAATGTATTTAATCCATTTGATTTATTTTTCAAGTTGTTTATGCATGTAATTACATCGGAGGGGTTAGTTGGCGGGAAAAAGAAAGAGTTGTGTTCACGGACATGGTCCATGTATTGCAAGTGGTCTGTAGGTTCACTAACGACACTATCGGCTATATTTTTTCCTAAATTTATAAAAAAGTTGTTGAACACTGTTGCAATATCTTGTTTATCATGATATTTTACATTTTCGTGAACGATGGATTCAATTGTTTTTTTAGCGTTTTTATTCGGTCTATAGCATGAATTAAGCAGGCGCCAAGTTTTTTTAATATCAGTTTTGTAGTCAGTGAATTTGCGCGTAAAGTAGTTTTGTTTCGATGTTCGTATTTGATTTGTCACATGATTCCTGAATCTGTTATACGTTAATCTAGAGATTCGTCCTTCGTATAGTAAGGCTAAGTATGCTTGACGTTTCTTTATATTGATCACGATATCTTCAGTAATCCGAGGTTTTTGTCTATTTTTCGGCGTAATTTTGCGGGTGATTATTGGACAACATTGGTTATGTGCGGTCGTTATAGTTTCAGTTAGTTTTAGCATTGCTTGGTCAATGTTAATCGCATTATTGTCTAGTTCATAGATGTCCTATGATGGCATTAATTCTTCTAGAACAGTTCGCATTGTCCCCAAGTTATATTCGTTTATACAACGATATGAAAAAGTCTCAGCATGTGGGCTGTTGCAGGGACTATAGACATTCTTCTTGATGAGAAACACCGGAAAATGGTCAGATAAGTCAGAAATTATTATTCCTGTAAGAAAATCAGTCGGATCTAACATAAGAATATTATCGAGCAACGTGGCAGATTCGGATGTAATACGCGTAGGTTTCGTGATGATTGGAAGGAAGGAGTTAGACTGAAAAACATTTATGAAGTTTGAGATTTGTTTACAGCTTTCATATTGAAGAAGATCGTAGTTGAAATCCCCGCAAATTATTATGTCATTGTATAGAGATTTGTTAAACTGAGATATTATGCTTTGAAGCTCGTTCAGGAAAGAAATGTTGCAAGCTGTTGGGGGCCTATATACAGTCCCAAGTACAATCCGTTTACCATTTTTCGTTAGTTCTATAAATAGAGTCTCAATATGTTCACGATTCATAGTCGCACTTATAATGTTTTTCGATGATATGTGTTTAGATATGTACGTACTGATGCCACCACCACGTTTGTTGCTACGGAGTGAATGATGGCTATTATAGTTCTGAATTTGAATTAGGTCTTTAGTTGAGTCATCTAGCCAACTTTCGGTGAAACTGAGAACATCAAAATTGCTGTTTAGCTCAGTGATAGTACAAGATATTTCATCTATTTTCGGATAAATGGACCTACAGTTCCAACATAATACTGAGAGATCGTTACAGGTTTTTCTCATCGATTCATTGAATTCTTTAATATTTATGTATTTACAATTCCCAGTTTCATTTAGGTTTGGATGCAGTCTATTCAAATGATTGAGATCTGGATCAATATCATCGAAAATATCAACATGGTCAGTCATAAAGGTTAAGAAACAGTAAGTAAAATGTGACGTAAAAAATAAAGAAGATGATACAGACTACAAGGTCAAGTTAAAAGTAAAGACATTCCTACTTATAGTAAAATTTAAGAAATAGAGAGAAACTAAAACACACAGAGATTATTAGTCTAAAATTATTTAAAATCTAGAATGATTTCATAAGGAGATGGCTAACTCAGTCCATGAGTGGGAGCATTAGAGATCATAAATTGCGAATAGTGTAGTTACAAGGCTGTCATACCAGTGGTATCTGCATATAACACATACGATATAGCAAAGAACGAAGTGGATTAGAATCGAAGTGACAGCGAAGTTATTTAATTAATATAAAGATCTTGAGTATCTAGATTATTTTCAGATTTTGAGACAGGTGGTAACATAATATTTAAATCAGAGTAGAAAATCCGGCATGAGCCTTCTATGAATAATGAGAAAAAGTAGATAAAAAAACAATTTAGTGAGCAGTAAAACAAAGTTGCAAATTCTGCGTGGTTGCTTTGAAGAGCCAAAGGCGATTCTATCAGAAAACAAAAGAAATCATGTGGACAGAGATCAAAATGCTATTAAATTCAGTACATAAGTCTCTAATTACGAATCATTTCTTCTGAGGACTTGCCGATACGTTGTAGTAAGTACTGGTCAAGTGATTCAGGTGTGTTGATGGTGTGAGGTCTAGGAGTTTCTTGTCCAGGTATCCGAGGAGAGTAGACGTTGATATTACCATCCAGAGTTCTTGCGAGACCTATTTTGTCGGGAAATTTTCGTTTGGCCAATCTCAGAGTGTACATAATATTAGCTCGCGAAGGGATGAGGTATTCGTTTACGTAGAATTTCGGCTTGGTCACTCGGCAGGCTGACAAAACTTCTTGTTTCTTTTCGTATTGTCGTAGCTCAAAGGTAATGTTTCTCCTATCGACGATTCCAGGGGCAGGTTTTTTACCCAGTCTAGTCGCTGTAGTGATGTCAGAGTTACTAAGGTTGACGTTGATTTGGTCCTTCAGGAGCTCCCGCACAGTCTGTCTACAGTCTTCATCAGAATGTGATTGCGGTAGTTCCCCTGTGATAACCAGAGTGCATTTTCTGTTTTCCAACTCTTCCCGTTCTTCTTTCCTTTCGAATTGCTCTAGACGGCAGACTAGCCTGTCTATCTTTTTATTTTGCTCTTCAATCACTGCCTTTTGATAATAAACTTATCGATGATAATAAGGCTGAAATTTATGAAGTTGTCCTTTGAAAATTTTGACAGTTCATGATAACACTTTTACCCAAGCTCTACTTCATATGCTAATTTACTGTACGAAGACGTATTCTAAGGAACTGTTGGGTACTTGTATCAATAACCCTGGTTTGCAGTCCTGTAAACCAAGTCTTAGATTGCTAGCCCGAGGATGGCCGGTAGATTTACGCAGACAAAGTACACAGGTACTGGAATTTATGTTTTGCTATACCTGTAAGTTGTCCTCTTTATTGAAAGTCAAATTTATTTCAGGAGATATCTGAAAAATTCTGCAATATAAATTGAAATTAAATTAGTTCTCGTACCCACGTGTATTTAATTGACATCCAGCATATTAATTGAATAATACATACGTAATGATACATGATAAATACATATATATATTCGTAAGCCTACACATAAACCGTAGCTAGCATCGAAAGCGCGGGAAATACAACCGTCTGCGTCCGAGAGGGGAATAGGGATGGATTACACCAAGAGAAGGGGGGGAGTATGCGAGGGACAGGAGCCGAAGGAGAGCTAGTTCGTACATCTGCATACATGAAGAATCGATAGCAACATAAATATGTAGCATAGAAAAGTAAGGGGTTACAATAAATTCTCTACGAGTAAAGGAACAATTGTTTTTTCGGGCTCTCAAAATATTTGAGAGGGCTGTTCGCAGTAATATCAGATGGAAGCGCGGGATACGTGAGCGTGACGCGCAAGGACGAGCCAATAGGAGTAGCAAGATTTTCGCAGGCCCCGCACAGCTCAGCCGGTGAGCTTCAGTTAAGCTTGGCTATATATATATATAAAAACGTGACGTCGAAAAGGGGTTGCCCACTTCAGCGTGTACCTGGTTCGGTGTAAGATGTAGGCAAAGAGAGCAACAAAGGGGAGGTGAGCAAATTTTTGCGTGTTAGGAAGTCAGAGGGTTTCAGGGGTTAATATCGTTTAGAACATTAATTTTGGCTCTTAAAATAAGTTAGGAGAAATTCGCATTAAGACTATTCACTTAATTGCGTTGTGTATCAAGGCCGGTTAGAGTTGGGGAGCGTCATCGAGTAACCTCAGAGATTGTGTTGCCGTCTTAAGCAGTGCATTGTTTTTATTATTATTATTATTATTATTGTTCTCAGGTAAAGGGATGTGATTTTTATATTTTAAATGATTTAAATAAATATTTCTCAGATGGAATTCATGTTTGGGATTCTTTAAGTTAACGCACAGTGAAATAACAATAGTGAGAGCGTCGTTTTAACATTCTATTGTGTGGGGAAAGACGCGTTTGTCTGTCAAGTAAAATGCTAAACTTCGGAATTAATATGATCTTGTTTTTCATTACGTATTCGGATAAAGAAAAAAATAAATATGTTCGGTAGGAATCCAGTGGGGATCTTGTGAAGTTTTTGGGAATTAAAGGGGAGTAAATCAGATCAATTATTAGCAGTCATATTGCAGGAAATGAAGGCTTAAGGGGAATGAATTACTCAACCCCTGTGTTGTTCACAGGAGGGAGGGAGGGAGTGAGAGTGACAATGGCAATGACGATGACCTTAAACAGCTGGGTGTCACATCAATCTAAGCACAGGAAAGTTGCTGGCCATACAGTGCAGGCGCGCTTAGTGCCTTCTTCATGCATATTAGCCGCGAGCACTGCGGTGAAGAGCAAAAGGGGATTACCGCGAGAAACAACTTGCAAAGCGCTAACTAAGTAGGATTTTGTGATGTGCATTTTGCATTGTGTGCTTTGCCATTTGTAGGTAATACTATTCCTGTTCCCTTGTATCGTCAATTGTAATGCAAAGGTTGGGCACCGCATCAGTGTAGGCTTCTCGCATTTGTTTCGGATTTGTTACAATATGTGCTTGTCTTTAAATCAACGTACTAATTCACGTGTTCATTAGCATTTAAATAAAGTATTAATAAATGTTCAATTATTCGTTTTTATTTTCCCATATTGATCTGAGGTACTGAAGTGGGTGAGCAGATAAGAATCTTACTATATTTCTGTTTTCCACCTGTTCTATCATTTCTCCTTCTGTGTTTATTCCGCTCTGAATTTCGATTTTTCTCTCCTACTATGAGGTTTAAATCCCTCATTACGAATACAGGGAGGCGTCAGCCTTATCCAATTAGTGACACATAGATCGCGAGTGGCAACTAGGATACATGAGAGCTGTGCTGTGTGCGCGGTCTACATAGTATGTAACGTTAAACTTTAGGCTATTTTTCGCTCAAATCTCAATCTTAATGGTCAGATTATCTAATTTGATGAAGTACTTGTGTTATACGTACTCACCGTGACCAGACATTAAATTCGAGGCTAAAAAGCATTATTTATTAATACAAACACATAACTAACTTATAGCTGAATTTATTCATGCGAAACGCATACGCTATTCTCCCAGACATATAGAAGGGTACAACATTATAAGATAGAATTCATGGATCAATGGTTTCTTGATGGACGCTGTTGTGCTGGGCTCTTGTCATATCTACGCTAGCAATTGTCTCGTACTCACTACTCTCAGCAATGCAAATTTCGATTTGAAACAGGAAAACCAGTTTAGCAAAAATCTGAGCTCTAAAACATTCGGGTGAGAGCACTATTTTAGGGCCTACATTGCAATAAGCAAGTTTGGATTCGAAACAGGACCTTATCAAATGGAGAAAATTATGTTTCAATTCCAGTACTCAAGAAGATATAGTTTAAACACTGATAAATTCAGAAACAAATGTTCAAAACACGGTCTATTTTATTAATTTAATTCCTTGTTTAATTAAATACTTGACGCAGCATAAGCAATTAAAGGCCTGGATATTGGTATGCCAACATAATCATTAATCTTCGTCGTTGCTGTTCTGAGAAAGGAAATGATGACCTTTTGAAGTGTTTATGCTATTATAATAAATAGCTTATTATAATACTCATAATAATACTAACCCTTTATGCAATCGGTGACATTTTGAAGCGCTTCCTTTCCTCTGTCGGCATACTTTCATCTATACAATTACAGTCTGAATGTATATATGAGATCGAGGAATAATTTTGATGTTGAACTAAGTAATATTCTCCGATGATATTTCACGAAAGCCTATCGACAAGTAGAATAGACGCCATCTCCAAAACTCAGCTGAAAAAAGGTGATGTTGTCGGAATAATCATGAAGTTCCATGCAAAACTCCAGCACTGGCGGTAGTACCAGGCGTGCCGGTTAACAATTCTTCATTTCTTCTCTGGATGGCAATGTATTCAAGGATTGGATCACGAGCTCAACCGTCATGTCCGTTTCTTCGAAAGGCCTCGAAAGGCCATTAATGTGCAACAGAGTCTGAGCTGGCGTGTTATTGTGTTTTTTAGTAATCATTTCTAGTTTCCAACCAGAAGGAGAGTATGTGCGGCACGGTGTGTGAAATGCTGCATACTCCGCATGAAAGAAAGTCTTCCTTGCATCGTTTAGTGACTGGATGTTAAAAAAAAATCAAATTCAAAAGTAAAAGAAGTCGTGGATGATCTAGAAATCATGGATGAACAACCTTCAACATAGATTGGGAAACCGAATCGCATCGGAAGGAAGGCATTGCTGTGTATTTGAGCCTGAGGGGCTTACAATCATAGAGTGTTTTATTAGCATCTGAAACTAGACAAAATTGAGTACCGTTTGCTACCGTTAACAACTGACCAATTAGCACCATGCAAAATAAAAAAAACGTCAGGATTTGATCAAAACATGGAAAGCTGATTTTGCAGCACAACAACGGTGCATCACGCACGGTGACGTCTAAGTCACCAATTTTTGCTTTTGGCTGGGAACTCTTGCCCCACCACCGTACTAACCAGAATAACTATTGGAATAACTATTGGACTACCACTTGTCAATTGATTACTCATTTTCCCCGCAAAACTTCAACAATTACGAAGATGTTGAAAAATACCTTGCTGAGTGGATCACCTCACAATGTGAAAAACATTTTTACAAGGGCATCCAGGACTTGAGGGATAGATGGGCAAATGTACTGCTACCGATGGTTCATACGTGAATAAAACATTCGTAACCTTTCACTCAATGTATAAGCATTTCCTTTAGTAAAAGTTAAAATAGCTGTTTACCGGTAGACTCGGAAGTAACAAAGGTTTCAGTTTGATCGTTTTGTGAGCGCAAGAGGAGGAGATCCGAGGCATGCGTGGCCTAGCTGCCTGCAGCTGAGCGCGATCTGATAAGGCAAGCCGTGTGTCAACAAAACAGCTTCCTAGAACACTAAATTTTGCCGTTAATAGTACCGAAATCACGGTAATGAATTTTATCCTATTTTATTACTGAAAGCAGGGTGTTAAATTTTGCGGTATGTTATCACCGAAGACAGAGCGTGGACGGTGACATGAAAGCATGCACACAAGCGTACGAGTATTCAAGCATACTGACATTCAAACGATCAAAGCTATCAGAGTTTTATAAGAATGTAGACAGTTAAATTGACCATGGTAAACAAGGTAAATAAATTACAGGACCAAACACCTAGGTACAGTCCTTTGCTTACGTTGAAATAAACGAAATGCACAAAAATTATGATAACTTTGAGTGTGACTGTTTCTTTTTCTCTATACACTTTTCCCATATCCCCTGGTGAGATTCCCTCAGAGTATAAGTAATAATTATTTAGTTGAACATCGGACGTACGAATTTCATTATTATTTAATGGTTTTAAAACTAATTCAAATTTTCCTATTTTTCACCTACGCTTTCTGCTCACCGAAATCGAGCCATTATCAAGGTGAAAATCCGGAAATATAAAGTAATAATGGTCAACAGTCACTATTACAGTGATGTTAAACCCAGTTTTTCAACCCTCTCAGTCCTATCTACTTACTGTTTGATCTACTTCACTACATTTGCTGCGTATGCATGGTGGCAATACCTACTACGTCCGGAAAGAATGGTAGTTGACGTTTGACGAGGTGGAACTCTAGTTGCAATCCCAGGATGGGGTCGCAACCGGGATGGGGTTACATCGTGTCCTTATATACTCTTCTATTTCATTCCATTCTATTTCAATTGGGTGGCTGAAAAAATTTGTATGTACGAAAAATTTATCCCCAGCTTCGGTCAGTAATAGAGCAAGAAAGTTTACTTCGACTCTTCAATTCTTCTAATCGAACTACATATCTACGACAATATAAACACGATTTTTAGCATAAACTTTCCCATTGATATTTTTCCAATTACTGCATTTAACTTTGAGCTGGTTATGTGCATCGTCACGTCTGTATTTTCCGTATTTTTCTCAAGTTTTTCCTCGACACAGTCGGATTCCTAATTTCAATCTCTAATACTAAGCGCCTAATTTCATTTACTACGATGCTTTATTTTGCTTTCGGAAGTAAAACTACAGTTTTTCAATATCGTAATATCCAATTTATTACAGTAGATTTATATTTCCCATATGCTGGTCACACTGGTCACCAGGTGTTGAATATTCCAACTCTGAGAAGGATATAATATCGTTAACGTTATAAAATACTCTTCACTACATGCGGCTCATCGAATTGAAAATATTTATTTCAGCATAGTTCCGCCTCTAATAAATGTTGTACCCTAAATGAGAGAATTAAAGTATTGAGGAACCAGACAACTGAAATATGTCATTAATAGTCGATGCTGAAGAACACTAACACGGAAGCGCAAATTTTCCTGTACAGCAATTGTAATCCAAAACCTATCACTTTTAACTGAGCTTCCACAAAGTGTTTTCAAATTATGAATTATTAAGGCGACAAGTATCAACGACATTTAAATCGACTGAAGACAGATTTTAAACCTGTAACATATTGCATGTTGATCTCGCAAACGTGTGTTACACTTAAAAAATCAACAATGAAGGATCGGAAGCATGTTTAATTGCGCACAAACTTAAGAAGGGAGCGGTGTAGTTGCCTGAGCAGGCCGCAGTAATCGAGAGGCTCGTCATGAAGGATGACTACAGGAGTGGCCGCAGCCACGTCCTGCCGACACCAAGTTTTGCAAAAAAGTTAGCCGTGGTGATCAGGCGCTCCCATGCACTGATCGGCGATCGTTCATCAAAGTGTCCAGTGTTCTCATCCATAAAAGATAAACTGGGATAAAAAGTATAAAGTTGCCTAAAAAGCGGATAAAGTCGGCTAAAAAGCGGATCTGGAACGGAACTTTAGCTCGTCCAGGCTCAGCGTGCGCCTGGAAACACTGTTTAAATTAAAACTTGAATGGAGGGCGATGCGGAGTTACCTTGACGCCAAAGTTGGAGAGAGGCAGCACCGGGGCAGCGAGCTGGATTACGGAGGCGAGGGCTAGCGTGGGAGACTTCGGTTCAGGAATGTCGACGAAAGATAGGAGGGATAGGCATCTTTAGGAAAATTGAGGGCGAGGAGTATGAAGAGAGGGATATGTATTGAAGACACGTATAAAACAGTTACATCGCTTGCAAAAGAGATTTAAAGCAATGAGGTAGCGTCAATATGAGCCATGCTAGTGGAGTGCAAAGAACAAGGTTTAGAAGCAAGGTGGGAGAGTTAGAAGGAGGAAGACTCAGTCTGAGTAGAAGAATTGGAGATTGGAGGTAAGTGAGTAGTTTTGAGAGAGAAAAACGCAAATGAAAAATTTAAAGAATGTATGGGAGAAGCAAGTATTGAAAACTTGCTCAGGGCATAGTGAAAAAAAATTCAAGGGATAGAATAGAGCTTCAAACTTGAGCACAGGATGTGAGAGTTGAAGAGTTTGGCGCAGGAAATGTGAGGAATAGATAGAAACTGACTGTGATAACAGGTAAGACAAGAGAGATGGAGAAAAGAGTAATAAGTCGACGTTGGCCAAGTGAGCTTGTTCTTACGGACTAAGTTATAAGATATTCTGCATGTGAACAAAAATTCAAATAAAACAATGTGGTAAATGAAACCTACGATGAGCACCGTAATAGTAATATGTCATGAATTATAGCCGTACTCTAAAAAACAGTGTTCTCACAGCTTCATCGTACTCTCGCGCAAAAATCTCTCGTTACTCCTTAATGTTTCCCTAATATGTAGCCTAGAAAACTTTTGAGCAATCGTAGCTTAATTCCTTCAACGAACGTTTACAAACAAGTATACGTCGGTCGAGGTTGTGTGGTAATAAATTTATGCAATGTGTAGCATTTGTAGGAGTAACAGCAAGTAAAGTATCAGATTGTATATATAATTATTTACTGCGATTTAATTATTTTATTTTATTATTTACTGTATGTTTAATTATTTAATTTCTTTCTGTTCTTTAGAACAGGATTATTATATTGATTTTTTAGCATTTTCATTTCTGCAGAAAGAAGCTCCTGACCGTTACTGAAAAATTTATGTTCATTTAATTTGGTTTTCACTCCGAAAATCAGTTTCAACTTACAATTAAAATCATTGAACGACAGAGTCTGGAATTGGTCTGAACTCACGCACACTAACCAACGTTACTTTGTGCACGTTTTCGCGTAGGTTTTCGAGCACGTTTTCAAAACGCTCTGTAAAAGCAGACGGTAACAAGATGAGCTGTCTGATGTGAAGACTAATCTGAATTTCCAATTAGATAAACCCGGCGTCTTCTAAACTTTTCAGAAACAAATCTTTATTAACAACAGACGCAGTAAATAAAACCTAATTCGCGAGTTTTGAATTGGTATTTCTTGTATCAAAGTCGTACTCAATAGCAATCACCAGACAAATATTGATTAAATAAATCTATACCTTTCTGGTTGTCTAGCGAAGAAAGTAGCTTCAAAGACTCGCAACGAGCCTCACCCAAGAACTTAAATTAATAGGAATGGCGCTAGATTCACCAGAGAAATTCGCTCACTCAGTTCGTATGATTCTCGGGACAGAGCTTTAGAAGCGAACTTACAAGCTCCTGTATATCTTTCTCCTGATACAGCTGAAAGAAGTACAATTCAATTTACAATAATACTGGTAGAGCCTTATTAATTCAACACGTTAAATTAACATACACATGACATTTTCTGCCTGGTAAGACCTCAGTCTATGCATAAAAGAGCAAGTACACAGGCGCTAATCATATTGTTTATGAGGAAATCTAACCCACTGCATGTCATGGATAAGCACTAAATCGATCGATGGTCAATTTGAAACTTTAGATAGGTTTTTAATTTTGTCTCGTTTATCGCTAGTTGTATCTAAAAGGTTCAACTTCTGTAGCATCACGAGACCATTGCAATGTCCGGCGGGGGTGAGCTCGATGAAATAGTTGTAAGATGAGTCCAAATTTTACTTTGGCGACTATTTTTTCCAACATTCTCAGCCACTCAGGAATGAGTCAATTAAAAAATAAACAATGATGCCCAGTTACAAACATACTCCAGAGAGCTTCGCATGTCAAAAGAAAGACAAAACTTTTGCTTTCAGAATCAAACTTTCAATTTTTTTATTACGCAGGATTTCTAGAATTGTCTCATGATTCATTTATCAATCATTTACATGTATAGGGGTTGGTTAAAATAAGAAAAACACTGAACATTTTGGAATCATTATTTTTGAAAATGTTATAAGCAATCAAAAATTGACGTATTTAATGTTTAATTGTCTATTATTGTAGCTATTAGATATTTGATTAAAATTAGCTGTTTTTTAAAGATATCTCAAAAAATTTGGTTATAACTTTATAAAAATGGTAGACCTCTCGGACTTTCAAAGATGCCAGATTGTTGGTGCTCGAATGGCAGGTGCTATGCTAGTGTAACAGAAACTGCCCGAATGCTTGACGTTTCAAGAGGTACTGTCTCAAAAGTAATGACTGCCTTTGAAAGAGGAGAAAAAACGTCCTCAGCAAAGCACAGGTCTGGCTGAAAGTCGAAGTGGTCTGAGAGACACCGTCAGACTCTAAATCGAATTGTTAGAGAGGGTCGCAAGACCACGGCTCTTAAAATCACTTCAGATCTCAATGAACACCTACTGAACCCAGTTTCCACAAAAACTGTTCGTCGGGAACTGCACTAATCTGAATTCTTCATAAGAGCTGAATTAGAAAACCTCTGTTCTCAAAGACAAATGTTTCGAAGCTTTTAGAGTGGTGTAGAAGCCACTAAAATTGGTTCGTCGAGCAGTGGAAAAATGTCATTTTCTCTGACGAATTATCGTTACCTTATTTCCGACCTACGGTTGAGTGTACGTTTGGAGACAGCAATAAGAAGTTAATCCAGACTGATTTCTCCCATCCGTAAAACATGGTGGGGTTTCCGTGATGACCTGGGGTGCTATTTCTTACAAATTCACCTGGCAAATGTTTCCCTTCATGGAAGAATTAACAGCCGAGACTATAGAGGAATTTTGAGCGACCAAGTTCATCAGATGGTTAAAGCACTGTTTCCAGAGGGGAACGCCATCTTTCAAGGACAATGTCCCAATCCATGCAGCTAGAATTATTAAAGTATAGCACAAGGAATATTCCTATGAATTTAAGCATCTCATCTGGTTACCGCAATCCCCAGACCTCACCATTCTTGAGCATTTATTGTTGGTTTCAGAGATTCAAGTAAGAAGTCGATTTCCGCCGCCATCGTCTCTAAAAGAACTGGAGAGTGTTTTAGCTAAAAAATGGACTAAAATCCTTTGGAAACAATTCACAATTTGTATGAACCAATACCTCAGAGAATTTAGACTGTAATTGACTCAAAAGGTGGACCTACACCATATTAAAATATATTTTATTGATTTTCCAAGTGGTTTCCATTATTTTCCCCTACCCGAGTATCTTGTATTGAAATCTCGAGCTACGATGAAACTTACTGTGCTAACACAAGCAGTTTATGTTGTCATTAATATGTTGCAAATTGAAATAAAAATTCTATATTAATAGTATTGATGTAATTTTATAGTCTAAAACTATTTGAGAAAATCGAGTTACACATGTAAACTTTAAATTGTTCTTGTTTGTGTCTTGTTTCGTCAAGCCCGGAGTTTGTTCTCATAGGTAGAGAGATAGAGAATGTTGGCGTCAATCACCTTAGTATGGGTAATAAGTACTAAGTAAATTGTGAATGCAATGTGCTAAGTTGTCATTGGATGTTCATAACCGTCATCTATCAACGAGGTAACCGACAACAAACTTCAACATAAAGTTAGGGCTTAGGAAAGATGCAATTGTTACTCAATAGCCGTGTGCTAGAAAATGATTCATTAAATTATAACAAGTGACTGTCAATTTAAAACTTATTGGAGAAAAATTTGTACTCTGAGAGTGGCAGGAAAATGAAATATATCTGATTGGGCAGAAATTTTGTTCATTTTTTGAAAGTCATCTTTGCGACCTCCTAAAGGTTATTTTCATACTCCTATTCTCTAAATCCTGTATTTGGCACCGCGAGCATGCTTACGTCAGTGTGTAATACGAGCAAGCCTCCAAGTAGAGAAGTTCTATCATTTTTGCTTGCATTCGAGTTCTTGAAATGGTGGAGCAAGCAGAGCACTGCTGACATCTAATGCTTTTTACTTTAAAAAAGAAAGGAAAGGCACAGAAACTATCCATACACATTGCATATATTTGGGTAAGTAACTGTTGTTTTCTTTCCTTTCTAAAGTAAATAAGCATTAGATGTCGAAAGTATACAAAATTATTCCGATAGAGGCTTATTGTGCGTTAAGCGGAATAGATTTCCCAACATAGCTTACGGAAAATCGTGAGGTAGCGAAAGGAGAGTTAGTGAAGTTAACGTTTGCATTTATTATGGAAAATTACAAATATACTTTAACTCGCTTTCTGCCACCTTCGAAAAACCTATCGGAAGATACAATAGAAAAGAAAACGGTTTACAATCAGGGCACTAGGAGACAAATCGATGAAATAGTGGAATACGCACACATGGGGCTAACTATCCACATTACTCCTAGGAGTGATTTGTTAAATGGAGTGGACAACAGTCTTACGGTCCCGAAAAGTAAACAGAAATTAGGGGATCTTTTCCCTCCGGATAAGGAACACTGTGAAAACGCGTCCTGAGGACCAACTTCGAAGAATGGCACATAGAGAGTTCGACAGATCAGAGTCGACATACCCAATAAAATAAGGCGGTTGGCGTTGGATCCTTCTGCTGCCCAGGTCACTCCCGCGCCGAAGCTCCACGCTGGCCCATGCTGGCCTAAGGTTTAGCAGCAACGCATGATGAAGGTTGCTTGTATCAAATATTGAGAATTCGGCTGATATGTCATGCCGATAAGATAGTTAGATGATGACAGTAAATAAATGTCCACGATTGCGTGCGTACCCATGCACTGCGGTGACGACAGGAAGAGCCGAGAAACACATAAGGTGCGTTGCGACACATCAGCTGTACGCGAAGAATAAGAGTTGCCGCCAGCTGAGATTTTTCTCTAAGGTCAACTTTGAAGGCGGACTTTCACAAATCTTAAAGGGCGAATTATTAAGATATGCACAAAATTTTACGAGAGGAAAAAATTTTACAAGTATAATTTGTAAGAAAATTGTACAGGAAATGCTCTACTTGGTCCGCCATTTCATGGGCTCGAATGCAAGTAAAAATGTCCGAACTTCTCTACTTGGAGGCATATTGCACACTGATGTTAGCATGCTCGTTGTGCCGAATACAGGGTTTAGAGAATAAAAGCATTACACTATCATTAGAAGGTTGGAAATATTTCATTCAAAAATGAACGAACTTTTTGGCCATACCCAATAGAAGTCAGGAAAACGTTTTTATTGCTAACATAAGAAACAGAATAACATCCTTAATTACTATGAGCACAAGAAACAGGTTTTAAAATTAGGTTGGGTATTTACAAAAGATGTCCAACTTGACGCCCATCTGTTGCGACGCCAGTGTTCAAACTCAAGCGCAACGATTGCTAAACGCTTTGGAAGACATCAGGGCTTTTGCAAATACTTGTGAGGGCTTCAACGATTCTACTGATAAGGTCTTCTTTGCAATGAATTAGTGTTTCATACACCAAACTCTTCATACTTCCCCTTAGTAGAAATCTAGGGACGTAATATCACGAGACTTTGATGGCCATGTGATGTAGCCACCACGGCGAATCCAGCGATTTGGATATCTGGTAACCAGTAACTGCCTAACACCATATATGCGTTGGGATGGTGTCTTGACACACTGGTTATCCCAGTGATGACGTCCAATGGCAGCTTGTGACAAGGATTGGTAGATCCTGAGTAGTTTAGTGGACAAGTCTGGTATCAGGCGCTGAACTCTCTGTGTGAGAATTGTGGAGGGAATTGTAGGCCGTTACAAAGGCCCCGACGCTGTCGGCCCTCAAGTTCAAGTTCAAAGTTCAAAGTACCAATCGCGAAGGGTGCAGGATCCCCATCGTGTTGGAACCACATACCTCTGGTGTCGGCTAAGGCCACGTTTTCTGAAGACTCGCGGAATATTTCATGAAGAAAAATTCAACAATTGCGTCCATTCACAGTTTCCAGCAATATGTATAACCCAATCAGATGGCCGTCAAGAATATCCGCCCATACATTTACGGAAAATTTAACCAGATGCTTCCCTTGTCGCGCAACATGTGGATTAACATCAGACCACAAGTGCAGATTATGGATGTTCACTATCTTTCCAGCAAGAATGATGCTTCGTCTGTGAAAAAGACTTTTGATGGAAACCAAGATTCTCGAGCTGTTTTTTGGAGAAACCACCCCGCAAATTTAGCGCGTCGGGTAATCCTACTTACGCTGAACGTGAAAAGGATGTTGACCATTGTCGAGTATCGCTTCGTACACTGTAGTTTAACTTGTGAAATACGAGTAGTAAAACGTGTACTTGTGTTACTTCGAAAATGTTCCAGTATTTCTTTATCAATGTCTGGACCACTTTACTTTCTACAGCGTCCTCCTTCAGAATATGCTCTGCGAAATGCTTCGTCTTCCCACAATATTCGATGTTTCACACGAATGTTTGATGAAAGGGAACATGTCTGTTGGGATGTTTTACTGCGTAAATCAGACCAACCGCCCTAGAATTACTATTTGTTGCATGTGTACCGTAAGCTAGGTATTTATATGCTAATTCCCCATTACATATCCGCCCTATTGTCGGCAATACTCTAGCAATAAATGAAATATTCGATGTAATAAGCAAATTTATATATTTGATGTAATGAACACTCAGAAAATCCAATAAAAATGTCAAGCCCTTGTAACCTCTAACGAAATATTTCTTGAACACTCAGTTAGTGATTAAAAAGTGTTTATTTCAGTAATTTATTGCAACCCTATGTTAAAGTTTGTTCAAAAAGTTCCAGTCACCTTGTTCATATCAAGGCCTGTTTCCTCCATCGAGATAGAGTATCCAACTAACGATAATCACATTCTCTTCCCTCCTTCTAGTTACACACCCACAACCGCTCTGTCACACACATTTATGCTTTCCGCACGTCTTCTCCACAGCAAAGCCCAAAAGCATGACGCTGGCTTACCCCTGCCACTTCCTATGGGCTAGGTGATTTTCACCCGCAAACTAGCCCACCTTCACACAATCCTAATTAACGAAACGGAAGCATTCCTGCCGACCGAGAGCCCAGACACCCACCATCTGGACTGCATTATAGTCAGGCACTCACAATGGCTCTCCACTCATCTCTTATTATTGCGCATCTATTTACCGAAAAATATTATTTTTATTTTATAGGAATCTGGAAGCTCAAATTTTCACAAGAGATAAGAAAGCTTCAGTGACTTCAGCAGACAGTCAAAAAGCTTTACAATCGGCATAGTAACTCAAACCTTTAACTTTTTCTTTCTCGACGCTAAATTTTCTACAAGTTATTCCTTCCAGAGCCAACGTCGGACCACTCTCTCGCATAATTATTAGACCATCTTCAACCTTCACCAGCAACGCACCGTATCATCCAGTTTCTGACTCTCCGACACCTTATCACCACGTACGGCATACTTCGGCCGTCCGTCGACTTGGGAGTTCGCCCGTGCCCTATAGGTGGGACACCAGTTACCAGGATAGGAGGAGGCTTTGCCTCACGAAAGAGCAGTAAGTCACAGTGTTGTCGTATGTCGTACGTAAGCATCAAAGATTGTTTAGATGAAGCTTACTGAAGTGTTCCGCTCCCTCCTGATAAACAATAGCGCCTAGGGTAATCGGATCGATGTATATGTTAGCTAATTTGGGTGTAAATAACAGGTCGGTGTTAGTTATGGGAGTGGATAGATTAGATCGGTGTTAGTTGGTGCACAATTGCAACCGTCGCTAAGGAAAGACTGCTAAAATAGCTATCGTAGTGAACGTGTTAAACAATTAGTTTTTCTACCCCTTTCAGTAAATCGATCATTGTACAGTGATTATTCAACGAATTTTCAAAAACTTAAATTATTCGCAAACGAAACAAAATTTACTACATTGTGAAAAAAGGCAATTCCAATATGTTAATTTAAAACCAAGATATAATCAATTAAAAGTCATGGGCATTTTCGTATTTCTTCATGATCCATGTCTGGAAGATTTGTATAAAAACAATATCGAATCCCTTCATTTATGACAGGGCGTGTACACTATTATATATGTTTATATTACTGGCAGGAGTCTTCGGAGTAGGCAAAGGAGGCAGTGCCAGCCCTGAGAAGCATAGATAAGCATAAATATTACCAAGTATGCACCAATTCAACGAAATTACAATAGTTCATTCAACTACCGTGCTCAAAATCCCTAAAATTATGATACTCATTTAAATGAGGTAGGCAAGATTTGCACATTGCCTTTTTTCCCTGTATCTACACTATGCAGGGTAACAATGCAGAAAAGGTATCATGTTACATCTCGGCCATACAACACTATGTTACATCTAGGACATAATAAGGAAAAGTTCTTCTGCTTTCGTCGCAGGGGCCTGACGTTTTCGGAACGTATTGCTTACGAATAAAAGCCACTTTTAGCTTCTCTTTGTGCAACATGATACTGTCTTTTATACTCGTCTGACTTGTTACTATGTATTCGACACTTTCTTATTTTAATAAGCGCCCATGTTCTCTTAATTTTGTGTTTTTGGTGTAATTTGGACTGTGTTCAAAAAAAATTTGTACTATCGCATAAATGCAACAATCACTGCAGCTGAGATAGTGTATTGCTTTCAGTTACAATATGTGTGTGACTAAGTGAGGTTTTTGCTAGCGTTGCGTTATTATTTTCTATGCAGCTCGTTTACATTGTATTTCATTCTTTCATGTGTCCCAATACCGATATTGATTACCTTACAACATTTCCTTCAATCAACATCCATTACATTAATTCTTACCCAACATTTCTTCCTTAAGAAGAAGTAATTTATTGTGCAATGTCGACAAACAGATACTATTTCAGTTTGTAAAATTTTAAAAACATAATTATGAAAATCTTTATTTCTGCGTATGCTTACTTAGAAACTGGGGAGTGATCAGAAGATAAAAATTAAACATTAAATTGAAATGGTGAATACAATATTACTCTTATAAAACCAAACAATTATTCAAGGAATAACTGGAGAAATGAACAGAAATTTTCATTATAATTATAATACATGTGAACTTGACCTAAAAATGAGGAAGTAAACAAAACGAAGAGATCAATTTGAAGTACATGGGCATTACGTATTACTGAAGAAAATAGACTAATTTTTCAGTTATTAACATCAAAATAAGCTAATTAAATTTTCATTATCAATAGTAATAATACAACCTGAAAACTAGAAGTCTTTATGGACCAGACCATAGCTTTAGGTTTTGGCAGAGACACGTCATTATCAATCAATTCACCAAAGCATAACCAAAAGAAAGAGTAGAAAAGATCGTTCTAAGGAACCAGTGGTATAGAATGGTAACTCATCATGTGAGCACAATGTACATCCGCTGAGCTGTTCTGCAAGTAACTTGCAGCACATTTACTTCTAGTTTCTATATACTGTGTATTAATTGAAAGGGAAATGAACGAAACATAAATAAACAGAATGAATTTGCGATGCTTTCAATGACTAATTCCGGTTTTTTTACTGTAAAGTTTGTATTATTGCTCCAGGACGAAAATTATATTTCGCGCTCGTAGGTATGACATATATATGTGTGAGCACCCACAATGACCAAATCTTAATGACAGTATTCGGTGATAGGTATAAATACGCAATTTCGAACCTCGAACTAAATAATCAGTAAAAACATTGCGTATTTTTTAACTTATCAGTCAAGCATTTTATTTCTGTTTTGTTTACTTTCGGTTTTAAACAATTATAAGTAATTTTTAGCAAAAATTAGAATCGAAGATACAAAATAATAGCGACTCCAACCTCGACTCCACCACATCCGAATGAACGACTCCGACTCCGACTCTGACTCCGCAACCCTGCTAAGATATCCCAAAAATGTTGAATATGAAGTTATCCTACCATTCCACAGACACGTCCACTTTACTTGAAGCCTATATTTACTAAAAGTGTAATTGTTTAGAATCTTTGTATTCATATTTTTATCTCAGCCTTTCACTCAGGATTAATTGTCCTTTTCTCCCATACAGCTTGAACATTTTAGTCTATTCTATCTAAATGTCAGAATAGAATATGAAGTAGAAATCTAAAATGCAAACGATAAACCAGACGGTACCACGAGCACCAACTATAAGGATAATGGTGTCTAAGTCAATTTATGCGGAATTTTTTGTACTCCGTAATCACGATTTTAAATTCATGTAACTACGGTCAGGCAGCAATGAAAATGTATTTCAACCAAACTGAAAGTTTAAATTTTGCCTTGATAAATGCATACTAATCATAACACAGGGCAAATCTGAATATGAAGAATCAGAAAAAATATTTAGCATTACTTAGAACGGCGCTGACTAGAATAGGGTTCAACTCAGCAGTTTTACTAATGATTTAAAAAATTTCAACACAAACAATTAGTAATTTCCTCATAATATTGGCGGGTTCCAATTCCATATTTTGATTGCAGATATAAGTGGAAGAATTAGTAAATTTATGGACATCGAAGTATTTTAAATATTTATGGTGCGAGAGTAAAAAGAGTGACTGCTAATTTTTTGTATTCTGTGACGTTATTTCAAGTTTCTTAAAATATTTTCTCAAAAAGAGAAATGACTATCAGAGAAGAATTTTAACTGGTTTGATGGTTTGACTGTGCGATTAGACTAAGCGTTGGAGCAATCAGTCGGATAAGAATGTCTGGTAAAATTTAAGCTGAACATTTAGGACATACATATTACACGAGAATAATTGTGTCCTATTCAACTGGAAGACGAAAATTCTATGCTTCAAATGAATCGTACATGACCATATTAACGCGATCCATTGAACTGGAGGACGTCATGGCAATCTCTAGCTCCATCACACATTTTATCGGAGGCTATTAGGGCGGTCTGGCCAACTATAAAAAAAAATCCAAGTCTGCTCAGTTAGAGAAATGAGAGAATTTCGAAATTCATCATCAAGTCTTCCAGTGCTCGAAATTATCTGTCGTTGCCTGCGTTTTCAGTATTCATTAAATGCGAGCCAGTTTGGTCTGTATACAAAAATCATTTCCGATGCATATTTGAATAACACTATGACTATAAATAGACGTTTTCTGCCCGTCTTTGCTCGATAGGCATTGCAACAGCAAAAAGGAGGATCTTAATTTGATAAATATTTGAAGAGTGAAATAGAAATATTACTACATGTCTTAGATGCTCACACAGTAAGTTGGAGAAAAGAGCGCTAACTTCTGACACAAAACAAAAAGAAGTGTAGAGAAAGGGAAAATCAAGCTTGCCTATACTTGGAAACTAAATAGTGAAGAGCCTCTCGAGAAAAGTTTAGCTGTTGCTGCAGTGTATGCTCGTTGTTATCGGAGTGTCATTAATTGAGGATCCTTCATTTATCGAGATGCACTTACGAAGAAAAAAACGAAGCTCTGTAAAGCTCTGGAATCCTACGTATCCCTAGAGGAGTCCCAAAAATATCTAGAAACATTATTCCTTCCAGTACATTTCTCAGGAGGGTCGATGATAAATAGTTAAAATAGTTCGTCTCCTATATCACTTCCGCTTTCACCTAAAGAAGCCGAAGATGGTTAGATCTTACTATAATAATGCTATATTAGCATTCCTATAAGGCAGCATATAAATGTGTGTATGAGAGATTAGTAAAGTCTTTCTTGTTTTGGAGCATGGGACTCCAAAGGTGTTGTACTGATATCTAATTCACAGATTTGTGTGGAAACGAAACCTATCAATAATAAAAGGATTCCTATTGGTTTTCATCGTTAAAAATTTCGTCGGACATAAATTTATGGTTTCATGTTATAAAGCCGCCTATATTCGTTCTAAACAGATAATAGATTTCAAAAATTTTGAAACTGTTTACTATCAATAGCAAACTATCCATGATTTTCCTTAACAGCACATTTGTATGTTAAATTCGCGAGTATTTTTACGAGCTTAGGCCTACGTAGCAAACATTTCACGCGAATTCATATCTGATGTAGTCCTCTAATATAGTTTCCCAAAAATATTTTGTAAGTGTTTATCCTCTTTGCGATACTCAAACTTACATGAAGACACACTAATTTTACTCAGGTAAGAATAGCGTAGAGGTTTCCTGTTAAAGAATCTATGAACAATTTGCAAAATGTTTTAAAAATCATTTCGGTGCTTCAATTGGGAGGAAATTCGTCAGAATTTTGAAAAGTGAACAGTGTCGAAAAAATGAATTCACAAGGGGAAGTTTTAAACTCAGGAAGGTTAGTTGGTGGCGCGGTGGCGAACAGACGCTCCAAGCAAACGGAGCATCAAACTGTTTAGAATGTGAGGGAATGAAAATTTCACGGAACACAAAACTCTGAGTCTCCGTGAATGATCTTTCTACCTTATTGAATGGTGAATGTGGAAAATAGTTTCAAACTGTGTTCAGTTGTAATCATTTTTAACAAGCAGAACAAACTGGTTCTCCGTGTAAACTTACGCAGGTCCTCTTGTAGCTGTGTTGTGCCCCTCGCGCTGCGGTGAACCGCAAGCAAATCCACACTCACCCCCAATCCATGCCCCGTATCACCCCACCCCCAAAATGGCGACAATGAGTCTCGCGATAGTCAGTGCCGTATCAGGATAGAAATTATACACTGACGAACTCTGCTCCCTTGAAAAATTAAATAGAGTGATAAATTTTGTGCAATATTTTTCTACAAGCGAATTTCGATGTTGAGTTTATGTTTGTTTACGCATTTCTGCCAAAATTTTGTAGATATTTGTCAATCATGAGTGGTAACCGGCTTACACTGAATCTCCATTTTATCCCATGTACCCATGTCCGCATGATGTTGCAGAGAATATCGAGAAGATATGAAATATATTTTTTTGTTGTTGTTGTTCCTCGGCGGTAACTTGAGTTTTCTTAAAAATTTTTTTAGGAAATTAAAAAACCATTTCATTTATACGTTTTTCGAAGTCCTTTTTCTATTCCTTACTTTTCCTCATGTTATTTCTTACGATTCATCAGAACTTTGGCTGTCATTTTAAATATAGAAAGAGCAAGATTATTTTTCATATTTATTAACATTTCTCTTATATTTATTTTCAATACGAATATAGATGGATATGTGTGTTAGTATGTGCATGAATGTGTACGCACGCAAACATGAATGTCTATGAATCAGTGTACACATGCTCACGTTCGCACATATATATACGCACATGTACATATATATGTTTCTATTTCTACGTTTTGCGTAAAAAGCAAAACCTCAAGACACATTACATTTTACATAAAGCTCTGCGATCAGTTAACACTGAACCAAATTCCAGAAATAACCAAATTGATGGCGCTTGCTTAATGATTTATAAATCGATCTATCACAGCCCCGAAGGGCATTTCTGTGAATAGAAGAAATTAAAAGTATAAACAAATGAATGAAATAAAGCACTCGTGCCAAAATTATCTCTATATTTGTATGCCGAACAAGCTATGCATTTCATTTTTGAGTGTAAGTTTGTTTACGCATTTCTAGATGTGCGTGCTGTGTTGCTCGATGTTCTTTATAAATTACTTCGTGACTAACCTTTTCTCAATACTTGATTGTCATTTTCGATGGTGTTTCAATCTGCTCCGGTATAGCGTTTTTTGTCTTTTTCCTACTTCTATAATTTCAACTAAGAACTTGGGAGTTTCGAAGAATTCTTTAGTAGTATTCGAATTATTTACAAGTTGTTAGCCATCTCTTGGAATATAAAATATCCAAGAGATGAAATTTTTCATTTCTCATTCAACTACCCTTGACAGAGTTAAGCTATTAGCACGTCACGTATGGTTTGTCTATTAGTACGCCTCGTATATTTTGTCTATTGATATGCCTCGTATGGTCTATCTTTTTGTACACCTCTGATAGTTTGTCTATTATTACACCTCGTATAGTTTGTCGATTATTATGCTTCGTATGGCTTATCTAATTGTACACCTCGGATGGTTTGTCAATTAGTACTCCTCGTATGGAACTTTTGTTTTAGGACGTCCTATATTGAGAAAATTTTAAAAGCCAAATGTTGGCATGTATCTCATGTGGCAACTTGTAAATATAAACGTTTGTTCTTCTGTTATTTTGAAAAATCTATAACGAAAATTTCTGATGTACAAAATCGATTTCTGATACCCGAAATTAGTTCAAATTACCCTATCACCAAATAACTGTTCTCTCCATAGACAAATTTGGTCAACTAGTAACGTAAAATACGAAGAAAATACAAACTATTTTGTGAAAGAACTTTTACACTGACGGAGAGAACTGAAATTGGTCAGGTAACTTTGAAAAATTTGCCTTGTTATGCATAGTGGAAAACAAAACTATGTGTTCAGAGATAGAAAATCTTTTCGTAATGTGAGTTAAACTTTAGAATTGAAACGTCTCTTGAATAGCTTACTATAGCAAGCATCCAATGGAGAAGTTGAAGCGTTATTTTCCCAAGAAGGTGAGCAGGAGAGGCGAGCCTGACTCAACAGCGTTAGTCGAACCACATGCATCCAGCCGCCACGGAGCCGCCACCTGTGTACCTCTTTAGGTCCTACTTTCCGCTACTTCTATTTCCATTTTTAATTTTTCCTATCCTATTTATCTCAGAGAGAAAACATTCCTTTGTTCTCATATGTGCTTATAAAACTTTGGATGTGCACCCAAAAATTTACATTCGATGCATAGTACGTCAACTTTTCCATTAAATAGAATTCCACTATACTTTCCTTATTTTCCGATAGAAATTTTTTTTGTACGCCATGTCACTCTGCATCGTTTCATAAATGAATAAATGAATGATAATGCACCGAGACCATTAAATGTCACGAAGACATAACCTCACTTAAAAGACGGTCATTGCTCTCGCATGAACCAACCATTCCCCTGCCTTCCCGCAAACACCTTACTTTCTCTTACATTACAAGGCAATGCCTTCGAATCTCATTCAAAATCTAGCCCTCAATCATATTTCAAAGGTCATCCTTCTAACTAAATTGACAGTTGATCACCCCATAACTTACATTCAGTAAACAGATTTAATTTTCACCTTCTCTACTAACGTACCCCACAATATAAATGCGCAATGAGTTACTATACAACTCGCTCAATCGCTCAGAAAGCTGCTTTATCTGTCAGAATAACATCCTCCAGCACAGCTCCACGCGAAGATTTCAGCACAAAAAAAAACAGAATATCTCTTCACCAATCATAAACTGAAGTGTGGACTGTCGAAAGCCTTACGAGTAAAATCACTATTAAGGGCCTCAAAAGCTCAAAATGGCAGCAGTTTTTCGGACGGCTAGGAATTTCGATATCAACTATTCTTTTTTCACTTCAAAAAAATTTAAGTCAAATTCAATTAAATCCAAGTCAAGTTTAAATTAATCCAAGTCAAATTTAATTTTATCCAAGTTAAGTTTAAATTAATTCAAGTCAAATTCAATTTAATCCAAGTCAAGTTTAAATTAATCTAAGTCAAATTCAATTTAATTCAAGTCAAGTTCAAGTTAATCCAAGTCAAGTTCTATTTAATCCAAGTCAAGTTCAAATTAATCCAAGTCAAGTTCAAATTAATCCAAGTCAAGTTCAAATTAATCCAAGTCAAGTTCAATTTAATCCAACCCTAAGTTGAGTTAAAAATTGACATTATCACTTGTTAATTTGAGCTTTTTTGCATTAAATATGTAATTATTGGTTGTGGTGAGCCAGACAGTCGTTTTCCCTTTCTGCAAGGGAGACATAAAATTTCCGCCGGTGTTGCAATCTAGAGACAAGTTGTCGTAAAATGTGCTAAGTATCCAGCATCAGGAGGCAGAGTGTGATTCAGATCTTTAACCGCGGTGCAAGGGATGCAAGTCAATTGCAAAAAATTTGTATTATCCTACTAATTAAAGTTGCTTTAAAATTCTACAGTGATGGCTGTGTACATAGATTCAAAATTTATGTTCAAATGGTAATTTTATGTGACACATGCACATAGTAGTTTCGAGGATTTATTTACACTCATAGATATTTATATATGTGAAATTCCACTTTATCACATATATAAAATCATATACAAGCAAATACAAGGATAAGGATATGTAGAGTTAATCTTTAAAAGGAATATATAAATACGATTCACTGAGATCTAATGTACGATTCTGTTCGATTACAATTTATATATGTACATTACTACCCAGAAACATTCCTGCATTAACAATAAAAATGTTTCCATCCACTCTTATTCATTGTTATTCGATGTGAAGAAATGTAGGATCCACTTACAATACACAATAATAATACAAGAAACAATGTTCATAACTTAATACTGATTTTTTCTGTTTGTGTTTACAATTCAACATGTGGAACTTTCAAGACTTAAATAACTTTTATGATAATCATTTAATGAATGATTCAAGCGTAGCACTCCTACAAGGTAGCCCATAAAGGTGTGTATGAGAAATTCCTAAAGTCTTTCTTGTTTTGGAGCACTGGATCCCTAAGGTGTTGTACTGATATCTAATTCACAGATTTATGTGAAAACGAAACCTATTAATAACAGAAGGATTCCTATACCCGTAATCAGAGTTGAAAATTTCATCGGACATAATTTAAAGTTTTATGTTATAAAGCCATCTATATTCATTCTAAACAGATAATGGATTTAAAAACTTTGAAATCGTTTACCCACGATAGCAAACTATCCGTAGTTTTCTTGTACAGTATATTTGTATGTTAAATTTGCAAGTATTTTCAAGAGTTTAGGCCTCCGTAAAGAACATATCACACAAATTTATATCTGATGAAGTCCTTTAATATAGTATCCCAAAAATATTTTGTGTTCATTCTCATTGCGAAACTCAAATTTATATGCACACGCACACTAATTATGCTCAGGTAAGAATATAGAATATTCCTATTATTATTATACTCAGGTAAGTCTCAAGAATATTATGCTCAGGTAAGTTTTGAAAGTATAATATATTGAATTATAAACAATAACAATAAAAATATGAGAGCAAAAATCACTGATAAAAATTTCATTATACTGAGAACGTTTCGGACAAATACCAATCATCAGCTCATTAAAAGAATCTGACATATATCACTGAAACAAAAAATGAACGTAAATGTACAAACAGACATAAACACGGATTTAAAAGTTCAAAGAAAAAAAAAGTATGAATGTGAAAATGCAGTAAATAATACGAAACAACTAAGAACCTATGATGCTAAGAGGATATGAACTCAATTGGTTGTTAAGAGACGGCTTACATTTAAAAATAAAAAGCGATTCTAAAATTCTAAGATCCAAAACACTTGAAGCTACACGTACTACCTTAAAATGACTAGAGTGAGGAGGTATATTGCACAACTGTATGAATACACTAGTGAGGCCTGCATGGTAGAAGTAAGTTTGTCTTTATAATTGAAAAAAGAACCAATTGTAAATTTGTTTCTTAATATAATATGAAATTTTATGCCTGTAAAATGTCTAGAAAGTAGGGCAAGTAGTTCAGTTTTGATTTTTTCAGAATACGGTCCAAAATATGATAAACACAAATAAATTGGTTGAGAAGTTGGTTCTTGAATGACCGAACTTGGTTCGACATTATCATTTTGAAACTTGTTTGCTAAAAACTTTCCAATTTGGTGCTCAACAAACGAAGATCTAAAACCATAGTGGCGGAAAAATTCTATCAAAAAAGAGAATTCTAAATGAAGGACGCTAAAATTAGAACAAATTTTGTTAGCACGAGCAAGCAAAGTTTTAATGCAATTCAGTTTAAAATTAAAAGTGCAATAACTATGGAAACTCATTCCTAGGCCAGAAAAAGTATTTTTTCGGTACACCGACACTTCAAATTTATTCTCTCGTTTAGTCACTAAACAATCCAGGAAAGGTAATTTATTATGCTCTTCACATTCCATAGTGAATTTTATATTTTTATGCTGACGATTAAAAAAAATTGTTTCAAACTAATTTTGCTTCGATCAAATGTTGTAACTGATACTGATGCTTGCAATGATGTTCGCAATTAGCCTCGTACCCGAGAAGAAACGCACAATTTCCCTCAAAAATTTGCTTTTAAATTCACTCTAAGAATAATTGTCCCATATAGCTACTATTTTAAAAAATTTCATATCCCGAATGATAAAATTGAATGCTCTAACGATAAAGAAAAACAGCAAAATGACTCGAATGATGCCTCAAACTTAACAGTTCTCTCAAGTAATAATGTTTCAAGTAACGTGCTGAACCATTGCTCACCTACTGATGACCAATCCTTTTTTTCTCTTTACCTCTGATCATTATACAGGGTTTTTAAAATGTGGGTCCTAAAAGAATATTTAATAATTTCCTAAATTTCGGATGGATTTATAAAAAACAAAATTTTCGAGAAATACTTAGGATAATCAATTTCATTTCTATTATATTTGAAACAACATTTTTCGTGTATTGCTACCTTGAACGCGAACAAGAATATTGGTACGATTTTCTCAGCTGTTCATTACATCGCTGATGAGATCTTGTCTAATTCTGTGGATTTCTACCTTGAGTTGGTGTAGATTTGTAGGTTTATTACGGTAGACTTTTCATTTACAGAGTTCACCGCGGAAAGCTTACAAATCTGAAACAACTCAACGCTCCAATCGAAGTATAAATCCAGTGAATTGGACTACATCTCACCAACGACGTAATAGTCAGCCTGCGCAATCGTGGCGAATATTGGCAGCGCTCAGGAGGGCATACGTGAAGCATATTGTAATCAAACAGTAATCAAAATAGAGCTAGTGTTGTACAAGATTGCATATATGCTTTAATTTTTAAATCCATCTAAAATTATAGGAGATATTGAAGACTCTTTTACGACCCATGTTTACAAATTATCCAATGCAATACGTACAAAAAATAGGTTCTCATTTCAATATAATGCTAATACTGGATATGATATGTTCTTCTCATTTCGAAATAAACGCTAGCCAACCACTTACAAGAGAGCAGTATTATCAGCAGGAAAAAAAATTCTCAAGATTTTAATTGAAATTCGCTGAAAAATCTATCACCCGACCGCATGCCTAACCTTCACAAGAAAAATGGAAATGACAAAAGCACCCCTCATTTCTCTGTCTATCTCTCTACAGAAATCGCCACGATCAGCGCATCCATAGCCAGGAAAATGGAAATTCTGCGAAACTTTTGTCCTCGTCTAGACCTCCTAACAATGATCCAACTTGAACGAAAAATGTCTCAAACCCTATTTGTACACGCGTCAGCATCACCCTGGCTGAATTGAAATGATCACTGAAAATAGAGCAGTTTCCCACCAAAGCCGATGGACACTGCATCTTTCACGCAATACCACACCACGATAAACTTCAAAAAAGAACTACAATTCTTTAAAGACCGTTATCAATACTCTTATTTTGAACAAAAATCATTTCTCTATGATAAACAATACGGCTTTCGCTGTAAAAAATCAACAACACAGGCAATATTAAATCATTTACAATTCCTTTATTCTAATATAGATAACGGAAAGACTGTCTTCTCTGTATTTCTTGACTTTCGAAAGGCATTCGATTGTGTGGACCATAACATATTACTCTCGAAACTTCATTGTTATGGCATTCGTGGGGTTGCCCATGATTGGTTCAGATCATACCTAACAAATCGGAAGCAATACGTTGTCATTGACAACGCAAAATCGGACCCACAAAAAATTAGCCATGGAGTTCCACAAGGATCTGTTCTTGGGCCTCTCCTTTTTCTGATTTTTATCAATGATATTATTAAATTTACATCATTTTTCAAATTCATACTTTTTGCCGATGACAGTACGCTTTCTGCGGTCCTTCCGAACGAAAATCCCACTACGATTGCGGAGAGTATAAATAATGAACTCCATAAGGTTTCACTGTGGCTTAAAGCTAATAAAATAAGCCTCAATATCGATAAAACAAATTATATTACGTTCTCATACAAGAAAAATATATCTCTACCATCCATTAAAATTGGCGAAGGTGAAATCAAAGAAACCAACTCATGTAAATTTCTGGGCATCATAATAGATAAACATCTGACCTTCAAAGAGCACATCACTCATATTAGTTCTAAATTATCAAAATCCATCGGAATCCTGAATAAAGTTAAAAATTTCCTGCCTGAAACAGCCTTACTAATGCTTTATCGAACGCTCATTTCACCATACCTGCAATACGGAATAGAAGCATGGCATGGAACTGATAAAAATAAAACTAATATAATTTTTACTCGGCAAAAAAGAGCCATCAGAGCGGTAAAGAACCTAGAATATAATGCTCACACAAATGATTCATTCAAAAATTTACAAATACTTAAACTCTCGGATCTCTACAAAATCTCCATCTGCAATTTCATCTACAAAACATTAGCTAATGATGGCAACAATAGCCTTCAACAGTTATTAACTGCGCAAACTGGTCATCACGACCATTTAACACGAAATAAAAGTAAATTCATGCTTCCTTATTATTCAAAGGCCCGCTCGCAACATAGTATACTATTCGTTGGAACTAAAACCTGGAACTCAATACCTGCGGAGATCCGTGAAAGTAATTCTTACAAGGTATTTAAAAGAAATCTTGAGTCTCACTTCTTATCAGAATACTAGTCGTGTAAGATCACCAAGTCAAATCCTGCCTCCTACATGTCTGGTCCTAATAATGCAATTTGCCATGAGTAATATCGCCGATTTTCAGTCTGCTCCCAAATCGTTATCGAATATACTGTTAAATATTGTCCATATGACCTATATTGTAAAATTAAACATCAATATCGAGTTCATTATCCTGTTGATCAGTCTAATGCGAAACTAGGCTAAGTGAATTAGGTTAAACATTATTGTACGCCCTAGAATAATGTAATGGTAGGATGCCCTAGAAGTCGCTGAACTTATTCGGGCCCACAGGTAGCTATACTCAACTCTGACCATTGTATTAGACTTAAGAAACATTCTACCTCTGTATCTCCTGTGGTAAATAAATTGTTTAAATTGTTTAAATTGTTTAAACAAACAAAAACACATTCGCTAATTTTGTTGACAAAATCAGAGGCGACCTTCCCATGTGAATAAATACTGATGACAAACATTTTGACCATATTGTGTGAAACCTCATACCACAAATCTTATCAAATGCGACAGGCAAAATAATTCTCATCTTCGATGGAAAAGAACTTGGCTGGAAGACGATAGTCGACCCTTCAATCAGTTGATCAGCAAACAACCCTCTATTAATGCTCCATCGAAAAAAATTCACTATAATGCCCCTAGTGCGCAAGGCAGAAATCAGACTGGTTTACATCATCTTAATGACAAACTTTTGTTGCCAGCTAAATAAAAGACTTTCAAGTATAACAGCCGCTACACCTAACAACCTGGGCAACACTGACACTGGCAACATCAATGATTTCACGATGCGGTCCCAATGAAAAAGCAACTTCGATGCCTCTGATAAACGCAATAATAAAGTAGCAGCCATAATAAAAAGAACGGAAACAACAACAACCTAAATCAGTACAGTATTTAGGAAATAAATAATGAATCGTAATGAGAGCATTTTCAAACTAAGATTAGGTCATAATGCATAAATGAGATACAATGCTACAAGATTTAACATAACAGTTTACAAAAAATTTAAGATGAACCGAAACAAGAGAATTCAGGCCTGGACCAAAGTTAAGGAACGCTGCTGTGAATAAGAGGTTTTATACAAAATAGCAAGGAAATTTAAAATATTGTAAACATCCCAAAATGACTTAATGACTTCCCTGAGACCCAATGACTGAATAAATGTCTTGCAAAAAATGACAGTTATCTTCTCCCAGTCTTCTTTCAGTAAATTTCTAAAATTATATTGATTTTATGGGTTTCTTTTCTAAGCCCTCCATCCAAAATGTTCTATGCATTTCGTATAGGATTGAGGTAGGTATTCTGGGTTGGCAGTTCATCAGGGCAATTCTTCTGCAAAATAGACAATTCTTCTTACTATCCTTGCGGCAAGGTGCATTGTCCTGCATGAAAATGGGGAATTCACAAAGGCCAAGGCGTAAGTTTAGTACGACATGCGACTGAAGAAGCCGTTGGCAAATCTTAGCATTGATTTTGTAATGCGCACGAATAATGGCGCCAACTCCTGCAGAGGAAATCATTACATACACAATCACACTTCCTTCACCAAACGTGACTGTTTTCTTAACACAATGAGGAGACAGTGTTTCACCTGTTTTTCGTCGTACGTAGACGTTGCCGTCAGAACCGAACAGTTTAAACTTGGATTCGGAACTGAAATGAATTGCATCCCATTATGCGTCAGTCCAAACAACATGTTCTCTCGCTAACTCCAGACGTACCTTTTGGTTTCACTTTGAAACGAGAGGCTTCGAAGCTAGGACCCGGGCATCCAATCCCGCATTTTGTAACCTGCAAGAAATTTTTTACTTGAGATGTTATTCTTGAGATGTCTTTTCACTAAATTTACTGAAAATTAATGAAACAATTTCAAAACGATCCTTTGCAGACGTTCTAACAATTATGCGATCTTCCCTCTGAGAGAGTTTTGGAGGTATACCAGTTGTTGGTTTTCGATCTAGCGTTTTATTTCGTGTTATACCCGTTTATTACAAGATGAACGGCACTTCTAGATCTACGGACAATAACAGCACTTTAATTTTAATAATAATAAGTTCTTTTTCTACAAAAGAAAGTCTTTCGTATGTTGAAGTCGCGATATTGCTTGAAACTAGTTAGAAAGATGTATGAATGTCTTTTTTTAATTTTTAAATGCTCTATTAAGTGTTTTAAAAACAAAATTAAGAAAAATTTTAAACAATTTATAGCATCGTACCTTAGCTTTTGTCCAGGTTTGAATTCCCCCGTTGCTGTTTATTTTAAATTTCTAGGATAACTATTGTGTAAAATCTTGTAACTTTATATCTGATTTATGGAATTACGACCTTATCTATACAAGATGAAAAGTCCAATATGATTCATTCATTCTTTTCTCTGTAATATACTGATTTATGTAGGTGTTATTTCCATTCCTTATATTATGACCGTTACTGTTTAGATAAAACCAAAATAAAACACCTTGATACTCATAGCCTACATGTTAAATTGGATGACATCGGCCGCTGAAGAAATTGATATTTCATGCGTTTCCAAATCATGGTTGGATTCACGAACTCTAAGTTCGTTTTTTAATATTCCCGATTCCTTTTGTACCGCCATGATGGCTTTAAAAGTAACTGAGGTAGTAGATCTTGTAATTTCGTGAAAGAAATTTATCCATCATCTTTACTTCTAGCAAATGTAGTTTGCAAGAATACAGAAATGATTTGGGCGAAAGTACGTTTAATTAAATATAAATCCATTATCATCGGCAACCTTTACAGGCCCCCATCGGCCTTTCAAGTCTAACATTAGAATTTAAGGGAGAAAACTTTCAAGTAAACTCTAGCGACAAAAATACAGCCTTTGTCTTTGTAGAGTCTAACGTTAACTCAACGAATTAAGGCAATCACTTAAGCAAATTATTGTACAATCTAACCCTATCCTGAATGGACAACGAACCAACTCGACTAACAAGAGTCTCTATAATTGTTCTCGATCTAGTAATCACAAATAATCCTACTGCAATACTCAGTAAAGCAATATCACCTCCTATTTCCGACCACCATTCAATATGATGTCAAATTGATATTGCAAAGGAGAGAAGGAATTTTAATTTATGACATCGTTTGAAAAGTCACGACTGAGCGGAAGTTTTTCATGAAAAACTACTAAAAAGATCCACCGAATTTTGAAACGTGATGAAAACTAATGATGTAGACTTACCAGTTTCATTCTTTAGTGAAAATTTTACAGCTGCTCTCAATGAAAGTGCACCTTACATCAACACAAAACTAAGCCAAAATGCGCTGTTTGGATTACAGACGAAATTAAGGGCTAAAGAGGAAAAAGAAAACTTACTTGCGTGAGTACAAAATAAAATAGATCAAGCTACTTTATACAGCAGATAAAAGGAGCATGAAAAGATTATTCGGAAGATAATCACCGAAGCAAAACCACTTGCACCAAGAACTATAAACGAAAAAAAAATAATCACAATATCTCAAATATCCCAATATAAAAATTTCAACGGCGGAAGTAATTTTGAAATCCCCTTGGAAACAGACACTGATTTCAACACATACTTTTCTAAAGTAGGTGCTTAGGTTTTCAAAGAAATACGTAAAACCGACCCAAATCAATGATAAGTTGAAAACCCATGCCTTACTGCATCTGCACGTGGTAGTATTAGGTGGAGACCACGTCTTGTCAACTTACCAGAGTCACGAACAATTTCAAGCTCTGTAAAAATACAAAGAAGTCATACATAATGGTATTGGTATTCAATATGTAAAAGACAGCTCTCCAGTTATAGAACAAATGATTCGTTTGGTAGTTAATACATAACTATCAGGTCGGGTAATCAATAAGTTACCCGACCAACAGAAGCATTCCATAATTAGAACGTTCCATCAAACTACGGGCCCATATGTTTTTTACCTGTCATGTCCAAAATATAAAAAAAGTGATAACATATCGACTGTCATCACACTTGGACAAATCAGATTAGCTTCATCGAAATTAATATGCCTAAAGGAGGAACTCTATCACTCAAAATGCTTTACTTAACATCACAAAAAAAATACAGTGGAATCGATCAAAAAAATGCAACACTCTTGCTGCTGCTCGATCTCTCCAAAGCGTTCTATAGCGTCGAACATGAGCGACTCTTACGAAAAATATTGAAATTAGAAGTAGAGAAATTTCTTAAGAGAAATTATTCTTACTGCCGTTCTGTAAATAATTTGCCATCTTCAAAAATGTAAAAAAAAGTTAGCAATCAGCCAAGTCTTAAAATATTCTTATCAATGTTCTGATACGTTGAATTTCCTCTTTTTTTAATTTTTAAAGCGCGGTATTCCTCAAGTCATATACTCGATGTTAACGCACGAGTGTAACCGAGAAGAGGAATAACGCTCTTATGTGTGTAGGTATCATTAGGCGGTGTCGAAAAGTCATTACCTTAATTCTAAAAGCATCTTTGCTTACCGCCCAATCTTCACAGCTTAACTCTTTTGTAGCTTTACCCTGGCAAATATTTTTGTCTTGAGTTCAAATTGTTTCAAGCAATGTAATTTTACTACGGAAAACTCTAAATCAAGTTTTCATTTAGTCACATCACTGCTTAATCCTGATAATTTCTATATGCCTGTACTTTATGTTAAAAGACCTTTCCCCTCTCAAAAATTTTCTTTAAAATGAAACTATAGAAGTGGTGCTGAATTGTGTTTTGAAACAAAAATGCTATCATTGGTTTTAATATAAAGTCGTTCAAGTCGTTGCTGAAATAATTTTCTATTTTTGATGATAAGTTTTATCAGCATTAAAACGGATTGGACATGCGTCTAGCTAGTGGAGCCACCTTAGCTAATATATTCTGTTTTTTTTACAGACAACAACGAGCAACAATGGCTCAAAAATTGCTCCAAAGATTCTTGTAAATTTTCTCAGACTGCCTTTCGCTTCCACGCCATGAGCGCAGTCTTCTTGTAAAACAAATGTACTTCAATGTTTTTGCCTCCGTTTCCGAACTTGTCTATCTTCGCATTATAGAGTCACTTTGTTCTGTAATGAAAACCTTAGTTAAGAGATAATGGAAGTCCGCTCCTTCATAAAACGTTAAGTACGTTTATTCAATTTTGTGTTTCTTTCGTAGGAATAAAATTTGTGTAATATTTAATTTTTACCATGTTCCAGATTACTTCTTTCGTTGATGAATGCTCTTTGAATCGTAATGTTCAATTTTAACAATTCATCATCTTTAAAAAGAACAATATTTGCATTCACATCCTTGTTGCTTACTTCATCATTCAATGTTAAAAGACTGATGTTATATTATGACGTTAGACTCTAGTTGAAGTCGATCTCTAGAACTTCGCACCAGCATCGATTTTGCAGTAACGCGGGTCAAAACTAGGAAGGGAAAGTTTTTAGAGAAGATAACTTTCGCAGAACGAATACACTAACAGTGAGAGGCTTCAAATAAAGCATTAAACTCGGACCGACCATGCTGGGAGCCATGCTTTATTCTGAAATGACGTGACAACTGAGAACACATGGAATAACCGTAACGAATTGATACGATTGTCCCATAACACAGTCTATATATAGTTTTGGTAGAATTTGACATGTGTTGAAAATTTATCACTTTTGGCTGGTTTTGCCAATTCAAAATAGAAGAGTACAAAAACATACCACATTCACAGTTTGATGCGTTTAAAAATGACTTTGACTCTAACAAGTGGATCTCGTTGATGAATGAGTTTGAATGAGTAAATAATGGCCGTAGATATCTCCTGAAGGCAGGTATCTACTGTAAACCTGAAGTAATCCCCAGAGTAACTTAGAAGCTCACGTGTACCATGAACCTAAGCCATCATTTCTTAGCGGTAAATCCATTGAAAGAATACCAGCTCATTCAAACGTTAGAGAATAACTACATTCAGAAAAACTTTGACTTTTCAAATCTCATATGTTCATTAAACCTCTAAAACGTAATTCTTCAGACGGATGTTCATCAGGAACTTGAAAACGAAGAACACAGCACGTAGTGAAATCATTTTAATTTTACTTCTTTCTTTACGCACCTAATCTATAAAAGTGAAGAAACTAAAAACTAGTAGTCCTATTTTCTTAAACGTTTCGGAGTCCAGCTCCATCATCAGTAAGTCATATCTGAAATTTACAATGAGAATGGTTAAAAATGCAATGATATTTACAAGTTTTTTTTTATCTCATACCCTACAAGTAATTAAACTAAATATAAATTTGCAAAGGGAACGAACTGGTGGCATTATTAAGGACCGGTTTGTCTTTTGCTATGTACAAAGATTCTAAAATTCTCAAATCCAAATCATTAGAAGCAGAACATAAAATTTTGAAATCATCTTCAGACACACGGGCACTGCACTGCTCCGCATGAAGGCGGACAGAAGAATGACCGGGCTGCGCAAGTCGATTCCCCGTTCTAAAGCTCACACCACGATGCTGGGCAATCCTCACGTAAAATGGCAATGTCGTCATTCCGACATAGCCCGATGTACATTGTACACAACTAAACTTGTACACAAGGGACGCCCGCATTCGCTTAGGTATAACATCTTTGTAACGAAAAAACGAACCAATTTTATGAGAATTAACAAATATAAGGCGAAGATGTGCTGCCGAAAAATAGCGTTTGAAGAGCACTTCCAGTTCTCGTGACATTTTATCAGAAAAGCAACCCAAGTAAGGAAAAACGCAATAAAGAGGTTCTAATGGATCAGCGGTGGAAATGGAATCTAAATATTTCTTGTCTAAAAATCTTCTGATATGACTGTTGACAATAGCCGAGGGATAACCATTATTTGAGAAGAAAGACTGCAGCTTAGTAAATTCGACATGCAGGTCATTAAAATTTGAACAGATATTGTATGCGCGGTGTAATAAGGTTTTAATTGCATTAATTTTGAATTTGTAACTACAGAAGCTAAAAAAACTCAAGCCCAGACCAGTAAATGTTTCTTTACGATAAACTGATGACTTGAAACTATTATCCATTTTAGTGATCTTAGAATCCAAAAAAGCCAAACTATTATATCTCTCCACTTCACTGGTAAATTTAATAGCGGGATGTTTAGAATTCAAGTACTTAAGAAATAAAGGAACATGGCTAGGGTCACGGAACAAAAGAAAAGTGTCGTCTACATAACGTCGATAAAAGTGAGGTTTAAAATGCAAAGGGCAATCTCTGAGCCATATCTCCTCCCAGTAGCACATGAAAATGTTTGCAAACGTTGGTCCCAAGGGGAGTCCCATACCCAACCCCTCAACCTGCTTGTACAATTTTCCGGCAAAAATAAAAATCGAATTCATCACAGACAGTTCCAGCAGAGTCTTAAAGTAATTTTTACCTAGTCCTAAAATTACATCACTAGACTTTTGGAACAAGGCATTTAGAATAATATTGATGGTTTCAGCCAATGGTATATTAGTGAATAAATTTTCCACGTCAAATGAGGCCATAACGTATTTATCAGAGTTTTGAATAGAAGTAATGTCCTTTACAAAATGAGACGAATTTTCAAGCGTATAGTTATTTTTCGTTAGAGGATTCAACACAGGGACTAAAAATTTCGCCAAATTGAAACTAGGAGTATTACATGCAGCGAAGATTGGCCGAAACTGAAATTTAGAAACAAAATCAGGTTTGTGTATCTTTGGTAGACCATACAAAATTCCGGGAGAAGAACCAGACACGTAGAGCTTAGAATAAACCTCACTCGACAAAACCTTAATATTTTTCAATTTTCGCAAAAAATTATTTATTTTATCTTCGATTTGAATGACCGTTTTTTCCCAGGGGTCTGATATAATTTGAAATTTAGACTCATCAGAAACTAATGTCTCCATTTTAGACTTGTAAATGTTCGTGTCGAGAATGACAATTCCCCGGCCCTTATCAGGCTTGCAAATCAGAATAGATTTATTTCGGCCTAATTCCCTGAGAGCAACGAAATCCCGCTTCTCGCTTCAACGAGTTGAATCAAAAGAATTGTTCAGTGAAGTACTTGACAGCGAAGGTGGCGTCCGCAAGTGCTGAGGTCGGGGCTTTTTTCTCGTGCTTTGATGCTTTTTGCATTCGTGGTTTTCGACGGTCGCAGGACGAGTCTTTCAAGAGAACCACTCTTGAGACGCACAGGAGGAAGCTCGAGAGCCTTGGTGTTAATGGTGATATTTGCCCTTGTGATCCGGACCAAGTGATTTTCAACTACAGTGCAATAACCTTACCTTCACGTACAAAGTTCTTATTAGCTTTTGGTTTAGACTTCTGTGTACCTGTTTTTAAGTTAGACTTTTACAAATATTTTTTATCATTTGAGAAATTGGTTAACGCTAGTAAGAAGTTATATAGATTGCTCAGACCGTTCAGGCTTTCTGCAGGAGCTACGAGCATTAGCATTTCGTAGTTTCCATAATTTTAAGCCTCACAAGATTTTCTCAGCAATATTTGAGAAGCGGGATTTCGTTGCTCTCAGGGAATTAGGCCGAAATAAATCTATTCTGATTTGCAAGCCTGATAAGGGCCGGGGAATTGTCATTCTCGACACGAACATTTACAAGTCTAAAATGGAGACATTAGTTTCTGATGAGTCTAAATTTCAAATTATATCAGACCCCTGGGAAAAAACGGTCATTCAAATCGAAGATAAAATAAATAATTTTTTGCGAAAATTGAAAAATATTAAGGTTTTGTCGAGTGAGGTTTATTCTAAGCTCTACGTGTCTGGTTCTTCTCCCGGAATTTTGTATGGTCTACCAAAGATACACAAACCTGATTTTGTTTCTAAATTTCAGTTTCGGCCAATCTTCGCTGCATGTAATACTCCTAGTTTCAATTTGGCGAAATTTTTAGTCCCTGTGTTGAATCCTCTAACGAAAAATAACTATACGCTTGAAAATTCGTCTCATTTTGTAAAGGACATTACTTCTATTCAAAACTCTGATAAATACGTTATGGCCTCATTTGACGTGGAAAATTTATTCACTAATATACCATTGGCTGAAACCATCAATATTATTCTAAATGCCTTGTTCCAAAAGTCTAGTGATGTAATTTTAGGACTAGGTAAAAATTACTTTAAGACTCTGCTGGAACTGTCTGTGATGAATTCGATTTTTATTTTTGCCGGAAAATTGTACAAGCAGGTTGAGGGGTTGGGTATGGGACTCCCCTTGGGACCAACGTTTGCAAACATTTTCATGTGCTACTGGGAGGAGATATGGCTCAGAGATTGCCCTTTGCATTTTAAACCTCACTTTTATCGACGTTATGTAGACGACACTTTTCTTTTGTTCCGTGACCCTAGCCATGTTCCTTTATTTCTTAAGTACTTGAATTCTAAACATCCCGCTATTAAATTTACCAGTGAAGTGGAGAGATATAATAGTTTGGCTTTTTTGGATTCTAAGATCACTAAAATGGATAATAGTTTCAAGTCATCAGTTTATCGTAAAGAAACATTTACTGGTCTGGGCTTGAGTTTTTTTAGCTTCTGTAGTTACAAATTCAAAATTAATGCAATTAAAACCTTATTACACCGCGCATACAATATCTGTTCAAATTTTAATGACCTGCATGTCGAATTTACTAAGCTGCAGTCTTTCTTCTCAAATAATGGTTATCCCTCGGCTATTGTCAACAGTCATATCAGAAGATTTTTAGGCAAGAAATATTTAGATTCCATTTCCACCGCTGATCCATTAGAACCTCTTTATTGCGTTTTTCCTTACTTGGGTTGCTTTTCTGATAAAATGTCACGAGAACTGGAAGTGCTCTTCAAACGCTATTTTTCGGCAGCACATCTTCGCCTTATATTTGTTAATTCTCATAAAATTGGTTCGTTTTTTCGTTACAAAGATGTTATACCTAAGCGAATGCGGGCGTCCCTTGTTTACAAGTTTAGTTGTGTACAATGTACATCGGGCTATGTCGGAATGACGACATTGCCATTTTACGTGAGGATTGCCCAGCATCGTGGTGTGAGCTTTAGAACGGGGAATCGACTTGCGCAGCCCGGTCATTCTTCTGTCCGCCTTCATGCGGAGCAGTGCAGTGCCCGTGTGTCTGAAGATGATTTCAAAATTTTATGTTCTGCTTCTAATGATTTGGATTTGAGAATTTTAGAATCTTTGTACATAGCAAAAGACAAACCGGTCCTTAATAATGCCACCAGTTCGTTCCCTTTGCAAATTTATATTTAGTTTAATTACTTGTAGGGTATGAGATAAAAAAAACTTGTAAATATCATTGCATTTTTAACCATTCTCATTGTAAATTTCAGATATGACTTACTGATGATGGAGCTGGACTCCGAAACGTTTAAGAAAATAGGACTACTAGTTTTTAGTTTCTTCACTTTTATAGATTAGGTGCGTAAAGAAAGAAGTAAAATTAAAATGATTTCACTACGTGCTGTGTTCTTCGTTTTCAAGTTCCTGATGAACCTCTAAAACGGTATCATGCATTACGTTCCAGTTACACACCAGATGTTCTATAGCCCGAGACTAATTGTCGTAAGATGAGATAGAAAAATATCTCCATTACTCGAGTGTATTCTCACATTTAATAATTTCTTCGACAAAACATCGAAGAGTGCATTCAAGTTTATCGAAGAATTGCTCGAATGTTAATACGCGTTAGCAAGGTGCTAAGTCTTTCAATTAATGCTTTCGTTCAGGCAAAATGACATAACGAATTCATTATTTTTCTTCGTCAGCTGTTTCGACGCTTTTAAGTTACAATAACCTTCTATAAATTCTGAAATTCAAGAACTTATGCCGTGTGTGGAAATCAAAAGATTCTGGAACTTTGCAGAACGCGCATTTTTTCTTGATTATTCGGAAATTTCCGCGAACACATGTCTGCAAGCGAGTCGTCGCAATGTTACAGGTATCACAGAGCAATAGGCACGTCTTCTCTGTCCCAGAACCGGCACACTGATGCAGGAGTCTCCAAATTAAGGCCCGCGGGCCACATCCGGCCCGCCACATGATTTCATCCGGCCCGCCAAGAAAATCCGTGTGGTGGCCTTGAAAAAATAATTATCGTACGACTGGCATCGTTGAACTAAATTGTATTTTTTTCTCATTTCTTATTCCTTCGGCCCGCATGAATGTTGGAAATATATTATGTGGCACTTACATTGAAAAGTTTGGAAGTCCCTGCACTGATGGTACAACATCGCTAATCAAGAACAAATAACATTGAATGAACGCCAATGAGCGGTGAATTTGAGAGGTGTGACAATAATTTTCGACAAGCATTGAAATTTCGTCTCAGAATTATCATTTTAATACCTTATACGAGAATGTCTCACACGAGTAATACCTCGTAAAAAAGAAATACAAAAAACAAAGTTTACAAGACGACAGCGATGTTTAATTTTTCTTGGAAAGGGAACAAAAATGACTCCAATACTAATTTACAACTTGCTGAAAATTATGGTCACGCCGTTTTTAATCATGACTTATGTACATTCATTACGTAAGCATCTGCTCTTTATTAGTGTTGTGGCACGTTCTACCATCCCAGTTTTGGAACGTAGATGGCAAATAGTTTCCTCCGCGTGTACTGACTTCGGTTGTTGTGAAACTCTGCTTAGCTCTGTCACCCTAAGCAGCGAAAATTGTGCTTTACATAAGTGATGAGTAAATATAGAACAAGTTCACACTAAAGTACTATCAACAATCGGTGCTTGAAAAAATGTTTTTCCTCGCTCTCAGAGAAATGAAAAATCTTCATATTCGATAAGTATCGCTTCGAACTTTCAAATTTTGCGACTTATAATTGGTGATAACCCAACAATAAAATAAATGGAAACTTGTTATATATAACCCAGTGCTTCATTAATGTGACCAGTGTCCACGCTGGTACAGCCCTGTAAGCTCCAGGAGTCCGATAAGACGGCTACGACCGCGTCGATACGGTCCTATTATCATTATAAGTCTCTCTGATGCCGCTCGTAAAAACGTCTACGACTAAAGTTGCAAGCGACGGCTTATATTCCGAATGACTGAACAGGCGGCCCAGTTGCAGCCTTCTCTGTCCAACTGATCGATTTCGAAGACAAGTCACTTAGCGTGATTTGCCGGACCGTATTTCTCCGAGAAATTCTAACTTTAGACGACTCGTAAATATTCAGAGGCTTCCCTGAGATTGGCCAGATAAATTCAGATGTCACGGCAGAGTTGGTGCATAGCGCTTTCCCAACTCCAGCTCCGACTGCGCCCTCAACCCAGCAACTTGCAGCAGGAGTTGCGGCGCTCCTCTAGTGCTCCGCATCATCGCCGGAAACTGGCTGGCCACATCAAAGCAACTCAAGCCACTGGAAGAAAAAGTACGGTCCACGACATGGAGTTAGGGCTGTGGAGCGGTGAAGGGAGCGAATTAACGTGCGAGGGAAGGAAACAACGTTCTCCAAGTATTCTGAATTGTGAGCACTAACGGCAGGAAAACTAATAAAACGAGTCAGGCTGATGTAAGAGTGAGATAAACTTTGGACTTGGTGAAATTGTTACGCAAATACAAGTTTATATATTTTGAAATTATACGATATGGTAACTTGTTTTCTGACGACATTCACCAGCCAACAATTGGTGAAATATTATGTAAATATGCACTCGTTAATGAATTAATTCCTTTATTCAACTGATATTTGAACACAACATAATCTGGTACGTAGAAATCTATTCATAACTGAATTATAACGCATAATACTTCACAAATTGAAAACTTATTACCTTTCCTGGTTGCAAACTTTGAGCGTTATGTTACTTTTTGCTATAGACATACATGCTCCATACTGTATTGAAAATTAATTATAAATTTCTGTACCGAATTTTGCTCGGTTTCTGCTGTGAGAGTCCATACGTGCGATATGTTGGTGACCTGGAGGAAACGCTAATATGAAATTATCGTCTTCCTAGCCATAGTTACACAGGATGTTTCATGATGGAAGTGATCACAATTCAATTATTCTCAACGGATAAAAACTGTCGATTCATATTTTAACTCTTGTTATATCATTCAATTACCAAATAGTACGTATTCTGAGGCGCTGATGCGTACCTCGGGCACTATAGTCAGTTATTATGTTATTGTCAACAACTTAATACTGTAAATCATCAATAGCTTTACGGTCCTTGTGAAAATATACTATTGAATAAATAATTATCTAAGTTAGTCTTATAGTCAACAGGTGAATTTTAACAAATAAAATTGGAATCATTTCAAACTAAGTCCTATATCTATCATAGCATTTGCCATCCCAATTATTTGTTTTAACGACGTTAATAGTGTTAGCATTAATTTCGCCAGTAAAATTGAGGTCATCCAGAGCCAAGTTTCATTCACAAAATTATGTTATTGAAAGTAGGATCGTCTTGAGAGTTAGCATAGACCCATCTTGTTCATTTATTCCCAGATGCTGCTGTGTGCGCAGTTGTCCGTATATATGTTAGTACGTATGCCAGTGCAACGCCCTGATGAGGGATGCCGCATTGCGGATGCTCGGTCAGCAGAATCGAGATAGTTTAAATTAACGTGCGCGACTCGTAGAGCCGCATTTGGTCCGTGCTCTACCCTGTACAACATCTCTACCAGTAAACGTCGCAGTTAACCAGCGTATCTCTACCCTTTGGCCTTGACACTGGTGGCCAGAGAGTTGACGGACCCACGAAGTTATGAAGATAAATTTGAGAGGTCAAGTAGATATAGTATTCGACGAGAAACCTACAGAAGTTTGAGACGAAGAGCCAGTGGCTTCAGCACATTAACACGGCGGAGAAGATAACTGATGACTACAGAGAAATCAAGAGAACGACGGTGAGGATCGTCAGGTGACGAGAATAATTGTAACTACCAAGAAAGAAGGTCTGCGCATCACTTCTGTGACAAGAGGATCAGTTTTGCAATAACGACGATATAATATGGACAAAGGGTCCATCACTGGGCGGGAAGTCCGCGAGGCGTATCCTAACGTGTTCCGCTTTGTCCTGCGACGTGTTTCCGAAGAAAGGTTGCGGGTCCCGTATGACCTGGAGTTCTACGTCCCACTTGGTGAGGCCTACAAAATCAATCTGTCTTTGTGCAAAGAAGGCGAATTCTTCAACTTGATACTTTGCGTGAACTTCCACCGAGATCGGCAGTAGGAGTGCCGTGGCAGTCTGCAAGGTTTGCTTCATCAGTGCAAGTGTGGTTGGAATTTTTACATACGTCGCCAGTGATTCAACATCTACGGCGACGTAGTGAGAGGTGTATGTGGTACCGTGTTGCGTACTGAACAGTAATTCTTGAACAGTGTTAGTATAAAGGATTTATTGAACAGTGAGCCGTGCTGATAACGCGGATGTCGTGGGTTCGATCCCTATACTGGCCACCAGTGTCACGACCGAGGATATTGAAATTCCGGGAGAGCTTCTGAGTATACTTGGGTAGAGAGGTAACACACGACCAAATGCGGCTCTACGAGTCGCGCACGTTAATTTATACTATCTCGATTCTGCTGACCAAGCATCCGCAATGCGGCATCCCGCATCAGGGCGTTGCACTGGCATACGTACTAACATATGTACGGACAACTGCGCACACACTGCTTTATATGGCCTGATTTCCAAATTCTGTCCTCAAAATAGTTAAAGCTTTTACCAAATGCACAGTGGCATCACGTAAACTTGGTAAATAGTTCTTAAATTTCAAAATTTCAAATAATATCATTTCAGAACATTGCTTTTTTCATTCATTTATCGCCACCGCGTAGCTAATGAACTTTCACAGTTTGCGTGACTGGACAACAGAAAAATTGCAAAGAAGTTTAGCTACTTTGCTCATAACAGTATAGAACTCTGGGCAGACGCTCTTTTTTCTTCGTCAATTTTTTGTCTTTTAAGACAATGATCCAGCAGTGTTAGTACCGTAACAGTACTCTATTGTGCATTCTCAAAGTGGATGTCACGGTGACAAAATATACAATTTTGTATATTTTGTTAGATATGGTGAATTTATTAAGTGATTCTGCAAGAATTTAAAAATTTTCGGGAAAAAAAATTACATTTTGTTTTCAAGGATCCTTTCCATGTTTTGTTGGAAGTTTTTCAAGTGCCTGATGAAGTGATATAAGCAATTAAGTTAGTTAGTTGAGACACATCCTACTTATATCAATGCGTTTTCATGAACTCTAATTCAATTTTTGATTCCAAGCCAAACTACCGCGTGTATAATTCAAGAAAGCAAGTCACGTTACATGCAATGCGTTAATTTTTATGTAATGAAGACAAATTTTAATCTGATCTCCTTTGTTTATTTGTTACTAAGACTGCAATATGATTACATATAAGTTTCAAGATAAATACTCATTGATAAATAATCGTAAAAAATCGTTATCAATTCCCCTAATTACTTTATAAAACACGCCATCTTTCCATTTAGTACCATCAGTTTTCCTTCAGTATTCTTATTTGAAGAGTAACTCATTGTTTTACTCAAGCTTATAATACTAATACTTGGTTTTTGTTGCCCACGCTCCATATTCAGTCACCAATATCTTCAATGCCTCATCTGAATCTACTGCTTTGCTGCTGCATATATCAGCAAAAAATAGATTTATTTTATGGGAACTACCATTGTTTCTCATGAGTTTAGGACCTTCACTAGAAAGTCCAACGTGCACTGCCTCACGACATCATCTAGGTGTGCGCGAGCACTAAATAATCCCGTGAAACAACATAACTCTCTCACAGTTCTATTTGCAGTGGAAATCGATACCTCACCTCATTCTCCTGTAGGATACCGTAGTGAGCTGAGTTAATTCTGAAGCCGAAACTTTACGACCGCGTGATGCCACGTGAACCAAATCTTCTCTTAGTTTTATTGGCATGCCTTCATGGGTCAATGGCAATTAAACCTCGAGTGTTATTCATTGGACATTTTACTTCAAGAAGTATATTTCGTCATGCGGGCATTTTCTTCCCTGTGGAGTGCAAGCATATTGACTATGACAAGTTTTGTGTCAATGAAAACCTACTTAAAATTACGACTAGTGACGCAACGTACCTCATTTTCGATCGAAGCTCTGAAATGAGAGTACTGAGACTAATTGCTTCCACGGTTCGCACACTTAGGTTTTCAGCCCACTTTTATGTGCTCTAATATTTTTCCATCATAATTCTTTGGCTCAAGTCAAATGTTACACCTAGTAAACTATACTTTAATTTTTTGCTGTGGTTTATGTACAAGTTGAAATCTTTTCACCAATGTACTTCATACAAACATAGATCACCATATGCTATAAGTGTTAAAATAGATTTCTTATTTTTGATTTAAGTGTGGTTGCATATTCATAAACTGAAGTCATTGATTTAAGTATGAAATTTTTCAATGCACCCAAAGAAATGATATATCAAACATTTAGTTGCTGTAGTGCTCGTAGAACTTTATGAAAAATTCTGGAATGCCAACGCTTATGCATTTGGAGTCACCTTTATGTTATCAAACGACATTTCTTTTTAAATAATGTCCAGTACTTTGAATCCATGCCATACAATCGTTACTAATTAGTTTAGATTCACCATTAATTTAGATTAGATTAGCTCACTATTAGTTTTATCTTGAAAGGATGCCGCAGAACTCGGCGAGCGATCTTCTTTCGAAAGGACACTTCTAAACTGTGCTCAGTTTCTGTTCTTTATTATTTTTCTATGTCCAACGGAGAGTTATCGTAGAGTCATCACTATTTCCGAAAATATAGTCATTTTCTTCACACTAACACTTCATTGTAAGAATGTGCACTGAAGAAGAAAAATTCATCAAAGACTTATGACTTGACACACTTTGATGATCCAAAATTGCAAAACACGCAATCGAGGGACAAGAAGATAACACAGGGTACTCAACTTTTAAGGAAATCCAGCGATTAAGATAATATTACAGGGTCCCGGTATTTACGTTAATTATGTTTCAAATGTAGTTTTAACAACACAGATACAGGCGTTCGTTTAACGACGTTATTATAAGCCGAGGATGCCAACAGAGTTCAAGATATTTACAAGTCTAATATTGGCATCTATCAGAGACCCTTTGGAGGTGAAGTTGCCTCTTCTCTACCGTTACCAAGACTTTACACAAGGGACCGAAGAAACATTGCTGCTGGTGACAGAAACTCAATGACACAGTTATGTTATAAAATGAACAGAGCCTATACTAGCCGTAATTGTGTCAATTTATAATGAAATAGAGTATATATTTCTCTTTATCTACACAAGAATCGCATTACCGGGCCTCGCATCCTAGTTAGACAATTCCATACAATCAGTAGCTCATTACAAGTAGAAACGCACATTCTATCGTTTGCTCGTAGTTGAGAGTGATCGTTCTCGTCGAGCATTCGCAGGAAAAGCGAGAGAAGCTTTCTGCATGTTCTTCTTACGATATGCCAGGCAGCCCGTGGAATTTCTTCTCAAAAGCGTTCGGTACGATGTTAAGCCTGATCGCCTTGACTTATTTATGATAAACCAGGCATATAGTCTTCGTCGGCATTCCTTTCCCTAGCTCATGATTGAGTTCGGCCGTTATGCACTAAGATACATAACAGCTGTGACGCCTGGTATTGTCTCACTTCTGTCGAAGCTGTAATTTTCGCGCTAGCACTTTCTCTCGCTCCTAGTAACGAATCCTGCTATTCTTGTTACTGTATCCGCAGCTGTAGCTGCAGCTTGGAATTCTAGTAGCCATGAGTGAGTGTCAGGCAACGCAAGTGGTTTCGACTCTGTTCTATTATAGTTACCCATAATCTCAAGTATTTTCTTTGTGTTCAGTTCCATATTTGTTTTTTGGTTTTTCTGCGACCTTACCAAACAGACCTTAAGTCTGTTCTTCTGCGCCGATGGAGTGCCTGTGTATTTACTTTAGTTAGCCCTTAAGTTCCATTGTATTGTATTTCATTACTCGAACATTAGATTGATTACTTAGCTGAATGCCACAAACATTTTAAATGTAATTTTGCGTGTTGTATCGTGTTATGCAGTAACTCATGTCTATGTACTCTATTTTCGCAAAACGTAAATAAATCATGTTCTTTGCTGAAATGTATCTGTGTATTTAAGAGGCACTGCAAAGAGATTCTGCATTAGAAATTTACATCTTTAGGTAAAAAAACTTTTCCGTTCTCCTTTTTGATAACGGCTTTAGTCTAATACGACACCTCGCCTAAAAAGGGGCTTAAGGAAAAACCTCGGGAGGACAAACTATTACGCATAGTTTGTCGTAAAGGAAAACGCTGTCGCAGTTCGGCGCAGACAGAAATTACTTCTGTCGCCCTAGCGGACTAATTACGGCGTAGGCGGTACCCACACGAACCTCAGGAAGGGCAGCTGCGCGGAAAAGCTAGCGCCCCCAAAAAAAGGTAGCTGCACAGAAGACAGCCCCTTTTTCACGAACCCTCACGTCGACTGCACGACGGTATCGACATATTCTGGCGCCCGAACAGGGACCCAGAAGCTTTGTGCCACTACCAACGTTGCCTGTGATTTCTGGGTTCTATTCAACCACGCGGACACCGCATCATTAAAACAAGATAAACCTCGTCGCTCAAGCTCGAGAATACGTCGAAGCCCTCGGCCTCACTCCGACCGATGCGGAGTACAGGGAAGAATTTACCAGCCGCCTGAGGCATTTGGAAGAAGCCGCAGAACGAGCAGCGGAACGAGAAGCTGAACGAGAAGCAGCCCAACGAGACCACGAGCTCAGACTCAGGCAAACAAATAAATAACGAAGGCATCTACGGATGCTTTATTTCCAATCGAGCCTGATACATATCACCTTGTACATTGGATTTTCAAATGCCTTATATCTAACGCCAGGACGCCATGACGCTTTCCCCCGGTCAAGACCGTTACCCATTTCAGACACCTGGGTTGAGTGGGGTATTTTGCTTGAAATTTTTCTCCTATGCCCAACAGAGAAAATCACCACCTCCAGCGCCGAGTTTCGAACCCGGGTCGGCCGCACGGCGGCAGAACGTCTAGCCACATGGCTATGGCGAGCACAACTCGATGCTCAAATCGCTCCTCAAAATGCTGGAGTGAAGATACCTCCACCAGCTCCATTCGGTCCCACGAAAGAAAGGATGGACGAATTTTTGCAACACTCACACAACAGCACTGGGATTTACTGAAGTCGAAACTGTTGTCATGCTCCATAATTTGATCACACCGAAGGAACGTCAACTCATCGATACCCTGCCCGCAGCAAATCGCTTCAAGCTTTCTGAAATAAAATTGTTTCTACTAGATGCTTATAAAGTCACTTCGGCAAAACTATGCGCTAACTACTACGAATTGAAGCCAGAAGAAGGCGACAATATGTCACGTTACCTACGGCGACTAGAACAAGCTTTCGACGCTTGGTTAAAAGGATGCAGTATCGAAGCCAACTACGAAACTTTTCGTGACTTTCTTCTTGTTGACCGAGCTTATTCAAGCTTGCCTCCCTTCCTCGCTACTCAATTGCGTGACAGGGGTGGCTTCACAGTCGCAAGCCTAGGAGAACAGGGTGATAGCTTCTTACAAGCAAGACCTCATACATCGCTCCATCAGCTTTGTAAGGGTCGCACACTGACAACAACGACGGATGCGGGCCCTCCAGCACTCAAAGCATCAGTAGCACCAGAGCGACGCTCGACATTTCCTGCTGTCCGAGCCCCGAGCACCCCAGCAAAATCACCCAACTCCAGCAACAACTCTCGAGGAACGCGACCAAGAACTTCTAACACACGTGGTGGTCCCACCAGCTCAAGATCAGTCAACACTTCGCAGCGCGAGGAACAACGAGGACCTTACACAGGATTTTACTGCACTTTCCATGGTCCTAACCGATCACATTCCAGTGATGAGTGCCGCCAACTACAGAGGAGGCAAGGTGATAGCCACAGTAATGGAACAGCCCAAGTAAGCCCACCTATCTCCAGTACTACAGCTCAAGTAAACAATCTAACAACGCATGAAGAAGCAGATGAATACGACGATATTCCCCAGTCGCATGCAATCACATCGCCTCAAACAAGCTGATCGAATTGGGACAGCTGAAAACATGCTCTGGCACCGTGAACCAACAACCCGTTCAAGTACTACTCGATGGAAGAGCAACGGCGGTCTTCGTCAAGAAGCTTTCGTCCCAGCTAGCGCCATTTTGAAGAAGGAAATTACCGTTCGACTGGCCAACAATCATTCTTTCGAGGCGCCTCTTGCCCGGGTCTCTGTCGTTTGCCCCTACTACCACGGAGAGGTGACAGCCGTAGCCATGGAAGAGCTCTCCCACGATGTCATCCTCCGCCGAGTTCCCGGGACCACCTCCTTCGAAGAACAGATGACCGACTATGACGAGCAACCAGTTGCTGCAGAAGTCTCACACGTTGTCACAAGGGCAGCAGCAAAAGTGATCGAAAATCCCCCTGCAGCAACAAGCACTGTCGATATGCTGCAACACAACAAAGAAGACTTTAAGAAATTACAGCGGGAGTGTAAAACATTGCAGTTTTTATTCAAGAAAGTTGACGATGGCAAAGAAGAAACGCACAAGGATGGCAGAGTCATTGCCTATGAACTCCATGACGGCATTCTGCATCGGAAAACGTTACGAGTCGGTCAGAAAACCCATCAACTTGTAGCACCTGCAAGCGTGCGCCCACAAATCTTGGAAATGGCTCTCGACAATCCACTTGCTGGCCATTATTCCCAAAAAAAGACTCAGGCTCGACTAGAATGAGATTTATACTGGCCGTCCCTAGCAAAAGATGTGGTCCAATACTGTCATTCTTGTCATACCTGCTAGCAGGGTGCGTACAGGCATGGAGAAGCATGGAAAGTAGTTGAATTTCGAAAATAAAATTCAAGGCCTCGAAAGTAGTGGAATTTTAAAAATGGTCATTGAAAGTCATGAAATTTTAGGATTTTCGTGAAAAGAAAATTTTACTGTTGAAAATTTTCGTTCCGTTTGGTCCGCGTTGAGCGAGGCGTTGTCAGTAACCTTCGAGTGTTACTTGGGCTCTGATTGGTTGATACAGCTACGTCTTTAGTGTCCGCGATTTTGATTGGTTCTCAGGCGTCACGTGAAACCAAACGCGCTCAGTGTGACTGAAGACACGCGCTCGCTCGGACCATTGTTGACCTGTCGCCACTGTTGAACATTTTCGAGCTGAGTTTTTATCATCGGTCTTGACCATCCCGTGTGTGTGTGACTAGAGTTACGGTGCCGAGACTGAGCTGAGGAATTATCGTCATGCCAGGCAGTTGTTCTTTCAACAACTTGTGGTTGCGAGACAAAGACTTTCAACAATGGATAGCACCGCATCCCAAACTGAAAACAATGGCGGTTTGCACCGCGTGCGAGTCGGAGTTCGACATCGCCAACAATGGAATAGTCACCTTTGAAGTTCGGGTTGGCCCGAAACATGGGCTGGCTGGTGCCAAGTGTCTTTGTGGATCGCACAAAGAGAGAGAAGACCAAGTCCATGCTGAAAAACTGTCTGCAGCTGCTCAGCGATGCTAAGAGGCTACCACAGGGTGACATCGATGAGGTGATGAGCCAGTTTTCAGAGTTCTTTGATGAGGCACAGAGGAAGATCAGCACTTCCAACAGTTTTCAGCAAGACACTGATTGGCTAGATGTCTTCTGGAGCAGCCAGCTGGCCACATCCTCCCTCAAGAAACTGTGGCTGGTTGTGAAGATGCTACTGGTCCTGTCACATGGCCAGGCTTCAGTGGAAAGGGGCTTTTCTGTGAGCAAGCAGCTCATGGAAGTCAACATGGGTGAGAACACCATCGTGGCGCAGAGAGTGGTCATGGACCACATCAAACATGTAGGAGGTATCTCCAAGGTTGACATTTCCAAGAAACTCCTCTTTTCAGCTTCACAGGGCAGACAGCGCTATCAACACTACCTGGATCAAAAGAAGGAAGAGGCAGAGAAGCAGAAGAAGGGAGAGAAGAGGAAGAGAGAACTGGATGAAGTGGAGAACCTGAAGACAAAACGGAAGAGGATGGAGGAGAGTCTGCAAGCGCTGGTGGAGGATGCTGACAGCTTTGCACGGAAGGCAGAGGACAAGAATGATTTGCGCCTACTGGCAAAGTCAAATGCATTGAGGAAATCAGCCAAAGACAAGCAAGAACAACTCAAGGGGCTGAATGCGGAAATTAATGACAAACTTAATGCACTGGCAAATGCATAGCAGATGCTATTGAACTGTCCAGCATGACTGTTTGGTGTTGTGATGATCATTTACACATTTATGAAAACAAGACCTGCAAGTAATGATGAATGTTCTGTGAAGTTTATGACTGAAATACATTTATTGTGCTGCAATTTAGCTTTGTGTGACATTATTTTGGGCAGAGAGAGGTAGTGAAAATGTGATTTGGTTGGCATAAAAAGTCATGAAAAAGTAGTGGAATTTTGAACCTCAGAGCCTGTACGCACCCTGTGCTAGACGCACGCTCCATCTCGACCAAGAAAGGCACCAATCTCAACCCCACCGATCACCACTCCATTCTCCGAGACTCCGCGCTCAGTGTTGATCTAGTAGGCCCATTGCAACCAGCTTCGGTACGTGGCCACCGATACATCCTCACCATGGTGGACCAAGCAACTCAGTACGCAGACGCAGCCCCGCTCAGACATATAGATGCAGAAACGGTCGCCCAGGAGCTACTCGAAATCTGCAGCAGAGTTGGTTTCCCTCGTACGCTAACGGGCGAAAACGGCACTCAGTTCACAGCCGCAACCTTAGAAGCTTCTCTGATACTCGTAGGTATCCAGCACCGATTGACGCCATTACACCCTGCCCAATCGAACGGCATAGTCGAACGTTTCAATGGTACACTCAAAGTCATGTTGCGGAAACTAGCCGTAGAACAACCACGAGACTGGGACCTATTTCTACCTTACCTCCGTTTTGCTTATCGAGATGCTCCTCAGCAGGGCTGCCACACCTTGGGAATTTTCCCCGGATCTTGGGAATTCGGGCATAGCCTAGGGATTTAGGGAATTCGAAACAAAATCGGGGAAGATATAGGGAATTTGGGGTGTTTTTACAATTTATTTTTTGCAAACAATAAAATTGCTTTATTAACGTTTAATTTTAACATATCGGAAAAATAAGAACCAAAACGACAACAATTCTATCTAGAAATTAATCAAATTATCCGAACAAGGGGCCTGAGTCTGCTCAACGGATGCATCATGGTAGAATAATACACGTTTTAACGAGGAATGAACGAAGCGTAGTGGCGCAATTACAGCGCCTGAGGCGGCGCCGCCGGCGCGTGGCTCATTCACTCGTTATTAGAGCTAAGGTGAGGACTGTTTCTTATACTTAAGTGTGCGCCTGTGGTACTAGCATTATTAGCTAGTAGTTAAACACCATGGAACCCCCTGAAAAAAAGTGATATAGTCAAACATTCCGAGATGAATGGTTGAATGATCCAGAATTCAAAGACTGGTTACTGAAAGATGAAAATGAAAACTCTGCCAGTTGCAAGTGCTGCAATGTTATGTTCAAGAGCGCGAACAGGTCTGCACTAATGAAGTACAAGGAATCTGAAAAATAAACATAAGAAAAATTTTGAATGTGTCAAGTCGAAAGTTGACATCACACAATTTTTCAAGCAGAAAGGGCCAAATGATGATGACCAAGTGGCAAAAAGTGAGTTAATTGTTGCTAGCTTCTTTTCCGAACACAACATTCCCTTTGCACACGCAGATCACTTTCTTGATATGTGCAAACACGCTTTCCCAGATAGTAAAATTGCTGGCAAGTTAGCAATGAAAAAAAAACAAAGCTTGCTTACGTAATTCAGGATGGAATATCCTATTATGAAAAGACTGAACTTACAAAAATTTTTAAGGAACAAAAATTTTCAATTCTAATCGACGAAAGTACTGATAAATCGACTTGCCAAATTTTGGCCATCGTAGTACGTTTTTTTGACCAGCAAAAACAAGATGTGGCTGATGCGTTACTAGACACAGTAACCGTCGAAAACAGCACGGCTGAAAGTCTCTACAGAGCTGTCAAAACGTTACTGCTTGATCGTGGCATACCTCTTAGCAACATCATCGGCTTAGGCTGTGATAACTGCGCCTCAATGATGGGTGCTAATAACGGATTTCAAAAATTACTGAAAGCTGATGTCCCTACAGTTTTTGTTCTGGGCTGCGTGTGCCGCTCATTTGCTCTGTGCGCTAGTTACGCTGTCAGTGTTTTACCATCGTACCTGGAATCTCTCTTGAAAGATTTAACATCTTACTTCTCCCGCAGTGCAAAGCGGCAACGAGATTTTGCAATAATCGAAGAAGTGACTAATACAGTAACACGGAAGATGCCAAAACTTGCTCTAACAAGGTGGCTGTCAAGAGAGAAAGTGATATCCGCTATTTTGGAGCAGTACGATGCCTTGTTACTATATTTTCAAAGTGAATCAACAACAGATAAGGTTGACAATGCAAGGAAAATTTGTGGTGCCCTGAATAACCATGAAACAAAACCAATGTTTTTTTCTTCAGTATATTCTTCAAAAAATAAACATTTTGAACTTGGAATTCCAATCTGAGCATTTTCGTTTGCATGAATTGTTCTTCAGTGTATCCTCAGAGTATCGTAACATTCTCGCTTGCTTTATCAAAGAAGAAGTTCTACGAACAAAGAAGCTTACAGATATTGATGTGAAAAATGAAAGCAATTTTAAGCAAGTAGATGACATTTAATTAGGAGGCATAGCAACGAGTTACTTAGTTAACAATCCTTTCGAGAATACCTCAATCTACTTGAGACTTAAAAGCGACTGTTCCAAGGTTCTCTCAGAACTTGCATCCCAAATAAGAAAAAGTTTTGAGTTTGATGACAACAGCATTGTTGCACAACTAGGCTTGTTAAATCTAAAAGTTGCAAGCAACGTGGACCGATCGCCGACGTCCATTGCGCCTCTTGTTACTCACTTCCCCTCGCTTGTTGACGAAGCTCAGCTAAATAAGATAGACGACGAGTGGAGAAGCTTTCGCCTAATTGCAGCGGACCTACCAGTAACTGAATGCACAATTCCTCAGTATTGGAAATCATTAAGTGAAATTACAGATGGCTTGGGTAACCCTAAATTTGGCATCCTTTCGTATTTTATGACTTGTCTCACTTGCTTGCCGCATTCGTCTGCATCTGTTGAAAGAATATTTCCTCAACTTAACTGCATAAAAAACAAAACTACCAATTCCTTAAAACAGGAAACTGCAAAGACCGCCTTCTCGCTAAGCAATGTTTAGCAAGAAATAATACAACATGTGCTACGTGGGATCTGCCGAAAAATTTAGCAACTGACCTGAAAAGTGGAGCCGTCTATCTAAGATACCAAGATCGATTGAAAAGATTGAAAGAATCGATGTCTCTTGACCTTCATGCTGACATTGATGACGAAGATTGAGATTAAACCTAAAAATATATTGAAGGTAAGCATAAATTTTATATTTATCACTTTGGTAATATCTGGGGATTTTTTTACGATCTTGGAAAATTTCAGGGGTCAGTCTGGGGATTTTGGAAAAAGTTGACTGGTAGCCCTGCTCCTCAGGCCCCAACCGGGTATTCCCCCTTCGAACTCATCTACGGCCATCGCGTCCGTGGACCTTTAACCGTGCTCAAAGAATGCTGGACAGATGGAAGCTTGCAAGACGACACGAGCACTGCTCAGTATCTAATGGAAATGAAGCACCGATTGAAAGAAACATGCAAAATCGCACGCGAGAACCTAAACAGGAGCCAAGAGAAAAGCACCAAGTTCTTCAACAGACGTACCAAGATGCGAACTCTAAAGCAAGGCGATGAAGTCCTTGTATTTCTGCCCGATTCTCGAAAAAAGCTACTTATGACTTGGAAAGGTCCCTATACAGTAAAATCACGCCTCGGAACCTACACCTATACATTGGACGTGGATGGAAACAACAAAGTTTATCACATCAACCTCCTTCGCCAGTACCACGACCGGGAGCAGCAAAGTTCCGCTTCACCAAGCGAGAGCGATCGCGAGGAGGACGACAAGAGAGTAGAGGAAGCTTTTGCAGCGGTTGGCCTCGCCCTAGAACCTACCTGCGAAGAAGAAGAGCTCGATCGGAAAGAACCAGAGATACCGTCACTCGTCGGAGAAACCATTGAAAACTGCCTCATCTCCTCTACGTTGACTACAACACAACGCTCAGAACTCCAGAAAGTACTTGGAGAATATCGCGATCTCTTCACAGATACTCCCAGAAGAACCAGCACGGCAGTTCATGAAATAAAATTGAAGGATCCTTCCAGTTTTCGACTTCAACATTCGTATCCACTTCCCCTAGCGCTGGAGCCTGAACTGCAGTCAAGTTTAGAGAAGTGGTTGAGGATGAGAATCGTGACGCCATCCACAATTTCACATCACCTTACTATTGACCGTTCCTTGCCGTCCGAAAGAAAGACGGTACCCACCGATTTGGTCTAGACTGCAGGCACCTCAACAGCCAGACAGTATTCGATGCCGAGCCAATAGGAGAAACCACTGCCATTTTCACCAATTTAGCTGGCAAAACAATTTTCAGCAAAATGGATCTGACCAGTGGATATTGGCAGGTACCTCTACACCCTGAGTCCCGCCAATACACCGACTTCAAAACTAGGTCAGGCCTCTATGAATTCAACGTCATGCCTTTCGGCCTAGCAATGCTCCAGCCACTTTTTCTCGCCTTGTACGTCAAGTCACTGCAGGACTGCAAGATACCGAGGTCTACATGGACGACACCTTAATTGCCTCGACTACCCGGGAAGACCACTGCGCTGCATTGGCTAAACTGTTCGAAGCTCTTTCTCGACATGGTTAAAGCGAAGCCGTCCAAGTCCGAATTCGGATTTGACAGCCTCCAGTATTTGGGTCATCAACTGAGCAGTAATCAGATCCAGCCTCTGGAGACCCGAGTCGAAGCCTTAAAATCAGCTCTACTCCCAAAAACAAAACGGGAGTTCCGAAGTTTTCTCGGTACAGTTGGGTACTACTTACAGTACATTCCTAACTACTCTCAACTGACTTCTAAACTCCATGATTTCCAAAAGACGAACTCCCCAGAACAAATACCTTGGACTGATACAACAGAAGGCCTGTTCGAAAGTTTGAAGACAGCGTTAGTCAAGAGACCGGTCTTACAGTAACCAGACCCCAGATGTCCTTTCATTCTACGGGATGCCTCCCAAACTGGACTTGGAGCAGCTCTCCTCCAGCCAAGCAAACGAGACTTCCGTCACTACTCGCCGGTAGCATATGCTTTACGTCGACCGAGAGGAGCAGAAATGACCTGTTCTAGCATTCAAAAAGAAGCGTTAAGCATCCACTGGGCTCTACAGAAGTTTGAGGTCTATCTTTATGGACGAGAATTTGTGTTGCAGACCGACCATCGACCGTTCCTTCATTTCCAACAGGCAGACAAGTTGAACCCCCGATTGAAACGATGGGCTTTGTAGCTGAGCTAAGCTAGCTACTTAGCTGAGTGGCACAAACATTTTAAATGTAATTTCGAGTGTTGTATCGTGTTATGCAGTAACTCATGTCTATGTACGCTATTTTCGCAAAACGTAAATAAATCATGTTCTTTGATGAAATGTATCTGTGTATTTAAGAGGCACTGCAAAGAGATTCTGCAATAAAATTCACATCTTTAGGTCAAAAGTGTTTTCCTTTCTCCTTTTTGATACAGGCGTTAGTTTAATACGACACCAGCCTTTGAAGGGGCTTAAGGAACCACCTCGAGAGGATAAACTATTCCGCATAGTTTGTCGTAAAGGAAGACGCTGTCGCAGTTCGGCACAGACAGAAATTACTTCTGTTGCCCTAACGGACTGATTACGGCGCAGACAGTTGCTCGTCTTCCTAACGGTACCGCCGTAGTTCGGCACAAACAGAATTTACTTCTGTTGCCCTAGTGCACTAATTACGGCGTAGGCGGTACCCACACAAATCTCACCCTTAAGCTCCTTTCACACCGAGCGTGAAATCACGCTGCGTGTAAAAATCACACTGCGTGATTTCACGCCAAACCTAAGTGGACATAGATGATGTATACTTCTATTCACACGCGACAGGTTTTCACGCAGCGTGAAAGTTCATGCCTGATGCCGAGCGAGTGTCTTCTAAAAACGCAACGTGAAATTTCACGCAAAAGTTTAGCTTGCATTGGTGTTCAAGGCTACCTTGCACACTGTGCGTGTTTTCACGCCGCCTCGCAGTGCGGTTCAGACAGCGAGGATTGCAAGTAAAAGTAAGTAAAAGTTTTTTTATACTACAAAAGTTTTGTTATTATTATTGCCATTATTACAACCTACTTAGCAGGTTGTAAATTCTAAATACTTTACCTGAGGGTTAAAGCCAGTTTTGCAATAGCATGTACAGCATTCCTCATCTGCGTGTTGTAGTGGGTTAATTTGCCTTGGACGTATGAGAGCAATTCGTCCAAACTTTCGGCAGACATACGGAAGTAATTGAAGAATTTGGCTTCGTCTTCCCTTAATTTTGCAAATAGTGTGACAAATTCTCCTTCTTGCGGTCTTAAACTGACTATCTTATGTACCCAGCATCGTCTTCTTCTCTTCCTTTGCTGTCTTTTATACAGCAAGTATAAAAGGAGAGCTTTCTTTACTTTACTCCGAGCAGCCTTTATTACCCAGTCCACAAACACTCGTGAGCACTCTCGGAGAACAGCAATGCAACACTGATAGAATCAAGAGTAAAAAAATGCGTCGTGTGAACAATTGAGCGTGAAAGGACCTTAACGGTACCGCCGTAGTTCGGCACATACAGAAACTACTTATGTTGCCCTAGCGGATTAATTTCGGCGGAGGCGGTACCCACACGAACCTCAGGAAGGGTAGCTGCGCGGAAAAGCTAGCGCCCCCAGAAAAAGGTAGCTGCCCCTATTTCACGAACCCTCACGTCGACCGCACGACGGTATCGACAGTGAGGCGTTGGCTTCAGGGTGCTGTTCAGGGCGCCGGGTTTGCTACGGCGTTTCTGACACCGTCATAGTTTCTACGTTTGATTCATCTGATACCGCTGGACGATTTTTTTGAACCTTCCTGTTGCAAGAATGCCTTTGGAGGTTCTTGAAGAGCTCCGAAACAGAGGGACTCAACTGAGTGTCAGGCTGGACGCGAGCAGCGAGGATAGCGTGACCTCCCTGACGCTAGGCATCGCAGGTGTACGCAAGAGCCGCTCGTTGCCTTCCGTCACTCGCAGTGCGGCAGCGGTGAAGCGACTGTTACCGTGCGAGGTCGCCATACGTCAAGTCTATTAGGTTTTAACTCGGTAATTAATATCCGCAAAATTTCCAATCCTGCGTTAAATTTTTCTCAACACGTTGACGGCCTATTGGAGCATAAGAGTACCACTAAGTAAATTGTTCATTTTCGTATCGGTGTGAATGAACATCATATCAATCATTTTAACATCTTTTTTAGAAAAGTCTCAAACATACGAGGTAAGATATCATCATTCTACTGCATTTTCACACTTTTAAGAAAGATACAATTTTTTTCGAGCAATAAAGTCATTTTTTAAACTCAGCTACTTCCCACCTTACCTTTCAAGAAATGCTGTATGCCGCCATTTGGCTGCCTCGGCAGTGAACGGATTAAATTGTATTCATTGAGTGTCGACTAATGTTATTTTCTAGTGTTCGTTTTTAATTGCGTTAATAAAGCCTCGAAAGAAATAAATGTCCTTGGCATTATTGTAATAGTTTAATTGGCTTAATATTATTTGTGTTGATACTCCATAAATCGTTCACAGGCGTTTGAACGCCTGTCTCGCAACAGATGAGCGCCATGTTTAACATCTTTTGTAAATAACCTAATTCAAAAATCCGTTACTTAATTGTCGTCATAGTATTTAAGGCTGTTAGTTTGTTTCTGGCGTTCGTAAAGAAAAAGCTGTCCTGACTCCTACGTTTCACTTCCCAGCTACTCTCAGCGTAGGAATTTTTCTCAGATACATTTCAAGTTTCAAGTCTTGGTAACTAACGAATCATTCATGACCATACTATTTCAAGCCAAAAGTGTATATTTTCAGCAGCCGTAACCTTACGTTAAAGTTTGTTCAACAAAGTGCCGATCACTGTGAAGATTACTTTTGTCATTCACTACATGAGATATACTTCAGAAAGTGTTCAGTTTTGGAGGCATTTCATTTTTCAGTGAATATCCTTTATGGTAAAGATCTGAACTCGTGATATTTTTCTGGTGTTGACATAAAGAATCCAAAACAAATGTACGGAAATGGTACTAGCGCTACCGTGGTGGAACAAGTTAAGAATGGCTCGCATAGAATCTTAAACAGTTTATTTAGAAGTATTCTTCCGCTATACGGCATGTCGTAGTTCTCCAAGTCAACGGGAACGAGAAAAGAGAACAAACAACTTGCTAGCGCAAACCCACCAACACAACTGTAAGAGAAAATTATCACTAGATTAACGATCTACTAATGAACTAGGTTTATCTAATAATGAAAGTATGACAGGCTTGACAGCAGATTATACTCTGGATTTCAAACATTAACTCTTACCGAGAAACGAAACGAAGGATTAAACTTTATATTTTCCTCGCTCTTTCCGACAAGGTGAGAAGATTTAAAAAGCTATCAACATACGCAAATGCGGCAGAGGCAGCAGAAGATTAAATTGACGCTTGATTCTTCCTGAAGAAGAGTAAAAAAAATATAGTTCGTAGAAGTCAGCGAATAGAGTACTCTTCATCAATTATCAATTTCATTCATTGGGCAAATTTCGTCACATACTCACTTTATTTTATGCCGAAAAAGAGCCCTACGGCTTCTAGAGATTTTAAGAGGAAATCAGTATGAGGTGCTAGTCCAGCGTAGACATGAGATTATTAAGGTTACGAATTACCCTAATCTAATCAAGCAGTTAAATGGAATTGAGGCGCGGTTAAGGTTTAATGTTAATTGGCCTTTGGGTACGTTATGGTTCAAGATTAATTTGCCCTTGGGCACGTTAAGATTTGAGGTTAAGGTTAATACGTCATCAAGGTAAAACCTTGAAAGCCCACTGACGAGCTTTACTAGAACTTTCACACGGCTGGTCAGGAGCACGAACATGCATTACGTAAAATAATCAAAATGAAATAATAACGGCACCGTTTAAACAAAGATGTAAGTTAAAGACACAAAAAGGAACCTAAAAACAGAGGGCCACAACGGCGCTTGCTGCCGAAATCTGCCTGACTGATTTTGTTATGAAGACCATGTCCGAAGTGAGAAACGTTGACACCGAGAGGTCTCCATAGGCGTTCTAAATTTTCTCACAACCGGTAGCGGTGTTTTGTCCTTATTGCATTATCAGCCTGTAGTTAAACACCATGGGACTACCTAAAAAATGTGCTGCAGTCAAATATTCAGAGATGAATGGTTGAATGATTCCGAATTCAAACACTGGCTACAGAAAGATAAAGATGGAAACCGTGCCAGTTGTAAGTGCTGCAATATTATGTTCAAAAGTGTGAACAAGTCTGCCCTCCTGAAAGAGTAGGAATCTGAATAGCATAAAAAAGTTATGAACTTACGAAGTCGAAAGTTTACATCGCACAATTTTTTAAGCAGAAAGCGCCTAATGATGAAGACCAACGGGCACTTCCCCTCGCTTTTTCATGAAGCTCAGTTAAATAAGATGGACAACGAGTGGAGAAGTGTTCGCCTAATTGTAGCTGACCTATCGGTAAGGGAATGCACAATTCCTCATTATTGGAAATCACTTGGGGGAATGAAAGATGGCTTGGGCAACCCTAAATTTGGTATCCTATCATATTTAATGACTTGTCTCGCTTGCGCTTTTGTCTCCATCTGTTGAAAAATATTTTCTCAGCTTAACAGAATTAAAGAATATAAATAAAAATTCCTTAAAACCAAAAACTGTCAAAGACCTCTTTCTTGAAAAGCAATGTTTTAAAAGAAATGATGCAAAGCATGCCAAATGGGATCCTCAAAAAAGTTTAGTCACTGACTTAAGAATTGAGTGGAGCTGTCTATCAAAAATACGATGAGCGACTGAAAAGGTTGAAAAAAATCAAAGTCTCTTGACCTTCGTGCTGGCATTGATGATAAAAATGAAAAAAAAACTAAAAATATAATGAAGATAGTGATGTACCGATACCATTTTTTTGACCGATACCGATACCGATACCCAATTTTTGGCCGTTACCGATACCGATACTCCGATACTTGAAAATACCGATACTTTGACCGATACTACTACCGATACCGATACTTTTACAATCATCAAACCTAATAATATCCGTTGTATGTTTGTTTATGTATTTCTTCGGTGTCCGCTTCTTAAGAAACATAGGATGTCTGAGTTTGCGGTATCATGGATACCGAATTCATCAGTGTAACATTGAAAGATCGTCTGTACATGCATTGATATATTTGAAATTTCATCAGGATAGGTTAGTAGTATTGGATAGGTTGTTGTGATCGCCGTAATTTGCGCATTTTTCCTAACCATGTCGCTTTTGTGCAGTTTTCAGGCCATATTGAATAATTAAAAGACATTAAATTAAATATAGTAATTTTGAGAACAGCTGTGCCCGAAGTAATCGTTTTTGAGTAATGGTGATTTGTCACCAGAGGGGAACTCCGAGCCAAGAGAGCTTTGTGTGTTCTTGTGCATATGTGCTCGGCATAAACATTTTAAACCTACCCGACTTTCCGTTCCACGTATTGGCAACAGTGGAAAACGCATTAGTGGTGTAGGGTCTACAAGAACCGCAGTTGCTACCATGTAATGACGATCGCTAGGCCTTCGCGTCGTGAACGTGCTTTGCGGCGGTGCGAGTCACGACTTAGAATTAGGATAGCATAAGTTAGATAATGTTGACGGAATTTTTCCATGGGTCCATCCAGCTTAACGGTGACATTGTCCTTGGCATTTCCATGGGTCATGCTGCTACCTAATAATACCCTTGCCCTTGGTCCATTTGTTTGGTGTCTGTTTCTTCCATTTCTCTGTCACGCTCATAAGGATAGTTATAATGACCGTATCTATGATACGAGTTTCACCAGTGCGCAAGTATAAAAATATTTTTCATCACGGGTACTGTTAGGATGAATATACTGTATTTGTTTGTCAGCTACATCTTGTAAAATCGTTCATGAAAGGTATTGAATCCCATTTTTAGCGGGCCGTGCACACTTGCATTAAAATAAAACCATTATAACCCCTACATGAGAGTTATAATAAAATTTTTTGCTGATAAATCTAATAATATCAAAATATTGACAATAAAGTTTCCGATTATGAAAAATAAAATGCTCTTGCTATGTTAACTATATTATTCAGAAAAATAACAAAATGAAATCCATTCAATAGATATGTGTTTCTAATCGTATTGCAACGTAATGTAGACTAGCTATAATAGCAACTGGCTCCAAAAGTGGACCAGAACAATGTCTCCGAAAAAGGATTGTCATCGGAAGCGTATCCTTGTACCGGAAAAAAGAAGCAACCTTAAAATTATACAATTCCGGTACAAGGATACGCTTTTGATGGAGAAGCGAGCCTTTCTGATTAATTCTTACTAACTAACAGTTTTGTGCAGTGCACATCATCGTACGTCGGCATGACGGCACAAAATTTTTATATCAGAATGGCCGAACATCGGGGTTGAAGCTTCCGCTCGGGGAACCAATTCGCAATATTCGTACGTAATCACGCAGTAAAATGCAACGCACCGATATCCTCTGCGGACTTCAAAATCTTAGACTCGGCTTCAACTACATGTGACCTCGGAATTTTAGAGTCGCTACAAATTTTTAAACAAAAACCGGCCCTCAACAATTCTGACAGTTCCTACCCATTGCAAATTGTAAGTAGATTTTGTCGATTTTATTTTCTCTGGAACATGTTTTTTTATTTGTTTTCGTAATTTACTCTAATGACTGTATCCAACATTTTATTTTTTATTTTATTGTAGTAATAATGAATTTTACTTTTACGAACTGATGATGGAGCTGGACTCCGAAACGTATTCCTGGTAAATATGATTAAGTTCCTTGGACTTTTCCTCGTTTTTAAATTCATCAAGTTGCGATTAAAGCAATCAACAGACTCGTTCAGATGCATTCAACTATAAGATTGTTCGTAAATTTTCCAAACATCTTAACATAGAAGAAAAATACAAGATTCGTTATGAACGGCGATATACTTGCTAAATTAAAATCAATTCTTAGCTTCGGAATATTTGACGATTTACAAGCTAAATTAGAATAGAATTTTCAGCTACTTCTATATTAAATTCACAAAAACTTTCAAATGCACCTTCAACTTTATTAAATTAGGTTGGTTCTTTTAGCCTGTCACATACTTTAAGACATGGACATCGGGTCAAACTATATAGGTTTTAGTTGTAAAAGCATAATAATTTTATGTCGCTACAGGGTTCAACTATTCATGCTACATAGCTTTCAGTTATGACCGTGACTCATCGGGAATTCAAAGTAGTGAATTCAGTTAGCGGGCCTGATTAAACGCTATAATTCAACAGTTAGCTAACTAATTTACTAGGTATGAATAGGTTATTTGATTACAAGTACGCACAGCCCGTCAAAAATGACGGGATTCACTAACTTTCTTGAACAAATTTTCCAAATGTGGTGCCCAACGAATGTATCCATTTTAACAGCAACCGTGATGAAAAATATTCTTGTACTTGGGCACTGGTGAAACTCGTATCACAGATGCGGTCACTATAACTCTTCTCATGAGCGTGACAAAGAAAATGGAAGAAGCGGACTCCAAATAAACCAAGGGTGTTATTAGATAGTAGCAGGACCCGTGGAGATTCCATGGACAATGTCATCGTTAAGCTAGGCGGACCCGAGAAAAAATTCTGTCAGTATTACTTAACCTGTGCTAACCTAGCCTATCCCAATCTAAGCTAACCTATCCTAATAAAATTTCAAATATTTAAATGCATGAAAACGCCATCTTTTAATGTTACACTGAAGAATTCGGTATCCATGATACCGCAAACTCACACAACCCTTGTTGAAGCGGACACCAAATAAATATATAAATAAACACACAACGGGTATTATTAGGTTACATTCTTTTACTTTTATGATTTATGACCTTCATTTTAATGATAAAATAAGTATTATTGGAAAGTATCGGTAAAGTATCGGCCGGATTTTGCCGATACCGATACCGATACCACTAAAAATGGCCGATCTGCCGATACCGATACCGATACATCGGTACATCACTAAATGAAGATAAGCATCAATTTCATATTTATCACTGATGGTAAGACCTGGAGAATTTTATTTCGATCTGGAAAATTTTCAGGGGTCAGTATGGGGATTTTGGAAAAGACTGGTAGCCCTGTCGGTGACCCAGGTGAGTATGAGTAGTGTTTGCTACGTGATGGGAAGTGGTTGTTACCGCCGCGCGCTCTTTGTTTCGTGTGTTTTCATTTTAACTAGTTTAATTTAGACGAATGTTATTTCTGTCTCATAGTCGACAGTGGTTGTTGAAGAAATTGTGTAACCGATATCTTCTTCTTCGGGGGGATCTGGGAGGATCTTGAAAGTCGATGGATTTCTTCAGCAGAAGTCCGTGCAACCCGACAGCTTGTAGGGGTACTCAAGGGCGCAAGCAGCTCCGAATAGCAGAAAAAAGTCAGGTACACTTATAATGCTGAATCTCATGTAACCGATATCGTAGTAGAAAGTGTATTAAGTGGTCACCAGCTAATAGTCGTTGGCTAAAATTTTAACGGTTAAACTTTCAAATGAGACCAATAGTTTACGACGAGTTCACAATATTTTACATTATAGGGTTGTCTTTGTGTCTCATTAGGATTTATTCATTTCTTTAGGTGTTTATCTGACATACCATTTGTGTATGTGTGTATTTTTTTTTAATTCCCAGTGAAATACGCCAGTCTTGTCTTCATGTGTTGGAACAACCTAGTTACAACCTGGCGTTCATTTCAGTTTTTGTCACACATTTTCTAATTACGCTGAATATTTCCAATACAGTTGCATGCTAAATATATAAACAATCATGCCAAATAAGTACAGCATGGTTAATTGTAAGGGTAACTACAGTAAGGAGACTACATGTCGGGTGTTCAAGTTACCCAAGGAAGAAGCAGAGAGGCAAACATGGCTGAAAGTGCTCTCTCTTCGTCAAGATTTTGTGGTTGTTCCTAGTAAATTTTTTATCTGTGAGAAACATCGGCCACCACAGTCGACACCACGCCTAAGCCTGCGATTTACTCACCCAGCTAATCCCCCAAGTATCTTCAATGTCCCGGCTTCTTGTTTACCAACACCAAAACCAGCACCACGTAAATCCAAGCAGGAGGATGAACAGCTTTATTATTTTTTGAAGAAAGATGCCATCAATTCATTTGACTTTTCACCAGATTAAGAAATAACAAAGAAGTAGGATAACGTAATAATATCTCGATCAGCAGACAAGCTTGTGTTGGTTAGTATTTTGTCAGTGATTGTTAACAATGAATCTACCTTGTGCTTTCCACTCACCTTTTCTGCATTTAAGGATGAGATTAGTATTTCACTGACGAAAATACTAAGCCCAAAAAATGACCTGAAATTTTACTCCCAATTCTTTGAAGCTGTGCATGTCTATTACAATTATAGTTGAATGTTTAGGTAAATGTGCAGCGGTTGTCAGTAATCGATTTTTCACTTTTCGGTGCCTAAATATAGTTAATTAGATCGAAATAAACAAGTTTTCTTCTATGCTTTTTCCGTCGGAAATGAATATTTTAAGAGTTATAGCGGTATGTAAATTTTCGTCTTTGACAACGAATGCGGTCGAATAAACAGCTTCTAATCGGTTTTCGAATTTTTGTTGCGTGAATCATGGTAATAAAATCGAAATAAACTACTTTTCTTCTATACACTTTTTGCGGCAAATGAGTATTTTAAGAGTTAAAACGGTAGGTTTCATTTTTTGCGCAATTGAGCTGTTAAAGTACGTTTGAATACTTCGTAATTTATTATCAGCTCACCCCGCGGAGCTTGCGGAGCCTGAGGTCAATGTTCAGCGTGATGCAATCAAAGGAAACAGGAATTTTATTCCAAAGAATCACTAAAGGAACCCATTTAAGAACGTTTTACACGAATGACATTCTGCTCTCTGATGCGTTATTTTTGAATTATTCGACTTTGAAATTGGCTTCCGCGCGCCCCAAAGGAAGCGAGCGCGCCAACCAGAATTTCATTAAAAACGGAAGTTAACCCCCTATTACAAACAAAAAGAGGTTGGGTCGTGAGGGGTAGCCACAGTTCTTCTAGTGAGAATTATAAATAAAGGTTGAAAGCAACCCATTATGGTCATGTTAACAATTGTGTTTACAACTGCTCCATGATGGCGGCGGCCGTACCGGGTGGCGCCACCTATGAGCTGACTGTAAAGGTGACGACGTAATAATGACGACTAAAAAAAACGTCAAAAGCACCAAATACGAGAAATAGTACGCTAACTTTTTTGTGTTATTAACTGATAACAATATTTCTTATTATTTCATTAACAATTTCTAACATTCTTTTATTTCTACGAAGTTCTGGCGAAAACTTCAACACCTCATGATCCGAACTTTGCCTTTCCCGACCCAACCTGGTCGTAATCTGTGTTCCACATTTTGCGCGGGAAGGCGATTTTACGTATAACTTCAAAGCTGAATAATTCAAAAATAACGCATCAGAAAGCAGAATGTCATTCGTGTAAGACGTTCTTTAATGGGTTCCTATAGTGATTCTTTGGAATAAAATTCCCATTTCCTTTGACTGCATCACGCTGAACATTGACCGAGCCTGAACCCACTTCTAGGATCTTATAGTTAATAACACTATAAAGGTTATCACCCAAAAATAACGAGTTATAGCGGTATGTTAATTTTCGTCTTGGATGGCGGGAATGAGCTCGACCATTCGAGCGCGTCGGAAGGGAGAGTCCATTAAAGTGTTGCCATACAACGCGTTGCCAAACACTAGAGTTGCGGTAAGTTATTTACCGCCATAACTCGTAAAATACTCATTTCCGACGGAAAGTGCATAGAAGAAAACTTGTTTATTTCGATCTAATTAACTATGTTTAGGCACAGAAAAGTGAAAAATCGATTACTGATCGTCGCTTCACATATACCCATGTTTAGTGATGTTATAAACAAAGTTGTATTGCTTCTGAAGGCCAGTAACTCAGAATTAAAAGGCACGAAGCAATCCAACAAATTTCAATTTATTACTAGAAATCTGCAACTATTAACTGATGAAACCTTCTCTGTTGCTGATTACTGCTTTGCAATAAAATTATTTCCCAACTGAAGCTATGAACAATTGTGCGATCTTGTAGTACTTCCAAGCGAGCGAAAAGTATAGTCTGTTGTGTCCTATGTTGACATTGATCAAGTTCTGCGGAAAATCCATCAGAGGGTTAAGAATATTCAGCAAAGAAACGTGTTTTTGATTGTTGACTAAGCGAAAATTCGACCAACTTTTGCTTTCTCAAATCGTGTTTTGAATGGTGTAGCAAAGAATGATCCTGACTTCAAGGCAACATCAACGTTGTTGGCAATGATGAAATGCTTATACGGCGGCCCTAGCCATATGGTTTCAGCTACATCCAGTTCACCTACTTAGGCAGAGTACCAGTACCAAGTTGTGAAACAAGCAGCTGTCCATGTTGAACAGTCAGGTTGGATTGTTATAAAGTGTGCTCGTCATAGCCGTGAGGTTTCAGGACCTGCCTCCATGCGGGCAACGAGGGTTCGAATCCCGCCGCTGGATGGCGATTTTCTCTGTTGGGTATAGGGGAAAATTCCAAGCACAATACCCCACTTTCCCAGGTGTCTGAAATGGGTTCCGGTCTTGACCGGGGGAAAGCATCATGGCGTCCTGGTGTTAGTTATAAGGCATTTGAAAATTCAATGTACAAGGTGATATGTACCAAGCTTGAAATTGGAAATAAAGCATCCGTATATACCGTTGTTTGTTTGTTTGTTATAAGAACCATTACTGACAATCATAAAATTAATCAAAAGTTCTGTAAGCAGTTCAGGAGAACGTGCGATTTCCAGGTCATCCATCCTCTGGATCACACACGCGCTTGGTATCTGTTGCTTGACACTGTTGATTTGCTTAAGTGCATCCGCAACAACTGGATCACGAGAAAATCGTAGAAATTTTCTCATGATAAAAAAAACAGTTGCGTCTTTCTCTGATGTGAATGATCTGTACAAGGCGGAAAATGACAACATTTTGAATAAAACCCTTTTAACCCGTTCAACAGTTTGTCCTTCGAAACTTCACCTTCAGAATGAACAGCATGTTCTACGAATATTCAATGAAAGGGTCGTTGCCGCTCTCACACTTGAAGGCGCACGTGAGATGGTGAGTTTTATTCGATTCATTTTGAATTGGTGGAACACAGTCAATGTTAATGCTAAGGGAAGAGACGTTTGATCCAAACCGATGTGTCCTAGATTAAAATTCTGGGAGTCTAGAGGCTTTCTTGGAACAGTTCAAAGTTGCAGAGTCAGGACAGGGTGCCACTCGTGTTCAGTGCCTAACTCATGACACAAAAAAAAGCTCTTGTGCAAACCACCGAGGGCATGATTGCTGTATGCAAACATTTGTTTTCAATTGAGTTTGACTAAATTCTTCTGCGTGAGATTTAAAGTGATAGAATAGAAGGAGAATTTTCAGTCTATAGAAAGTCAACGGGGGCAAATTCCTCTATGACAACTGGTGATGTTACGACAGCTTTTAAGAAGAGGATAGCGCGATTCGCAGCATCTTTCTTGGAATCAGTAGAAGCCGCCATCTGCAATCAGAACGCACACACCTGCGTAGGCCCAATCAGCGCCGAGGATGCGTTTTCCATGGAAGAACGCATAGGTGTTTGTTTCTCTTTCGTGCCAGGAAGAGAGGTCGATAGCCTATGTGGCAGGGTGGCTGAAGAAGCAATGTGAGGTAGAATTTAATTTCTCTGACGATGAACATTTGATCAGTAGTGTAATGAGGGATTTCATTGAAGAGGTTTCGAAAGGCTCTTTGACAATCCCTCATATGTGCACTCACGAGCTGGTTAGAATGGGGTTGAGGTTTGTAAAGAAAGCCAGGACTAGAGCTTGTTGTCAGAGGCTTATGAACATTCTTTCTGTTGTAGGTAAATTTCACGACCTTCGACTATCATCTAAGAAACTATAAAAGAAGTTGTCTAATGTCCTACTGAAAGGCCTGCATAACTTATATAAAGACAACGAAACGAACGCCATCCTATATCGAACATCCCTCAAGGAAGCCCCTCTGTGCAGCTAACATCTTATCGGTAAGTTATGACTTTGAAAGGGTAGTAAAAGGAATTATTAGTTATTTTATTATTTTAAATTTTTCTGTCAATGTGTTAATATTAAGTTATGTCAACATCTATGACTTATTTAAGAATGAGGAAACATTTTATGCTAGTACATCCACTGGTTTTCGCTAGCGCATGCTGTCAGAGATGGAGCTGTGTATGACCTCTGATAGAGTAGTCCTTGGCCTTTACATTCGTTTTAGGATGCACATCATGACAGAAATTGAACACTTTCCCCAACTGAACCCGTATAGAGGGAAACAAGGCCGCGGAACTACTTTTCCCATCTCGTGGGAGTTTTTGGTTGCGTTAGGTTGTGGTGAGTTCGATTGAGTTCAGTCTGGTTGGGTTTGATTGGGTTAGTTAGGTTCTGTTAGGGTGTGTCGTGCTCTGTTGGGTTATTTTGAGTTCTGTTGTGTTCGGTTGCGTTCTGATGTGTTACGTTGGGTTCTTTAGAGTTCTGTTGGGTTCTTTTATTTTTTGTTTCTTGTAGGTTCTTTTGGGTTTGATTGGATGTGGTTGAGTTTGGCTGGGTTTAATTTGGTTCGATTGGGTTCAATTGAGTTCAATTAGGTTTAGTTGTGTTCTTTTCGCTTAGCTTATTTTTTCAGTTGAGTTATTTATTTTTAGGTTCGGTTCAGTTTAGTTCAGTTGGCTTCAGTTCGGTTGGGTTAGTTTAGTTGGGTTGGATTCGGCTGGGCTCGGTTCAGTTGAATTTGATTGGATTTGGTTCGGTTAAAATTAATTCGGCTGTGCTAGATTAGATTAGGTTGGGTTTGGTCAGGTTGGGTTTGGTCAGGTTGGGTTTGGTCAGGTTGGGTTTGGTCAGGTCAGGTTGGGTTTGGTCAGGTCAGGTTGGGTTTGGTCAGGTTGGGTTTGGTCAGGTTGGGTTTGGTCAGGTCAGGTTGGGTTTGGTCAGGTTGGGTTTGGTCAGGTTGGGTTTGGTCAGGTTGGGTTTGGTCAGGTTGGGTTTGGTCAGGTCAGGTTGGGTTTGGTCAGGTTGGGTTTGGTCAGGTTGGGTTTGGTCAGGTTGGGTTTGGTCAGGTTGGGTTTGGTCAGGTTGGGTTTGGTCAGGTTGGGTTTGGTCAGGTTGGGTTTGGTCAGGTTGGGTTTGGTCAGGTTGGGTTTGGTCAGGTTGGGTTTGGTCCTGTTGGGTTTGGTCCTGTTGGGTTTGGTCCTGTTGGGTTTGGTCAGGTTGGGTTTGGTCAGGTTGGGTTTGGTCAGGTTGGGTTTGGTCAGGTTGGGTTTGGTCAGGTTGGGTTTGGTCAGGTTGGGTTTGGTCAGGTTGGGTTTGGTCAGGTTGGGTTTGGTCAGGTTGGGTTTGGTCAGGTTGGGTTTGGTCAGGTTGGGTTTGGTCAGGTTGGGTTTGGTCAGGTTGGGTTTGGTCAGGTTGGGTTTGGTCAGGTTGGGTTTGGTCAGGTTGGGTTTGGTCAGGTTGGGTTTGGTCAGGTTGGGTTTGGTCAGGTTGGGTTTGGTCAGGTTGGGTTTGGTCAGGTTGGGTTTGGTCAGGTTGGGTTTGGTCAGGTTGGGTTTGGTCAGGTTGGGTTTGGTCAGGTTGGGTTTGGTCAGGTTGGGTTTGGTCAGGTTGGGTTTGGTCAGGTTGGGTTTGGTCAGGTTGGGTTTGGTCAGGTTGGGTTTGGTCAGGTTGGGTTTGGTCAGGTTGGGTTTGGTCAGGTTGGGTTTGGTCAGGTTGGGTTTGGTCAGGTTGGGTTTGGTCAGGTTGGGTTTGGTCAGGTTGGGTTTGGTCAGGTTGGGTTTGGTCGAGTTAAGTTAGATTTTAATAAGTTTGATGGGTTTAGTTGGAATGAATTTGATTGGGGATGGGGATTTAGTTGGGGTCCCTTGATGTTTATGCTCATTTGGAGGGTATACCAGATACGTAAGAAAACAATGAATTCTGTCCTTTCGGATGTTCTATTTTAGAGTCTACTTCATATATTTAAAAACTTATTGGAACATTAAAAGGTATACAACTTTAGCAACCACTCTGTATATTCAAGTTATCAACAAGGCGGTGGGATGGAAAAAACATGTTTTTAAGAAAACACGTATATTGGGGTTATTTTTTTTAGTTTTATTAGTTTGGGGGGCTTTTTTGTTTTTTTCAATACCTGTTTTTGTTTTAAAAAGTTGTTCACACAGCTCCAATTGCCTCCAATAAGTTGCTTCCGAACAACGGTCGGGCGCCAAGAATTGCGGAAACTACCATGCTAAAAACCATTTCAAGCACAATGGGTACGATTCAGGTATTCAGAACGATTCAATGATTCAGAATGGGTACGACTTCTGTATCACTAAGCTGCTTCGTCTTTCGTGCTCAGGTCCGGAGAACATCGTCTGGAATATTTTCTCTGTATCTTCATACCTTATATTCCTATTTCAATATTGTACTTGTGGACTTGCGGCACGTTTTGTCCCTGGCCTAATGTCCTCAGAGAAACTAGTCAACTTATTCAGTTCAAAAATGTTATTAATCTATATATATATAAATATATAATATCAGGGCTTGGATGAAACAAGGGAAGCACCTTTAAAAATCAGTAAAATATATTTTAACATGGTGTAGGTCCTCCTTTTGAGGCAATTACTGCCTGAGTTCTGTAAAGTATTTATTCATACAAATTGTGAATTGTTTCCTAAAAATTTTTAGCCCATTGTTCAGTTAAAATATCCTCCAGTTCTTTTAAAGACGATGGCATCGAAAATCGATTTCTTACTTGAATCTTTAAAGCCGATCATAAATGCTCAATGATGTTGAGGACTGGGAATTGTGGTGACCAGATGAGATACATGCTCAACTTTATTAGAATGCTTCTCGTGTCATTCTTTAACAATTATTCTAGGTATGGATTGGGGCATTATCATCTTGAAAGATGGCGTTCCCCTCCAGAAACAGTGCCTGAACCTTAGGATGAACTTCGTCGACCAAAATTCCTAAATAGTGTCGGCTGTTAATTCTTCCATGAAGGGAAATCATTTGCCCGGCGGATTTGCAAGAAATAGCACCTCAAATCATCACAGAAACTCTGCCCTGTTTTACGCCTGGGAGAAGGCAGTCAAGATTCAAGGCTTCTTTCGGCTGCCTCCAAACGTACACTTGGCCGGAGGTTGGAAATAAGGTAAACGATGATTAGTCAGAGAAAATCACATTTCTCAGCTGCTCGACGGACCAATTTTGGTGTTTTCTACACCACTCGAAACGCTTCGAAACATTTGTCCTTGGGAGTAGAGGTTTTCTAATTACAGCTCATTAGTAGAATCCAGATTTGTGCGGCTCCCGACAAACCGTTTTTGTGGAAACTGGGTTCTTTAGGTGTTCATTGAGGTCTGCAGTGATTTGAAGAGCCGTGGTCTTGTGATCCTCTCTAACCCTTCGATTTAGAATCTGACGGTCTCTCTCAGACAACTTCGACTTTCAGCCAGACCTGTGCTTTGCTGAGGACGTTTTTTCTCCTCTTTCAAAGGCAGTCATTACTTTTGAGACAGTACCTCTTGAAACGTCAAGCATTCGGGCAGTTTCTGTTACACTAGCATAGCACCTGCCATTCGAGCGCCAACAATTAGGTCACTTTGAAAGTCAGAGAGGTCGGCCATTTTTATATGGTTATAACCAAATTTTTTTTATAGATATCTGTTGAATACAGTTACTTTAAAAAAATATCAAACAGCGATCAAACAGCTACTATAAACAATGAAAAATTAAAACATGTCATTGGATTGTTTATATCATTTTCATAGATTATGATTCCGAAATGTTATAGGTGTTTCCATTATTTTGTCCAACCCCTGTGTATATTAATGTTTATATTAACACTTTGAATGCGATGTGAGCTACCAGTGGTACACGGAGAAAATTTCTGTAATGCTGCTGATCGACCAGTAGTCAAAAAATCAACTTTCAAAAATACGTAATCAAAAGTAAATGAACGCACGATCGTGTTAATGCTTGCTATTTTTAACATTATTAATGACAACTGATTTTAAAGTTGAGTTGAATTATAAACTTCAATTTTACATGCCGCAGTCAAAATTTTTATGCATATATAGATATATTTATCAATAAACATTTTTATAAATAATTTATCAATATAAATATTAATAAACACATGTATCACTACATATATTTACCAATACATTTATTAATGTACAGAGTGTTGTAAGATTATTGGTACAAACTTCGGCTACTAATAGAAAATATGGATATAGGCATTATTTGATCAATGAAAAAAGTTCGAAGAACTATTCGTTGATGAGATATTATGCGTATAAACTTTTAAGACTCCTTTTTCGCAGCACGACGGAAATTTAAAAAATTCTCATATTAAAAAAAATTGTAAAACTTTCCAGTCAACGTTAGTAACCTCTAGTTTGAACCGTAATCATTTGTCAGTTAGCATCATGACACTATACTGGTAAAATGAATCTCCTAACAAATGCAGAAATGGCTGATATGCATTTCGGCTATGGTCCTGCTGATGGTAATGCAAGACGTGCCGCAAAAATGTACCAAGAACGTTACCCCAATAGACAGGTGCCTGTTCATAGATTATTCACTGCTTTGGACTGAACATTGTGTGAGAACGGAAGTTTCAGTAAAAACAGAGTGAATGCTGGTCGCCCAAGACAGCTTGATCTGGATCATGAGAAAGGAGTGTTGGAACATTTTCGTCAAAACCCATTCGAGCCAAAGCAGCACCTATGGGAATTCAAGGTTACACTACAATGTGGCGGATATTGAATCGGAATAATTATCATACGTATCACTTCCAGCAAGTCTAGGGACTACTTCCTACAGATCATGTTCCTCGCAAACGATTCGCACAGTGGTTTTAATTTTCACGAATGGCAAACGAACAACCCTCAAGTCATCCATGAACACGAATACTAACATCGCTAGCACTGTCAATGTTTGTGCTGGTATCGTTCATAATCAAATCATTGGCCCAAACATTCGGTCAGAGCGTCTCTCTAGGAATGTGTACAAAAATTTTCTTGAAGGAGTCCTTCCAGATTTACTGACTGATATTTCATTGGATATTCGTAGATGAATGTGGTTTTAGCAAGATGAAGCTACAGCACATTTTTTGTGAATGTGAAACGTTTTCTTGACCTTCAATTTTCAAATCGATCGATTTGTCGTAATGCATCTGTGTCGTAGGCCGCTAAGCCTCCTGATCTGACTCAGATTTTTTTAGTGGGGGCGCATGAAAAGTATTGATTTAGAAACACCTGTCGAGTCGGAAGAAGATCTTGTCGCCAGAATTGCAGTCGCTACTGAAGATATTGCTGAGGTGCCTGGAGTCTTTGGCAACGTACGCAACTCCCTCCGACGAAGGTGTCGCACTTGTATTGTTGCTCATTGTAGACATTTCGAAAAATTATTGTAATGAGGTCCTCGCTACTAATAAATTATCTGTTATTAATTAATTGGTTTTTGAATTATCCTCTTTTGTATTAATAAACAGAGTGTAACTAATAATCAGCGCTGTTATTTTAAATATCAGGTTGTTTCAAAAATGAAGCGTTTTTTGTACTTGTGTCATTGATGAAATAGTGCTTATATATTTTCTATTAGTAGCCGAAGTTTGTACCAACAGTTTCACAATACCCTGAATATTTATTAATATATACGTAATATATACTAATATATACATGTATTGATGTATTGTATTGTGTTCTCCGTGGCCCAGTGGTTAAAGGATCAGCCTTGTGTGTTGGAGACGAGGGTTTGTATCCCGGCGCTGGCGCGGAGATTTTCCCCGTTGGGTATAATTATATATAAGGGAAAGCTCAAGCACAATACCCCACTCAACCCAGGTGTCGGAAATGGGTACCGGCTCTACGGGGGAACCATCATGGTGTCCTATAAATAGGGTTAGTTATAAGACCTTTGAAAAACGAATGCTTAAGATCATATGCATCAGGCTTGATTGGAAATAAAGCATCCCAAAGATGCCGATGTTTGTTTGATACATATTTGTTATAAATGTACCTATGTATAACTATTCTCAAATGGGGAAGATGACAACGCCCTAACGTTATGATTAGCAACAGAATACTTCAAAAAGTCAACAACTGAATATTTTTGGGCATAATACTGGATAAGAATTTAACTTGAAGACCATATCAATTGTAAACGCGCGAAAGTAGTCACCTCCATTGAAATTTTGAACGAAGTAAAACTCATCCTTTCAAAGGATGCAGTGAAAATGTTTTACAGCGCATTGATTCATACGTTAATCCGATAGCAGGGCATGACACTAAGAAAACTAACACTGAAAGAGCATTCCCACGATAAACTTAAACTTGAATGACCAACTTAAAATGCAACGTCCACAGGAACGATTCCGCGGAGAACCTGAAAATTCGAAAGAGTTTGAACCTTCCGATGTTCTCTGGAGAGTTTTATTTATGAAGTACTCAAAACCAACGAGAACTTTGATCTTCGACACCGAGTTAGTGCTTAAACTTACTACCATGACTACATGACGAAAAATAGATACAAACTTATAGTCCCGTATTACTCCAAAGCTTGTTCTCCAAATCGTTTTTTTGTTGCTATAGTTTCATCTTAGCATAGGCCCTGATTCAAATTCAATGCCTAACGATGTTTGCGCTGCTTCGACTTATTCAGCATTCAACAGTAGGATTAAATCTTGCATCATCAAAAAGTAGTCTTTGCAGTCACTTTGAAGTGTCCTACGGAAGAAAAGTCGAAAAATGTTTTATCGTGATTGTAAGTCACATTCCACCTACAACTGTTCAATAGAAATGAGTTTGTCCTTTTTGAATCAAGTTTTTGGCCTTTGTATGTTTTATTTTCATCGAGGTATTGTATCCTAAATCTCAAGTGATGATAACACGTGAGCAATGCTGAGGGAAAACTTATACCGAGTGGAGGAACCAAATCGTTAGCTGCCATTCTTTGGGACACATGCTATGGCCTGGAATTTTCATTCTTTTGCTTCTTCCCATTTTAGTTGCGTTCAGAAATGCAAAATTAGAGTCATTAGCAGAATTGTAATTATTGCAAGTAAAAACTAAAAGGTCAAATTTCCAAATTTTATTTTGTTAACTTCATTGGGCAATGTTTAGTCCACCCTACGCAGCCAACTTCCTACTCAGACTTTGAGCGATTCTGTGGTCTTCAAATGCTAATACGAATTTATCATTTCTAAAGCTTAAATTCTCACGCTAAAAACGACGGCGCGTCAATTTAACCAGGCTTGTCAAGAGCGAAAAAGAGAGAAGGCTAGGTTATTTGTTTTCTACGGACAATTATTTACCGAAATTTATTTAGGAAGTGTATTCGCACGTGCACCAGTCATCTCAATGACTTTAAATGATGTGTACTGTATAAGTTTGTAACATGGAAAATGGGTTTATATGATGGTTATTCAGAATAGAATGGGAAAGATTAGGTTAGAAAACCTAGGCTCTGTCTCATTCACACATAAAAATAAATATGATGAGACAGAATCTTGAAGCGACAGTTAGGATCATGTCCCTCATCGACTATTTCATACGTCTCATTTATCAAAATTTCCAGAGGGAAGACTGCCGCCCATCCATTCTCCCCCACTTGGCCGTTAGGGCTAGTTCTCTGAAAACCTAACATCAAACGTTTAACCATGGAGTCGCTCCACGCGTGCGTCACGGCGCACCATGGCGTGCGTCTGGCAGCGAAATCTATAACTTCTTACGATATATTAACGTTAAAAACACAAACGATGGGCTCAGGATATGTTTGGTCAAGAGGATGGGCTAGGTTCGCAAGTAAAGTTTGGTTTCATTTGATATAGAAAATATGAATACTGGCAACTATTTTTGAGGCGATAAAGACCGTTATCAGTATTACCATTATTATATTTAGCAATACATGCGGAGTTTACCCACCGTGGCTAAATTATGGTTTTGTTGAACCGAACTGTTGATCTGTTAGCTACAAAATATTTTTAGACTTTTTAGATATTAATGGTTGTCATTTTGCTGTCGATTTCAAGGTTAACTCAGCATATTTGGCTTTTGATCGAATTCTGAGACTTCAACTCAGTCCATCGTTTTTGACCTCGGACTGAGAAAAATGGGTGCCAATACTGAGTTGATCGTAACCTACAAACATTCACGTGAGTATTACACAAATAATTTTCAATCCTTCTGGTTCGTTTTTTTCGAGAACATTTTAGTTAGTCATTGTAGCAATGCGCGCTAAGAGGAATTTTGATCGCTTTCTAACAGGACACTTATCTTAGCTTTAGATTAAAAGGACCAATTCTATTCAACGCTATGACCAGATGTGTTCCATCATTGTAAGCGGTCACAATAAGCTTACCTGTTTTTCGTCTTCAACCTCAAATGCTTTCAATAGCGTTCATTTCAGTTTGTGTTGCGTTACCCTTGCATAGAACACAAAGGTACATCGCTTAAAGTTGCCAAATATTATTTCAATGCTCTGAAGTCGTTTTTTCGCAATTTCGTGGAATCCAGTGATAATCGATCACAGTGGAAGAATAGAGTGTCCAGTTCTTAGTGTTTTTTTTTTTCTATGGTACACAGATTGGGCATTACCTGCTCGGCCACCACCGTTGGTACCTCAGTCGGGGGTCACCTTCAGCAGCTGCCTCCATCTTTCGAAAGCGTGCGATGACGGGCATGTGTGTGTCGCTAATTTTCTGGTGTGATATCGCGGGTTTGCCAATAAACAAACCAACATCGGCATCTTTGGGATACTTTATTTCCAATCAAGCCTGATACATATGATCTTAAGCATTGGTTTTTCAAATGTCTTATAACTAACCCTATATATAGGACACCATGACGGTTCCCCCGTAAAGCCGGTACCTATTTCCGACACCTGGGTTGAGTGGGGTATTGTGCTTGAGCTTTCCCTTATACCCAACGGGGAAAATCTCCGCGCCAGCGCCGGGATACGAACCCTCGTCTCCAACATACAAGGCTGATCCCTTAACCACTGTGCCACGGAGAGCACATAAATCAACAACTTTAACGAGTGCCTAGGATAACGATGTACAGGGTGTTTGCTAAAAATCTATATTTTTTTAAAATTGCTATAATCTTCTTCAGACAGGATATGGAATTAAAACTGGTATTATTGGAAAGAAGAAGAGTCGATTTTTCATTTGTATTTGTTATTCCGAGTCGAATTTGCGTCTTCATCTTAGACTAGAATAATATTTTTCGTTATGCGTTCAGAAACTTCTCTTCCAGATCTTCCTTTATTAATTTTTCTCACAATAAACTGGTTTTGCCACTTTTGGAAGTTCCTCTGAATCGTTATTCTGTTTGGTTTGAATCGCTAATCCAAGAAGAATTTCTTGCGAGTCCCGACGATGGATCCAATTTTCGTCATTTCTCGATGACGAACTTGCGTTGTCGCGTAAGTTGCGCCGTGGATATAATCAACAGCCATATACTTGTATTACAACGACACAAGCACCCTTGTTGTTTATGCTCATTTGGAGGGTATACCAGATACGAAAGAAAACAATGAATCCTGTCCTTTCGGATGTTCTATTTTATAGTCTATTTCATATATTTAAAAACTTATTGGAACATTAAAAGGTATACAACTTTAGCAACCACTCTGCATATTCAAGTTATCAACAAGGAGGCATCAAGAGAGGCATGAACAGAATGTTTGAAAAAAATTATTCAAGCTATCATTTTTCCGTGCGATGGCCTCCATGTTTTTGAGCCCCTCAAGGGGATACAAACTATTGTATACCGTACATGGGAATTAGCACTCACAGGGAGAAAATGTGCGAGGGTCCGAGCCGAGAGTCAAGTAGGCTTTATTTTTGTTGAAATAAAATGTTTTTGCTATGTTAAGGATCATTTTCTTTCTGTTTACTGTTGCCCTATTTTCCAAGACTTACTACTTTCTTCAACATTTATCTGATTTCATAAACTTCTTTCTCAACTTACTGTTTCTATGCCCCTTCTGCATAGATTCCGCGTTCCCTTATCTCCGTACTAAATGGTGCCTTCCTCTTTCCTTTCTTCGGAACCCTTTTTTATATCGGTTAGGGAAGCTTAACACGTTGACTACATAGTGGTACACATGTGTACCGCTAGGTTAATTGTTCGTTTACGGAATGGTACAAATGGACTGCATTTCAACTGTTTTATTACCTTTTCTCAAAATAAATAATAGCGCACAAGGTAAAATATTATAGTGCAACTATATTTATAACGCTTTTTAAAAAGATAAAAATGTAACCAAACAGTAGAGACTGTTTTTCAATTCCGCTACTTCCAGCCTAACCATATCAATAGTAGCAACCGTACAAACGTAGCCAACGCGTTAAACTAACATCTAACATAATCTTTTGAAAGCACATGGCGTTGCATTTTCTTGTTTGCAATAGATAGACACACCCACAGTGGTTCGGTATGAGAAGCTCTCTTTAGCGGCTTTAACGGGTCCATAAATTAAGCCTATAAATGAATGTTTGAGATTGAAATCATAATAGGTTTGTGACGTACAGAGTAAGTCCAGAAAGAACAAACTCTGAAGAACAAAATATTGTTCAACTCATTCACCTTAATATCTTTATTTGCTCGGAGAGAGTTCACGCAGTAACAAATAGTATTTAGTATTTAAAAAAGATGTAAAGCAGAAGTCGATTCTGAAAATACAGCGCAGGATCAAAGTTATGCGATATATCAGCCATGACGAAAGTGAAACTATAAAAAAACTACTTAACCGTGAAAGCCTGCATTATAGCATCAGGCAATGTTTCATCATTTTTTTTATAACCGAGCTTCAACCAGCACCGACTTTTCAAGAGCAATTCGTAGCGCTACTGAGTTGAGTGTTTTTTTTTATTAGAAATTTTTGGTGCCTTAGAAAGACAACAGAAAAAGAAAGTAACAGAAAAAAATGATAAACGCTGAATCTCATTGGAGAAAACTAGAACCTCAACCCCCGTGACTTTAATGGTTAACAGCGCTCGCTGTTCCCGAGATGGCGCTGTTCACGAGTTGGTTCGCTCCCAGGCAATGCCAGTGTGGACTTTATTCCTGCTGAAATTAATCCAAGTTCACCACTCGTTCCAGGTGTCTGAAATGGGTACACGCTCTATCAGATGTTACTGTCGTTATTTACTAGCTTTAGCTATAGAGTACGAGAAAAAATATAGCATACCAAAAGTGAAAAAACGCGATTAGAATGAACGAATTTTTTTGGCCGCGATGGTTTCAGCAGCCTATTGAAGTTTAGGCCCAGCGCTCTACCCGCACCGGAGCTCCCAGTCAATATGACACCGCAAGATGCAGTGAAAGGCGCTTGTTCCGACTCGTTTTTACTCGCATCTTTCTCACACACCGACATCCGTAGACAAGTTCTACGTTCATGCAGGTTCAATAACGTAACTAAGGATAATAAAATACGAATATTGTTCACTATAGTTCCTTTATACATTCATATTTACAATGTCTTTGGGAAGTCTACATAACATGAACTTAAGGTTAGCCTGTACAAGGAAAAAATGTTTTCGCTTTTTTTCTAAAAATTATTCTCTGTGCTCGTGCAGTGTAAAAATAAATTATTTTTAGTGACTTCGAAACAACATACATGGAATGAGCAATAATGAAAAATAAACTCAATGACGAGCTGTTGACGCAGTCTAAAGTCGGTTACAGAGAGCAATCAAGGTCGCTAACAAAATGTTCCGCCTGTTGAGAAAAACAGCGTATTTCACTTAGCGTGTTGGTTCAGTCTTAGCGTTACAGCAGTAGACAAGCGCTCCTAAGAAACAGCAGTTATCCAGAACCAGATGTTTGATAGATTATCAACATGACTAAACGAAAAATTCTAAAGAATGTATACCCCATAACCTGAAATAGCACTTCTAGTTGGAAGAAATAGTCGTTTTCTGACGATTAAACAAGCGAACGAGTTCAGTTCTAACTGTTTGGTGTTCTGATCAAGATATATCCAAAAGGTGAGGCATGAACTAGTAGTAATACAATGACGCTATTTAATAACGGTCAAATTGCTGCTCACATCCCTCGAGACCAAAATTGACAAAAAATCACCTAAAAAATATATTTTTAGTTGAAAGCCAACCTGCCATCGAGGAGAGGAGAGCTGCCCACCATAGGATAAATAAATAAAATAATTTTTATCACTCATCCCGGTGACCCACGAGTGACTAAACCCTCCTCACAAGCTAGAGAGGCAGTTTTTTTGGTGACAGACCTCAACAGTTACTGCGCCACCCCTGAAAGACAGACGCAGGAACAATGGACACTAACGTAATAAGAAAGAACTGATGGCATACGTAATCAGATGATTGTGCGAGCCCTTCCAGAAGTACTTCATGACAGAACATCTCAACGAGCCAACATCAAAATAAAACCCAGACAGAGGTAGGTGAAAATATAGGAATTGTCAATAGATGTGTTCAGCGTGCTTATTGAACTATCAAAGCCATTGTAGATCATGATGAATTTTTGCTGTGTTCGCCGATGAGACCAGGCATTATCCGCATGCCTTCCAATGCAGAGAAACTGGACAATCTTTATCTCCCTCCTCTACATACCGAACGATCGGGTACAATTATAAAAAAATAAGCAAAAAATGTCAACAAGTAATTTATTCATTCCTAAAAAACGCTAAACGCAAGTATGAGGAGGAGAAAAAAAAGAAAGACCTCATTTTGAAAAAAATAAGACTCGCCTCCTTTTGAAGTTTCAGTAACTCACTACTAAATCAGTCATTCATCGCCGAGGATGCTCTTATCCAGTGGCACCCATTATTGATGGCGCTAATGAAACAAGCAACAACGCACAGTAGAAGTAGTAGTAGTGAGTGTGTCTTGTCATGGCGCTAATGAAACAAGCAACAACGCAACAACGCACAGTAGAAGTAGAAGTAGTAGTAGTAGTGAGTGTGTCTTGTCAGAATATTCTTCAGAAAATGTCGGCGCAAATGACGGATTTAGTGCAAAATAGGCAACCCACGAAAAATTTGTTGAGAACTTCAAAACAAAAATATTGAATGTGTTTAAAGACATCTTAGTAAGGATCCAAACCAATTTCAACCATTTGTTTGAAGTAACTAGAAATAGAAAAAAGGCCCCTAACGCTCTAATTTTTTTGCGAAGAAATCAACAGTGTATTAGGCATAAGGTTTTATGCACTGTATCAGCACACAGATAATGTGCAGCATCTGGTTACGAGAAAACCAGGCGAGAACATCCCCTGCAAAAAGTTAAGGCAGAGTAGATTTGATGACAAAATTAATTCACAGCGATCGTGATGCCGACCCATTACCCTTAAAATCAGCGATTACCATCAGCATGCGCTCGCAAACGGCAAAACAGGCCTAGGCTGGAAAGAATGAAATTAACGACTTGGAATTTTTTTTGCGCAAGAGGTTGGTTGCACGGTACGCAAGCGTACTCCACGAGAGAATCAGAAGCAGACACGATAGGACGAGGCCTGCCTAACGCAATAAATTAAACTGTCGACAGCTTCTTGCAACAAGTGTTGCGATTTCTGCAGAGAGCAGCTAGGGATACCACCGAGACAAGCCAATCCCCCCACAGTGCACCAACAATGACAGACGCTATCAGCATACTCTTCTTCTTCCGAGGGCAGCTCAGGACTCCTACTTTTCCCTCTCCTTGCAAGTAGGGAGATTATCTGAAGCACAGCTCCTCAACATCTCCCAAGAGTTGAAATAAATCATGCCCTACATGAAACTTTATCCACAAGGTAGTTTTCGGAGCACGCACTTTACACGGTGATAGAATACGTTTATTAATATGACATCACATTTTTTGCCAGTAGCGCATCGAGCTCTGAACTACAACAATTGCGTCCAATTATGGAAGCTAGATATTAAGCAGGCCATGGTATGAGCTTCATTAAGTGGAGAAATGTGAAGTACAAATAAATCTCGAGACTCTTGCAAACGGGTATGAATAAATAATGCCGTTTCATAAATCGATATTCTAAATGAAAGAAATTTCACCAGTGCATTAGATTAGCGCATTTCAGATATTGAACGATATTTTAGAAGAGACAATAAGCAGCGATCACGGCTGATTATATAACAACCTTTTCAATTATTTTAAATACCGGTGTTCTTTTGTGAATAACTTGAGAAAACTTTGGAGAAAACGAAAACCCTATTTCGTGTTTTTCAGAACACCTTAATTACTAATATAAATGAACTTTCTCACTTCGACAAATTTTGCGAACAAAACTTTTTGAGCCACCTTACAGGATTTAGTTACAAGAAAAAACCCACAAAAATATCTAGTGAAGTGTCTCATCTCAAAAATCGAATATATTTTAAAAACTGAACCTAATGGAAGAAAATTTAATCGGAAGTGAATTCCCTTCAATCTTCCAGTTTTAGAAATCCCAATTCACAATTCTGTCCACTTATGCTGAGCCGGTGGTAATGGCTATCGATTAACAATGCCTACAGAGCAATAACGCCGAGCATAAAGACTCTTTTCAAATAGTGGACATTAAAGTTCACCCTGGTACCTTGACGAGTGACTGTCCCGTAAAATCTCTTCATAAATTGAAAAACTTTATGAGTCCTAATCGCAAGTGAGGAAATTTTGTCACGCGCACAAAATTTTTTTCGTAAGTTCCAACTCACGATCTCTCAAAAACTTCAGTATTTGAGCAAATCGATAACCCGATTGAATGGGACACTTATCCATGCGAATACTCCAGTCTTTAAAATAGCTTAGGAGGCACTCGCACGACACATACTTCAACGGAAACAAAAACCTCTAAATATGGCAGGGAATGCAAGCAAGGAAATGCTGTACTTTGGCAACAGGGATTTTGAACTAAGTTATTAAACCACGGTAATGATAACAGCACACGACTTAACAATATAAGTCGATTTATATCGATGATATGAACGAACCAAACTACTCGACAAAGTCAGCTTAAACTGATACCAGCAATGGTTAACCCTTTAACGCCCACATTTTTATACTCATATTACCGTTATAACAACCACTATCACTAAACCGACACTGGCATTAGGTAGTCACTGTTATCAAGATGTGGAAGGAACTGCCACTCGGCAGTGAAGTTCAAAAGACACATTAGTGAACAAATTGAATAAGAAATACAATATATTATTGTTATTTTTGAAAGAGGACCGTACAGTCCACTTGGGCGTTGAAGGGTTAAAACATCTAACCTCAAATTTACCACGAATATGAAATTACCAATCAAAAATATTTGTGTTAATCTGCGTACAAGCCAAAAACTGATCGAAAAACAATTCCAGGCCTTCAATTTTGAGCACATCACCTACTACATTACGGAAAAACCGACACTGATCCAAGACCTCAAAGAGAATATTTGAGTGAAACTGGATCATATTAGAATGTTTCACAGAAATCGAGTACTCTCATTCCGCTTGAATCAGATGTAACACATCAAAAATCTCGGCATCACAAATGAACACGAAAGCTCAGGGGCCAAGCAGGAAGTCTACTAACAGCTAGCTATGATCGAGGAAAGGGGTTCTAACAGAGCACAGCTGGTTCTAAGGTTTTAAATAGAATGGTTGTGTACTTGGTAACTACATAAACATTTAAATATCAATTCATCTCAATTCATGTTAAGCGTTCGAAGCGTCCATTGACACCTTAATAGATATAACGTCATACGAAGAGTGACCGACCTCCGCACCACAGTTTTACGTACAGCTAATAATCTAGTTCTTAATGTAAATTATCTACAGGTGCAGTCTATGTGAGACAGGTGAGCGATTGAATAAGCTATACAATCCATGATATATACAGCCACATATTTGATACACTTCACAACGTCCTACATCAGCCTGAACTTTTTTGAAGCTGAAATGCTTTCGCTGTAAAGAATTGTCCGGAGCTCAAGCTGTGGGACTAATTCGTTCACGTTTATACACTCACAGTAACAGCGGTATTCACTAATACATAATATCCCTAAGCCACACTAAATGAGAGGTAGCGAACTTCTGAGTAACATTCTTTCCCCATTTTGTAGCTCACTCCATTTGTCCCTGAGCCAATAAACTCAGAAATACTTCGGCAAATTTTTCTTCACTCTCTAAATGCTGCGTAGACATCAATGTGGCTCTATCCTGTGAGTCATAAGAATTAATGTAGTGGAGAAAAATGCTCACGTTTAAGCAAAATAATTTCAGTTTTGCAACAGACCTACATCTCATCCCTTGATTTATTAAATACCGGTTGAACAAACACATCTGAACCACATCATCACGTAGCTAACACGAGTATTCAAAAATCCTCACATTATCATATGCATATCCATATAGATGTGATCATTACTGTCGAAACAAACTAGTAAAGTTTGAACAGGTGAGGTCAGTAAAAACTGAAAATGTCCCCCATGGTGTGTCAATGGGTTTTTAGGTATCAGTCAGTGTTGTACACAGAATCTACACGAGTGTCAGTTTTCACAGCTGTAGAATAAGAATCGTCCAACGACAGGAAGAGTAAAGTCTAAAATTTATCAAAGAAACGGAAAAGGCTGACCCCTTCTATCTAATTTATTCAGAACCATTTATAACGAGCAAAAGAAATTAAGTCAAAATATACCGCATTCATACTTCTGATAATGGCGCAGGAAAGTTCATAACTGGCATCAAGCGCGCTACCATGAGAACGAGTGAGGCCAACAAGAACGGTAGTGTTACCAAGTATGAGAAGTAGGTAGAGCAGCAGTACCTACACCAGTAACGGCAGCAGCGACAGCAACAACAGCAGCCGCTGCTCCTCTAACATCTTTACGGCTCCCCCGAGACGAGCAGATTGGATAAAAGCATCCAAACCTCGGCGTGTGAGCAACGCGCCAGCTCTATTCTTATGTCACATGAGACACAACAGCGCAACTCGCAAGGCAAAACGAAAAGAACACTAAAAATTCGAAGGAGCAAAAAACTCACCTTGGAGGAAGAACTATTTAGAACACAACTAAATTAAAAATTTTCATTCGTCATGCACAGACGCTAGCCTTCAGAAACGGCGCATAACCTGGGACTGTATACCAAAATGATGCTAATACACGTCAAGTGAGCGTATCTCAAGATTTGATGATGTTAGCGTCATCTCGAAAAAAAGCTTTGAAAAAGTACACGGGAAACGAAGCGAATATTTCATTAATATGCTGTTCGTCACATGCTTAAACTAACGCAGATCTACATATCTTTTTCTCCAAACAAAAACTTGTGGAACCCCGGAACAAAAATTGGAAAGAACCAAATGTAAAACGAGAGTAATGACTAGTCTCTGAACCTACGTGCGGAGAAAACCTAAGCATAAAAGATGAAAATATACGAGGAAAATGGAAGCATAAAAGATGAACGTCCTATTACACAGAAAGAAAGCGAGTTGATGAAGTATGGAAATCAGAGGAAAAAATAACAAAAATTACAAAGCAAGCACTCCAGAAACAATGAGTGGTGCTCACAAGTTTACATTAGATAAACTTTACATAAAAATTAAGTACACAAATTTAACTCGTAAGTTACACAAATGAAACAAAAAGGTTTAAAAAAATAGACAAAAGCAAAAGAAGAAACGCCTGAGGCGCACATTCGGTGATTTTATGTGAGCCAACTCAAACGAACGATATTTCGTTTATTCTTGTCCAGAGCAAGAACAAAAAAAAAAAAAACCTGTCCAGATCAGTGATTAAATTTTAAACTTAAAATAGCTATGGGATACATCGAAATCAATTAATCGTTTTCCGTACATACAACTATTTGAAGAGTATAAGCTCTTGGAATAAGTGGTAAAATGGGAGTAATTTTGATAGCGATGAAGGTACGAATGCGATATGAAACTTCAGTTTGAAATTATATTCTACCAATGTAGATGAAGAATTACATTTCTTCCCATGATCGCAAAACACAGAAATGTTAAACGGATATAAAATACTTGTTACTTTCAATCCCTTAAGCAAGGCAGACTGCAATTCATTTGCAGATAAGTAATTCAAATTGAATACAAAGAATAGCAAAATTAGGATGAAAGTTGGAAATTGATAATTAAGAACCACCACTAAAAAATTCCCAAACTGTATCCGTGATTAACAACATTTTTAAATACAAAAAAACTTAGTCGAAAGGTCACCAGGTCTTACAGTAGAAGGCTACGGGGAAATCACCAGAATCGTTCCCTTAAACAACCTATCCTCCTCAAATCTTTTTTCAACCAGAATTGTTGTACAAAACAATCTATCCTCCACAAATGTCATTTTATCGAGTTCAAAACGTTAAAAAACATGACGAATATCTTTTGATTGCATCAGTTTCAAACTTCAACTTTGAGCTTTGAATTTGAACTCTCCGTTGATAGCGCATGTCAATTGCTTTTACATAATTTTTTCCAAATAATTCATCTAGATACAAAAAGTGTATGAAAGCTGCTACTCCCTGCTCGGAAACAGCCAGTTTGACTATCGTAAAATCCACGAGTTTAGAATTGGATGATTCGAGTAACAATTTTACGGTCATGACATCCTTGATCGCGAAGTAAATGATAAGGAACAGGGAATAAAAAAGAAGCGAGCTTATAAATAGAAATGACTTCGAAAATGATTAACCATAAATCAGTGGTTTGGTAAGAGCCCTGAATTTGCAGTTTCGATTCATTAATTTTACTGGATAGTCATCTACCAATGGTAACCACATTTAGAAGGAATGAAGTAATTATTCACAAACGAGTACATTTCCACAACAAATAAGGACGTCCAAATTAGAATCATGTTTCAAACAGCTTTGTTTATCGGCCTCGCTTCGCAGACATTCCTTACAATGAAGAAAGTACAAAGTACAAACCGCTGAAGCAAGTCCCGAATTTATTGACCATGAGCTAAAACTTTCCACTGGAAGTCAAGTCGTGGCTCACAGCACAGGCTGTAAAATCAGTCCCGAGCAAGAAAATGCCAAGACTTACACTCGGGATGAGCAAAGATTTTAATAACGGTAAAAAAATAACTAATAACAATGGGAAAACTAAATATAAGCACGCATCAATTAATTCTCACCGTGACTAAGCAAAGTTTTTGAACAAAAATTTAATTCCATCAATTTGTGATGCAATCTCTAAAGAAACGTCAAATTCGGAAACTTGGAATCAACGACACGAAGAATACATTTGCAATAACTAACCATAACTAAACCTAACGACCGATAGAGACACTTTAATGGCAGTTTAGCAACAATGAAAATTTCTTCATTTGAAAAGTAAGAAAGTTTTGGCAAAATCAACATTCGACACATGACTTGAATCATAACCACAGGCGCAATGTGAAATCATAGGTTTAGAAGCAGGATGTCGCTTCTCTTTGGTACACCCAAGGCGGCAGCGCTAACATGCATCAAGAGGTACAATTCTAAACAGCTCTCTAAATGAACTCGTTACGGAGAGAATAGTTTGCCTTTGCTGCCTCAACCATTACAGTTTATTGTAACAACTGCAGCATCCGAAGTAGCAGCAGCAACGGCAGAGACGCGGCCACGCAGCTTGAGCAACACTGGCAACCTGCACAGGAAATGACATCACTTTATTCAGCGAGAAACTTGGCACTCTGGCTTGATAATCAGTTTCACATTTCATTCCTGCTGGTTTAACCCTAGCTAATGGTAGAAAAATAAATGTTCTCGAGAAATTTGCTACGGCATTGCATCTGAGCGATAGTGATAAAACATGCGTCCGTGCTCTCGTACAAAGGCAAAAAAGAACTCGACAAATAAGGAAATCAGATATATAAAACATGAAAGAAGTATCATATTGCGCAGCGTGGCGTCAGGCATTGCTTTCCATGACGTAGACCGTAAATAACTTATTTATGAGGAACAGATTTTAAAATACATATATTCTAACTTCCAATCTCTCAATGTTGGAGGTCGCAATACATGAACGGGTAACGTGGGCTGTCAACAGAAATGCGTTTCGAACACAGCAACCTTAACTCTACTACAACTAGCAACATAGTCTGCATCATAAATGGGAGAACTGCATAATCATGTATAATGTTTCAGCTAAAAAACGGACTCCATATTTTTATAGATGACAAATACCTGAAGCGTCTAAAATTACACCAATTTCTATCGATAAAAGGTTTAAATTTATTTAGTAACTGACACAGACTGCAAAGGGATACATAACTAGAAGTCCTACTCAACGGTTACTACAGTTGAAACTTCAGACTGGACATTGGTTCACGCAGTGTCGGCTTCTATATCGTCCAGCTTTCGCGTACGAACTTCGGATTTACATAGGCCGAAACGTTCGCAATGGTTTTCATCTCAAGCTCAACCGAAGCCTTTTCGCCATTCATAAGGTGTGAGTCCACGTATCGGCAATCCTATCAGTTTAAATAACAAGTGTCAATAGTAGTCAATACTTTTAGTTCGTTGCCGAATGGGCAATTCTGAAACCATCGAACGGCATGTTTACCAATGAATATCCGAAAGGTATGATACACGATCGATCAAAAGAACGCTAAAGATTAAAAAGGACACGCGGAAACATTCGAAAAACAAAAGCGATTACACTTTAACTGATGGTTGAGGAGGCGACCAGTCCATCATTTCCACTACGAACGAACAAAATAAAAATGTTTCCATTTACATCACAAACTAAAATTGACAACATACTCGCATGATAAGAGACATAATATATTCAGGAAAGTACCACACTGCCAGGAGTGCTAAATCTCATGATGTATAAAAAAATTTCTTCTGTGCGTCACCTTTCATGAGAAGTATACGTTCATTAAGCAATGAATTCAAGCAAGATTAGAGAATGTTCCTTACCTAGCTTGGCTAAAATTATCTACGTGAGTTGATAACTAACACTCCAGATTCTCTTCAACTTTCTATACAGCTTTCTGCTCGTTAGTGTTATGGTTATTCAAATCTTTCCAGGAATAAATTAAGAAAGCTACACAAAACAAAACATGGGCAACAACAAATATTCGAAACCTGCCTTTTTGTCTAAGCTGAGCTATCTGTTCACCAGTCTTAGGTCTTTGAAACTCTGAAAATTTTAATTGCAAATGCTACGTTTCTTGCGTTGGCCAACGTCAGCAAAATACCTAGCTGGACTATAAGTAATTTCGTACTTAAATACATTTAACAAATTAGATTAGATGTTAGTTTTAGCCTCCTTAACCGATCCAAAGGCGTATCGAAGAAAGGAAGGAAAAAGCACCATTTAGTATGGACCCGAGGGAACACGAAATCTATGCAGAAGGTGCATAAAAACAATAAGTTGAGAAGAAGTTCATGAAAAGAGATTAAAGTTGATGAAGAAAGCAGTAGGTGCTGAAAAACAGAACAGCAGTGAAACGAAAAAAGATCGTCCTTAACATAACCAAATACATTTTATCTCAACAAAAAGAATGCCTACTTGACTGTTGGTTCGGGACCTGACAGTTTCCCCCCAGGAGGGTAAATCCCTAGAGATGAAATAGTTGTATCCCTCTGAGGGGCGAAACATTATAGAAAGTAATCAGAAAGCAGAAAGCAATCAAAAGTAATCAGAAAGCATAGAAAGCAATTTCTATGAAAGTAACACACATAAGAATAAAGGAGAAAACAAGAACATCCCTGCTGATGGCGTGGGGGGAAGAAGGGGTGAGCCAGAAGATTGATTAGATTATAGATTAGTTTAAGCCTCCCTGACCGCTACAAAAAAAAAACATCGAAGAGAGGAAGGAGGAAGGCACCATTTAGTATGGAGATAAGAGAATAGGGAATCTGTGCAGAAGAGACATAAAAACAGTAAGTTAAGGAAGAAGTTCACGAAACAAGAAAAAGTTGAAGAAGAAAATAGTAAGCGTTGAAAAACAGGACAGCAGTGAACCGAAAAAGGTGCTCCTTAACACAGCAGAACAATGCTATTTCAACAAAAAGAGGGCCTCAGCTCGGGCCCTCACACATTTTCATCCTGGGAGCGCTAATTTCCAAAGATACAATAGTTGTATCCTCCTGAAGGGGGTGAGCCAGAAAATAACAGCGAGGAGCTCAGTAACATAAATTACGAAATACAATTGATGCAGGGACAACCAGTTGATCATTTACTGATGCTCAAAACTTAGGATCATATGAATACAACCAACAAACATGGGCATTCACGAAGGAATCGCACTCGCAAGTGCGTGGGTGCTAGTAGCCAATAGAAAAAGACCCTCACCCGCAGACGAGCGCCCCTCCATAATGCTGGCCCTCTGAGGTTGGTCGATGGGAAGTTCGACCTCGTGCGTCTCCCAGTAGACGCCGCTGATTTCGGCCGTACACTTGACGAGGACGCGGCCGTCGCTGCCCATGAGGCGCGGCAGCAGGCGGAACCTGAGCTGCCGCGTGGTCGTGTACAGCGGCAGCCCGTCCACGAACCGCGACCTGAAGGTGTCGTTGTGGCTCACCCACGCGGGGTTTACCTGCCACGGCAAACAGGCAAACATTTAAACTTCGATACAGTACGCACAGCTCTTCGTGCTGTAGATCACCGCATTCTATTCATATTACATTTCGTACGATTAGTGTTTGCATTTTTTCCTATGTCAATATTTTAATTCTTTCATTCGTATCAGCTTAACGTGGGTCTAACATTTAGCAGCTATATTTACTCGAACAGTACTAGAATCACTCACAAGAAGCACTGTAATGAGCCGAATATGGGAGAATGAATTGAGCATATACAATCAAGACTATAAAAACACCTGCATATAAGTTCGGATACAATGAATGTCGACCTTCTTAGCCAAAGGGAATATGACGAAGAAAAAATTCTGATGAATAGCCTAAGTTACCTCACAATAGCAATAATTCTACCAAAAATTATTTGCCTACCACACAATCTACGCTCATTCTCAGTCGCTTCAAGATATAAATAGGCTTATAACTGCCCCTCGATAGAACTAAGCTAACAGAAAGAAGTAAAGCACTTCTGCACTTTGGAGATGGAAATAATTTTACATAAATAGCTCAGAATACAATAAGAGAGAAACTGCAGCTTGAAATGACAAATGAAACATCCCTCTAACTTCAAACATAATGAAGTTTGCAATGCTATTCTACTACCATCCCCACGAGAAGGCAGAAGGACATTCATGACAGTGTAAAGTATTACAAAATGACGGTTCACAGTATTACGTTCGCGACAATAAGAATGACGGTGTGAAGCATTGTGGTCATGGTGGTGAGCATCAAGTGTTGTGGTCATGGCGGTGAGCATCAAGTGTTGTGGTCATGGCGGTGAGCATCAAGTGTTGTGGTCATGGCGGTGAGCATCAAGTGTTGTGGTCATGGTGGTGAGCATCAAGTGTTGTGGTCATGGCGGTGAGCATCAAGTGTTGTGGTCATGGCGGTGAGCATCAAGTGTTGTGGTCATGACGGTGTGAAGTGTGTAAATATTGTGGTCATGACGATGTGAAATATATAAATATTGTGGTCATGACAGTGTTGAAGTATGTAAATATTGTAGTCATGACAGTGTTGAAGTATGTAAATATTGTAGTCATGACGGTGTGAAGTATGTAAATATTGTGGTCATGACGGTGTGAAGTATGTAAATATTGAGGTCAGGGCGGTGTAATGTATGTAAATATCGTGGTCAGGGCGGTGTGAAGTATATCAATATCGTGGTCATGGCGGTGTGAAGTATGTAAATATCGTGGTCATGGCGGTGTGAAGTATGTAAATATTGTGGTCATGACGGTGTGAAGTATGTAAATATCGTGGTCATAACGGTGTGAAGTATGTAAATATCGTGGTCATAACGGTGTGAAGTATGTAAATATTGTGGTCATGACGGTGTGAAGTATGTAAATATCGTGGTCATGACGGTGTGAAGTATGTAAATATCGTGGTCATGACGGTGTGAAGTATGTAAATATCGTGGTCATGACGGTGTGAAGTATGTAAATATCGTGGTCATGACGGTGTGAAGTATGTAAATATCGTGGTCATGACGGTGTGAAGTATGTAAATTTCGTGGTCATGACGGTGTGAAGTATGTAAATATCGTGGTCATGACGGTGTGAAGTATGTAAATATCGTGGTCATGACGGTGTGAAGTATGTAAATATCGTGGTCATGACGGTGTGAAGTATGTAAATATCGTGGTCATGACGGTGTGAAGTATGTAAATTTCGTGGTCATGACGGTGTGAAGTATGTAAATTTCGTGGTCATGGCGGTGTGAAGTATGTAAATATCGTGGTCATGCCGGTGAGGATCAAGTGATGTGGTCATGACGGTGTGAAATAAATGTTAAGGTCACGACGGTTTTCAGTAACGTAGACATGGCAGCGTTTCGGTCCTCATAACTTAGCTAAGTGAATGACGACGACCTTGTTTTCATCAAGTGTCGAATAAAAACACACTGACTCGTAAGAGCCACGTTATCGTGGATGATGTGCACGCACACGTACGTTTAATCCTTCAGGAGCTTTAACACATTCCGAATATTCAAAAAGAAACGCCAATATCCCAGCCTGTACAGAACCTGTTCATAACGGACGCCGTTAACACATCCCACTGATTTCCCTCGGTACCTCCACGCACGCCCTACCTACTCCCGTGCCCCTCGACGCTTCAACGCACCCTCTACAAGCTACATCACCAGAACGCCATGCCTTCACGGATACACTTACATGACTTTGTATTGCTCATCTCTTTAGAATTCGTTTCATTTTACTGAGATTGAACGTAAGAATAAGATTATAAGTTAGTTTAAGCCTCCCTAACCGCTGCAAAAATAGAGCGTATCGAAGAGAGGAAGGAGGAAGGCACATTTAGTATGGAGATAAGAAAGTGAGGAATCTATGCAGAAATGGCATAGAAACAGTAAGATGGGAAAGAAGTTCATGAAATGAGATAAAAGTTGAAGAAAAAAGTCAGAGGTGATGAAAAACAGGACAGTAGTGACCCGAAAATACTTGGTCCTTAAAATAACAAAAAAAAACATTTTATTTCAATAAAAAGAAGGCCTACCTAACTCTCAGCTCGGGCCCTCACATTTTTCCCTGGGAGTGCTAATTCCCATAGATACAATAGTTGTATCCCCCTGAGGGGAGATTGAACGTAAGATTCATTTTCTCAATTGATGCTTCCGAATTTTCGATATTTCGGTTAGTTTAATCATCACGTATTTCGTCCGTGATTTCGGCATTTATTATGTCATTCATTTTCAAATTTCTCCATATACTTCTCCTAGTCCCCCCCCCCCCCTCCCTTTCCAAAAAAAAAACTCCCAACATAAGTTCCTCATTACCGCTCCCTTTTCAAACCTTACTCTTCTCACGCCAGCTATAAAATACACGTATCATTCTTCTATTAGTGATACATTTGTTTCATCGTGCCTTTATTATCCATTGTTACTGAAAAGACGAAGATGAGTTAGAAACGAAATAAAAGGGTAACGTTATTCATGATATATTAATCAAAGAGAATGAATAGACACGAATAAAGTAATAAAGTGAAGTGCATTACTTTGTATGATTATTTTGATATAATGGTAAGCTTATTAAAAAATTTAGATTGGCAGAGATCCTTGAATGAACTAACACAAAGAAATTTTTTCCGTGCGTAGAGCAAGTGATAGCAGCGAAACATCGTTCTGAAATAATCCAATGTGATGCAGTCGTAACAACTGATACCGCAATAGCAGGACGCAATACAAAGAATGAAGCACAAATGGGCACGACTACTATAAGTGATGCCGCAACAGTGGTATAGATCCGGGCAAAGAAATATAGAACTGTAACGACTGTGTGCAGTAATGGGGTCAAGAATGAGCGAAATCTTGTATGTAGTACATTGATGGAAGGATTGGTAGGCATTAACGGTTCGCATGTAGTTTTAAATACAGTAAAAATATTTCAAAATTCACTAAATAAAAAATGAATAGTCCTTACATAAATATTAGGTAGTTACGGTTACAAAATTCTGCCGTCAGCAAATACTAGATACCTATCTTTGCCTTAAAAACATTTTTAAGTTAGCCCTAACCTCACCAATGGCACATTAACGTTTAACTTACCAACTCTGTAAGGTAACGAATCCGTTATCAACTCCGTAACACGTGAGACCTTAAAAAGGGCAGCAATGAAGAAATATCATCCGCAAGCGTTAATGTAAGCCGAAAAAGACGGCGAACTCACAGGTTCATCGTTGATGAAGAAGGCTAGGGAGGCGGCAGGGGAGGAGCCGGCGGAGGTGCAGTTGAGCTGCACCATCTGGTGGAGCTCGTACACGGGCTGCAGCTCCGACAGCTCAGGGGGGGAGTCGGGCAAGTCTGGTCCACACACAACACACTAATTATAAGGAAATGGCGATCCTTCTGCTTACGTTGATCATATTTCAGTCTTTTAATAATCATTACAACATAACGCGTTTTTTAATGGACACTCCTTTTATTGCGTTACTTAAACCGAAGAATATGTTAGAGTAGGAGTGTCTAGAAATCTAAAAGATGCGAAGCTTGAAGCCATGAGTGGGTATTAGAGCGAAAAATTGTATTTCTTGTGAACACCATTAACGTCGCCTCCCACAAAATCTTTGCCGCGTATTCGTTAAGTCACCCTAAACCCAATCGTATTGCACTCGTATTATTGTAATCAATGCATATGATTACAACAGTGCCGCAATGTACAGTATATACTTCGGATGGATTTTTGGATATAATTCATACACAGGTTTATCTGGCATCAAAAAGAATCATGAATAAAAACGGAATTTGGTCAAAGCTAAAGGGAATTCGATGAGCAACGAGCACAGAACATTAAAAAATTTCTCTTATTTCAAAACATAAAAGACAAATTTTACCTTGCGTGACAACCTTAAGGTAAAGATCTTAAGATAATGAAAGGATCGCCCATTCCAGATTTCGATTTCTGACACAACATCGGATTATCCTGTCAAGGGGCAACATAAAATTGTTTTTATGCGCACCAAGAACTTCATGAATAAAATAGCCCAAGATATTTAACACCAGCACACGGCACAGTAAGTTTTCAAGTTGCGGTAATAAAAAAACAGGCTGCAATTTATACCAACGGCGATACATCGTTTTGCTACTATTGCATGACGAGGGCAATTGAGCAGAATTTCTATTTTCCATATACTCAGAGGCAACCTTATCATGACGAGCCTAATTGAGGGATAAGAAGTTATTGGATACGTAATATTTAATCAAATTGAACTCACCGACCATCTCAAGCCTAGCGGTTTTGGCGTCCGTGTGAAAAGACGGAGCCTCCTCAGATATCTCACACCGCATCACACCCGACGCTTTGCGCGACAGGTTGCGGATGCGGACGGTGCCTCTGGACGACTCTGAGACAGACACGTCGAATGCGCTCACGCTAAAAACCTGCAAATGAAAAACATCTTCATTAACTACATCATCACAACAGTGAAAGGTAGAGGTATCTTTACTACCTGAAAGTTGAATAGTATAAAAAAAACAGCAACCAAAATTTAAAAACTAACTCAAGTCCTGAGATTTTTCTGAGGCTGTTCGTCCCGGTTCGTCAAAACGTACATTACAAATCGTAAGCTGATGTTCGGAAAACTTTCCCACAATGGAATTATTACACTTATTAATAATGTAAATTGAAATGGAAATAAAAATTCGTTAATACGCAAACTTCGACTAATAGTTCATGTTTAATGCAGTATGTGCGACAGAAATTGGATGAGCTTTGCAGCGCACAAAACAAGAAAACACGACATCACGGACCCAGCGTTACAATTAATTACACAAGGGTTTCTGGTCGACTAGGGATAATCTGATGAGCTGTGATCGAAATCTAACATACGAAACTCAAATCCTAGAATTGCGTTGCTATCTTTTACATGTGAAAGATCTACAAAATGAATATAATTTTTCGGCACGAAGAAAACTCCATAGACAGGCATACAAGCGGCATTTTTTACAAATTGGAGCGGTAAACATGGTAGAAAACGTCGACTACTCCCCCACTTTTTCATGCACTATCTTGGGATGTCTACTGATATAGCCATCAGCCATGCATTACTACGGCATATCAATACTGCTCCTTCTACTAAAGCTTGTGTTTTAAAGTCCATAAGACACAAGGAACGCCTGCACGACGGCATGTTACTTAAAATAATTTTACTTTACGCGCAGCTACTAACTCGCCGTGGTCAAAATACACAATCAAAAACTTGATATGAACCAAGTTACTGGTGATGAGTAATTGAACATTGAATTACTGAAAACATTAGAATATTTTCTACGTTACTTCGGCGAAAAAAACACGAAGACTTTCTGAACATGACATGAAAGTGGAGACGTTCGTCATGCTTACAACATTCAAAGTAAAGATACACTAATTTTTTGAGATGACGGGAACTCTGAAGAACATCATCGTCATGTACTGAAAACCCTTCATGGTGATGTTTTCCGAAAATGCAATGAATCTTCACTTTAAACTAAATGCCTATTAATATTTTTTGCAAATAAATGTAATCACAAGTAATTAAACGTTACAGCAAACCAACGACCACCCCGAGCGAAGAAAGTCTCACACTTACTCCGGGAGAATTAAGTTCATGAGAAAATTAGACAACAATTTCTGACCTGCACAGGATTTGGCTCAGCAGGCGTCCACCTGTAGAACTCCTCGAGCCCAAAGTACCACTTGAGGGAGTAAATGTCTTTGTCGTTAGGGGAGATCCACTCGCACTCGAGTATGGCCGAGTCGCCCACCGCAACGCGAGGCGGCACGTGGATTTTCGTGATGCGTAAGCCCCTGCAGCATCCTGTGGAGCGAAATGAAAACCGTCTTAGCTCAATATTTTTATGAAACGTCAAGTCTAACCCTTTCGCCGGTACATCTGTGATTTTATACCTCCAGGTATAGTTCCTGCACTGAGCAACTTAAATCCTTGGTGTTTCGGTAAAAAGGTTGAGCAAAACTTTGAAAAGCGTCATTTCTCCAAGACATGCACAAAGATAGATAAAAGATGCACCATTTTGAAAAAAATACACAATAATATTTGATAAAAGAATTAAAGATTGACTCGTATGATTTTGAAGTACACGATTTTTGTTTGCATGAGATTAATGAAACATTATTAAAATTGTCCGTAGATTTATGCACATACTATTTTCATTAGAGAAAGTACATCATGGGTATACTAACTTACTTTGGAGAAAGCAAATTTTCTACAAAATGTTGTGTGTCAAAATATAGAGAAACAATCAAGAAAGTACATCAGGGTTTTACTATAATAGAAGTCTATACTTTGATCACGACGACACTTAAAATTATGCACGCACAGCAACACTCCTGTGTTAAGAACCGTTATAATTAAAAAGAAAGTTGTACTGTAGATATAAACTTACGAAAAAAAGACATTTCACTTGAAAAAAATTAGCGTATTTTCCAAAGTATGCTATGCCACGCAAATATTAATCTAAAATTCAGAACATAAAATTCTTAGACAACCTAACGCAAAGTTTACGGGATTTAAGCAAAAAACAAAAAATCAGAAATTATCCGAGAACCCTATTTGTACCATCACTCAGGATTGTTGTCTTTAAATATTCGCTTTTGAGAAATGGTGAACCTAAAACATGAGTAGATAATAAGCTTCTGAAGTAAAGTGGACCTCACCCTACACAGCGAACTAATTGCAAAAGACAAACTCGATCAAATATTAACGTCAACGGAATATTTTTGGAATTACTTGATTTACGTCGGTTTACCAAAATGCTAACGTAAGATCTTATCGAATAAGGCATGCTCAAAACAGAAGGCACTGATATTTACGGTCAGCTCGAGTTCTGATCACGACTGAACTGGACAAGAGAAGTTGGCAAATTTACAAAGAGAAATTCTTCGAACCCGAGGAAATATGAAGAGCAAACAGCATTAGATATCTTACATTAATGCATTACACCAATGAAGTCCTCGCAATAGCAGCAGCCCTAATGTCTGTCCTAGGGTACAATAGCACGAAGTCTCGCTACCCAAAGCTTTAGGCACACCCGACACTCGCTTCGTTCCAAGCAAGAAGCCGAAGGATACGTCAGCCGTGTCACGACGCGAAGAGACGGAGGAATTATAAGGTCTTCCCATTAGATAAATTTACCAAACTAGGCTATCCTCCAGATTTAGCACGAGTTTGCCAAAAAAAAATTTCCGAGTCTTTTGGTAAAGTCGCAATTTTTCGAAATCATTTTAACCGTTAAAGCACGTTCACGAAATTCACTCATACAATCATGGAGAAATACCAACTGAAACACTCGATTCAACCAAAAGATCAAATAGGCTCGTCATTCAAAGACACCATGAACTCAATAATATTCAAATAAAAACTCGTTTCAAACGCACTGAGTACATTAGTGAGTACAATTGGCGGTAACTTGGGCAACGTTCACACCACGATGATTGGTTTCGTAATAGATAGATTAAATTATAAGTTAATTTAAACCTCCATAACCACAACAGAGGTGTTCGAAAGAGAGGAAAGAAAGCACCATTTAGTAGGTAATTGAAAGAATGGGGGTACTTGCGCACTGTGTGTCCCCACACTCTGCTCTTAAAAACATGGCTGGGAAAAGTTTATGAAACAAGAAAAAACATGAAGAAGAAAGGAACAGAAGCTTGAAAAAAAAGAGAGTGGTGAACCGAAAAAAGATGTACCGTAACTAAACAAAAACCTAATCTACTTCAACAATTAAAAAAGGTTTACATAACCTTCAGCTGATCGATTAAAAGTTAAGACAAGTCTCCCTTAGCACAACAAACATGTTCAAAGAGAAGAAGGATGAAAGCTCCATTTAGAATGGAGTTAATTAAAGGGAACGTAGAATCTATGTACAAAGCGTGTTCCGCACAGGATACGCTGCACATTGTAACAGTTAGTCGAGGAGGAAGGTTAGGAAACAAGATATAAAAGTTGATGATGAAAGTCAAAGGTGCTGAAAAACAGGACAGCAGTGAATCGAAATAAGATGGGCTGTGACAAAACAAAAGACATTTCATTTCAACAAAAAAGCCCACCTAACTCTCAGCTCGGGACCTCGCCTTTCCCCTTCGACAGTGCTAATTCTCGTAGAAACAATTATTGTTGTACACGCCTGAGGGCGGAAAATTGCATCATCTTCCTGCGAGCTCTAATTACCATAGACACAATAAATAATTGTATCCCTCAAAATGGCTTAAAAATAACTCTTAGAGATACACTGTAAAAAAATCCGGCCGATTCACAGAAGGAAAATTGAAACTAGCAGTTAAATGCCGTTTATCTCTTTTTCCGTAGGTAAAACGGACACACGCAAAAATTGACTGTATAAGAAAGAAAGGGGACAAGGAGTACGGAAGTATCGAGGGTCATGTGGGAGAGGATGGCAGGTAGAGGAGGCACCGTCCCACCGGCCGGCTGTTTGCAAACACAAGGCTAAATTGAGGGCAAAATTGGCAATAAACGCTGCAGAGATTGAGGTCGAGAAGCCGACGCCACGACAGCACAACACAAGAGCGAGACTTGATGCGTCCACATGAGCCGACGGCGACATGGAATAGGGCAGGGATCGTCATGTTGTCACTAGCCCTGGTCTGCTGGACTGTCACGGCATGATCTGACGGAGTCATGTTGTCACTAGCCCTGGTCTGCTGGACTGTTACGGCATGATCTGACGGAGTCATGTTGTCACTAGCCATGGTCTGCTGGACTGTCACGGCATGATCTGACGGAGTCATGTTGTCACTAGCCCTGGTCTGCTGGACTGTCACGGCATGATCTGAAGGAGTCATGTTGTCACTAGCCCTGGTCTGCTGGACTGTCACGGCATGATCTGACGGAGTCATGTTGTCACTAGCCCAGGTCTGCTGGACTGTCACGGCATGATCTGACGGAGTCATGTTGTCACTAGCCCTGGTCTGCTGGACTGTCACTTGATCAGACGGAATCACTTTCTCTGGTATACAGGACAATAAATGTATGATCTGAAAGTCACACTGTCGCAAGAAGTTGACAACAATCCAACACTTGAAGCATAACCCCAACAATAGGCGGTCTTTCGAAAAACGTGTAAGTTAGGGTACCGCGCCCGAACCTGTTCTAAAGGAGAGAAAACAACGAAAAGTTCATCTACATCTCTCACCAAGAGAAAAATCGACGTCTTTAGGAACCATGGTAGCTAACCACGCGGATAAAAATTGAGCAACAAAACGCACGAGAACTCAGTCGTCAGTTAATACACTCCTTAATATTAGGCGTCATGGCACCATCCACACGAGACATACACGCAGTTGTTAATTGTACCGATGGAATTTTTACCATTTTCACAGCGCTCACGATACGTTTTTCTTCACGTAATTGAAAAACTTGATAAACCCTTCAGCTTTTACAAATCCCTCCCGGAAAAACATTTAATTAATAATGCCACAAAAATTACATCACCTGTTATCTAGCAGGACGTTTACGAAAAAATACTCTGCCACACATTTGAAATGCGGTAATAAACTTAGGCTACTTAAATGTGCAGTCACGTTCTCTCTTTGAACTTTTGCATAAATAGTTAAAAACAATCCATCAAAACTTTAACTGAATAAGTCCAAGGAAACGCTCGTAACTTGCCGAGTAGACGATTTCGAGCACGGACTGCGTTTCTTTTCCTGTCGTACTGAATATCATTCGTGTGTTGTAAGTTTGATATAATAAAACCAGTGCATTTCATTGTGATATCTGAATTACGGATAATGAAAAAGAGAAAAGTTAGGAAAAAATCTAGTTAATATTTCAGACTACGCGGATTATTTTTCTGGAAAAAAAACAAATGATTCTCCATATGCAATTCTAACGGCTCTACACAATATAGGAAAGATGTGAAAACTACCCATTTTAGGCCTCAATTGTAGGTAGATGCGATTATTTATTATAAAATGAAAAATAGAATAGCCTTTTGTTGATATGTAATACATAAATTCAACTTATTATCAACTCTTTCCCTTGATACTCATCATCTAAACGGTTCTCCCGCCTCGTAAAAAAACGATTACAATTACATTTATGTAAGCTCATAAAATTACTCAAAAAATACAAATAGTAGCAATCGTAAAGAGAAAGATTAGATGAACATAGAAAAGCAAGAAATATTTCCCAACCTAACTCTTCCGCTAGATCCCAGGGTAATGCCTCCTGTTGGCTATGAAGGTCAATTTCCAGACTATCGCGCCTGTCGCAAAGCGATGTTGATTGGACTGAAGATTCGCTGTAATTGTTTGAATAGTGCCAGCAATTCAAGCGCGACAATTTTGGCAAGATCCCAACATATACACTCAAGACATCCTATTTCCAGTTGCAGAGTTCATCGAGTGATCTGCGACAGGTAGCGTTCAATGTTGCTGTAAAGGACCCACACTTCGCATCGCCGGGCCAATCATACTCGCAATTGATCCTTAACCGATTTTCCGAACATTGAAAGATTTCTAGCTGGCGCTGACCAACCGTACAGGTATATTTTCGATTGTTCAGATGGTCCCCAAAGCAGCGGCGGGATTTGCTGCAATAGCAGTTTACGACTCAATTTAAGTTTTGGGAAGACCTCCTCCTACCTCATCTTCAAGAACGAAATTGCCTTTTCAGAAACATGAAAAACACATATTTTTTCTCACTCTATCATCTTAATTAACGTGCTCGTAGGATTTCGTAAGTGCAGTTGCTTAACAAAGGTCATTGAGAAAATGAGGAATCACACTGCGAGACGAATAGAAGAAGGGTAGATACAACCTAAGACCATGAACTATTAATTTAAAATTTGAAATGATTTTGAAAGAAAGTTAAATGCAGTTCAATACTTAATTTACCGAAATTGGGGAGTCCTTTCTTTTCAACTAGATAAAGAGCTATGCTTCCTCCGTGGACATGCTCGATCGTCTACTTCTCTGCATTTCGCTGGTATGAAATGAGCAATATTGCCTAGTGGTACACTTATGTACGACTACGTAGTCACTGTGTTAAATGCTTTCTTCCATGTCTTCGTCGTTCTCAATTTGCTCATTTTCTGGAGTTTCTTTGATAACACTCACATGGGTTACATTTAGAGAGTTGTTTTGACCTTCATTTGGTATCAAAAGTTGTTGTTGATGCAGCGCGGCTTACAACCGAACTGCAGAAAACATAAACCTAAATCAATCTGAATTTTATGCGCTACGAATTTCATTTAATCTTTTCGATTATTATATCATACAAGTTTTAGCCTCCCTTTACCACGACAAAGATGTTCTAAGCGAGGAAGGATGAAGGCACTATTTAATATGGAGTTGAGGGAACGCGGAGTCTATGCACAAGGTGCATAGAAACAGTAAGCGGAAAAAGAAGTTCATGAAACAAGAAAAGTGGAAGAAGAAAGTAGTCGGTGCTGAAAAATAGGACAGCAGTGAAGCGAAAAAAAGATGGTCTGTAACAAAACCAAAACCTATTCTATTTTAACAAAAAGAAGGCCTACCTAACCTTTAGCTCGGGCCCTCACATAGTCCCCCTGGATGCACTAATTCCCATAGATACAATAGTTGTATCACCCTGAGGGGATTGAATCTTTTCGAAACATGGTCAAAGGTTTATTAGTTGATAACGCTGAGTTTTGTCGTAGTTTGCGTTCATAATATGCACGAATGATATGAATTACGTAAGGATAGTAAGTAGGTTACTGCAAACCAATACCTCACGAATAAGCAGAGCCATAAAATAGAGTATATTCGAGGCATATTTAAAATTCACAATTCGTTTCTCAATCGAGTTTTTACAACAGTGTGTGTGTTCAAGATTTTTTTACAAAAATCAATTTCTGTTGACGGTTCGTCCACATGGCAATTATCACGTTTTTGTTATAATATATCGAAAAGAAATATAATTCTTAATTGAAGATTAATTGAAACCAGTGATTTACAGCAGCGTTATTTCCATTGTATTTAATCTCCTCATATGTTATACTACATATCCGCTTTACCAAATTATTTTCATAATATTTATTTGAAGACCTACAATAAAGGCGATCATAAGAGTGAAGAGGAGGGACCATCAAGTATGGACTGCACAAAACGTGGAATCTATGCACAAGGTAAGTTCCCACACAAGATACCCCGAGTATAGAATACCAATATAAGAAGAGGCAGGAAAATAATTAGGAGATAGCAAAGAAGACATAACTAAAAATAGTAAATTGCGCACGAAAAATAGTCCCGAAGGCCTATGCGGTAAGCTAATAGTCTCTTGTAAAGCGTCAGTTCTTGCAGCACAGAATAAACACAGCCAACTAACCTAATCTATTGCCTATCCTACACCTGCCTGAGGGGAGCAGCGCTATCAATAGCAGGGAATTGAGCCGCAACTGGGCAAATGAGCCAAATGTAATTTTAAATGAACCAAAATTAATTTCACGCGATAGTGGCAGCAGTAACCATAACTGAAAGAAATCATAGCAAGTGACACGTTTATTTTTCATAATTCTTTATAATAGTATTAACTTTTTCAGGCTAAAATAACGAATACTAGAATAATGAATTTTCAATGACCAAAAGTAGCCCTACATTATTATTATTATTATTATTATTATATAAGAGAGTTTTAGCTTCCCTTAACCACGACAAAGATGTTCCAAGAGAGGAAAGAAGAAGGCACCATTTAGTATGGAGTTGAGGGAACGCGGAATCTATGCACAAGGTGCACAGAAACAGTAAGCTAGGAAAGTAGTTCATGAAACAAGAAAAAAGTTGAAGAAGAAAGTAGTAGGTGCTGAAAAACAGGACAGCAGTGAACCGAAAAAAGATGGTCCGTAACGAAACAAAAACCTATTTTATTACAACAAAAAGGAAGCCTACCTAACCTTTAGCTCGGGCCCTCACATGGTTCCCCTGGGAGCGCTAATTCCCATAGATACAATAGTTGTATCCCCCTGAGGGGAAGCTGCCCTACAATAAACCCGCATAAAATTTGGTGAATGTATCTACAATTCAGTTTAAACTGGCGAGCAGTTACAGTAATCAACCAACATCGAGAGCCGCATCCCCAGCGACGGTCCCGCCCGTCCCACACCCAGCGCCGCGCACACCACATGTCTGTCCTCCGACCAACATCGCGAGCCGCATCCTCAGCGACGGCCCCGCCCGTCCCACGTCCAGCGCCGCGCACACCACATGTCTGTCCTCCGACCAACATCGCGAGCCGCATCCTCAGCGACGGCCCCGCCCGTCCCACATCCAGCGCCGCGCACACCACATGTCTGTCCTCCGACCAACATCGAGAGCCGCACGTCTCGCGGACAGCCAGCGAGGCGACCGCCAGTCCATCGACCCAAACCTTGTTAGCAGGTACTCGGCCCGCAGCACGTCCCTCACTTATTGCCAAGTTTGTACTCGCCTTTTTTATCGATCATCTGGGCGTTGGTATGCAATTTTGAAAGAAAATTGTCGAACACAAATAACAAAAATTTATAGAACTACCTAGTCTAGAAAAAATAAAATCACATTATTTGCAACACCTCGTCATGATACCTTCATAGTAACATATGGTAGTGGATACTTTTTGCAGTGGCATGTTAAGAAACATACATAATACAGGGTGTTTCAAAAATACACGGCATAATTTCAGGTATGTATTTCCCACATGTAGACAATCAAAATAGTTCATTACAACATATGTCCGGAAATGCTTCATTTCCGAGTTATGGCCTTCACAACATTGAAATTCACCGGAACGTTTTTCTTTCCGCAGGTCGTTGCCATTACAGAAGATGTTCAAAATGACCACCTCCTGCTTGAATACAGACCTCACATCGATGTCTCATTGACCTGCGAACACGATCCCACACTCCAGGAATGTTGCGTATGTCCTCAGAGCGTGCCACAATTCGATTCCGAAGGGATTCCAAATCAGGCACCGGAGACGAATAAACCAATGATTTTAAATGGCCCCACAAGTAGAAATCGAGAGGGTTCAGATCAGGTGAGCGTGGAGGCCAAGCAATTGGGCCACCTCTACCTATCCATCGATCAGGAAATCTTCGATCCAAGTACCGGCGAGCCGTACGACTGAAGTGTGCAGGAGCGCCGTCATGCAAGAAGTGAGCGTGCTGACGATCGATCAGTGGAGTGTCGTCATAAACATCAGGTATGATGTTTTCCAGGAAGTTTGTGTACGCCTGCCCCGAAAGTCTGTTTACAAGTACATGGGGTCCAACTAACCGATCACCAATGATACCGGCCCACATGTTGAGGGAGAACCGCACCTGGTGATGAGATACAACAGTTGCATTTGGGTTTTCATACGCCCATACATGCTGATTGTGGAGATTTGTTATGCCATCTCGTGTGAACTGTGCTTCATCTGTAAATAATACTAAGGCAGGAAAGTTCGGATTTGCAGCACATTGCTGCAAGAACCACTGACAGTACCTAACTCGTGCAGGGTAATCTGCTGGTGACAGCGCCTGTACACGTTGCAAATGGTAAGGATACAATTGATACTCTTTCAGCAGTCTCCAGACAGTCGTATGGGGAACATTCACTTGCAACGCTAACCTTCGTGTGCTGATAGAAGGAGTTCTGTTCACAATCTCCAGAATCTCCTCCTGTTCTTCTGGAGTTGTAGATCTTGGTCGTCCCCTTCCCAATCCAGGAGAGTCAAATTTTCCATACTCGCACAGACGCTGATGGAGACTTACAAATGTCTTCCGATCTGGACATTGTCGCTGTGGGTACCTCTCCTGGTACAAACGACGAGCCAGCGCAGCATTGCCGTCTGCCTTACCGTAGATCAAGTGCATCTCTGCCAGCTCCTGATTTGTGTACATGACACACAGTCGAACGCCAAACACAACACTGAATTTAACCTTCGCCTAGGAATGATCTGTCAGAGTGCCCTCTTAATGTGTCCTTTGACGGCAACGACCTGCGGAAAGAAAAACGTTCCGGTGAATTTCAATGTTGTGAAGGCCATAACTCGGAAATGAAGCATTTCCGGACATATGTTGTAATGAACTATTTTGATTGTCTACATGTGGGAAATACATACCTGAAATTATGCCGTGTATTTTTGAAACACCCTGTATACTTAGCATTGAAGCTCATTAAGAATGAGGGAATTATTCTCGTAGTGAAATTTGCATAATTTGAAAGGCTTGCAATCATTTGCGCTAACAGAACAAGACTAAAGAAAGTAAAAATTAAGCCGATTGTAAATTACATATTGACAGCTATTTAGCAAATTATTCATAGAAAAGAACACTCTTATGTAAACCGTAATAAAATAACCCCCAAAAAAAACAATGTCAAAATATTAATTAAAAATTCCTGCAGAACACTAAAATGCTTCAAACAAACATCGACAAAAAGTGTTGAGATAAAACGGAGTTTTAATGCCTTCTTCCCAGCATAAATGATCAAGCCAGCATTAAATGACAACTAAAGACAACTCTCAGAATCGCAGAGGTTGCCGGGAAAATGCCAATTTGGGATTCTGAAAGAAATGAAAGTTCAATATCAAAGCAGTTAAGTTAATCCACGGAAACTAGGTATAAAATGAGAAGAAAATACTGCACACGTTAGGAAAAGTGAGAGAAGGTTTCAAGAACGCAATAATATTCATTAACCCGGCTTTAACTTAACTTTAGTTTCAGTAAGAACTTTAGAACTTTAGTTTCAGTAAGTCAAAGTGAGAGATCGCATATTCTTTTCAAAGCTGGTATTTTTACAATTCATTTGTTCTTTTCCTTTCCCCCACAATAACAAGTCGCCAGTCGTATTTGTCATGTGTCACATGCGTCTGACTACGGTGTCAGCGTGGAAGAAAACAGTTTCATAGCGATCGCGTTACAGAATAAAGTGTGATCAGGTTACAGACGAGGGAGCTTCTCTTCGAGGGCGTGGAACTTCCTCTAGGAGGTGTGATATCACGTAAAATATGAACATTTTCTAATAATTGCATCTAAGTGTACTACACCATCAAAGAGAAGAACAGTCAATGCTATTTTAAAATGCTATACTCTAATAATATTAAAAATGAACAAGTGCGACCACACAATTCAAGAGACGCGACGAAGTTCTGGCATTTTTCAGCTTAAAAACCCTAGAATGAATTAAAGATGAATTCCATCTCAAAATAAACGTCAATCGTGTTCGTTCGTACTCTTAGGCAAACCATTTTTTTCATAGAAAATAAGAGATGGTAAAATTACTGCAGAATGAAAACGTCTACAACCAAAATGAACACACGTTAAAACATATCTTAACTTTATTCCTTTTTCTGTTCAAACCCCTTATATAATATAATACTTTTGACCTACAAACTAAAGACGTAGAGCAACTCCAGCTAAACCATGAATTGAGTAATTCCAAGCAAAAACTCGACACTTGGTATACAACTTCCACTGCCGTGCGGTCGCCCACGTTTCACAGAATAGTTCCATAATAATATTCATTAAGTCAACATAGAGATAATTCTCCTCGCAAGTTCTTGCGATTGTGTTGACGAAATACGAGTATTACAGTTAGGACGAACATTTCTGCAGTTGATTCAAGTTCACTTTTCTCGGTACCGCGCACAGCTGTGCGCATCAGCCTGTGAACTTCCACAAAAAACCTCGCGATGTTTGCATTTGTTGACGGGAAAGCTTGTACGCGCCCCGGCTCCTCCTGCGCGCGCCAAGTGCTCGCGGGACACACGTGAAGTCAAACAAAGAAAGAATTAAAAGTTTTTTGTTAACGTGGGCTTTTAGCAGTGACACTCAACTTCAAGATATCTGAGACAGCAATGAACATAAATTTTAATAAATGAAAGGTGTGTAAAATTGTAACTTTATAAACGAGTTCCTCTCGAGAGCTTATGCTGTAGGGTCTAATTTACAAAAAAGCGTGTCGTGGCACTGTATTCAATCAAATAGAGTAAAAAGAGGAAAAAGATTTTTTTTTGTGAGCTTCCATCTATCCACAACTCTTGCATTGACAAAATACACAGCATGAGCAGAACTGTGAAAATCACTCTTCGTAAGAAACGCTTGCAAGAAATTATTGCGTATCTCATTTGTCCACCCGCAATGCAGAAGCAAAAAGCTCTTAAATGGCTAAAATAAGTTTTATTGTTCTATAAATTGTTTTTTTTTAGACGCCTGATTCTGAAAAATAAACGCATTCAAATCAATATAAGGTTCATTTCATATTGATTATACTCATTTCACCATGATAACTTTTTCCTCACAGCATTGGCTACTAGCTAACCCAAATGTCTTCATTCTTAACATCTGATAATGAAATGGAATAAAGCATTCTAATCTTTCGTTATTGATGTAAACAATGTCCTACAGATCAAGATAGGAAATTATATGCATGCAGATCTTTCATCTCTGTGGATTGCCCAGCTTGAGGTTGTTTGCACGTAACTACATCAAGACAGAAAATATGCAAAAAATACGCAAAACGTAGGGACCTTGGAAGTGGGAGATGAGCCGAGTAGAACACAACCACAGCGAGCACCATCCACTCAAGTGACGCGACAAATGCGACAGCTTCAAGTGCCCCGCCTCCCATACATTTACTCCTTCACGCGATGGCCACAGCCAAAGCGACACAGCCAGTCAGTCGGAGGGATAAATGTTCCTCTTTGAGAAAAACGAATTGGAACCTCAAGGAAGATTTGATCGCGAAAATTATATCGGAATTATTCTAATTAGACCAGCCGAATTGAGACCTGACCAAAAAGCTCAAAAAGTGGTAATTTGCATAGTTTTCGGTTTACGGTGAACACCATTTCAAAAAAAAAATAATAATTTCATCAACAATTCTCGAAGGAGGTTCACGCATTCATACATAAATTCCATTTTTCCCAAAATAAATTGGATAAAATACACAAGAAACTTTAGATTTGCAAACATAACGGGAATTAAGTATTACTCTCAATATTAATACGACAATTAGTATTTACTATAACTCGTTGCAATACCTGTGAAATTTCCAAGGCTAACGTACCTGCACAGCGCAAAAACGAATTTAAATACAATACATCAGTAAATGTAAATATTCTAGAGGCGACAACAGATGAACAGATGTATATAATTTTATTAGAGGCTAAAAATCGATTCAATGTTACAAAAATGCAGCATTCACTATACAGACAACTCAATACACATCTCTTATTGATTGATAAATTAGTTTTAGCCTCCCTTACCACAACAAAGACGTACAAACAGAGGAAGAACGAAGAAGATACCATTTCGTATGGAGTGAAGGGAACGCGGAATTTATACACAAGGTGTGTTTTTGCACAAGATCCCGTACGCATCGGTGCTGAAAAACAGGAGAGCAGTGAACCGAAAAAATACGGAGAAGGCCAACCTGACTTTCAGCTCGGGACCTCACATTTTCTCCCTAAAATGTTAATTTCCAATATATACAATAATTTTACCCCCCCCCCCCCCCCCCTGAGAGGAACTATTCTTGCTAAATGGGAAGGATTCATCATCCGCAGCATTTCTTAGTAAAGCATTTGAGACAAAGAGGGAAATTTGTCAAAAAGGAAATTGAAGAATTATTGTCTTTGCAATTAAGATGCGAGGAACAGGGCTCGCTAACACCATTACAGGAGTAGCGCAGGGACGACACAGACATTTGCTAGAGAAACAAAAGAGCAAAGAACTTAAAGATTGGATATGTCAGTTCAAGCCTCCCTAACCGCTACAAAAAAGAGCGTATCAAAGGGAGGAAGGGAAAAGGCGCCATTTAGTTCGGAGATAAATAAGGGAATGAAGAATCTATGCAGAAGAGGTTTAGAAACAGTAAGTTGAGAATGAAGTTCATGAAACAAGATAAAAGTTGAAGAAGAAAATAGTAGGTGCTGAAAAAAGGACAGCAGTGAACCGAAAAAAGATGGTCCTTAACCCAACAAAAAACGTTGTAACAAAAAAAAAGGCCCACTTAATTCTCAGCTCGGGCCCTCACACATTTTCCCCCTGGGAAGGAACTTAAAAAAAGACGAAAATGTCAGAAAATAAAACTCTAGAAGCACTTTTTAGCTAAAGAAAACCTACGTTGAGCATGAGTACTGCTGTTTCATTAAGACCCGCAGCACAAAAAAAGCAGCTATAAGCGAAGGACGACAGTTATGTCGATTGCTTCAATAGTCTGAACGTTAACAGCACGCAACAATGATGGAACTACACTCGATACACATCCCTTCTTTACCTACTCACCAAGTATCCTGAATGACATCGACAAAATATCTTATAGGAACCAGAGCATACTGCATGTCGAGGGTATGTACTGAGGTTGAAGAATAACACGGGAACACCTCGTAAAATGCGTGCTTGAACGTAAAGTTTAACTTAAGCCAGCTAAGTCTGAAGGCGCGCTGCGGTGTTTGCCGGCTAACGCCATCTGTTTGCGTTACAATCCTCAATACGTTCGTTGTAAATGTCAGTCGTTTTCAGACCAGCGTTATGTGAAGTTGTGAGTGCATTGTGTCAGCACTAAGTGGATTAGAACGAGGATAAATATTATTTGTTGGTGCTCGTAAGGTGGGTAGTTCCGTTACCCAGGTAGCTGAAGTGTTTAAGGTTTCAAGAGGCACTATATCGTGTTTTTACGCCGGACAAACAGGAAAAGCAAACGTTAAGTAACAACGCGTACGAAAGCGTGTTTGATGATTGTTACAGACTGCCATTTAACGAAAATTGAAAGGACGACAGCAACAATAGTCGCAAAAGAATGTCGGGCTCGCGAAGCCCATCAGTACCAAAATTATAAGGATGTTCCATGAGTAAATGAATAGGTTTTTATACGAGTTCTTTTTTTTTCCAAATTTCGTTAATCACAGCTGGTAATCTGAAATAGATCAAACACTACTGAGTACAATAACTTACTGTAATAAGCTAACGTTACGTCTTGAAAACCAATCAACTCACGATAACGAGCATGCAAGCTGGATTCTCAGATTAGATTATAAGATTAGATTATAAGTTAGTTTAAGCCTCCCTAACCGCTGCAAAAATAGAGCGTATCGAAGAGAGGAAGGAGGAAGGCACCATTTAGTATGGAGATAAGAAAATGAGGAATCTATGCAGAAAGGGCATAGAAACAGTAAGATGGGAAAGAAGTTCATGAAATAAGATAAAAGTTGAAGAAGAAAGTCAGAGGTGCTGAAAAACAGGACAGTAGTGAACCGAAAAAAGGTGGTCCTTAACATAACAAAAAACATTTTATTTCAACAAAAAGAAGGCCTACCTAACTCTCAGCTCGGGCCTTCACATTTTTCCCCTGGGAGCGCTAATTCCCATAGATACAATAGTTGTATCCCCCTGAGGGGGCTGGATTCTCAGAACCAAGTCACATTATTATTCTGATCACTTCAATAATACCAACACGCAGGCATTAATGAAATTTAATGAATTGTCTATTCAAAACAATTTCAAACTGAAATATAACGAGCAAAAACATTCTCAGTGCTAAAGTTAGAGAAGGGTAAACTCGCTTTATGGTCGGAGTAAGAAAACTATATCAAAAAGCAAAAAGCCCTAGATTTAATCCGGAGCTCAATCCCATTAATGAAGAAAGTCGCGCACACAGACACGCAAGCAAACACGCATGCCGCGAGGTCTGGGGTTTGGGTGGACAAGGCGAGCGTTGACTCTGGCACGGCCCCGCGGCTGTGCAGCGCCGCACACTCGCGTCTCTGTGCAACACGCGACATGCTAATGAGTATCAAAACGGCCGAAAGCTGGCATCGTTTGCAACTGCGAGTTAGAGGAAATTTAAATTTGGAAATGAATATAACACAAATAAAGATTATAATTTTTCTCATTTTCAAGAAAACTGCCCTTTCATTTTTAACCAACAAAGAAATAAGACGATTTTTCAATTTTTTCTGCTGTAATATCATCGGAGTTAATCAAACCATCCTAACCATTAAAACTAATTTTATCACACATTGGCATCGTAACTAATTATAATACTGAAGAAACGAAAGCTAAAAAACAGAGCATGCGCGATGGTTGCAAACGTCACTGCTGCAGTCCTAATGAATGACAGAAGGCCCGTTCTCAAAAGAATGCATGCTTTGTCAGGAGAACGGGGCCCCACAATTCACAACACCTGCAGCACGACTGTCGTCAGTTCATCACGCACGTCATAAAATGATCAAATATGAAGCAGCATTCTACATCATGCGATTAAATTGTTCCCCCTTCCTACAAAACAGATAAAAATCCAAGGGAAGCTCAGAATATGTGCTGTTTATGGAGAAAGATTAAGTAAGGAATATCAAGCAAATTTCTGAAGTGAAAAAAAATTAATCCACAACTAATGCCACTTCAGTGCAATGGTATTTCCAACTAGATGCACCAACAATTCTTCTCAAAATAATTTTCGTACCTATCACATGGCTGCAAAACGTTTACCAACATCAGTTTGAAAGAAAACTTAGTTCTTGCAATCTTGCTTGCAATCCCCTCGCTGTCATAACTCAGCTCTCAAGAGAATGCGAGGGAATCGAACAAAAAAGCACCGTACCGGAATTTTGCTCCAATCAAACAGTAAGACTGTATTCAACAGTAAACTGTAAGTGCATGCCTTTAAATTACATATGCATCAACTCAAGTGTGTCCGAGATAGGTCATTTAGCTTCAAGTGAGTGAGAATCACGGAGCACTTTCGATGGAGTAAAAGCTAACATATTTCGTTCACAAAGCGACACTGCAAAAATTTCCCCCCTAGAATATTTGTTGACTATTCTATCCCACAACTGACGAAATTAAGTGTTTTTAATAGGATTTGAAAACATGAGCGCAAAGCCAGTCGAAGTTGAAGTTGATATATTACTTGATTAAGCCTGAGAGTTAAGATCCGTCAGTGTGCGAAGGATGGTCCGACACAGGCAGCCGAGAGGCAGTCGTACTGTTTATAACTGCACCAGACTTTCGTGGCTTCATGCACACATCCAGTGACAAGCGGCGGTTGTGTTGTACACACGCACACGCTTCTCGGGTTCACGCTCGCCATAGCAACGCTTGCTTTGTTTGCTATTGCGGCCGTTTCAGGACAAGCCGTGATGAGCCAACTGAGGCAATGTCAAGTTTAGGGCATCGTTAACACCAACAGGATCGTCACAACACATACGATGCTCCCCGTCGTGTGTACATACTAAAAATGTTGATATGGTGCCCGTTACCAGTCCAATAGTTTTCAAAATCTCTGATACGAAACAAGAATCAGTAAATTCGTGTCCAAACAATCCAAAAGTCAACAGAACACTCAACACTCTGCAATAAAGAATACTGGGTATCTATTCTTAACCGATGATGTGCGCAAGTCCTGTCAGACAGGGTTTGACCATAAGTACATCAAGCAAAATAAATTCGAGGTATTTGAAATGATCATAAAACAGTAGCAGAATAACTTCACACCTAACGTTAACAACTAGGGTTAGCCACATCAAGACTTTTCATACAAGAGTGAAAATCTCCACTATGATACTATACAGCCCACCTATAATGAGGTAAAAAAGCGACCATTTAAAACCTTGTTTGCAGCTTGAACTGCAAACAAAACGCAAAATGCAGCCACTACAGTAGTAGTTACTCACTAGAACATAACATTAAATTTTGAAACGAAACGAACGAGAACAGCTCTTCCACCGCAGATCTCGTCAGTAGCACCAGCAGCAACTGGGTAGACCACTGCAGAAAGGGGCGACAAGGTGCGATTTTCTCCAGAAAAGGATGAGAAGGCCCTGTTTAGAGCGAGTGAAGGCCGGGGATTTGTTAGTGAGAGTCGCTGGAAATGCACTCGAGCAGAAGTAGCCAGACAATACCCTTGATTGGATCCCCCTGCGAGGAGGCGGCGCGTCTTCATGAGGACATCACGCAATTTCGACGAAAGGTGTAAGAATTCAGAAATTTTGGTAACATCAAATATATATTATAGAAAATTAGAACACCTTCGTGAACACTTGGACTGCAAGACACGTGCAATTTTCCATTCCGCAATTAATTAGACTACACAGCGAAATTAGTTAAGAAATTGCCCCGGTTATTCGTGCATATAAAAGCACAAGATATTCCAGGAATATATTAAAACAGTGAAAAGTAAAGAATACTAAATGAATCAATTAAATGTAATAAAAAAATTGTATAGGTTAACAGCGCAAAATCGATTAATAAAAAATCCGAGTCACCCTCCAGGAAAACAATTTGGGGGATCTGCGAGGGAAAATTTCACATGACCAGGCTCCCCAACTACGTAACAGGGCAAACAAGGTCACCGAGCAGCCCCTTTAACGCAAGTTTAAAGATCGTGCACCGTATTCGATGTTCTAGAAAATAATGAAAGTAGAAAGCCGAGCTTATCATTCACGAAATATCAACGTATTTTTTGAAGCTAAACAACATGTATTATATACAACTGACGTCGTAGAAATAAATAAAACCTGGAAGGAGCAAGAACTTAGCAATTTCACTGAATTCAGGAGCAAAAATTTATTGTTTACATCTTCCAAATATGGAGCCAGAAAGCTTCCGTGTGCAAAATGGGAAAACGATCCAACACCCGCCGCTGATAAAGAGTATGATCGGCCAAAGTATGTACTCGGTGGGAGGCTGAAAAGATGTCTTCAACACAGCACCTATTGTCTCGCCAGATTAGATAAAGAAAAGAACGTCTTCACATAAACACCATAGCATGTAATTCCCGTGGGAATACGCACGAATTCACAAATAATTGCACTCGTCTGGTTCTGAAAAGAAAAAATGCATAAAAATTAATCTGGCTTCCCATGCAATTAAAATTACTAATTAAATATTACAATCATTCGCTACTAAATATTAAAGGCTCATAGTGAGCATTGGCGTAAAACCGACTTGCATTTTTCACTTTTTTTCACCGCAGCCTGATGAAAAACGTCAAACGCTTTCTCAGCAGTTGAACCAAATGAAAAAATTATCATGACCGCTTTCCTCAACATCCCAAAAATTGAAATCCACACACCATTGTTCGATGAAAAACTGCGAAAACAATGTAATACAGAAAAAGTAAAGGAAACACGAGTTGAAAAGTAATCTAAACCACACTCGAGCGTGAGGAGTTCTACACCCAGCAGAATTCCGCGTCGTCAGTTTTAGCGCTATTAGTAGCATCGAATTGATAACCCAACGAAACATACACCGAAAAATTAATTGCAATACAAGCATACAGGAAGACATTCGTAAGCTAGAAAGATACAATAAGTTAAACTACATGAGCTATTGAAAAGCTTTACCATAAAATCAAGTTGCAAGCTTATCAAGCAATTATATCAGTTAATTTGACACTTCCTGGCCACATCAGAGACAATTACAAAAGAGCGAAAAGCAGGTACCATTTAGACGAGATGACGGGAAATATACGCACAAGGTGTTTCCAGCGAATAGAAACAGTAAGATAGGAAGGAAGAAAAGGAAGAAAAAACAATAAGGTGATAAGATTAAGATTAAATATTAGTCTAAGCCTCCCTAACCGCTCGAAGAGAGGAAGGAGGAAGCACCATTTAGTATGAGGAATCTATGCTGAAGGGGCATAGAAACAGTAAGATGAGAAAGAAGTTCATGAAATAAGATAAAAGTTAAAGAAGAGAGTCAGAGGTGTTGAAAAACAGGACCGTAGTGAACCGAAAAAAGGTGGTCCTTACCATAACAAAAAAAAAAATTATTTCAACAAAAAGAAGACCTACCTAACTCTTAGCTCGGGCCCTCACATTTTTCCCCTGTGAGCGCTAATTCCCATAGATACAATAGTTTTATCTCCCTGAGGGGACAATAAAGTGATAAAGACAAGCATGAAAAAAAAAAGAGAATGGGCACGACAGCTAGAAGCTTCAAGACCTTACTATGGGTGAGATAACCTAGAAGCATCTCCATGAGGCACAAGTCTTCATAACATAAGGTTGACAAACGTGACCAACCTAACCTGGTCAATTCTAGGCTCCTAAAGAGGCTTATCAAATAATAGGTACTATGAGTACCTGTACTACATACAAATATAAACCAAATATATAATAAATTACGAACATATTTTTCTTAGAAACTTAGAACAGATAGCGACTGGAAAACCGAGATTCATCGAACATCCGACTACTGTCCAGTATCCGGCCTACACGGACGGCACGTAATCATTTTAAAAGATACTTCAAGCTTCGGGTGATATATTCAGCAGCCAGCACTATTGAAAATTCAAATATTTCATATGTGTGCATATATGCTCAGTACCACAGAAATGAGCATCATTTGACAAAGTTCCTAAAATTGAAGGAATGTCATCGGATCATATTAATGCAGTTGCAGTTTTAGTATCATTTAAGTGAGACCAATAATTCGTGCCCAGTTTGTCGCATTTTCGTGCCTGTTGAATGCGAATTCCAATTTAAATGCTACTTTCAAACTGGAAACACTCTGCTGCCAAGTGCTCACAAATCGCTTCTTGCGGCGACGTAGTGTTGACACCATGTCATTTTTTTCGAATGAAAAAATGCCAAACATGCCAAACGGTGCGGCCAATTGCAATGCAAGAGGCGCTGCAGGGTTGTCTCAGGAACGTATTCCAATCAATATTTCTCCAAACATCGCATCATTAAACGCCATCAACGCAAAAATTAAAGCTACGACGTGAACAGGAGAGATCATGGTCTGCCCAAAAAATTACGTGATGCAGTTGTGGAAGAAATGCTGTAATACTTCAGCGACAAGCATAATGCAAGAACCCGAGCTGCAGTATGTGACTAAGGAATACTAAACAGATCGACGTAGAGTACCTCATGTTCTTAATAACAACAAGCATCATAATCAAAATGTTCAGGATCTGCACCCGACCGGCTACATCCCTCGTCTACAGTTTGAACGTTGGTGCCAAGGAAAATTTTTCAAGTCTGTCCTCTTCACCGACGAAGTCACAATTAAAAGTAACGAAACGTTCAACACACATACATGTAACTTGCACAACTTGCAGGAGAATAACCCTCATGAAGTGCAACAGCTCAACTACGAAAATCGGTATAACAGGACTAGTATCGCCGTTGACAACTCTCTTACAGAACTATATCTGATGCGGTCTGGTGTCAATGGATCAGTTGTACTTCATGTTTCCAAGGAAAGTGTAGTCGGAACTGCAGAAGGATATGCCTCTTCAGAATTTGTAGTTGAACATGGTTCCAGCATGACGGATAACCAGCCCATTCCGCAATGAATGTTCAATGTTCGCCAATATCTGAACTACGTACAATAGGAAATGGAGTTGTGGTATGCTTCAAAGATCTCCAGACTTGAGTCCTTTATATTTCTGTCACTGATCACTGTGGATCACTGATGAACGAAACATCGGAGGAATCTGTTATGGATCTTGGCGAAATGACAGCGGTTGATGCACGTAACACCGCAAAAGGAATCTATTCAGAAGAGGTACCAACTTGCATTAAAGCTGGGACACAATGTTTCTCTGATATTCACTTCTTTTTCCACTCTGACATTTCTCAGAAGTGGAAATGCTATTACCAGGGTATCAGGTTAAACTTTAAACTTCAGTGTTTTTGAAAACTAAGGAGCTTTAAAATAATTGACACTCGTCGAAAAAGTCCATTTTGCGAGTGAAAAATAGACGCTGAAAGTTTGTGCCGCTCGTTTTTGAACAACCAGCATAACTAAATAAAGTCAATGGTAAGAGAAAAGGAAAACGTTTGGCCCACGGGTCACCCCATTAAGTTTCGAAAGTAACCGCTACAATGACTCGTTAAACATCACCACATTCGTACAATCTGCTTACAAACCTTCAGAACATTTCGCACATCATGTTTATTATTATTACATAAGAAAGTTTTAGCCTCCCTTAACCACGACAAACATGTTCCAAGAGAGGAAAAAGGAAGGCACCATTTAGTATGGAGTTGAGGGAACGCGGAATCTATGCACAAAGTGCACAGAAACAGTAAGCTAGGAAAGAAGATCATGAAACAAGAAAAAAGTTGAAGAAGAAAGTAGTAGGTGCTGAAAAACAGGACAGCAGTGAACCGAAAAAAGATGGTCCGTAACGAAACAAAAACCTATTTTATTACAACAAAAAGGTAGCCTACCTAACCTTTAGCTCGCGCCCTCACATGGTTCCCCTGGGAGCGCTAATTCCCATAGATACAATAGTTATATCCCCCTGAGGGGTCGCACATCATGAATATTCACTACTTGGAACACCAGCTCGCCCGCGTAACGTCTATCGCGTCCGCGGCGATCGAGCTCCCACCACGCCCCAGCGCACCTCCACCCGTCATATACGACGGTTGGTCGAGTTATCGAGACGCTACATCGCTTCAGAGAATATACTTCTATGTTTTTCTACTTTTAATCATTCAAGATTTTGTTAATTTCATGGACTAGATACTTTACTTAGATGTCGCATCGGAATTATTAAATGAACCAAAACTTGTATATGCAACATCATGCTGCAGCGGCATGGTCATAACGATGCATCAGCAGTGGAATTATCAGTGCAGAAAAACTATGCATGTAACACCTGCAACAAGAGCTGCTGGTTTTATGCTGTAGTTGAGGAGACAAATTTACTTCGTAAGAAAATTTGCTTGAAAACAAATTCTGGTAGATACCTGGAATTTTTCTGTTGATAAGCACTCAACTAGAACACATGAAACAACATATAGCATTTTTATGACCCACGTTTGAATTAAAAAAACACTCTTAAATACAAGTTGTAAAGACACTATACAATAACGCACTGAACAATATTTAAAAATATGGCCTAAAATTTTATAACATTCAATGATACGGCTACACGACCGATGACAAATTTACTTACGTACATAATGAATAACTTTCAATTAATGAAAAAAAATGAAACATCGTGAGAATTGCTTGTCTTGAGAATTGTTAAATTAAGAGTGATCATAATTGCCAAGTAGGAAGTATAATGTGGCACACATTCTTTAATTTGTCGGCATTTCCGTGTTCACCGATTATTATTTAACATGCTATAGAGCAAGTATCGTGATGATTCAGTGGGAATTTAAATCTGGAAAAATCCTTCTGAATTATAATAAATATCATAAAAAATTACTTTTCAAAACAAATTAAATATTAATTAAATATTAACGCCCCTAAACACGTATCCGCCAAGATACGTTTTGATTTTAAGAGAATTTGCCTATAAATGAAGTGACTTCTAGTGCTCAAGAATCTTATCGAACAAATCCCCCATTCCCTTTCAGGAGCACACAAGGTCTGCCACTGTCCATTTCTCACAAGTGATTGTATATCTCGGCCACCCAGTTGAAAGTATCCACAGTAATGAAATAATTACAAACCAAACATGCCTATCATGCTTAGCCATCAAGACCGCTTTTAGAGACGAGCTTTATGATGGAACTGATGCCATAATTGTTTTCACCGAGCGCTATGAGAGAATCACAAACCCCACAAGTTCAGAAATTACACCAGTTTCACAATGTTATCTCGGTGTTTAGGACCGTATACTGAAATCTCGAGCAAGTTTGGAACCGCGTTCAGAAGACAGAGCTCAAGGTTACATTACGAGAGCACAATTCAATAAGGTAATTTCAAATTCAAATTACCAATTCATGCTTTAATACAAAAGAATACTAAAAGACTAAACTAAAATTAACGTACAAATTCTTCCATGTTGGACCCTATTTCCAGCAACAAGCCTCGGTAGGTTAACACAGTTTCTCGCCATAATACAGCAGAATCATTATACGACACATCCCGCATGATAAGAGTTTCGACAAGCCACTCGTTAACAAAGCTATCATACAGGATGCTACATCGATTACGTGACTGACAGTAATAAGTGAATATTTAACTACTCCAGTTAATCCCTAGCTTCTGAAGATACCAACGTCGAACAGCTCGCGGCATCCACCATCTGTTCCCCTTCTCCATAGTTCAATACGGAACGGGCGACTGCTGTTTAAAAAAAATTCAAGATTCATAATGCGTGGAATACGCAAATGAGATTAAGCGCGATCAACTTCACAGTCTCTTTTATTTTCAATTACGCGGCGACTCCAGCAAAAAGAAGCAAAATATTGGTATTGGTATCCCTTGTGTTGTAAGCAGTCAACATATGAATTAACATTTTGATATATCCATCCCTAGAAAAACTGAAATAAATTGACGAAATCCATTCCAAGTCAAGAAAAAAGCTGCCGACATCACTCGGTGCCCCAACTTCTTCATTGGGTGGCCCACAGCTTCATGCTGCAGCATACAACACGACCTAACCATTACTTCATCTCGTCTTGGATTGCTATCCGTATGAATCAAAATATACTCATTGAGGGACTATTCAGTACTTTTTTGTTTTAACGACGCTACACATGAAATACATCGATTTTGAATATAGTCAAGTATTCTATTCGGTTCCTAAAGAAATTCTTCACCAAAAGTTTTCATATTTCTATGCATAACTTTTCCCCTGAATTCCAATTTTATATTAGAATATAGATTTCTTTCGGATAATCAAATGAATAACAATAGAAACGCATTATTTTTCTGTACTGACTGCATTTTACAATTAGATCATAAAATCATTTGTATCTACCAAGTTATAGTATTTCCTTCAACCATATCCTTACTTTATGTTTACACTCACTTTACTAAAATTGAAAAAGCATGTAAACATGCCTCAACTCAATATTTTTCGATCCTGCAATTAGTAATTCAAGGAAGCGGCACGCAACGCTACATGGTATGAAAGATCTACTACGATAAATTTTGTCAACAGGGGTCTCTTATTAAGAATTCGGAATAGGTGAATTCAGGTGTGCAGTAACTAACTTACATTCAAACTTTAATGTCAGTTCCGTTACATGATAGCGTGCTGAATTTGAATCTTCTATTCTGAACTTCCTAGTACAACAAACTATCTGGAATAAATTGTTGTCAACTGAGTTATGGATTTAAGAATTATATTTATCGATTCGACACTGCAACCTTCAACAATATATAGATTTAATTTGGTCTGTGGACAGATTAGATTAGATTATACGTTAACTTAAGCCTCCTAACGGCAACAAAGGATTCTCAAGAGAGAAAAGAGGACGGCACTACTGCAAAATGATGGATCATTACGAAAAAAAAGCGTACCCAACCATTAGCTAGACACCTCACACCTTCCTCCCAAGAGCACTAATTTTTATACAGTAGTTGTACCTCCAGAGAGGTGGTTCTGGACAACAATCGGAGATGATTCTCGAGGAGAAATGGTTGCTGAAATTTTTCCTCAATTTTACCCGCATCATTTTCCACATGAGCAGCCCAAACAAAATCTCATCCCATTTGAAGGCGGACTATTGACTAGGCAAGCTCGAGTTACCTCTTTCGCAACCGTAATTCAGCACACACCAGTTTCAGGCGAGGAAGACTGATATAATTTATTTCCGTCTTTCCCGTCGATTTTCCTAAAAACAGGGAAAGCTTTCGCACTTCAACATAGGAATCATTGTCGGGAAAGATCGCTTTAGAGCAAAAATATATTTACATCATTTCATGGTAAACGAAAGAAATTTTCAACGGTCAAGTCTGTCGTTGGTCACTAAAAGCAAAACCATAAAAATTGAAACAGCGTAATTTTGTCGACAGTGAAGGGAAACTTAGCAACTAGTTCACGAATACTTCTTACATTCAAACAGTTAGTAAAAAAAGAAATTGAGACTCTAGACTGGCAATATAAATTAAGACCTTCGCATCCACGTATCATACATTTAGAAAAAAAAAATTCAGTTGAAATGCACATCGCCTGTAGGGTGAGAAAAATGGCATATAAGATCTATTCTACCATAAAGTAATTATTTTTCCATTATTTTCGTCAAACAGCATTTTTCACCATTTATACACCTTGAATTTATTGCCGATGTAGAACTTAGCGTAGACATCTAAAACCGCCACAAGCAAGCGTAAAATTATGAAGAGATCGCAGATACGAGTATTGTCACAGTAGGACACGCGTGGCGGAACAGGCGGCGAATGTCGATATGATGAAAGGTAAAATTAGCAGGATATACGACAAAAAACAAAAACACTTGTGCACGGCGATCGACTGTGCGCTGCGCAGGTGTCTTCCACTAGGAAGACGAAGCAGGGATAAAAGGAATGATACCGACTAACAGGGTGTGCTCTATTTTAAGAGCTACTCGAAGCCACCTCCCTCAAAAACATAACTGAGCGAGTCGGCTGCGTGGTGCTAGAGATGTCACTGAGCAGCGCTACTTCCAAAATGCACTCGCTCCATAATGAAGACAGGCACCAAATGCATCAGCATGCATAGAGTGGAGTGCAATAATACTACGTTCTCCTCCAGCAGCGCGAACTCCGAATACTCTGAAGAACAAAATTCTCGCTACGAACTCTTTCCGGGAAGATCTTGGTCAGAGAACACCGCAGACATCATCACTACCATAAAACATAGAACGTTGCATAAGTGGCGCTGCTTTCGCTTAAATCGAACGGAATCTATCAAATTTACCGAGGTATACCGTGAGGTGAACCCATTTTAACTTTTTCGCCACCTGCATGCATGTTTTTCGCCGCCCACGTTATTAAATCGCTTAGGCGGCGAAAAACATGCATGCTGCGATGAAAAAGTTTGACTGGGGAGGTAAGTATTAGGACACAGATAAAATTTATTTTTTGGCATTTAGGTAAAATTATAACCTATGAAACTAATATGAAAGCAGTAACACATGCATGCATACAACATATTTCAATTACTAAAAATAAGACATATATTGAATGCATCTAATTTATACAGCATTTTAGGAAATAGGTGGAGAAAAAAGTATTTGGACGGTTACAAAAATAATGCTTAATATTCAGCGGAAACTCCCCTAGCTGCACTTATTGCTTATAAACGATTTTGGTAGCTTTTTATAAGTTCCTGACAACACTGGCCCACTCCTCTTCGGTGAAAGTGTTCAAATCTTCAAGGTTTGAAGGCCGTCTCGCAAGAATTTGCTTTTTCAGGACCAGACATAATTTTTAGGCTGAACTTAAGTCTGGCTACTGGCTGGGTCATTTTAAACGTTAATATCCTTCTCTGCAAATAATTTTTGTGTTGCTTTAGCTGTGTGTTTTGGATCATTATCCTGTTGAAACCACCATCATTCAGTGGCCCGGCCCCAACTTTTCTGCTGATTGCAAATTACCATCTTAAATCTGTCTGTACTTGGCACCAGCCATGCTTTCATCAATTATTTCTGGTGTTTCTACACCATTAAAAGATGAAGTACCTCCAGATAATCATATTTCGTCCACCATGTTTCACTTTATGGTTGGTATTGTTCATACCATACGCAGTACCATTTTATCGCCACGCGTGTGTTGTATCATTGAGGCTAAAAAGCTTAAAAAGCCTAATTTTGCCCTCGTCCGTTCAAAGAAGCCGTCTTTTTTATTTAAGGGTCCTTTCGCAAAATCCAACCTTGATTTAAGGTGCCTCTTCTTCAACAACGGAGTCTTACGAGGCATCCACAACTCAAGATCCAGTCGGTGGAGTTCGTTACTTAGCGTTTGCTTGCAAACGTTAGTGCGAGCCTTGCTAAGGTGTGTTTGGAACATTTCTAGTATGACAAAGAGATTAGCCACAACAGTACCAAACATCTTTCCCAAACTTCTTTCAGAAATTTTTCGAGGAGCTTCCGAATTCGGGATATTTGTCTTCGTCCTTGACTCAACTTTTTCACAATGAAACCTACTGAACGTAGAGGAACATTGATGGTTCTAGAATATTCTAGATCTTGATGATTCTACAGCTTTTGTGCTTCACAAATTCTGAAATTATTCGTTTTTTTCTTGCATTCTGACCATTCCTTTGCTTAGGCACGTTGCAATGCTATCACGTCGAGATCTCGTGCAACAACGACAGCAGTCAGACAGTTAACCTATCGTAACCTTTCAGTGTGTTTTCTAGTTGACTTTATCAAGACTCATCCGCAGTTATTTTTCTTGGAAGTACAAAATTTTGGGAATTTTCCGAAAAGAATTATAAGCTTCTTAATACTCATTTCCTCAGTTATTTGCTAAAATGCACTGTAAATTATACGCATTCGATATACATCAATTGTTGGTTAATGGAATATGTTTGTAGGTGTTACTGCTATCATATTATCAATTTCGAAGGTTACTATTTCACCTAAATGCCAAAAAATAAAAATTTCTTTCGAGTCAATACTGTATATAACCAAAATAACTGCATATAACTCTGAAGATAATATAAAAATTGATTCAAAATCTATACATACTTCGGCCCGTTATTGACCCACTTGAGAACATAAAAGACCGCAATTTCTATGATAAAGCGAGGCATAGTTTCCCAAAATAAATTATAAACCAAGAGCTTATGCTCCATTTTCAAAATTGAAATTCCTTCAGTCCCTCTTATATAGGAAAACAACATCAAGGCCATGACAACAAAACTGAAAAAAATCTGTCTCACGAAGAAGAGAAAAACAACGGAATCTCATGCAAGAAAATGAAGGTGGCCGATACCGAAAGAAGGGAGCAGTACTTCATCGACCGATCGAGGTTTTTCAAAGGGCAGAACAGTGGGACGACGAAGTTTATTTTGAGGCAAGGGGCGTAATCCTTTTGGAGAATCATTTTGTGCGCCCTGAGTTGAGTTTAGGCCACACTTAGGTGTGGCAGTAAAGCAGCGAAGGCTCGTCGACACGAGACCGCGGCGGCTCTCCAGCCGCGACCGCCACAAACAGATGACGGCCTGTGTGACGCAGGCGAAGTCACCCAGGGGCGAGGAAAATAAAATACATCGAATGCTTGTGCACTAAAGCTGCGATTCCTTATTAAATTTGCATAAATTCATGTATATATAAACTCATATATAACGTATATTGCGTGGCTCGCAGGTAAGGAAATGAAAAGAATGTTTCTAGCAATTAGAAAACACAACTTCGTAGATCATGAGAGGGTAATGGATAACGCTGCATCACAAAGAAGTATCTCGCTCACGAACCGAGCATTGTCACCACAAATATAGACATAGGATCAACAGGAGGGCCAATGAAAATATTCTCTAACGTGCAGCCACCGAACTCCCTCGTAATGAGAATGAAATAACGACAACGATATTTTGAAATTCATATCCCAGTGGCTGGCTATACCCTACAGATAATATAATACAAATTTATGTGGAACTCAAGTGAGTTGATTGAAGCCTCCAAATCTCCAAATGCAAGCGAATAGATTACTTCGGCAGGCTGTAAATGTCCGATAAATACAACAATTAAGGGAAAGTCAGTACTTCATAATTTTAGACATATTACAAATTCAAAAATTATCAGTTATTCAAATGGAATCTTACACTGAGCTTGATCGTGGTGAAAATATTGCATCAAAATAAAAAATGGAATAATTCGATCTTCGGTAAAGCTTGGATTGATTTTCGACGCTCGGTTTCATCGCCCCACCAGCTCCACTTTCTTTCCGTGACGGGTATTGTTGGAATGAACGAATATAAGTGAAAATTTGATAATAAAATATTAGGTATTATAGCTGGATTTCATGCTCAGAGCTATTCAAATACCTTAGATTGACACCCGGGTATTGATCTTAGCGATAGAAAAACGGCTGCCGGGTATAGTTCTTAGATGAAATACTTACACACACAAAAATACTGTGAAGATGGTGAATAAGAAACAGCTCGTTTTATATAAAACAGCTTCTAACAGACAAGTAAAATTTTATAAAAAGCGAAAACCTCGTTTGTTAACAAAAAGTGGAAGCATTTAAAAACGTACTAGCTCGGACGGATTGACGAGTACAGGACGAAAGGTGGTGATAACATGATGGAAAATTATCTCTTACACAAAAGGCACAAAACCGTGATCGATTTTCTATAACACTACAACAATCCGGCCCTGGCGCTCACTACGTCATTATGGCACCACAGCTCCCTGCCTGACAGCGCCGTACCATGATGTTCATCAGCCAACATCATTAACGAATTGGGACCAGTTAACAACGCATCGCGGCGCCTAATAACACCAAAATTTATTTCAACAACTTCAGAGGCAAATATAGAGACTACATGAAAGCATCTTCATCAGTTTTGAACAGCATTTCAACTAATACTTTCTCAAAATACAGCTCAAAATTCATTACTCATGTCTTAATGCCGATGCCAAGAATACATAAAATACTTCCGAGAAATCGCTACGACTAACACTTTTAATGCAATGGCATATCTAAATTCAAACCATGCATATACCAGTTTTTTTTTTTTGCCAACACCACTAAAGTCGAACTTGAATTAATAATTTCTATTTCGTAATCCATCAAAGTGACAATTTAAATAGGTAGAGAGTTGCAGTAACAAAATAAATTCACTAAGTAACAGCGGCAATTATTCCCATCTAATTAAAGAAGCAAGTCAACTGCTGCACTTCGACGCTAAAACATGCGTGCAGTTACATGCAGCGTGCACCTCCCAGCTCTAGTGTTACAATCAAATTTGCTACTACCTCCATCAGTACGTTAGTGTAGGCCATGACCTGGTAAATGAGTGTAAAATGACGTTTTCCGGCGCTGACCAGTTTCTCGGACGAATTTTCTTTTCGAAAGGGAAAATTTTGGTAACATCAAACATTAGACTTATCTGTATATTCAATCGCATTCATTATTCTAGAATATCATACTCACTAAGATTAACAACAGCAAAGTAACGTCTTACAGAAGAAAAACTGCTAAACGAAACACGGCACTCGTGGAGAGAGGTCATGAGCCACATGAAACGAAAGCCTTACTCAAAGAGAGAGAAATAGAAAACGAAAGATAAAAAGAAGTTCCCCAAGCTTCAACTAAATTCACAAAAGCGTAAAACAAGTCACTTTCAGGAATAGGTAAGGTTCATCAAAGCACGTAACCTCCCTCTCTAACTCTACTGGAGCTCTGAATATAACCTTTACCAGAATCTTTCAGGAGCGCTAAATCTCGCCAGGTACGCTGAAGGTCGAGCACTAAAGCATTAACGCACTTTTATAGTGAGTAAAGCTCAAAACCATAAGACAGGAAAACATCTTACCGTCTCATAAAAATTCTCCTTTCAACTAATTTTCTCGTGCAAGTAGCAAAAAACATAGAAATTTTCAGCACAACTTTTTAACCTTCGAACCTAGGCAACAAAGACATACCGTCAGTCCTCTGCGCAAGAAACTATTAAATATTGATTTTCTCTTGAAGATATTAACTCAATAATAATTATAAAAAAACAATCATTTTAAGTCAGCAACCCAATGCAAAAGTTTTACCCTAGGAAAAAACATCTTTTCAGTCCGCAAAACCAAACCGACTTAAGCGAAGTTCAAGGCAAAAATGCGTTTAAATGCGAAGTGATGATTAGTGTAGAATAACAACAAGTAGCGAGTATAGTACATAACACTAGAAACCATTATTTGATTGAAGATTGAATACAACATAGAACACAAAACTAAGAAAACTACGTTTATGGCAAGACATGTAGCCCGGCTTTTACGCTGTGCGACAAACAAGAGAAGCATTTCAGGGTTTATAAGAGATTCAAGGAGCGTTAATGAAGAGATGTTGATGCGAGGGAGGAAGCAAACTGCTCCACAGAGGGACCGCGCCCCTTGATCCCGAGTCGCTACACTGCAGCAAGAGGCAATATCAGACCACAGCAAACAGCGGACGAGGGGACGGTGCCGACACGGCCATGACAAGCACAGTTTGCCACAGTTAATTACAGCTTTTACTTATAATCAAGATACGATTAAAATGAAGCTTCTAACGAGAAAAAAAATGAAGGGAAAACCAATGGTATAAAGTTGAACTTACCGCACATTATACTTAGGTTTTCCACTCACCGAGCAACAGCGATGGTGCCAGCATTACAGAGGAGAAAATGAGAACAGGAGGCACTTGAGTCGCTTTTCAAGAGTTTTTCTAGAAAGAAGAGGGAAACTTTTAGATAACGCTATAAATAATAAGCTCGTTAAACTCTTCAACGCTCCAGAGGAAAATAAAGTCCTCTTCTGAAAATAGCTTCGATATATTGTTTTTCTTCTTAAATTTCTCCTTCAATTTTTCTTCGAAGTATACAACCAAGCGGTGGTCACTTCTTCATTCTGACGTCAGTGACAACCTGATGCCAAATCCAGTCGAATGATAGTGGTTGTGAAAACGGTAATTTAAATTGAAAAATACTGATGCTAAATGATGAAACCTCCCTAACCCCAACCAAAGCGTTCTCAAGAAAGGATGGAGGAAGGCATCACCCAGCATGGATTTAGGGAACCGGGAAATTTATGCACACAGCGTGTCCCCACACCCTCAACACAGAAGCAACAAAATTGGAAGGAGTTTATGGTATGGCAGTGGAATAAAAAAATAAGAGCTTAAAAAAGGACAGCACCGAACCGAAATAAACCGGTTCGTAACGAAACATTTCATCAAAAAAATGCCTATATAACCATTAGAAAAGGACTTCACATCTTCCCCTGGGAGCAAGACAGTGAAACTATTAAAATGAGAAGTCACTGGAGATTTAGAACAACGCGGGTCAAGTTGAATGTGAACAACTTGTAAACCCATAATTAACCAACGGTAGGGTACCTCTGAAGTACGTACGTTTAATACAAGGTAGGGCACGCATAAAACACGGTGAGGTACCTGCGAAGTACGTATAATACACGGTAGGGTGATCATTACAATAATAGAAGATTAAGTACTTCGAGACTATGTATACAAAATGAGCCGCGATAAGGGTCCGCGAACAAGTAAAAACATGAATTCCAGCGGAATACCTTAAGTCCCAATTTGTGCCTACGTTGGCAAAGGACATTTATTACAAGCGCAAAAAATAACAATTATCCTTTTGGATTGCGGTCAGGAACTTGATGCTAACCTGTTACTCCCGAGCTCAATATTGACCGTACTTTCGCCGTGATTACATCTTTGTTTTCATAGATGTACCTCGTCCATTCCGTGAGAAAAATAATTAGATCAACTGGTAATGAAAACATGCATATAAATCCAAATCCATTTCGTAGGTGTTTCACTGAAGTACAATTGGAGAATGACCGTGTCCAGAATTACAAAGGTACACCGACACGGTTCCCAATGGCTTGCAGAGTGAAGAAGTGAATTATGGTCAATTTGAGGCGTGTGCAACGTTTTACTCAAGTAGCAAAAAGTAGCGCACACACTTCATTCATCGTCTTCGTATAAGCACGATGTGTGAACTTTTGCTCGGACACTGAAGGCGTTCATGTAATCCATGACCGAAAGAGAAATTTGAATAGCTATACGCAAACGACTCCTTTCTTATCCAAAATAAAGTTATGGCGGTTCTGAAATGCAAGTGTAAAAACCAATGCCAGTGTCTATTAGATAACTCAGCGTCTATAAAAGAAACAATTAAAAAGAATACGATATAAATGAGTCAATTTGCCAACCCCAAGGAAAGAAGGTAAAGTACAGTAGAGATACATCTGCCCAAACTAAAACCGCAACTGACTTCAAATAAGTGTTTTATTTGACTGGGCACCTTAGCTGAAGGTCAACTCACGAGAAACGTCAGGTGTTCATTTAAGAGAGATGCAGAAAAGTTGACTATTCATCACATCTGTGTCCACATGAGGGCATAGAACGTTTCGTCAGTGCATTGACCCCCATTGAATGGGGACTTCGTCAAGTACACACAAGTGACGTTACTGCGATACTGCGAGTGAATATTGCTATCTAATGCGTGAATAATTAAACACATTGAATTCCATCGTAACTCATAAACATAGCAATGGCTGTACTTTCGTGGGAATGTCAAGAAAGTCATCAAGTGAACCCATTGCTCTGTCACAGCGATGTCAGCACTAGCAAACATTTTAAATTTTACTTCCGTAAACATGTCACTCTGGGAAAAGTCTCCGATACATAGAGAGTCAAAGATTACCAAGCGTAGAAATAGCATTAAAGCAGACGATGCTTATAACTACCACAATCCAGAATCATTTCGGCAATTAAATTCAATAATTTTCACTTTCAAGATTGCATTATTTACAAATTTATATGATTTACAACAAATAAAGCATATACATTGTTATATTCCACAAACATTGTGAAAATTTTCATTTTCACATAGTATAACTAAAAACGGTTCATTTTACGCCATATTGCAAGATGCTCACAACAATGAACAAATTCTGTAAAATTATTCATATAAGTGGCAACATTAATTCTGCTTCAGTTCAGTTCCAACGCAGGTACGTTTAACATTTTCATGAGTTACAAAAAAAACGGGACAGGAGTTATCAAGTGATCACACCTTTAACACTACGAGCACAGTGCTTCCGTTCTTGAAGTTGAAGCTCCGAAATGCTGTACTCAAAAATCCTGTAGCGCTTGATTGATAGATTGATTATAAGTTAGGTTTAGCCTCCCTTAACACAAGAGGATCAAAGAAAGGAAGGATGAAGGCCCCAAATACTAAAGAGTTTAAGGAAGGATGAAGGCCCCATATACTACAGAGTTTAGGGAACTCAGAATCTCAAGACTAGGTGTGCTCCCGCACAGGATCCCCTGCGCAAATGAACCGTTGAGAAGGAGGGTTAGGAAACAAGATAAAAGTTGTAGAAGAAATTCAGAGGCGCTGAAAAATCTGACAGCAGTGAACCGAAAAACGATGGTCCTTGATACAATAAAAAACAGTAGCACTGCATATGAGCAGACCAGACTATCTCAGCTAACTTTGATCCAATAGAACACAGCCTCCCTAGGTAGGGTCACACAATCAATGAGACAGAAATATGCTAAACAATTAATGATCCAGCAATAAAACTAGTAAAAACGAAGTCACATAATTCTTCTTCCTCCCTTCTCCACGCAGCCCGGAAGAAAAAAATGCTTGCTCAGCACAAATGCATTAGCGTCGCTCCCGCCCAGACACTTTGCTTGATCAAACCGCCGCGATGGGAATGCGTAGCTGAAAGTTTTATTAGGGTGAAAAAATCGCCCAATTTAATGGCAAAAAATTCCTAATCACGATTAGGCAAACGCTTTTAAGTATTAAAAACATCAAACGAGACGAACGATGGCCTCGAAAGAATGGCATTAAAGATCCAATTGTGATATTTAATCTATATAGAGAATGCTTGAGGATGATGCCGTGATAAGTTTCACATGGCTGCGTAGATGAAGGCCAAATTGTAAGCCAACGCACTCGTACACTTTCATCATACATCAGGGGCGCAACGGACTTGTCTGTGAACTGATGCTTAAGAATTAACGCTTAAAAATATGAGCAAGTATTAAGAAGTTTCTATGAAATAAATCTACCTTACATTTTCTTACCCTTACAATATGGAGCCCATTCACGTAAAAAGAAAATTGTTCAAGGAATTGTATCACTCTCATTCGAAGTCTCGTTCACTCAAAACGTACATCCCACAATGCAAGTTTTAGTGACTCTTTGGCCTCCATAAATGACGAACCTCAACAGAGCTCAGCGGTATCTACGTCCCGCACGCGCCTGACACCGTAGTCACTCGCAACTGCTGCGTCACGAAGCGACACAACTTTGTACACGCCAAAAATAAATTCGGTATTGAAAACTGGGGACGACTTCTAGGCGTTCCTCCTTTAAATTCTAAATATGAGACCAAAATGATCGCACAAAAATACAGCACAATGAAAATAATTATTTCCAGCCTAAATTTTTAGGAGATTCCAAAACAGCAAACAAATAATACTTCAAGAAAAATCAAGCCCCATTAGCATCTATTGAAGCTTAGCATTATCAGTATGAAAGACTCGAACGACTGCAGACGGACTTAATCGACTAAGGAACAGGCTGTGGTAAGCAATAAGGCAGAAGCGATCAAGAAGAGGGATTGTTTGTCGGTAACTTGATTGCATTGAGCGTTTGCTGCACGGCGCTGGACGTCGGCTCGTCACACACACGTCGCCTCCACGACTCGCTCTCTCGTCCTCTACATAAACAGGACAAAGAATATGTGGTTGGCTGTTCTTGTTCCAAGTTGACGGCAAAAATACCTGCAAAAATAATAACGAAAGTGAATAAATAGTCTCTGAAAATAAGCGCCCAAAAGTTTTGACGGAAAACCGTATATCAAAATACACTTAAATTCAAAATAATATTTATTAAAATTGTACTTTTTCGGTGCGGAAATTTCTACGCTTAGATATTACTTGATGTGTAGGGTTCAGATTGTAAGCAGGCATGAACAAAATGAGGTCAGAGCTAAACATGCTACAAAATACATAATTTAAAAGAAAAGTGGTACTACTCACCAACGTTTTAACGCAGAAGCAGGCAGTCATGAGAGGTCTCAAATTAGCAAGTCTTACGTACGATCAATTTCTATCAACTTTGAGTGAAACAGATAAAATTTATCAGTTTGTCAGTTCTTCTCGTAAATCGTATCCGATGAAATTCTCTGAGCGGCCAAACGTAACGTTTGCAGCACTTATTTCTTACGAGTAATCAATATCCAATATTTAGTATCTATTCACATCACATAAAAATGATAAACTATAAATAAACAAGGGATATATAGGAAGATTTCAAGTCAGTTGAAGCCTCCCTAACCACAACAAAGGCATTCCAAAGAGAGGAAGACTGAAGGCACCATTTAGAATGGAATTACATGAACGTAGAGGAGAGTCTATGCACAAGGTGAGTTCGCACTCAAGATTCCTTGCGCACAGAAACAGCTAGGAAGGAATGAAGGATTTAAGGAAAATCAAAAGTTGATAGAGAAAGTATTAGATGCTGAAGAACAGGTAAGCAGTCCACCAAGAAAGATTGTCCCAAACACAAGAAGAATCATATTATATTTCAAGAAAAGGACAGCCTACCAAAACTTCAACTCGCGACCTCACATTTTCCCCCTGGGAGCGCCTTTTCCCATATTTACAAGAGCAATATTTCTTGAAGGGGTAAATGAGCAATATAATTCCTATTATATTACATTGTGTGTCAGACCAACGCACCCTTTTGCTTCGAGAACAAAAGCTTGCTCGAAATATATTCTAATTAATGCTTCATTATCTTTTTGAGCAGACTTCAATTGCCCATTAAATTACACTAGAAACAACTCTAGATACAGTAAAATAAGCTCAAGTAGATAATCATTTGTACTATCGCTCATTATCCCAAGTCATCGCTTTAGCGGTATAGCACGGCTGAAACCTCTCAATTGCACTCAAACGTTCCAAGTCAAACTGACCCTCTAAAGCGGACGCACCTTCTCAAGTCCAACACGAATCCCATGAGCTCTACACCCTCTCACACTCGCTCGACGCTCCTCTGATACTCGCCAGGTAGAAGCCAAGCGGAAGCTCTTAAAAGTTCGGTGCCAACTTTCAAAATCGGGGCAGAAGCGAACAGAAGCAGACGGACACTGGAGAAGCAGAAGCTGTTGGACACGCATGTAGACAGTGGAATAATGCTAAGTAGTAAGAACTAAAATTATCTCAAGTATGCGAAGGGAAAGGGCCTTTTAATATGGGCTGCAGGTTACAAGGAATTTATACACCAGGGGTGTTTCTACGCAGGATACCATGCGTATCGAAACAATTCCAAAAGGAAACAGGAGCATCGTCATAGGGAAAGACAGCAAAGAAAACATGAAATCCGGCAGAAGAAAAGTGAGCACGAAAGATAGAAGTCACGAAGGCCTATCTACAGCTGAGATAACCTAACATTATCCCTCCTCGAGGCGCCAGTCCCCGTTGCATAGGATAGACGAACTAACACACCCTAAAACTATTACCTATCTTATGCGCCATCAGAAATACTCTCATGAAAAAGGGAGTAGACGAGTATATTCATTATCTTTGAGAGGGTGAGTATTTTCATTCATCGAGCACGACCCAATTTTCATACATCCCTCACTGATAAGGAACACAAACGAACAGGGTTGACTTCGTTTCCTTCAAGAACGCAACAATAATAAAATAATGGTAATGCTTACAAACCACTTTAAATCAGCCAAAAGAAGTTGGGAAATTGTGCATGCGTTCAGTACATTTCATGGATTAAATTAAAGGTGTATTACTCCTTCCAACCGCAACAAAGGGGTTCTGATGAGAGGAAAATGGAATGCACCATTTATCATGGAACCAAAAAAACGAAAAATATGTACATAAGGTATATTCCGCACCACGAGTATAGAAACAGTAAGATTGAAAAAATGTAACGAGATATAGTGTGAAAAAGAAAGCAATAGATGATGAAAAATTAAAATAAATAAACTGAAAAATGATAGTCCGCAAACAAAATTAAGAAAGTATTCTATTTCAAGAAAAGGGAGGCCTAACCATCAGCTCGGGACCTGACTTTTTTTCTTGGAGCGCTGATTTACATTATATGAAGTGTAACGCAACCAGGGGACATTGAATAGCTGGATGAAGGCAAAGCGGCTGATAGCGACTTTTTATGAGTATAATTTTATTATTCCAAGACAGCGGGTTTACCCTATATACACTAACGAGTTTAATTGACTCAAAAAATGAATGAAGTAAGAACAAATGAATATTAATTTCTCTTGCAAGAATTCTCCAAAGTAGTACGTAGGCTTTCCTTGACAGACATGTACTGAAAAATTAAAATTAAAAAGTTATGATTAATGGATAAGTTAGTTCCAGTTTCCCTTACCACAACAAAGGTGTTCTAAGAGAGGAAGGATGAAGGCATAATTTAATAAGGAGTAAGAAAAGCGCGGAACCTATTCACACAAGATGTTACCGCAAATGATTCCCTGCCCATAGAAACAGTTAAGTTGAGAAGCAATATTGGGAAACAAGGTAAAAGTTGAAGGAAGTACCACGCGCTGAAAAACAAGACATAAGTGCACCGAAAAAAAAGATGGCTCTTGACAAACTCCAAAACATTTCATTTCAACAGAAAGAAGGTCTACCTAACTCTCATCTCGGGACTTCACATTATCAAAATTATGACTAATCAAACAAAGAGTCAACAAATTCATCTGATACCGCACTGTCTGCTGGTGCTAGGCACACAGTATCGCTACCAGTCCCTGAATCGAATGCTAACCTGGGCCGAGACCATTGGCACACAATTTTTGAGTCGAGCTCATGAACCTAACATATTCATCTCTTCAGGAAAAATACTTTCCAAAAAAGCGTTTACGGAAAATCATATGCGCTTCTACTTACGAGTTAATAAAAATGTCGCTTGGTATTAAAGGCCAGCAATGTAAAAACTGACCTAACGTAGGTCCTCTCCTACGGGGAACAAACAGGTCGAGGCACACTTGTGTATTCACACCACCTGTCCTCCCTCCTCTCTCAAGCCCCTGAATGGACAGGTAATGAGAGGGCCAAGCTGCCTCTGAAATGTTGCATCGGCCCGACCTTCTAATCAGTAACGGATAATTCTGAGTTAATATTGCACCGCATTCAAAGAATGCATAATTGCATTTCTAATAAACACCATTATACTAAATAGATGAACAAGACAACGTTATCAAAATTAGCGAATTAACCACGCACAAACTAAAATTAAAATCTGATAAAACGCGCTAACAGAATAAACTTATCTAAAACATACTCATAAAAAACATCCGAAGCGAAGTACAATTTAACAACTACATACTACAGTCTGCGATAATGAACTCTTTCAGGACTCAGCTCGCAGGTGTGCGGGCAGCGCAGCTGTGCACACGTCGGGTATACTTGGAGGTGAACAATACAGCGTCTCACTTGACAATACCTGCCAGCTCTGCTACTTCCCTTCCTAAACTTTCAACGGTACAAAGGATGATCAGCTAGAAAAAATAAACAAAGAGGACGCAGTATCAACAGCTGATCAGAGCGTTCAAAAAATGCTGATTTTTAAACAATAGAAAATTATTTTAAAAAATTTCCGCTCGTTATACCTGAACCAAGCACAGATTTCAAAAGTAGCAAAAATGCCTCGCAAAAATATGAATACACAAACCTAAAGCAAAATTATTAAACGAAACTTTTATACATAAGGGGAAATTAGTGTTAACTACTGCGCTATAATATTTGTAGTACCCATTGCATGCAATCTTTCCTAGAAATAAAGAAACGCTACTAGAAAACAACATTCTTCAAAATTTCCAAGTAAAGCTGATAATGATATTTCTATGAATAATGTTAATTGAAAAAATTTTCGTCCATTGTGCAAAGCGAAGCCTTATTCTAACGGAATAAAGCCAATATTTACGCATGATAATGCTTCTGTATGGGGCTCAAAGCTCACTGAAATGCTAAAATAATAAGAATCTGATGAACCTAATTTTACGGATACGCTGCCTTACAATTCAGACAACAACCTGTTAAACATTTATGCTCATCTATTGAAAAAAGACCTTTCGCAAATGGACAAAAATTAAAACATCAATGAAAGTAGAAATTTGATGAAAAAAATACCTGCAGGAGTATCTCATCAGCTGACCTTGTGTGGGCCATTTGAAAACTCAATACGATTTAAAAAATTGCATGATATGGTCAATGATCCGGTAGATACCATGAATTATGTTTACTAGCGAAGATCAGCTCGAAGCGGAGATCCCCAATACTTTTCCGTAGACTCACAAAGAGCAACAATTTGAAATATAAAAAAAATAAATGAATGAAATAATATGATTAGTAGCACACGACCCAAGTAATGTATTCAAATTCCGCCGTGAACAAGTCCTAGCAAACTTGATGATGAGAGATAAATAGGGTGAGCTCCGCAGGAAGAGATGGTTCAGAAGCCCCCTACAACGCCAACAAACACAGCAGGGGCTCAGACAATGTTTGTTTGGGCCCAAGAGGTCGCCCCGCACGCGACGGATGAGAACGTCGCGCAGAATTTGCAGCAAGTCCCGGGCGGCCCCACGGGAGGGTGTGAAGTCCAAGTGCTCGGCCCCTGGGACGCCGTACAAAGCGGCCGCGCGCCTCGCCTCAACAGCCGCCGCTGCCTTGCTAACAGCGCCAGCAGGTGAGGTAAACTATCTTCGAAAATGTGAACGGAGACTAAATGCCTCTCTAGCTTAATGAACTGGGACGGGCCCAACAAACTTGATTCAGCCACCAAAACTTTTCATGGCGAACGAAGAGGTCGGAAGAAATTAATGGTTATTATTTCGAAACTGACATTTTAACGCAACCGCCATAGATTTAAAAATTTATACCTTGAAAATGTCTAACATAATATGAAATATTTCTGTGATGTATTGATCTTGAAAACGTGTTTATGATGTTCGAGTTTTTAATAGTCAAGTATTTTGCAATATTTACAGTAATAGAGGTTAATTTTCAAGTTAATATGCGTCTCCATAACCAAGAAAAGGTGTTCCCAGGAGAGGAAGGCAGGTGTCGTGTAGGAGAGAATTAGGGAAACCGGACATCTTAGTTCACCTTGCGGCCCCACACCCTGTGTATCGAAACAAGATTGACAGAAGTATACAAAACAAGCGAAAATTTGAAGAAAAAATAACACGTGCTGTAAAAAATGCATTGAACAGAAATATGACTGTCAAACGAAAAAAAAATATTTTATCTCAACAAAAACAAGGCATACCAAATCTTCACCTCGGGACCCCACATTTTCCTTTTGGGCGAGTTCCTGTTATGTTTGAATTCACGTTTCCGCGAGGCAAGTAATAAATTTTACCATGAAGATACTAAATTTGAGATATTATTATTATTATATAAGAAAGTTTTAGCCTCCCTTAACCACGACAAAGATGTTCCAAGAGAGGAAAGAGGAAGGCACCATTTAGTATGGAGTTGAGGGAACGCGGAATCTATGCACAAGGTGCACAGAAACAGTAAGCTAGGAAAGAAGTTCATGAAACAAGAAAAAAGTTGAAGAAGAAAGTAGTAGGTGCTGAAAAACAGGACAGCAGTGAACCGAAAAAAGATGGTCCGTAACAAAACAAAAACCTATTCTATTTCAACAAAAAGGAAGCCTACCTAACCTTTAGCTCGGGCCCTCACATGGTTCCCCTGGGAGCGCTAATTCCCATAGATACAATAGTTGTATCCCCCTGAGGGGAATTTGAGATCTACAACGATCATGCTTAATATGCTTGAAAGTATCGTAATAATGAACTTCTGCAGTTTGATTCTTTCGTCCATACCTCAACGATAAACCACAAATTATCTGACAATGCACGAAGATTTGGTCCAAACTTACGCCTTCACCCACATTTTCATTCACTGAAAATTAAATAAAGCACACAAATTTATTTCTGTCATTCCACGACAATATAAAGATACAAGCATCAGCCGTTTGTAGAGGACAAAGAAAGATGAGGGTTAACAAGGCCATCAACAATGCTTGAACATAAGAGCCCATAATTCCATGATCAAATAATGTAAAGCGGTGGCACTCGCTACACGCCGTTACTAAAACTACAAATAAAAATAGCGCTCCATGTATCATTCGGTACAAATAACCAGCACCGCTGAAATTCTCCCAAAATTTCAACTTATTTCAACAAAATACCTCAGTAATAATGAATTAAAAAAAAAAATTAACAAATCACAATTAACCGGTCGATGACTGCGTAAATAAGTAAAGCAGAAAACTCATTACGTAAATTACAAGCCAAAAATTACGGGAAACACTCCCCGCTGTAGGACACCACGAACATGAGCGATGTGAGCTCGGATATAATTCTCCTATACGGACATTATCATCTCCATTACAATTTATATGCGATATGTGCAATTACCATTTCAATAGAATCTATAGAATGGAAACTTTTCCATCAACTGAATTATTTTCGAACAATGGACATTACCAAATTACACCTGATGGGCATGTAATGAGGTGTGCGAGGAAGGTGACTGCTTCACTAAAATCGCTTCAGCATGTTAATTTGGGTGGGCGAATTAATCAGTGAATTTCACTGGCGTTCGACTGGAGCGGTGACTCGAGGTGTGCAGGGCTCGACTTGCAGTGCGTGCGGGAGCCCATCTGGGCCTGACGCAGCTTCCCTCTAATGCCAGCGCCAACAAATTACAGGCAACCATTGTCAGGCAGTGGCAGCATCGCTGACACCAAATGACACCTCACCCTTCCCTTCCCCTCTCGATTACACTTTTTCCCGGAGAGGTCAATAATAATGAGGTGAGGACGGTAACGCAATTTTCTCCTGCACTAAACAACGTAGAGTCCTGGTTTACTATTCCCTCCAAGCACCAGGAGACGGATTTTTTAACACAAACCAATAATAACGAGGTCATGAAGATAAACGGATTTTTCTCAGATGCACAAAAGAAAATAATTGCCCTGCTGTACTTCACAGGCGAGTTACAGCTGCCATCACGGAGATTATTATCGTTTCATCACGCAGATTATCTCTGGGCATTGAGGTAATGACGGCACGCGCAAGGTTGGTGCAAGCTTTTATTCACACAATAGATCTCAGACTTCAGCTAGCTTTTTGTTCGTTCCTCTGCACAGCACAGAAAATAGTAAGAATTACGAATAAATTCATTTTTCTTTATCAAAGAATGAGGCATCTCGCAAAATAATGAAACAAACATGCACATACTACAAGTAAAACGTAATTTAGTTTTTTACAAGACACTTCGAAACATGCTCAATCCACAAAAATCTTCTAGGAAACTCGCGCGTGCGAGTCCAAGCACAAACTGAAAATTGTGTCGGGATTTAATTCAACGTATTTTGATAACAAAGTGATAATTTTCTACCATAAAATTTCACTTTACTCTTCATCTTATCGTAAAATCTAAAATTTATTCTACCAACATTCATTGTGCAATCATTTCATCGCTTTGTATTCTCATCCACATGACTCAGAACTTCGTTCTTTCTTCGCTTTAGTTACAAAATGATCACAAACCGTAGCCTACTCGTAATTAATTATAGAACAGCAAGTATTCAAATAATGCAGCATGAATGTATCTATAAGGTATACGTAAATGTTCATAAAAAAACGACACATTTATAAATCATTAATTTATTTTAGGATTTATTCTTTTCTTCCGCTCAGTTTGGCCATGATCACATAACGAGTGAAGTTCGAGTTCAAGTGGCAGCACGAGGGCGCTAATTAAGTGAGTGTCTCGCTGACCCGACACGCTAAGTTCACAAAAGAATGCTTATGCATTTCGATGAGATGGTAAAATGAAAATAAAGTACAGCAGACAAAGACACTCACACAGTAAATCAATAACACGGTACGATGCTCACCTTCACGAAAAAGGAAAGTGAAGAATCACGAAAGTCATAAAAGAATCATGACCACAAACCTTAGCCCACAACAGACTCCTGGACCAATTGTTACGAACTTCATCTCGGGCAGCTATAGGGTTACCACTGCATGAAGACCGTTAGCTCCGCAATGCACACTGACGAGGACTAAACTATCATCATACCCATGAGTGCAGTTTCGGAATCCTACGTATCTCTGAAGAGCGCAACAATTCTCATAATTTCGAAGTTTTTAATTTTACAATAAGAAGAATACAGGCCCACTCAAGCACAACGAATACTAGGAAAGACGCTGAGTAAATACAGACTAACAGAAAAGGATGACAAATATTAGCGGATCTCTAAATTCAACATAACACATTTCTCAATGATAATTTCGGCATTTGGAGAAATAACACCAAGTTCAGCAGAAAAAACATAACGTAACGTCTTACCATTGTTCTAACATGAAGAGGCTGAGTGCTCACAATTTTTCCATTTATTATTTTTGATGTAAGAACAAAAATAAAAGCCACAGTAACACGACAACACCACTTGGTGAAAAATATATTTAAGAGTGCGAATAACTTGAGCCAAAATTTTATAAGCATAAAAAGCGGTGACTAAAAACCTATACCGATTGAAATAACAATTAATACTGCTAACCATGGATGAGAACCGCACAACAAGAGAACGGCTGGAATTAGACTAGTGCGAATCCATTTTTTTCACAAATTATTAGGAAGGAAGACTTTCAGAACAAGAACATAAGAAAAACGACTCAGCGACGGCCGAACAAAGTACTCGCAGCCAGCAAATGCAGCCTGACAAAGACAACAATCATCAAGTCTCTCGAGATCTCCGCCCGCTGTCCTAGGGTCAGAAAGGTCCCCACTCAGTTTATCAAGAGCTCGTGTCAAAAACGAGCATCCTCTTTTGAGCGGAGCCTGTCGTTACCTTTGTGAGCTTATCGCAGTGCTTGTGCGCTATCTCAGTACTCCTGTTGGTTCTTCTGCTTCTTTGTTCCGTTAAAGCATCGACGCGTTCCTCTTTCTTTCCATATGAAATACTTCTGAAGGTGCCTCTCAAAACATATCAAGTCGGCTAACCGTCGTCGGTTCCAAACTTATTTCAGACTAAATTTCGAGGTAAAGTATGAGTAAGTAAGCGAAAGCAGACTCAAAAAAAGCGTTATTAAATTAATCGCCCGTTCGATAATGACCATTTCAGCTTTTCTTCGAGAACACATACAAGATTTCATAAACTGTTCAATTATTATGTGAAGTAAACAAAATAGTAATCTCACATTAGAAGGTGTTCTCCATAAGTGAATGCGAATAGGCAGATAGAGGAAATTTATGGCTTCACTCGAGCGCCTCCATACGATACGCGCGCCTAATGCAGGTGATGCGCAGCTCTTGTGTAGCTACAGAGCTCACATGACCTAAGTAACGTTGTAACAGAACAGGAGATCGAAAGCAGAAACGCGAATTACAATTTTAAGACTTGTTACGTTACTTGAACGCCATCTAGACATGAGCACTTATTCCTGTACTACAAGAACACAGCAAAGCACAATGGTAAAATGCTAGCAAATATCTCAATGTGCTAAAACCATGCCAGACATATTGAGTACAAAGCCTAAAAAACTGGAGTCGCCGTACCGCAATTAGAATACAATAATTTAAATGGATAGCAAGATTGTATTCATAAAATGTAAAAAATGCACCTCGACACCGTATATGCTGAGAAAAAATCTTGAGCCACGGTAACATATTTTTAACTTTTTGGGCAACTTGGAAAAATTAGAGCTTTAACCTAATTCATCGTAACATTCAAATAAATAACGAGTAATTACTTAGTAAAACTTAAATTGCTTACCGTTCTGACGCGCTGAAAAAGGAGACATTTTGTCTGGCTCTTCGCAATTGTTTCCTAAAATTCATCAGTACGAAAAGCCTGAACTCAAGAATTGGTTCAATCCTACTTATTCATACGTATGGTAGTACGTACACTTCATCACCCCATAATACTATTGCGTCACACTGACAAATAAGTTACGGTAAAAACTATGTTAAATGGAATTGAAAATCAACCACGAAACAACTTTTTCATTTCATTCTTGGAGTTTATAATAATGGCAGCGAGAATTTCAAACTTGGTAATCGAATCAAATAATACTGGTGCACGGTTCTATTTGACAATAAAAAAACGAATGAATTATCAGAAACGCGAGTGCGACACTAAAAAACTGGTTATCACAAAAAATCAAGATCGTAATCCTTCCATGAGATATTTTTATCGCTGCTCTAAACACCTTCCCTAATGCAGTAAACAGAACCTGAGCATCTACACCGATAGTGAATGTCTGCACCGATAACAAGCAGTACTCTTCAAGAACAAAACACACATGGTGATAAGATGAAAGCGATTGAATGGTAAATCTTGAAACGCTTTCTCAGTTTCTTCATTTAGAGAGTGCATAAAACAATCCTGATAAAAGCATGAAAAAAGAATCTGCGTAAATTATTTTCCGAACATCAAAATATTTATGCTTTGATATGTTACTGTAAAACTATATTTCAAAGGGTATGGCAGCACCCATTGTGTATACGATGTGTTCACTCACAAAACAATAAAATTAAATATTAAAGAATTAAAAGTACGGAGAATCGAGAACACGTGTGCAGAAGGTCAATAGCACGGTAAGCAAGCTAGCTAGCAACGTGAGTAGGAGAGAACTTCGGAAATTAAACACTTGATTCAAGATTAACCCAACAACTGATGCGTGTAAAGCGTAATCCAACGACTCGTAAAGAAAGCACAACGGGGAAAGAGATGTTGAGACAACCTCCCCCTACCCCACAATTCCAGATAACAAAATCCAAAACATCGCCGAAGAGCGGAAGCCCACAAGAAACCTCAGGGACGACCTCCTTCAGCCATCAGCGAACGTCCTCGAAAATGACCTTCAGCTACTTCAATCTTGAGCTCTAAAATGACAAAAAAATCGCACATAATCACACAAAAGGTAACACATGAATCAAGGATTAAGCTCACACCTTGTGAAAATGTGCGTGTCACGCGGATTTTCCTATAATTCTCATGTTCTGGTCCAAGTTCTTTGACACCCGACAAGGTTCCACGACTAATGTTACTCCTCTTGCAGGGAAAGTCCAAGCGAGTTTTATTAATTCATTACGAAGAGACATAGTTAAAAATTGACCAGGAAAGGTACTGCTTTACAGCGAAGGTCAAGTTTGAATACGTTGACATAACAGGGAATTTGGGCCTAACGGCCTCCCGCCTATGCCTGCATAGACCGGGTCATCACATTGCTTGGTGTCAGGTCCCTATCTCTAACTAAACGTTGGGCTCGTTCTTTGACGGAAACAAATGAACAAAGTGGACACGAAATAGAATCACGTGTTTATTGATCGGAAAGTTCGGGGCTGGAGCAGACGTGACTAAGAAGTATAATTTCGCATTTAAGATGGTGTCTTCAAGTGACAGGGCTAAAAACTAGTCAGTACATTCTCAGGCGACCTTCTTATGGCTCGAGAAAATGCAACGGCAAAATGATGATAGAAATAATTGAATTAGTATGATTAAAGGATGAAATATAACTCCATGACAATAATAGACACCGAAATACGGGAGAAAAATTATTCATTGGACCGGCTGCTTGGAAAAGAGTACTAAAGATCTTGATTCTTAAGCACTACTTTAACACGAATATTAAACATGTCACCCTTGTTAAACCAGAAAATGAGAAATTAAGCTAACCTCAAAGATTCAATTAACACCCATAGCGAACAACCGCGACAATTGATGCTTCAAATTCTACACATGATTCAGGAAATCCTTGAAGATCGCTGTGTTCCCAGGGCCGTCAAGTAATATGCGAGCTTTTTCAGCAGATCCCCATGAGCGAAGCTTGTGAATCCTACCCATGACCCAGAGGTAGCCAAGTCCTCAAGCTCCCGAAGGATAAACCTCCTCAGCGCGCCTCCTCGGTAGGAAATAAAGGTCATCTACACTGCGACAAAATGCCTACAAGCAGAACTGTGATACCTAAAGCATTGACAGTTATTAGGAAGTATATAAACTAGCGGTGGGTTGGTAAACACTTGCAGTACTTGTGAAACAGGACATACTTCCCAGTCTCTGCTTTAATGAGTGATGCCAATGGGACTGCAGACCACACACGCCAAATACTGAACACCAGCATGTTAAATGATTACGTCTACACTTCTAACAAGCATTAAATCACCTACAGAAGTGTGCGTTAAGATTGTTATGATTTTACGGTGTCTACTGAACGACCAAAACGCCGAGTCAAAAGGATATTTACCCATTGCCGATATTTAATTTCTCCCAATCGTAATTCACACCATATCCTCCGCAAACAAAAAGCAAACCAAAGAAAGGTCGACAAAAAATGTGCGAGGTCGAGGAGTTCAGGATGCAAAAGCTAGAGCATGTTTACTATCGAAGTTGAAAGTAATTGAGTTGAAGGCCACAAGAACACGTTAGGCGTAAATCAAAATACCGGATTCTAATCGCTTTCCCGTTACCAACTTCTATAAATTCCGTACTTCCAATCTCCTAACGATATAATGTGATTATCCATCACTTTCGCTTAAAAATAAATAACGCAAGGAGAAAAAACGGGAATTTGTTGACATCGCGTCCGTTTCAAGCCAAATGCAGAAATGGAATAGAACTTGAGCTCTTTGTATGAACGCATGAAAAAGATACGCATCAAAACTGTTAAAATTAAAATGCATGCATTCATAACAACAGTTTGCCGTATTTAGGATGTAAAGAGTTCCAAGGTACAGTGCAAAAGAAAACACTTCACGATGCTTTATTGTTGCACAGGAAAAAGAACCCTCTTCCACAGCAGGCAGGCGGGAGCGAAGGCCTATCGATGTATGTTAATAATCTGTGAAATCCATTACTAACTTCGGCCATTATCGAGAAGTTCGGCCTGAGAAACACTAGCAACATTCTGATGAAAATAGGGGGAGCTTGAGCTGGGGAAGAGGGCAAGATCTAAGCGGGAGGCGCAATTGCGGACGAGAACGAAGCGACGGCGGGAGTACAGGACCGTGTATGGGGCACTTGAAAAATATGAGAGGGTTGAGCGTGAAGTATTGCGCAGGTCGGGAATGCTAAGCAGCTGTAATAGTTACTGAGATCAGGAAGGATGGAACTCCAAGGGAAATTCCGAACAACCAATTTGGTCATGACACGAACTGCACTATAACTGTTTTTAGTTTTAGCAAGTTCTTATTGTTACTACGAGTATATAGTCAAAATAAACATTTTCAAGTACGGTGTAACAATATAACACCAAAATTGAGCGAACGATTTTTATGTGACAGACGAGACGAATAAAATAACGTAGAGAAAAACTAGCCTTCTGCTATACACTACTTCAAAATATCCTTTATCTAGCGAAGTAAGTCGAAAACTATAGATTAGATTTCATGTTAGTTTAAGCCTCCCTAACCGCTACAAAAAAGAGCGTATCGAAGAGAAGGAGGAGGAAAGCATCATTTAGGTTGGAGATAAGGGAATGCGGAATCTATGCGTAAAAGGCATAGAAACAGTAAGTTGAGAAAGAAGTTCATGAAACAAGATAAAAGTTGAAGAAGGAAGTAGTAGGTGCTGAAAAACATGACAGCTGTGAACTGAAAAAAAGGTGGTCCTTAACATAACAAAAAAATATTTTATTTCAACAAAACGAAGGCTAACTCTCAGCTAGGGCCCTCACATTTTTCCCCTAGGAATGCTAATTCCCATAGATTCAACAGTTGTATCCCCCGGAGGGGAGTTGAAAACTTTAACAAAATGAACCGTACTGACCATATACATACATCTATATAGAGAGAGTCGGCACAGTCACCCAGCACTGAAACTGCGCCAGCAACTTTTGTTACAAAATATGTCGCAGGGAAGTTTGGTCATGTAAAGTGTGGTAACTGGACCATCGCCCTCAAGTTTTTGAATTTCAGTAGCGGCGCTGATCATTAGATTGTTCAAACAAATGCCGATTTGCGGTTTGACAAGCAAACTAAAGGTGAATGTTACAAGTACACCGCCCTGATATAGAGATTTTTTATTAACCCTCTAACCTCCGCAATTTGTACTCATATTACCGTTATCACAACCACCATCATTAAACTGGCACCGCGGCCTCATGTGGCCACCGACATCACAACGAGGAAGTGACTGCCACTCGACAATGAACTTCAAAGAACACATTAGGGCACAAATTTCACAAGGAATAAATATATCAGAGCTGTTTATGAAAGCGTATTTTGAAAACCACTTTGACGGTGAAGGGTTAAGTCATGAACTCGACTAGCATACTTTGAAGTAAAGGACGAGGATCAAGCACGGAAGCTGCCCAGTCCAAAGAAGAGCCAATGGGAAAATCATTCGGCAAAGAAATCCAATCAAAGACGTAACCATCACAAACTCCAACTCGTAACACCAGGAAAATATCCCCACTGCATAACTGCGGCGGAGTCCATAAATGCAGAAGCGCTAAAACAAGCAAAATAAACCACCATGAACGGCGAAAACATTTCTCACCTAAGACTATCCCCAATTAGGAGGAGTTATGGAAGCGAGGGGCGGCGTGGGAGTGATAGGGAGATGAGCAAAGTTAGTCTGATAAACAGAGTTGCGGCGCTGAAAGGAGCGCCGGGGCGCAGACTCGCCAGAAATCGATGAGCGTCAAAATAACCAAAAACTCACTGAAATGCGACCACATTTGAAAGGAGGAATAAGAGAACAGGAAATTAGGAAAATTATCCATATATCATGTCTGAAATTAAGAAGTTAAATAAAATGATTCATGAAAAAAAGTTCAACTTCGAAACAGTTTGCTGTTCGTTGCTAACTTGAGAGCCACGGAAACCGAAAAGAAACCGCAAAATAACTAAAAGTTATTATTCCAATTCGCCAAAACGCTCGTTTTATTCAAAGTCTGGTGGTGCTACAGAAGAGGAGAGAAAAATGTTGGTAGTGGCACGGTTTTTCCGCACAATCAATGTTCTCGCACCCTGGACACCGAAGTCTTGTCTCGCCACGCCAGCCTCCAGCGCTGGACTGGCCTGGAATGATTGAAAAGTTCGCACCCATCACGCGGCCGACGTCGCAACTTGGCGGGAGGCGCTGTCTGCAATCGAGCCACATGGGAAATGAACTCTTATTTAAATTATTGATCACCTACTTAAAAGGCAACAGGGACGAGAATATTAGTAGCAATGATATATTAAAAGGCTTTAATATATCAAATTTCGACTCGTCTCCTGACGCCATAATTGTTCGTTGGCATATATTGGGCAGTATATAGAGCATAATCAAAAAGTGCAACTTGATAAGATAAAGTAAACGTAAAAGAAAAGGCTCAGATTTCCAGAAAGAAAGTCAAAGTGTTAACCTTGATCGTAATCACGTAACGCTTGAAACGGCGCTGAGTTGTCCAAGTCTTACTAAATACAAATGCAGCGAAGTAGCTAGATGCTCTCTTCTGTAAATAGAGGATGTCCGCCTCTTTTACCGTACTACGATCCAAAAGCAATATGAATTTAAAACGTAACAAGCCGAAAAAATATAAAATAAAAAATAAAAATACTTTTACATCCTCGTTTCCAGAGTACAAGTCTAATATAGAAATACAAAATATGCTCCAATATTTACCCAAGCCAATTTTTGCCACAGTTTTTCCATATGACTTGAGTTTGCGCAAGCAACAGGGGCCAGTAAGCAAGTCTTCCTTCCTTCACCAATACTCCACAACAAAGCTCTCAATGCACAATTACACCCAATAGAGGCTGCAGGATGAGAGTTAATAAGTAGCGACGGGGACACGGTGTCTACGGTACCACCGCGTGTGGTGTGACTCAGCGTGGCGGTCTACTAACACAACATGCAAATATGCACAGAAGACGCAAATTAGCATGTATGGAACTGATCTTCTGAGGGGAACAATAAATGAAGAGAGATATTTTTGATTGGAAATAGCTTATAATTTACATTCGAGTCACTGCTTTTTGAGTTCATAAGCGCAAGCATACACCTAACTTGACACACAAGAGACTTAAGTGCTGAGAATTAACTAATAAATATTCCGATGTACCTTCGACATCATTGTATCCGGTTGGTGCTAAAGTAATATCCAATTTAAAAATCCAGAGTAATAATGAAAAAGCCAAAGATTATGGAAATATTTGTTCATTTACATACTCTCCATTGTTTTCAATGACCTCATCCCACCTTTCAACAAGCTTATAAATGACACACTTGTAAATTCTACAGGTTTACAATCAAAATACAAGTTTAACGCTTCTTCTATCTCTTCTCTTATTGTTGATCTAAGTCCACTAAAATGGTTCTGTAGTTCTTGGAACAAATGGAAATCAGGAGCAGGTTTTATGGGCCACGTTTAACTGACTTGCAATTTCCCTAGTGGTAATAAGATTCTCGGACACAAAAATATTCAACTGATGTGAATCAAGAGTTCTTAGACGACCTTCTTTTGGCTCATATTTTAGTGAAATCACCACTTCGAAAACGAGAAAAACATTGCCAGCAATTTATTTCATTCACTACATCATCTCCATTCACTACTTCGAAAATAAGAAAACCATCTCCAGAAATTTAATTCATTCACTACATCATCTCCATAAGTGGTTTGAATGGATTTTGCAGCCGAGCACCTTTATGAAATTCGTACAGTAGAACACTACTTAAGTGCTCTCTAGATGGGTCAAACGTGGATGCCAATGTTTATCTAAAAAAAATATGAACGTAACAGAAATAATTTGAAAGAAAACCGTTTAGTCACAGAAATATACTACACTTATAACAGAACGCAAATAACTACCAAATCTAATTTGAAACACCCCGTTCTAAAAATTGGACAACTTTTGCACCAAGCCTGACAAAATGTTAGATGATATTTTAGCGTAAATAAGCACGCAATTCTGCAACAATTCCTCAAATAGTCAAGCAATTACTGTTCTTCTCACGCAGTTGGATAAGCCTATGCATAAATCATAACTCTGGAACATTACTCACGTCAACGCATTAATAAATTACATAAAGCTCGATAACAGTGTAATAGATTCATTGCATTAGCGTGATACTAACACTCACATCCGAACGATACAATGGACCTTGCTACGGGGCGCTTAGATTAAATGAAATGAATTAGTTTAAGCCCCCCTAACATCAACAACGGAGTTCCAAAGAGAGGACGAAGGGAGACACAATTTAGTATGGAGATGAGGGAACGTGGAATCTATAAACAAGGTGCATCTAAACAATAAATTGAGGAAGTAGTTTATGAAACAAGATAAGAGTTTTAAAAGAAAGTAATAGGTGCTCAAAAATAGGACAGCAGTGAAGCAAAAAAAAGGCAGTCCGTAACAGCGATTAGATGTTAGTTTGAGCCTCCCCATCCACAACAAAGGCGATCCAAAGGGAGGAAGGAGGAAAGCACCATTTAGTATGGAGATAAGGGAACGCAGAATCTATGCACAAGGTGCATAGACACATTAAGTTGAAGACGTTCATAAAACAAGATGAAAGTTAAAGAAGGAAGTAGTAGGTGCCGAAAAACAGGACAACAGTGAACCGAAAAAAGATGGTCCTTAACATAAAAAAAAATTATTTCGACAAAAGAAGGCCTGAATAACTATCAGTCCGTAACAAAACACAAGACCTACTCAATTTAAGCAATATGAAGTACTACCTAACCACGTTGGGGAACTCGCACGAGCGCTAATTCCCATGGAGACAATAGTTGCATCAGCCTGAGAGGTTTATAAAGCTCAACATCTTCAAGACTTCTCAATATATAATAACTATAGCTCTCCACAAAAAAGGAGTGAAGTGACTAAAAGCGCCTAAGCTAGAGCAGAGAAAACACCTGTTCCATGCAGCGCAGCACAAACTACAGGAACGCGGGAACACTTTCACGAACGATCAAACAATTTACACAACATTTCCCCAATGCTACCAAGTCGTTCATTTCCCTCCAAACCTTACTATAGGGTTCCGTGCTCCTTTTTTCGCAAAAAAAAAAACGATTGTGTTTGTTTCTTCTAATATTCTGGAATGTAAGCAAAAATGAACCTACACCGGTAGTGGCAGAATAAAACAAAAATTTGAACTGATCATTCCCAACTCGAGCGTGGGCGTTCATGCTTTAAAATTTTGCGTGTTCCGGTAGGTTACTCTTGATCCTGATACGAAGGAACTCTTGAATTACATTAACAAAAACGCAAAAATTGTAATCACCAAAGTGCTCTCTCAGCAAATCTGAAGATTAGCTTTCTAGTTAGATCGATTATATCCCTGACCAAAACAAAGACGTTCTAAAGAGAGGAAGAACTCACCATTAAAGAGAACTTAAAATCTATGCACTAGGTGTGTCCCCACACCAAGCGCATACTAACAATAAGATTGAAAGAAGTTCATCAAACATGCTATAAGTTGAAGAAGAAGCGATAGAAACTGGGAAAACCAGCAGTGGGTCGAAAAAAATTTTGCGTTAAAAATAAAAACCTTTTTAATTGCAATGAAAGTAAGGCCTACCTAACGTCCAGATCTGTGCCTAACATCTCTCCTCTGGGAGCGCCAATTCTTACAGATACAATAAAAAATTGTATCCTCTTGAGGAATTACGTAGTACATTACAACTCTCGCTCAGTTATGCTACGAAAATGACCGACTAACAAATAACCATCTATGGCTTTAGCTGTGCCCGTGGTCTCGCGGGAACCTACAAACAAAACATGATTTATTTGTGATTGACCCCATCAACCAAGACCAAACTGTCATTGAAGAAAGAAAGAAAGAAAGAAAGAAAGAAGAGCGCAACACCCGAATTTTCCATGTGCTATTTGACCTATTTCAGACATTTTAGCAGTTTCTACTCCACTCCAAAATTACGATTATTATTGTATAAGAAAGTTTTAGCCTCCCTTTGCCACGACACAGATGTTCAAAGAGAGGAAGGATGAAGGCACCATTTAGTATGGAGTCGAGGGAACGCGGAATCTATGCACAAGGCGCAAAAAAACAGTAAGCTAAGCAAGAAGTTCATGAAACAAGAAAAAGTTGAAGAAGAAAGTAGCAAGTGCTGAAAAACAGGACAGCAGTGAACCGAAAAAAGATGGTCCGTAACGAAATAAAACCTATTCTATTTCAATAAAAAGAGAAGCCCCTCACATAATCCCCATGGAAACGCTAATTCTCATAGATACAATGGTTGTATCTCACTGAGGGGTCCAAAATTATGAATACAAAATAAAAATGAATGGAGAGTGGACTAAGAAGAACCCAGCAACCTTTCCAAACCTCCCCGACCTTCGTTTTGCGGAAAGATATAACACAGGAGCAACTGAAACGAGAGGAATTGAGTGATCACATCCGAGATCTTGACTCGTCAAAGGAGAAGCAGATCATCTTAGGGCAGGACAACAGCAATGGATCTTATCCAACAAGTAAGGGTCTCACAATACAGTGATCGCTAAGGAATCTGCTGCATTTTATTGCGACCTCAAGAACATTTTGATGGCTTGCTACAACGTTGACGGCTTAGTGAAATATACAAATTGAAAACTTTTCCACCTGAAAGTAAGTTATTCATTGACTCCTAGTTCAGTTTGAGAACAGTTAAAACCGCAATCCTTCAGGCATATACGCGAAGGAAACTAATGGAAAAACAACAACCCTCCTTGACTCGATTAAATCTGCTGAACACAAGTAAAAAAATCGTTAACGCTGCACAAGTCTTCGCTTATAAAAGTACAGATCACTAAAAACAGCTGTTTTTCACATACATAGGTGAGACAGTTGGGATAGGAAATCACAAAGCATTCAAGCATACAGGCCTGCAAGAAAATTCCTACTCTAAAGTATAAAATTGGAAGAATATCGTCGCCGAGCCTTTATTTATTGTAGACCTAAAAGATTAGATTATAGGTTAGTTTAAGCCTCCCTAACCGCAACAATAAAAAGCGTATCGAAGAGAGGAAGGAGGAAGGCACCATTTAGTGTGGATGTTAGAGAATGCGGAATCTATGCAGAAGAGGCATAAAAACAGTAAGTTGGGAAAGAAGTTCATGAAACAAGATAAAAGTTGAAGAAAGTAGAATGTGCTGAAAAACAGGACAGGACAGCAGTGAACCGAAAAAAGTGGTCCTTAACACAGCAAAACATATTTCATTCCAACAAAAAGAAGGCCTACCCAATTCTCAGCTCGGGCCCTCACACATTTTCCCACTGGGAGCGCCAATTCTCATAGATGCAATAGTTGTATCCCCCTGAGGGATTTATAGACCTAAAAATTATTCTTCCATTTCATGATATGAAGACAGTTTTCACGAAACATCATATCAGAGGTATGAACCAGAAAAAAGGTTTTCATTCATTAGATTAGATAAGTTAGTCTGAGCTTCCCCTACAACAAAAGTGTTCCAATGTGAGGAAAGATGAAGACGCCATTTAGGGTGGCATTAAAGGAACGCGGAACCTGTGCAAAAATTGGAGAATAAAGCTAGAGGTGCTGAAAAGCTGGAAAGCAGTGACCCGAAAAGAAATTTCCTTACCAAAGCACAGATCAACTATCATTTCAACAAAGAGAAGCCCTACCTATCTCTAAGATCGGGACCTTGCATTTTCTTTCAAACAGCGCTACATGGTTGTACTTCCGCGAGGGGTTTTAGTATAGAGTTAAAGGGGACAGGTAATATATGCACAAGGTGTGTTCTCACCTACTTCCAACTATTGCGTAACATGGGCACTGAAGTTCATAAAAAATGTTATGCTATTATTTTAGCTCAAAATTTGTGTAAGATTTGGCCCATGAACTTCAAGAAACAATCCAAATTTCATTTTTTGTCGGTCTCTAAAAATATTAACGCCATTAAAAGAACACAAAACACTAATTTAAAATTAACTCCTCGTATATATATCACGTAGATATTATAAGCGCCGTGTCGTTTATGTAGATATAAACCTTACATTTCGGCAGTCGCTTACTATAACTTGAGCAGCGAAAACTTACCTATGACTTAGCCCACGATTTGAATTGAGCGATATTGCGATAAAGATTTGATCGAACTTTCCCATATCTTGCGCCAGAGCGACAGAACAAACCGCGGTCTTTTGAGCGCAGAGGCGGCGGCGGGACGGCGGCCGGCCAGCAATGACGGAGTGCGCGCGCCGATGAGCGATATGCAGATGAGTTCCCTCCCCTCGCTGCGGTTCACAGCCTCTCTCGCTCTAATGATATGCAGCTCTGTAGCTCACGGCTCTCGCAGCTTGACCATCACAGAATAGATGGACTTAATTAAATCAACTCGCTCTTTCTCAGAAGCCACAACGCCTCGCGACAGAGGGCATGATCACCGCCAAGATAATACTCTTGAATAAATTCTACGAGATCTCACAAAAACAGAGTTCTATCCTAATAGTTATTGCTAAATGAAAAAAATCACATCTAGAAGGGTGAAATATTCAGAGCAGTGATAGCGTCGTAGCACACAAGCAAAGTGAGCTTTGCTATAACGTTCACCAGACAAACTCAACGAACAATTGTGTGCAAGGTGAAATATATCTTTAATGCCAGAATTCATTTTAATAAATTTTTAAGCAGGTAAAATATTACTCAGATGAATTTTATGTCAATAAAAGTTATTGAAGATTACCACTGTTGTGTAAGCGGAAACAATTTTTTGACTTCATAAGTTTCCTGATTCAAACGAAATGAAGTATGCAAAAAATCATCAATTCTCGAGAAAATAATCACTTAACACTTACAAGACGTACCAAGTTCATACGCTGCGTTAGGTGAAACTTTCGTAAGGTCACACCTAGCATGTTAGGGCCCAAGGTCACTAGACCATCTAACTCGATAGTATAAAAACAACCAATTTCATACCTTTCATACCAATTTCATACCTTTCAAGCCACAACGCCTCGCGACAGAGGGCATGATCACCGCCAAGATAATACTCTTGAATAAATTCTACGAGATCTCACAAAAACAGAGTTCTATCCTAATAGTTATTGCTAAATGAAAAAAATCAAATCTAGAAGGGTGAAATATTCAGAGCAGTGATAGCGTCGTAGCACACAAGCAAAGTGAGCTTTGCTATAACGTTCACCAGACAAACTCAACGAACAATTGTGTGCAAGGTGAAATATATCTTTAATGCCAGAATTCAGTTTAATAAATTTTTAAGCAGGTAAAATATTACTCAGATGAATTTTATGTCAATAAAAGTTATTGAAGATTACCACTGTTGTGTAAGCGGAAACAATTTTTTGACTTCATAAGTTTCCTGATTCAAACGAAATGAAGTATGCAAAAAATCATCAATTCTCGAGAAAATAATCACTTAACACTTACAAGACGTACCAAGTTCATACGCTGCGTTAGGTGAAACTTTCGTAAGGTCACACCTAGAATGTTAGGGCCCAAGGTCACTAGACCATCTAACTCGATAGTATAAAAACAACCAATTTCATACCTTTCATGTAGAAATATTGCTGCGCGTTGAAGATTCAACCATCTGTTTTGACGGCCTAATTATGAAGCAGAAAATTCGCATTCGATTTCACTAAACGTCAAATCTCCGGCCAACTGATGAAATCTACAAATGACTTGTTAATAGAAGAAGATGGTTCTCTACTTTCGAAAGTTTCCATACCGGCAAGCGCCTTTCTCTTGTAACTTCCAGCCGCACATGAGCAGAACACTAATATCAAATTATCATAATAATAAACCCTAAGATAAATTGAAAGCTTTTCTCGCACCGCTGATGCTCTAACCAAAAGTATACTTCCCCAATCGTTGGCATCAAATTTGCTGTCAGTATCCGCGCCAGCCAATTTTATCAGTGTAGCTTATCTTAAATGGCCGGGGAACAATGTGGTGACGGAGGAGATCGTATCCACGATACGCGATCAGCTGCTGCTAATCAGCAGTAGTTAACTGCCAACTCATTAAAGCCAAGCGCCCACTTATCGAGGGCGGAATCAAATCCTGCCCGAGCAAATAGTTTGAGGCAGCTTTACTATGCAACAGGGCGTGCTTTATTTCTCACTGGGCGCTATGATGCGAAAATTTTCCAGCATGCATCAAGCGATGAGGCAGCGCCGAAAAATTGACTCGAAGGAAGAAAATGCAATAAGAATTAGTCGCTTTCAACCTGTTCAATTTTATTTGTCTCAGGCATTAGGACACCTACACATAATTTTCGAGTGTTTACATTTCAATGCTGTAAACACTTCAAGTTAAAACAAAACAATGAAATTGACAACAATTAAGCCGAAAAATATTGAGTTTCACTAAACGGAGAGATGCAGTTTCTACCCAATGTAGGGCAGGGGGACAACTGTGGCAAAGAAAACAAAACCCCGAGTAACTAATATGGACTCTTGGAAACAAAAGGAGCCCCCGTTAATTGACTGCAGAGAAACCACGGGCACACACGCGAGACGAGGCCTGCAGCTCCAGCCCCATACGCCGGATGCCTCGAGCGCGTTGTATATTGGCTGCACACACGCGTTTCGCTCACTCATCACGCGGTCATAGGCAAAATAAGCGAGAGACAAACGGCCGCCTGCTGAGGGCATCGCATCGCCCACACGATAACAAACGCAGGCGTAGCTGTGAAACGCGTCCGTATCGAGTTTAGTGCCGAGCGTCACAGCTCGGCGCATCGATGTCCATGCTTCGCTGGGAAATTTGTTACTCCTCTCAATTATACAATTCATTAGAATTGCCCCGTCTTTTTTTGAAGGTAAAGGTGCGTCCTAACACGTAAAAAGCGAACAACTTTTATTTAACTCAAGAGTTCGATGTCTGTGATCTCTTAATATATCGACATTTGTACTGCATTTCATATGGCAAAACCGGTAGACCATGGCGATTCAATGAAAAATAACCAAGCCTTGAAGAAAGAAACTAAAATAAAAGCCTCAGAGGTCAATACAGAAAGTAGAAGGAACGCCTCTGCTGTTCGTATCACCGCGTGCCACATTCCCTCCAGCATTCCAGCTGCAGTCGACGATCACAACAGAAGAAAAAAGGTACGTACAGTAGAGAGACCGATCAATGATGCTCAAGCGGAGAAAGTGAAATTTTCTGACGTGCATTTCACAACTTTAGCACAAAACTGAACCCTACATACTTAACGAAGTATGATATTAGAGCCAACAAATATTTGAAATTTACCAGATTTGCTTAAAATATAACCACCATTACGCCAAGATTTAGCGATCGCAACAGATTGAAGAGACGGAGTAGTCAAGGGAACATGTTGAACTTGACATACACGTACATGTCTTGCCGAAAGGAGCCGTCACGGGAATGACATCTTCCATCGGCCATAAACTCGGCACCGATGAACAGTAGCCGTGATACGCTGTGTTGGTGGCATGGCGCGTCGGTCCTCTACTTCTACTTAAAAACATAAAATCTCTGAAGTAAATTAATGTTATTCAGAGATCTAGAGTATAGATGATCCTAATTCATAATTTCAAATAATTTCACACATTGCAGCAGCAAAGCAGCCCACCGATAGGTCGTGCTTAAGTTTTTTCAACTGCGAAACGACCCGTCGATGGGTCGTTTGAAAAATTGTTAACAACCTTTTTAAAGTAATGGTATTTAATATACCCAGTTAATGTTAACTATTCATAAAAATTTCAAGAACTTTTGACTTTAAATTCGAGTTGGATATTGAACTTCGGTTTAACTCATAGCAGTGAACGTGTTAAAAAGCACCCGTGGATTCGCATATTTGGTTTACTCAATTTGTAATTGGGGCCACGGAGACACAGTACTACACTAGCGCTCGTAGCGCTGCCTCCTGCGAGAGAAATACCACCACGCACCGAAGCTCGCTAAGCTCTCAAACTAAAGGCCGGGAGACTGACGAGCTTAAAAAATCAATAGTGCGGAATATTTTAACAAATCTTTAAACAGCAAACGCACATAAACACAAAAAATCGTACTGGGAAGAAAGCTATTGGAAAAAACCTCAGTTGAGCTAGTGAAGCACGAGTGAATGGAAGCAAGAGAAGCTGCACCGTCCTTATCTTTAATTAGTGGGGGCGGTCGAGAAGAATTTAGAGGTGTATAAAGTGCGAAGAGCCTGAGCGCACCTGCACTTACAAATTAAAGGAAGACTATTAACGGCTCAGCGTCCGTAGCATAGATACCAACGCCGCCTTTCGTCCGCTAAATTGCAAGAGGAAGAGAAAGTCACTGATTACCATCAATTGCCAACGGTCAATTGGCGGCTTTGATTAAATTGGGAAAAGCTTCCTAACTGGGCTCGGCTTCGACGCTGGAGAGAACTTGCTGAAAAAAATGCAGTAGAAATAATCTACTAAGTGAAGAAATATTAAAATTTCGTGAGCCACGAAGATTTATATAAATTGTTGTTCTGATTTTCCCTCAATATCACTCGACACTTCAAATTAGTTCATTTTCTTCCATTCTCCATCAACTCAACACCGTCATAATCTGAACGCGCACGGTTTAATCATTACATTTCTCTCCACGAATGCAATAAAAAAATACTTTCAGGAATCAACAACCCAAAAATGTGGCTATGAGTCTAGCTCTATCATGTTTAATCGAAACAGACTTAGTTAAATATAAAATAGGAACATCGATATGAATATAGCTATTCGAGCACTTAACTATGAGAAACTGCGCTCAAAATGCAAATGCGACTTGAATAAACACCAATTAGACGCTTGTTTGAGATGCAAATCGCCACTCGAGGGTTTTTATTCTTATTGAGTCCGGCACTCAAGGATGAGAAGAACCTGGGCTCAGCCACTAAATCACCGAAGCACCCATCGAATACATCAGACGCGATGCCCGAAAGAAATGTAGGCAATGATCGATTTATTATGAGGAGGCGCATGAACTGCACGCCGCTATGCGGAGAGAGGTGACCTTTCTCAACTAGGGTTGAGATAAAAATCCAGCTACGGTGCTTTCGTGCCCATAACACATAGAAAGTAGCCGCGGCTTCTCCACACACCTGTTTCGAGGTTTTTGACATCTGTTGTTTTCTTCAATAATTACGACTTACTCCACACTTTGAAATTTGAGATATTACATACGAATGTAAAAAAGTGACCGATTTTCTAAACAAACGTGGAACACGCTGTGCAGGAAGGGTGATACGAATGCCTGTCACCGCAGTCTTGGGGGCAATTAAGCCGGAACACTCACGGACATGACTGGTCATACGTGGCCTCAGCAACACTGGGGGCGGCGGGCAGTGATGCGCCAGTGGGGCAGGCAGCCCTCTTCTGCTAACAGGATAACGACATTTGCAATAGGGTAGCAATTCAAAACAATCAGATTAGTACGGCTACAACTGAAACACCGCATAGGGTCATTTGATGCACCGAAACAGAAGGACGGACCTTCATTAGGCAAGTATGCCAAAAACTCAAGTTACAAAAAAAATGATACAAAAATAAACTGAGCAAACCAGATGCCTCACCGATGAAGCTTTTGCCGAAAGCCATCCGCCACAAGCAGGTAAAATTAAAAAATTGTTAACAATGAAATACGAGTAATTAATACATTTTTTACAGAAAAATAAAACGTTCACGATTTCACGAGCGGAGAAAAGGGCCACTACACGCAACGACAAATAGTGAACAAATTTAAAATAGTTTCTCAAAAGTGGTTCCAATATGGTCAATACAAAGATGACATAAATGGCGTGGCAGATATGACCGCACACAAATCACAAGGCTGCACAAAAACAAGACAACTCGAACATAAAAGCGTGCGAAAACATCAAAGAGCGACGCGAGCATTACGCGGCACGATGAAAGATCAGAGTCACCCCAGACGTTTGAGGACTGCGCCCTGCAACACGACGTAGGTTGGAGGGCAGGACATGCGTGTTAGAGAAGAGAATGGTGGACTAACTTGCGCCTGCAGCCTCCCTCTCCCAGGGGAGCAGTCAGAGCGAGCAGCTCGCCATCACAAACTGAATTCGCCCATTTGCTAGACAATTGAACAATTAATGCTACGGGCTCTGCGCCCCCACCCGGCTTCCGTGGTATGTGAACACTAGGGATGGACACGACGGTTTTGAGCACAAGAGGTCACCATTCCAACTTCACGTTCTAGATGCGACACAAGACGGGAAAAGAAATAATAACAAGCAAAAAGTTTGGAGCTTTAACGTCAGGACAAAAAATGAAACACGATGCTTAAATAGAGTGGCCACAAAGGCATCCAAGTGGGGCAGTATGAGGAGACGCGAGGCGCAGCCCCGATAGGTAGACGGGGTGTGGGCAGCTACTGACGCAAGGTATGGAGGGTGCGGTCACAAGCGCGTCTGATGCCGAGCACTGAGGTAACACAACTTGGCCGAGTGTGAGAGTGTGGAGATATCGTCATTTTCATTTAGCCTCTGCGCAGGAAGGGCACAACCAAAGACAAAGCTCGAACGATCACTCAAAACCTATGTAAAAAGGAAACGTGTGCCACAGATACGAAAGTACGACAGCTGGATGGAGTCGCGATGCCGTCATTATTTTTTATTAACAGTATACATAAAAACGAAACTGAATATGAATCCCCACATGTTAAAATACATACACGGCAGGCTAGTGCACTTCAGGCCCAAGATTAGCAACAAGTCCGCTACTAAGGCCGTTTAAAAGTAAACGGCTTTCCAAAATGAAACCCGTATCCGTCTTGAAAATACTTAATTCTATGAGCTTCTTGTTCTAATCGATTATGTTCAACGATACTGAAAAATTCAATGAAATTTAAACGTCAATATGAAATTGACGTTTGAAACTTAAACCTCTGAAACTTTATGTCAATATCAACGATCAATCAAGTTCACACAACGAGAAGTTATACATGAACTCGCAAGTTTCAAGATTGCTATATACGAGCCGAGCGAACCTCACAAGGGCAGCAAATGCAGAATAAAAATTCTGGTACGCTCGAAGGCGAATTGAGCGTCAATGCAACGCAGCCACTGCGTGCCTCGCTGGGTTCCTTGCCGCCATCGTAGACTGCCAGGCGTGGCCTATACAGCCAATGGAATTTTGTTTAAGATACTCAAGTGATGAAATACTCCAACTGTGAGAACCGCCAATTGGTGAGCGTGATAGAAACATTCTAGTGTAATGGCTTTAGTCAAGCGCGTCGCATAGTATTCCATGATATTCTTTTATTATCAGGCAAGTACGTACGACACATAACATCAATGATGTGTACAGTCATTTCACCATTATTAAAAAATCAAAATTAGATTAGTAGTTAATTTGAGCATCCGTAAACCGTAACCACAACAAAAGTGTTCCAAAGAGAGAAAGAAGGAAGGTGACATTTACTAAAGAGTTACAGAAACAGAAAATTTACTTACACAAAAGGTACCCGAGCGTATAGAAATAAGTTGGGAAAGAAGCTTATGAAACAAGATATAAGTCGAAGAAGAATGTTAGAGGTGCTGGAAAAAGGACAAAATTGAAACGAAGAAAAATGACAGATTAAAAACCTGCTCTATTTGAACTAGAAAAGGATGCCTTACCTTTAGCACAGGACTTCGCATCTCCTGCAGTGAACGATAATTCTGAAGATAAAGCAGCTGTCTTTTTCTCAGGGGTTACAAGGGCTATAAAAATCACGATATAAACAAGTGTGGCTGACTCCGTAAATTTTACAAAGCAGTTCAAAAGAAGTGATGAATATTTTTCAGCCTGTGGAGGATCAACGTTTGGCATGCAACGTTGGCATAAAAACTCGTCTCTTTAAAGCGAATCTAGTTCTTATCTACCAATACTAGTATCTCAAGTTAACTCCCTAGTTACAGTGGGAAGTCCCATGCATAAATGAAATTGGTCTCACTTCATCCTTCTCGGAAATAATCGATTAGTTGAATTATGCTGAACTATTATCAAAAATATAATATAAAGAAGCATTTGGAACGATGGAGACCGCGAAACAAAGTGAAATCACATCAATCTCGCAGCCATGCCAACGTTCAATAAAGAGTGCGGCACGCTTCTGAGTTACCGGGCGTGCGGGCGCTGGCGCACTTTATGACGCTATAGAAAGGCCAGCACGGATTTATAGGGAGGGGCAGTGGCCGATTCCAGTTATGGACAGAGGGAGCTTGTTAAATGCTCCGGACAATAGCGTAACAAGCGGCCATGCGCTTTGGGGCACCCCAATTGATGGATCAGTTCTCAAGACGGTTTCATTTAAATATCGACGTCGTCCTATTTTCAGGAGTAAATCCAACGAACTTCTGCTTGAAAATACACGCCAGGAAGGTAATTTAAGTAAATTTGCTACCACGCATAACAAAAGAGCTTCAGCTTACAGTTGCTTGAAGAGTTTGATGAGTAAGGTTGGATGAACAGCGAATTTCATTTTCGTACATATTTTTGCATTATATGGAAGTACGACAGTGAAGACTGATCTACAGGGAGCGAGTTACAATTCAATGATTGCGAACGCTTACACCCTACGAGGTCTTTCCAAATCAATGACTCGCCTCCGTCACTCCCAACGCCATCGTGACGCGAGCTCAGGCAGCACACGGCACTCGCACAACATAAATTTTGCGCCCGCCCACACCAGCGCTCGTATTACCCTCATCAATAATCGCCACCGTAATCAGGTTTACAGACGATCTCATAAAACGCGCTTAAAGAGTTATTTAGTTTGTTCTATTGACGTCAGAATGATAACATTTTCCTCTTAGATCATTGACATGAAATAGGCATTAATCAATAAACCCTCAGCCTTTAACAGAAATTGCCCAGAGAGTTACAGCAGTCTTGTATCAGTTCGAGCCATCATTCGTTTGCTCTGATTATCACCCACTTGCATCGTATCTGATCTGCAAAAAACTGCACACGCATTCTTTACAATTTCCACACCACTCTCCAGTTGCTCGTTGCCTTCACTCCGCTGCCTCAAAGTTTTATCGAGCATCCTCACGTCTCTTAACCTACCCATTTCCCTCTCCCTCACACGCCGGCTGCCTTCAGCTGCTGGCTCAATTTTTTGCAACCTTTTTTCAAGCAGAGCTCAACAAACCTGGCTTTTTCGAAAGCTTAATTCAACAGAACGCTCAAGAGGCAGCTATCTCTCCTCTCTCATAACTCCTATTTGAATTTTTGAGTCTCGCCCACCCCTGAAACTTCGCGAACACACACAAAAATTACGAATTGCGAACTCTTCCGGCGTCGTTTCAGGTGAGAAATCAAAATTCCACTAAGTTTCTAATTACGCTCAACAAATTGTAAGAGAAAAGAAGTGAGATGCAAGTGCGTGATATCAAATTTAAGTGGAGGTGGTTCAGACAGGAAGTGATACAAGATGTGAACTAATAATAGGAATGAACTATTAAACGGCAACGGTAAAGTTCACTAATTCATTGCCAATAGAAGTATAAAACTATGAAAAGTAAAGGGATCCTGCACGGGATTTTTGAGCTGTTCCCCATCGAGATAGACGGCAAATTCATTTTAATTATCCATACGAAAGTTACGAATGATGTACAGGACACGAGCTACAAAGCACAACGCACGCTATGGTCCTGAAGAAAAATTCAAACGAAACGTGCGTTTAAATTAAGCCGCAATAAATTCGCACACCTGCCAACGTCATAGTTCCACAGATGAATTCAAAACCTTTCCTTTCGTAAATTTTGGTGCCATCGTTTTTGTCTATATGTTACTAATATTTTATCATATAAGAAATATGTTTAAAATTTACCAGCGTCATGAGTATAAAACATATTTAACAGCATCGGCCAACTTCAACTTCATGATGATTTCAGTATTTCAAATAGCCTCAAAAAAAAATATTTCTGAATACTTCAGGAAGCATTAGTTCATTTTGGGAGATAAGGACCCTTCTCTCGCGCAGAGATATCTCAGTCCGATTGCAAGGAAAAATAATTTTCTATTGCTCATATTCATTTTTAATCTATGCTGAGACTTAACTATTGTGAACTGTTAAGCAATATATTTCAAGTGATAACTTGTTAGAAAAATTTTCGCGCTATGACTAAAGAATACTCGCAAACAAAAAATTGCTAATCTGTACGATATCATATTTCTATATACTGTAGATATTAAAAACCAATCCAATCAGCTGAACTTATATCCGACAACAATAAGCACGTGTTTTCTAATGCGAAAACAACAACCATTACTAGATAGTAAACACAATATATAAACATTTTCAACTTATCTGAACCACAGGATGTCATTTTACAAGTTTAAGTATCCTAATTGAGTATTACGTTATCATTGTAACTCTTTTTACTTTCTACTGACGGTTTTACAAAGTTTCTGCTCAATTAAGATCGTTACCGAGAAACTCAGCAAACGGTAAATTTGAACGGCGCCACAATTGAAAGCACAAAACTTTGGTTTCTGTTAGCTCAGTCGGCAGCAGCCAGCCAAAGAGGCTTCGTCAGTTCGTAGAAAAACGAAGGAGAGCAAAGATGAAAGATGGAACACCGACACTATAACAAGAAGCCAAATCATAAAGCCTTGGCTATCAAGCGTTAAACTTTATCCATTCAACTTGAAAATACGTTTAATTGTTGGAGTAGTTTCAAGTTGAAACTACTACTTGTAACTACGTTTAATCACAATACATTTACCTCGGTTGTTTCCAAAAGCTTAAAAATAATTTTTGACAGAAGAATCTCGTGATCACTCTCCCATACATTATTAGATTAGATGAGTTAGTCTGAGCCATTCTTATCACATAAAATGCGCTCCCAAGACAGTCAAGAGGAAGGTACACTGTAGTATAGAACAGAGGAACGGGGAATCCATGCAAAATATTTTTCCCCTCACCAGATTCCTCGCGCATACCAACAATAAAATTGTAGAAGTTTATTCATAAACATTCTAGTTGATGAAGAAAGCAAAAAGTGCCGAAGAAAGCATAGGTGTCGTTCCTCGTATGCCACAAGGAGCTCATGCCCCTGTTGGTCGGGTCGTCAGCAGTCTCTTTCCGATCAACGCCACCAGCACACTGAATTTTAGATAAGATACTGATCAACGAAGCATTTCAAGCTACAGACCTGTGAAAAATGATAGGCATTAGGGAGGTGACAAGAAAAGCTGAAGTTAGAGAACACTTGGGTACGATCATGCGTTAACAACATGCGAGTCTCACGAAAACAGGAAACTGAAAAGACCGCGTGAGGCTTATTTAGATAAAAAATATATGTCTTCTGCAACGAGTGTTGATCTTACGGTGAGTAGCTAAAATAACCGTTGACACGGTTCCATTTTATCACGTGAGCACACAAAAACACTAACTACAATTACGTCGCATTCCAGCGTAAATTTTAAATTTTTAAGTGTTGACTCCCGTAGACTCACTCGTACAGGTGGCATTTCTAAAGTCCGGCACTTTCGTGTGTGAAATTTTTAGCGTATGAAATTTTTGTAAAACGAGATTCCACAGGTGTAATATGAACTCCTAGTGGGCAGATTTATGGGGAAAAGCTGCCAATAATTTCCCGCGTCCGATACATGTTCATACTTAGAATTGAAAATTATATCAGACAAGTTTACAGAACAACATTGTGAACACACCGATGCCCATCAAAGACAAATAATAAATGCACACAAAATGAAAAAGTAATAGCAAATGCTCCATCAAAAGCTTTCTCTTTAAGTAATACATGCTCCACTTCAACGTATGTACAAATGCTTGGAAATTTATATTTAAAGTTGGCGTAAGCCTACCAAATTACAACAAACATGTATGCCTCCAAGAGAGGAAAGAGGAGGAGAACGCCATAAAGTACGGGATTATGGGAATAGGAAATCTGTGCACTAAGTATACCTCCTGCAGCCTATATAAACAGCAATATTATAAAATGCGTGTATGAAGCACGATAAAATTGAAGTAAATTTTAGGTGCTCAAAATAGAATAGCAGCGAGCCAGAAATAAATTGTCCGTAGCAAAACGAAAAAACTGTCGTTCCAACAAAAGAAAAGCTTATGCAACCTTCAGCTCGGGATCTTCGCATCCTCTCACTGAGAGCGTAATTCAAATTCGTACGAAGTTGTATCCCACTGCGGGGAATAGCATGCAAAGGCCATGTGCGAAAAAGTTCAAGACCGAAAAAAATTTCGAGGTACTCTTAACCCTTTAACGTCCGAATTTTTGTACTCATATTACCGTTAACACAACCACCGTCACTAAACTGGCGCTGGCATCTGGCAGTCACCGATATCAGGATGGGATAAGAACTGCCACTCGGCAGAGAACTTCAAAGAACACATTAGGGAACTAATTGAATAAGAAATAAAATATATTGAAGGGGAATTTTGAAAGAGGACACTGGTGTCCTCTGGGGCGTTAAAGGGTTAAGCATTCCTTGAGAGTTTCTTACGAGATAAACGTGTAAACTACACCGCAAGAATACATTCTTATCTGACATGCTTGAAGTACGCCCGTAGTTAACCGAAAATATTTCGCAATGTTCATTAATTGTAGTGAAGCCTGAAGTTTCCAGGAATACACTAATTACACTCGCACTCTCGTAGGAATAGCAATCGAGGCTTGTTGAATTAAGGATAATGTGAAAAATTCACGGAACATTTTATAAATGGCTTAAGTGTTTCTCACTGGTAACGTATTCCCGTGAGCTGCGCAAAGTGAATCGTGTTGAAATTAAATAGCGTAAGAAAGATTTAAATTAAAGGTGAAGTGATGCGCTTATAACCTTGTTCGTTTCCATCATAGTTAAAGCTGAAATACGAGCTCTTTCCTTTTTTTGGTCACAAAAGAACGATAGAAGTAGGACAATAGTTTTCAATATGAAGCAATAAAATACAGAAAACAAGATCCATGTTTCCTTCAATTCCATTCGAAAATACCTAAAATGTCAAAAAAACTGTTTGCCAATAGCGATCAATGGAAAAAATGTATTATAATGTTAATAGCTACCCTCCTTCGCATGTCGCCTCATTGATATAAGAAATGTGAGAAGATTAGATTATAAGTTAGTTTAAGCCTCCCTAACCGCTGCAAAAATGGAGCGTATCGAAGTGAGGAAGGAGGAAGGCACCATTTAGTACGGAGATAAGAAAATGAGGAATCTACGCTGAAAGGGCATAGAAACAGTAAGATGAGAAAGAAGTTCATGAAATAAGATAAAAGTTGAAAGTCAGAGGTGCTGAAAAACAGGACAGTAGTGAACCGAAAAAAGGTGGTCCTTAACATAACAAAAAACATTTTATTTCAACAAAAAGAAGGCCTACCTAACTCTCAGCTCGGGCCCTCACATTTTCCCCTGGGAGCGCTAATTCCCATAGATACAATAGTTGTATCCCCCTGAGGGGAGAAATGTGAGAAATCATTAAAGAAAAACTCCCTGAAGTACACGCAATATTCCAACAATGAGATTCTGACCATACAGAGGACACATAAGCAAATCTGAAACAAAAATATTTGTCGTCAAGTTTAAAAAAGGCGCTAGAAATCAAAACATAATATTGCTGCGGTTCAACTTTACTATAACAAAGGCTTGCGAACCAGCGACAATAACTCAAGTATAAGCGGCACAATATCGGTGGCATAAAAATAGTGGTCACAATTCGACAGGACACAATTCAGCCTCAGTACGTGATGAAGGAAGAAAGCGGACCAAACACCGGCCTTTCGGAGGCGACCGCAAACAGAAGCGTGATTGAGCACCAGTTTTGCCAAGACCATCGACACAAGAAAATCGCCTATGATCAACGGTCGGCGTCACCTGCACGAAGATTCCAAAAACATTGCGTACAACTTTAGAGTGAAATTGCCAAGAAGCAGTTGATGCACAAACGTGATAAGAAGTTGAGTTTTCGATGACAGTCTCAAATAGTAATAAAAAAAATATCTCCACTCGCAATACCACATACTACAAACTGCTTCTAAGTACGTTACTTTATTTTCATCCCTGAAAATCGTCCTTACCCTTCTGACGTGATTGTCATGCAGTAAAATAATACAAAGTAGTTCAAATAACTAAGAATTTCAAGACCAGAGTCGGCACGCTGTATGACCACCGTGTGAAAAAATTACGGAAGAATCTCTACAGGCAAAGAAAGATGAAGGAAAAAGCCGTATGAAAACACCTTTTTATGATGAGATTAGCTGTGTGGTCTGATCATATTTGCGCCACACAAAAGGGGAAACCTTAAAAGCAAACACGGTTGACATGATAAATTATATGGAGTTTTGAAGACCCTCTGGACTCCTAAAAATTGAACTAAATTTACACTTTGAAAGATTCAAATAATTTGATGAGCTCGCAATAAAATTATCTCAATTTTCCACGCAACTGCTTAAGCTGTCTGGACCTGTGTTCCTGACACAGAAAGCATTACCCTCACCAAAATAATTCTCTATTTTCTGATGTGGTCATTTCGTTCACTGTGAAATTTATTATTGGTGTTCAGATATCCCTCGCGGAAAAGACGTCCCCATCTAGCGATGTTAAGAGAAAGGAAAGGAGCACTAGCATTACAGTGACTGAAAGCAGTATGCCAGCCACTGTTAGAGCCTATACGATCGATTTTGAGGCACTTCTGTGCAGTAACACAACCGATGAGGGGAAGTGTAGGTTCAGCTGAACACTCGTGAGACAGCCGCCCAAATCTACACTGCATCCCCGCACCTGGGACTCCTTACATAGACATGCAGTCAGAATCAGAAAACTTCCCATGGTGTATGTCTATATGGTATCAGACCACGCGAATTTATAGAGGGAATGAAGCAAATATAGAGGGCTATGCATTTTCAATTTTTAAATATTCAGTTTTAGTGATCATCACGTTTATCACTTCATTATGACATAGCAGCCTCAATGTAAAACCCATGCTTCTTCAAGTCCCGCTTTAGTACAAAGCAAATTGAAACGGGAATGGCTTAAATAAGTTCTGAATTCTGACGCACTTCTACAGAAGATGTTACTGTAACTTTCGCTAGCAACTTGTATTTTGTTGTTCCCCTCGCCAATAAACGCTAATTTAAGCTAAATGACAATATTCGCCGCCGATGATCAACGTTTTGTAAATTGAAGAGCTATGGAGGCGCAGCTCTGCCGCTCGCACCCTATGTGACTTGTCAACCAGGTGAGAGACGCCAAGCTACGCAGCACCAACGCTTGCTATCAGCTGAAACTAACGAGCCGTGCACCTGGTCAGAGTATTGGTAGAATAAAATAATAGAGATACCAAATGCTTTACATAAAAGTACTTAAACTCACTAAAAAGTGTATACCATACATGAAATATTGCGTAACGATAACGAAGATGTCGCGATTATTTCAGAATTTCATTAAATGTTAACATAAATAGCCACAAAATTAAATGAATCTAAATCCACAACAGACTTGTCGTAACTTATACCCTTCAGAACTAATTCATTTAGGAGCGATTATTTCCCAATACGTGCAAACATGAATAACAACTAATGGTAATATTTCTCAAATAACACTAGAAGCACACGGATTATTTGAGCAACACCCTTGCCTAAAAATATTCCATCTTTACTTTCCAGCAGAGAGGCGTAACGCTACATTGGATACACGGTTCGATCCCATAATAATTAAACAAAGGTTTCAAAAACGTACCGCAAGAATATAACTTAGCATTGAATTAAATATCAAGTTTGAACGTTGTCGTTACGAAAAGCGCCGCCACGACTAACACATAATCGTAAATTAAATGGTAATTTACTGTCAAAAATGTAGAAACCACCTATCGCTCGACGAATGTTCTCATTTGCACAAGTCTCAAGGGGGGTCTCAAAAATAAATTAACACTTTAAAATGAAACTTAAGTTGAGCATTAGAAATAATCAATTCGAACTAATTTGAAAATAAATATACATTGTCAAAGGAAACCATAAGGTTGGATTTAGACTGAAGTTTCATGTGTTTAAGGTCCAAATCAAAACATTCACAACGCCACGCAAACTGTCGGTTTTAACGATCATACGATGTTCAAGATCAGTTGCGTGAGAATGTTCCCTAAATTTGATTCGAGAGACGTACGATATTTTGGCGATTGTTGTACATATCACCAAAATACTTAGCCTTAATAATGCAGTAACATTTGAAGCAAGAAAACTACATGCACAAGTAAGAATAATATTCAAAATCATGAAACTAAAATGAAGGTCTCACAAAATAAACTCGCTGCAAATATGAATTACAAATGGTACATCAACTCCACGACACCTTTGTACGACATTCAATAATGACCGACTGTAACTAGGTAAGATACCGAGATACTGACGCAGCAGCTGCTGATGTCATCTTACTTGACCGCAGGATGAGTGCACTTCGCTCTGCACTCAGCAACTCACCTGTAGAAAGAATGAAGAGGAAATTAGCATGATTAATTCAGCGTGAAATTAATTTACAACTGCAATTCATATTGTTAAGCGAAAAGGTTTTAGGTAAGTGAAATTTACCTAAACTTCTAGCACAGTATGAGCTGTCACAGTCAAATTTGTTGTCTTCAAGTATCTAGTAATGTATTGACTAGATAAATGAATTATTTAGGCACTCAAATAACAAAAAATGCATGAGCCTGACGTATTTTGAAACATACATCAAACAGAATAATTTTCTCGGCCACTTTGACTTTGCTTTCATACTCATGGTTGTACAATCTAGGGATTATTATTCCTTTAAGGACGATGAGCTACAAGTGAAAACACAGGCTACAATAATAATAAGAACCCGAACTCGACGCTCGCTCGTGTTTTTTTATTTGACGCCCTTACTCATTTTTCACATCTAAAACTCACATTTCAAGTGGAGCAAAGCAAAGAAAAACATAATATTCTTCAAGCACGTCTTGACTGACTTTGTACGTTTAAACCAACACCTTATTGCATGATAAGATATTTCAGCATTTATCCGGGTCGAGATACGTCAATATTCACACAAGAAAACGATCGAAGCATTGAATCTGAACTGGAGAACGTCACTAATATTGAAATGATGAAAAAACTGGAATCCGTACGGTCATCATGCAGCAATAATAGTTAGGCGGAACGTCCTGGGCCTTTGACTCATTGCAAGAATTACAGAACTTGAATTAAATGAATTTAATCCATATAACATTGTTAGAACAGAGTTAAAACCATTAACCGATTAGATTAGTAAAAGAATGGCAAATCCTAACCCAATTTCATGAATATAACCGGCAGTAAACAGAAACCGTAGAATTTCCGAGTTCCTACCTTACAAAACTTCTGGTACATTCTACGACACAAACAAAGATAAAACTGTTAACGTAAAACTTACATACATACATACATACATACATATACCGGGCTTATCCTCCCTATGGGAGGGTAGCCGACAGCAGGCCACAATAACCACACTTAGTCACTAGGAGGCGAGAGAGGCAGCACTGGCCGCACCTGAACTGCCAGGATCAGCAGCAGCCCAGCACAACCACCTTCCACAGTCAGGCCCGACAGCCACAGCTGGTTTACCCCGACCGCTTCATTGAGTGCAGCCCCTCCCCCCGCACATGACAGGTCAACCCCATCACACGCGGGCAGCTTCCAGTAACGCGTCAAAATAAAATTACCTCCTTATACACTGCCCCCACTCACTTCTGTCCGCAGCCATCCCTCTCGCCACGTCCACAGTCAGACCCCTCTCATACAAAGCACGTCGCACCCCATCCATCCAACTCATCCGTGGTCTACCTCGCGCTCGAAAACCACTCACTTCCGACATATATATCTTTTTCACCAGCCGCTCAACATTCATTCCTTCAACATGCCCAAACCATCCAAGCACTCTTTCATCCACTCGCCTGCTCAACTTTTTGATAACAACTTTTTGAATAACGTAAAACTTACGCGTTAAAATATTTCACCCACTTTTGAAAGTTCCTCCATAGAGCGGTTCCAAGTATACGTGGACTAGAACCCTCAATAAAGCAAGTAAACAGTTCTTGTCCGTAGAGGAAAATTCATCCGGAAGATAAGACTTTCCACCATCATTTCTAGCCATTTTGCTCAGTTTCCTACGCGTTCCTTTCAAGGCTCCTTCCTCCCCAGAGCCATCCCTCGAGCTTCCTTCGACGATTTCCCCGCCCAAGAGAGAGATCGCACACACTCGCCGCATAACTAATGCAAGAAGAGACAACGGGCGTATTTTTTGCCCTTAACATCTCTCTAAACGGCAGCAGTTCTAATTCAGTGTTAGCTAAGAGAGCGTCGCAGAGGGAACGTCAGTCTCGGCGTGTTTGCCTAAAGAAAACCAGTGAGCACAGTCAGATTTGCCTTGGCTTCGGCAAACAGCCCATCATACGCGTTACTGCTACAATGGCAAACACGACAACCACGGCCTCCTTCTAGACAAGGTGACTTAGGATCATGCCTCTTAGAATTGCGAGTCTCAGTTACGACGAACTTTGGCCATATATTCGTCACTGGATAATTATTTCTGCCAAGATAAAATAGGCATCTGGATATTCATTGTACTTACGCAATCTATATGGATGAATGCCTGCCTCGTATATTGGATAAAAAACCATGTATTAACCGTCTGTAACTTTCAATTTTACTTATTAACTGTGTATAACTTTCAATTTATTACTTTTTAACTCAATACAAAGAACTGATACTTTAAAACAGCATGCATAAAACGGTAAGGGGATTAAAAATGTTTTTAGTCCACGGACATGATCAAGCCACACAGATATAGCACATGAAGGAAAAGTAACACTGGGTAGAACGAAAAAAAACTTATTCAAATAATTCGTTCACCAAAAGTTTACCCTTTCCTGGTGCTAAGTTAATAAATCGATTATAAAAAACTCTAGGACGCATAACTTCAAATAACCCTACAATGGCGCAAAATTTTTATGAAAAAATGCATCAATTGCTGTCTCAGGTAGCACAGCTTGCTACACTGGAAAAAGAAGGTATCTTGTAAGCATTACGAGACAAAACATATGTTAAACTGAAAATAGAAATTGACGACGCTCGTGCATGGGGTCGGCTGCACCGTACGCTGGTCTAATATACGAGAGATGAGAGAGCAAATAATGAAATGCAAGGTCCCCCCCAATGACAAATCTAACCCTGCAAGACTCCCGCAACATTCAAGTGCTGCTGATTTCGTGTAGAATAGTTCGAGGCCCCGTTAAGAAGCGCTAGTTGCCTCAAGATAAACTAACGACGGCATTCACCTTGCTGTTTAGTCCTGAGTGCAGCATCAGAATCCCACAAACCCCACAAGAAGCGCGAGTCTCCTTTTAGCGAACCCATGGAAGAAAATACGAAAACCTTTTATAATCGGTGAACTGAATTATCGCTAGTAACGCACAAACAATTACTAAAAAGCACAACAAAAAAGTATAACGCATGCTGAATTGCATTGGCAGAGGTGAATTGAAGTATACATTACATCTAAGACCGGGCACGTTTGAAAATTAGGACAATATACTGTCAAAAGTAGCAAACGACAGTGTGAGAAGTTACACCCTGAAGCAAAGCAAACCAAGAAAATTAACCAAGACCTAATTCAGCTCACTCGATCGCTCCAACGCTCAAATATCACTACCAGATGAAGAAGAATTACCGAATCTCACTTGCAAATGAGTTTCGTCGCTAATAATATATGGGCCGAAACTCAGCAAATCAAGAACAAAGGGAAATTAATCGAAACTTTTTCAAGGCATTTGATAAAAATTCAACTAACTAAAATACCGTTCAAGGGTCAATTACGGCATGGAATGGAATAGTGGAAAAGATCAGTAAAATGTCATAATTCACCAATGTGTTAGCAATGAATATCGCACGATGCGACCTCGCAGGTGAAATACTCTCAGTAAATCCAATTAACGTCTGGTTACTTCATTGGTTATCACTGCATCCACATGTGCTGCCTGACTATTTGGATATCAAACACCTGAGTCTCATCCAACAGCCATAGAAGAGCTTATCTATATTTCGTCGACTGAAAGGGTTCCTCACTCAGAACATGAAATGAATAGAATTCCCAACAAAAAATAGTTCGCCCTCCAACACGTCGAGTTCATTCCAAAACGAAATTTTCAACTGGAATACATACGCGATTGCAGTTCGGAGGTCAATTTCCCAACTAATTCAAGGAGTCCAGTTGATAAATCAAGCAAAGGGTACCATAAATCTCGAGATATTCTCGTCGGCACTGATTTGATACGGCAGGAAGGGGGAAGCGATGGTTAACCCTGTGTATTTCTATTAAGAAAATAATCTTTTATACTTTAGGTATTTCCTTACTGAGGCCAAAGATAATGGCAGAATAAGAACTCACGGCAAATAAGCACGAAGATAACTTTCAAGATATGAATTCCTTCTCAAGATCGGAAAACATCCCCTGCTCATTCCGAAAAAAGTACAGAGGGAAGACGCATGACACACCAAAGAGGAGACCAATAATACCATCAAACAAGGGTCAATAACAAAATGACGGTCAATAATATAACGTTCGTTATAAATCTTGTGAATCTATACAGGAATTTTAGTTCGACCAGTAACGGATATATTAATTGCTGATACATCAATTTCAGAATCAGAAAATCTTATTTTTCTGATTTATTGCTTTGAACTCCATTAACTGCTAACAATGCTTAGCTAGCTTTTTCATAAACATGGAAAATAATTCATAGCTATCAGGCTTGGGAGCCTTGATTTGACGTTTCAAGTGCCATGAGCATAAACACCTCCGCGATGAACACGAGCTAATATTTGGACAACAAGAACCAGAAGTCATAGAAGACAGCGACAGCAAAGTTGAGTGGTTTATGAATGCAATGCAAGTGGAGGCAACGATACCTTGTTTATTCAAGGGTTACTCTGCGTAATACATTGCACAGAACATCGAGTAGCAATAATACTACATAGGGCCTTCTAGAAAATATGAGGTGTATCGATAATTTGAACGAAAAGATTCAAAACTTTGTATTTCATATTAATACTTCTTTAAATGTGACGTTTTGGTTAACATCAGAATGCATCGGTAGTCGCAAAGCAGTCTGATTCCAAGCAACTGTTCAATACACGTTATTCAAGTATAACTTTAAAGACTTCTACCACCGCCAATGATCATCATTATAGGGCAAGAACTACTGAAGAGTTCATTCAGGGCCCCACCAGTGTGATCTCGCTAAAGTAAGACGATAAGCACGGAAGCTCGTCGAGCAGCTGCAGAAGTGGCACCGTGAAAACGCAAAACATTACAGTCACAGTCGCCTCGCATGTTGGTCGCAATGTGAGCCGCCAGTGTACACGGTGGCAATTTTTTCTATGCTGCTGGCCAACCAGCAGTCACCAACTCAATTTTCATAAGGTAACATTATTAGACTATAAGTTAGTTAAAGCCTCCCTATCCGCCACATAAACAATACCAAGAAAGGAAGGAGGAAGACACCATATAGCATGGAGTTAAGGGAACACGGAATCGTTGCAGAAAAGGCATAGAATCAGTAAGTTGAGAAAAAAGATTATGAAACAAGATCTAAGTCGAAGAAGAAAGTAGAAAGTGCTGAAAAATAGGACAGCAGTGAACCGGAAAAAAATGGTTCTTAAAATAACAAAAAGATTTTATTTCAACAAAAAGAAGGCCTACCCAACTCTCACCTCAGGCCCTCACACATTTCCCCTCTGAGAATGCTAATTTCTATAGATACAATAGTTGTATACCACTTAGGGGGGGGTCAATTTTTATCAAAACTAATCAAAGCTTAATGAAGGCACGCCCCAGTTAATGTTTACCAATTTGAAAATTTCTCATTATAATCGACTTTAAATTTCGATTTAAATACTGAACTTCAGTTTGACCCCCCTTGCGGTCAACGTAAGCTTATAACGCCGGTGTGAGAAAATGTTTTAAAAACCTAACACTCGAAAAGATGAAAGAGTGAAATGAGAAGAACAACCCTTATCTGTAAACGGCCAGGAGCACAGCGAACCATCGTCGTCACATACGAGGGAAAAGAAATGCGGCTCATCTCAACAAAAATAAACCCACAGCAGCTTCCTCAGCAAGTTTCGCTGATTTTGCAGCCAGTATGATGTGCACCTACCGATATCGCTCACGGGCGCTACCTCGCTACTTACTCAAAGTACCCTCGTCAAAACAGACACGCCATACTGGAAGAATTTCTACCTATACCTCCTCCCGGAAACCACTAAAAATCCCGGAGATTGTTAATCACTCATTAGGAAGAGGCATAGCTCTATGAGCGCACAAGCTAGATGATATATCCATACACTTTGAATTAGAATATAAGGACAGCTCTTAGCATTAGTAGCCCTTAACTCAGCGCAACTCCGAGTCGCTACGGTTTGACTTTTCCAAATGGGAGGGAAAGACCAAATTTTCCGACTTTTTTAACAATTGAATTTGAATTAGGAATTCTTTGTACAATGTGAGAACCACTAGACCACAATACCTCTTATTATATATTAGGGAATTACGTCAACCTAACAATCAATTTCTGAGTAATCATCCGGAAGATATTTACTATTGATCTTTTTATGAAAGCAAATATTCAAGCCACTCAAGTAAGTGGGAAAACAATGGCACTCAAATATCAAAACGTGTTATAGTTCAACGTGGAACCCTCAAGACTTCTTCTAGAGTCTAGAGATACGGGTGGTGAAGCAAGCCGTACCTCCCAAGACGCCAGCTGAAGCCTACGCCCTCAACCAGCGTTGTCAACACCGAAGTTTTATTCCAGAGAAGATCGAGTCTGATCACTTCGTCTGAAAAAATTCAATCCAGCGAACCATGCCCTAAGTTCGACAGGTGCGGAAGAGTCGGAGCTGGAAGCATAGAATGGTAAATAAGAGGCTCATTTCGTATGGTTGGGAGATCCGCCGACCCAAGTTGGGTTGGCCAGAATTGTAAATCATCCTTCACTCAAGTGTCCAGAGTTAGAGTCGCCGATGTCAAACGCGCAATTCCTTATTGATGGCTCAAAGGAGAAATGGTTTCAGATCTAATTCAGTGAGTATTTCACCCTGGGACTCGCTATCACCAACTATCGGACAGTCACGAACGACTGAACAGAACGTTTTCCAACAGCCCCAAAGTTTCCCGCCGTGGTAACCTAAAATCAAAATTTCCCGCAAAGAAAAGTCTTAATTCACTCAACTGAGGAACCTTCAAAAGTTACAAAAATTGACTCCCCAGAAAATCGCGATGTATTTTTATTGCGTTATTTGCACTGAATAGTAATAAAAATATTACCACCCGTAGTTTCATCAGAAAAACTAGAACCAATAAAATTCTTGTCACTCCTTACTTCCAAACCCTAAAATTAATGAAGTCATAGAAATCATAGAAATAAATAACATAAAATTACAAAAATATACATGAAAATGTGCGATTATCAAAACACGCAAATGAACTCGAAATTTGAGAACATGTAAGTAACGGGTACCAGTAAGCTAGCCTCTTAAGGCGGAAGAAGAGTCAGACCGGCGACACAAAAACGAGCTAGTCATTTCCTAGATAATTTCTCCCTAGAACACATGCGTGAACTGCATTGTTTCTCATCCAACATCACCTTATCTCGGATAAAGGCGGATTGAAGGGCAGAACCATAGTAGCGACTCGTTACCATCTGAAAGAACATCGATAACAAAAATAGACATTCAAGGTGTTGACTGCGTTGAGCATGGCCTACTGCCACTCATGCGGACAATTTTTAACTCGGCCGTCGTTTCATCAGTGAGAAACTGTAAATTTTCGAATAATGATTGTCTACGGTCATATGATAACTCAGGTTGTCAAAGAGGTATGATTTTTTCATAATTCGTGAGGGCGGGGCAACCAAGAATATTTTCACTTTTTCAGAGTCTGAGGAACTGAAAGGTTCCCCTCGACTCTACAACAAAGTGATAACAAAAACAAAATCCCAACGATTCAGCAACATTCCTGATGTCATGCGTTCGCTATGAAAGGAACATCACGTTATAATTTCACGCGTTCGACCTCAGGCCGATCACAAGTGGGTAATAAAGAGACAGCTTTCACATCCATCACAACATCTAGGTATGTTCCGAGCTAGACGGCGAAGCCTCGTACCGACCAAGGGCTGAGCACCACCAAGAAGACCGGACATGTACGCAACATAACAATGCACCAAGGTCCAAAATTTGGGAAACCCCACGCACGTGTGTCAAATTTCTCAAAGCTCACGACACTTCAAATTTTTCTTATAGTCCAGCTTGATTACAATCTTAACTTCTGTGTGCGAAGTATTTTTGAATACCAGGTAGACCAGCAGAATCAGAGGCAACACAAAGCTATTGGACCCGAAGACGAAGTTAGAACCTGAAGTACAGCGACAAGGCGTGTTCTCAGTTCCTAAGTCGCTTCCAAGCCGTCATCAAAGCTAGTGAAAATGAGAAAACGCGTATCGAAGGCAATCTAATCCAGTTATGGCTAATATTAATCTCAAGAAAAGAAAAATAAGAAATGCTAGAAATAAATATTTACGCCAGACTAAACCCACACTTTGTACGCTCGTTGCAGAAAACGTGCAGCAGTAGTTTGTCCTGCAAGTGCGTCCCAGTTAAGAGCCGAAGTACAACTCACAACTAAAATACTTGAACAGGTAACGCGCCATACGTGTAACTCTACTCTGATGATCTGTTATAACAGATGTACGAGGAATTTTTACAATATTAGAGAGGCAGATCGACCATTTTCAATTAACAAAGCCATAAAATATAGAAAATTTCATCAGAAGCGTAACGATATAAAAAGAATTCTAGTAATTCATTTCGACGAAGGATTTCTGCCCTACAGCGAAATCCAGAGATTACTCATTTTTATTTGTCCTATCACAGGAACTAAATTCGCAAACAGTTGAGACTCAGGAATACTGAATACTCAGGAATACCAGTAAAATGTGAGCTTGAACTTATATTGCTTCAGTCAATAATTAAGGAATGCAATAAATGTTAGAACGCATTCCAACACATAACTGTTATAACACATTTATCCCACTTGAAAACACAACCACAGACAGACTCATGCAGTAAAGTTCGCTCCCCTCAACTGCCACCAACACACAATTCCAGTTCTTAAATTTACACCTCGAACGCTCATATTTTACGGCCATTTCAGTTTCAACTACAACTACTCGTGTTTAACTTCTCGAATCGAAAACTAACTCCAGAACACGTGAAGTGAACAACTCAATCAGAAATTGGATTGGACACTAAAAGAAGTACAGTAACGAAACTAATCCTTAATGTCGACAGCACATCTTACAGTGGTGAAACATTTAAAAGAATGTAATCGATTAAATACAAAGGCGAGCTTTTCATCAATTCTGCGTTTGAGAAGCACCTAGTTCCTGTTAGAGAGTTTCGCGATTCTGCAATGAATGTCGCATAGTCGAGTGAAGAAACTCCTTAACTACGAAAACAAATTCTTGTACCATTCACCGACAGAGCTCTGGAATTCTTTCTTCTCGAGACAGCTGAATAAATAATAATATATGTCGTTAGATAATCCCTTCCTCAAACCTCCTAGGACTCAACTTCATGCATAGGTGCACAGTATTTGTAAAAAATTGAAGGTTGTGATAAGAAAACTCCAAAAGCATAGACAAAAATCCTACTACACGATTGTTTCATTTCGGAGGAATAAAGAGCAGCTACACGAGATTTACTTTGAAATATCTACTTTGCTTAGTTGGACAAAAGCAAATCATGAATGACTACTATTGGTGCCCATTTTAAAACATAATTTACGCCATTTAAAAATACGTTACAGTAGGTTGGGGGCAGCCTCCAAGTCTACAGCCAGTTATCTAAGTTAAGATCGAACTACACCAAGTAGTTATTCCAAGTTGAGCGAGGAGAACAAATTATCCGGGGTCATGAACAAACTACTCAAAGTCTAGAGCGAGTTATCCCAAGTTAGAGCTAAGTCCCCAAAGCCAGGAGCTAGTTACCCCAAGTTACAGCCGAGTCCCCAGCGCCTAGAGCCAGTTACCCACAGTTAGAGCTAAGTCCACAAAGCCAGGAGCCAGTTACCCCAAGTTAGAGCTAAGTCCCCAAAGCCAGGAGCCAGTTACCCCAAGTTCCAGCCAAGTCCCCACCGCCTAGAGCCAGTTATCCCAAGTTGAGAGCTGACTCTCCTCAGCACGAAGCCCTCGAGCGCGATGGCTATCAAGGCCAAGCCATTTGTCAGCGTTTGGTGAGGCTCGTCAGCTTCTTTCACTGCATCGAGCAAGAAAAAATCTGAAAAAACTGCTTGCCAATTGAGAAAGCGAAAAAACAGAAGGCACAGCTGCACGCCAAAACTATTTCACGCTCAGCCGATTTGAGAATATATAAAGCTAGACACCCCAGAAAACATAGCAGTTAACGAATGCGCGAAACATTTTATTTGTATGAGACTAAACGTGAACTTGAAAAATCATGAAACGAAGAGTTAGAAAGCTAGGGTGAACAACTTCTCCAACGGCATCGCATAACTTCTGGGTGACGGGGCACTGCTGACATGTCGAATAAAAGAGACGGACAAGTGATCAATCTCTGGAAACTCAAGTCAATTATATGTAACAACTTCGAAACACAAAAAATTCAACTCTATTTTTGGGAATAATAATCGGCGATTAATGGTAAGTTTAGCCAAAAAGTGGTGAAGTACGCAAGAATTTTTTTAAGAAAGTAATATTTGAAGACGAAAGTAAAAATCATTGGAAAAGGACTGCAGTAAACTGAAAAACGAAAGTCCGAAGCAAACTATAAGAAACTATTCTGTTCCATAAAAGGAAAGCTAGCCTATCCTTCAGCTGGGGACCTCACATGTTACCACTGGGAGCATTAATTGCCAGTAAGACAATTGTTGCATTCCCTGAGGAGGTGTAAATATTACGCACAGTACGATTCCTCGTGTAACTCACACAGTCACAGGACGCCCTGGAATACAATTTCCTTATTCATCAGATATGTTCACGCATTTACCGCCTTTTCTTCCACCTTCATTTCAATTTTCCCAGAGCGCAAGAACTAAGAGCGTTCGAGGAAAATATCAGGATTTTCGCCATTGCTATCAATGGCTCCACGGACAACAATCGAGGTAAAAATGCGGTAGCGCTGATACGGAAATGACCAGCGAAGTCACGCGGCAGCTACTGTCTTGGTACACCTGTTACTGTAGTTATAACTCCAGTAAACTTTTTGAGCAAGGCAAGGTAACGTTCGACCCATAACAGTGCACATAGTATTGTTCATTCTTTAACCATGATAATCATAATGGAAAAACGATATCTGGACACAAGCCAGAAAAGGTTTTGATACATAAATAGAAGTTCCGTTAAGATGATAGCTACCACGTCAAAAGAAGAAATCCTCAAGAAGCCATGAGAGCATTCTTATTTCGTGTCTAACTATGGTAACATAAAACTAACACATAACTCTGCACACGATAGACGGCAAGAAACAAGGAAATACCTCAACCTATCACAAACGGTAATGACACACAATCACAAAGGAATTAAATCTGTACGAGATAAAGACGAAAAGCATTGTTCGATAATCGCAGGAGCAGACAAAGCGCGCTGGCATAAGAGGGCGGATGTTTACAGCACACACAGAGGAGATGATTTTTAAAGGCTTTACTAATGCTTGTCCAAGTGAGCATAGAAAATGCGTCCGTTTGCGTTAATGATCCCAGCTTCCATTGAGAATGACTGCCAGGAACAAATAAGAGTTGTCGGTGAAAATCATTTCGTCGTTTCACAACCGCTTGTAAGTGGAGAAAAACGCTAGATATGAATTACGATTTGGAGAGTTAAAAAGCTTTATATCCATCCATTAAACTACCGTTGAGTTCCCAAATTAGTCAAAAACTCGATACTTCAACAAGCTCGGTTGTTCGATGTCAGCTGCAACCCAGTGCGAGCTGAAAACTTTGAACCTAAAACTCGTCTTCCAGAATCTCATCCATTAAACTTGAACACGTGAAGAAAAATGTTGTGTATTTTGCTAGCTATTCATTCACGAGATTCGCGAAAGAAAAAGTTTCATCATTACAGAGTGCGATTAAATTGCTTCATTAGGACGGTTGTTTTACTAACGAAAAACAAACCACTCATTAGAGTACAGGCATAAAATCTACATCATTGAAAATTTAGAATTCAACGCGAGGTCTCAGAAGGCTTGATAGCTTGAAAAACTTTGAGAAGTGTGCAGAAATCAAACATTCAATTAGATAGAAACTACTAGAAACAATACCCATCATAAAACATTATAAAGATGTAGCTACTTTAAGAGTAGTCAAAAAACGTGCACGCACCATAAACATATTCTCTCTAACGTAGATATCATTTATCTCATTGGAAGTCATGAACGCACGCGTAACTATGCAGCCCAAATTACAATAACATTGTGTAATTTTAATTTCAATGTATTTTTCATCTTGAGTTTTATCGTGAACACTTCTTAAAGACCGTTCCCTCTTCAAACTAACTGAAGCAATCACCGTAATGAAACTGAAGACTAATATAAGCCATGTCATGCACAAAATTAATCGGTCTACAGGCAAGAAAAATAATTTATCTGAATTATAAACATTGAAGAGAAACAGTGTAAGCAACAAAGCCAAATACACAAGTGAAACTGTAGCACGATGTACCTTCCATCACAACGCTGGACACAGACACGGGCCGCGACCACAAGACGTTGGAACTCGACAAACCTACATCTGACGCATGTATTAAGCATACCTGATATTGCTTCAGTAGCCTCAAGTTAAAAAAATAATAATTCCCAACGCACGCTGGTGAAGAGCACGCTGGTGCTCTTGAGATAAAAGCACGCTGGTGGCGCCCTAAACAAACTCTGATTCACAACAAGTTTCAAATAGAATGAAAAATATCGGTGATGAAAGTAAAAACCAGCAGTGTGTAAGGCCTTAGATGTCATACGTTTTTAGATTATTATTTTCTACACTAACCCTCATGTATTTTTTAAAATTTGAAATCAGATACTCAAGTAACGACTCACATAAATACACGCATTTTGAAGGTTTAAAAAGCTGAAAGAAGCTATTTACATGCTTCAGTGTACAAGATCTTTCTGATCTTTTGTCTGCAGTATTCGGCATTGATAAATTAGGCAGACAGGGGCTAATAAAATATGTTACTGATATTTATGTCATAACAAAGATTTTAGTTGTTTTGACACATTCATAACATAGGAATTTGTTTCATAAGTTTGGACAACCATTGATGATAAATTGATAATCCTTGATGATCCATAACGTAACTTGCAGCAGAAATTCTTTGGAGAGAATCAACAATACAAGACATAGCCCATACGATATTAGATTTCAGTGAGTTGTTACAGGAAAGTTAAGGCAACACACAAGGCTCAAGTGAAGCAGATGCAAACGACAACTCTGATAATCACCTTACCCGAGATCCCAGCCAGCTGAACTATTACTTGTCAGTGTTATTGATGAGCACGACGCCGCTAAACTAGCATTCCTTGCCGCCTTACTTAAAGTGAAGTTCAAGGTTCATCTACTTGATTCGAGGTAGTAAGCGATGTCAGCGTCCCATAGGCATAGCTTTTGGAGCCGTATTTATGAGGAAAATGATCACTGAAAATGAGAAATTATTTGGGAGGAAAAAAATTTTCCCACAACTAGTAACATTTTGTAACGATTAAACTTTTACATGATCCTTTACAAAGCCTAAGCATGAATCTGTCCTAAAACACAGCCCGTAGTACTAGAAAATCATAAAAGCATCACTGCCAAGCTAGGTGAAGGTGTTCTGATAAACCTCGGAAAAAACACAATACTGTAGGGCAACACTATATAATAAAAACATTTTTAAAACTTTAATGGTAAAGCAATGTTCGAAGATGAATCGTCGTTGATGAATGTGACCAACGAAAGCAGATGGTGCCAATAGATAAGATCTGGAGGACTTCAGACCACCGCTGAACAAAACCGATCTAAAACACACAAGATAAATGAGGGTCGTTTACAAAGCTGACTTATTTGGATCGCCCGGTGCGAGTCAAAGCAGGATAATACATACACAATCGGTAGCAGATTCACTGCTCACCAGTTGACTAATGACAAATGGGGAGAGGCTCGTGATTGCCATCAATTTTAATGGCTTTGACCTGGCGAGTTATCCAGCAAGCTTTCAAACCCAACACTAGAACTTACGACTTCGAGAGCAGAAGGAGAAGGAACAGGTGTAGACCGAGAGAAACATAGATGAGTATTGAGAAATTTTTAGGGAAATTAAGAGAACGCCATTTAAACGATTCACTTCAGAAACACTTCACGCCAGAAAATGCAAAGCCATTAAAATGAGCAATTTTTAAACAAAACCAAAAATAGTACACAAAAACCCAAGAAAAGAACAATGTTACTAAATAAAACTCGGGTGTTTTACCGCTAAGCGAGGAATGCGTTGGTTTAAACTCAGGTAAAGTGGAAATAAAATTGGCCAAAACATCAACGTAAATGAGCACTAAACCTGCTGCTCAAATAACTGCCTTAATTAATATAAAGTAGACCTATGAGCGGACGTAGGTTAAGCCTCGGGCTACGCTTTTATTATGAACTTCATACTTGAAACTATACGTTGGTAGATATTTTTAAAGATCGTACACGCGAATGATAAAAGTGAATAATCGAAATTTACACAGAATTACATTAAACAAGCCAGTTGGCGCCTCCCTAAACGCAACGATGACATTTTCAAAGAGAGCAAAAAAGGAAGGCACCATTTGGTATGGACGTATGGGAACGGTGATTCCAAGCACAAGGGGCATAGAAACAGTGAGCTGAGACAGAAGTTTATGAAACAAGAAAAAAGTAAAAAACATAGGTGCTGAAAAACAGAGCAGCAAAGAACCGAAACAATTTCCGTAACACAATAAAAAAAACTATTCTATTTCAACAAAAGAAGGCCTAACAAACCTTAAGCTCGGGATCCCACATTTTTCCCCCTGGAAGCACTGATTCCCATAGATATAATGGTTGCATCCTCCCAAGGGACGGAATTTACACAAATCCCCTACTTTATTTTTGTCCTGGACAAGTTCCCCATTACACGTTGACAGCATTACAAGGGTTATATTTGCCAGCACTTTTTCTGGGCAGTAGTTCGTCCGTTCGGTGTTGAACATAGAAATTCTAGTTTGTTCTTCAACAAAATTTAAAATTTCAAGACGAAAGGTATACCAAAAGTATTTCCTCTACGTGTTACACAAATTCAGATGAAGCATTTACGTCACTTCACCTAAATTGATGCGTTTTTTTTACTCACAAGTCCACATCAATTTGTATTCGGAAAAGTGACATACCTTGTAAAACCTCACATACTTGGACATGTTTGTAATAAATTTAATCAATATGCTTTCCAATTCTAGACATATATCACTTATTTGACGGAAAAAAGTGCAAACACTAGATCTTCGGATTTTGAACCGAACAAATGTAAATAATCTGCTCCTCATTAAACTTCACCTTTTCAGTAGACCTACGTACACTCCCACATTAGCGTAAATATTACAGCTATCTAGTACATCATAACATGAACTGGTTAATTCCTACGATCTGTTCGGTATCTCGACGAACATGCATGGATAAATTGATGATAAATGAAGACAAATAAAAAGAGAATGGTAATACGCATGTAATGGCACAATTAACTAGAGACTCGTGTAAGGAGAGTTGATCTCAGCGAGCAGCAGTTCAGGATAACATCGAGGTTTCATGAAATGCTTCCTCTAAAGACGCTGGCGAGGATCCACACATACCAGCTGGCCTTCCTCCACCACTACGAATAAAGCTCAGTATTCCAACATTACGCGCAGCGCGCAAAGTTAATACGCTGGCATGCGCGTGTACAATTATCGTCATTAGCAATATGGGACACCGCTGAGACACACCTGTAAATCGTTTTAATAAAACCGATATGCTTGAAATCATTGACCATAAAAACCTAAAATAACAAAAAACAGAAATGCTCACTTTCTATTCCTTTTAAATCAGGAACTTTACTCAAAGCTGCCCTTATTTAGTAAGAATAGTAAGGGCACATACGCTAAAATGTTCGACACAGAGCGCTGTCTCTCATTTTCCTGAGCTATCATCATCATTCGAGAAACTTTGATGGAAAACAATAGCTTCTTGTTTTTACTGACAAGTTCTCGCATATTCCAGCAAATAGATTTCAAATTCCCGTGTCTGTATGGACACGCCAAGACGCTCGATAAATTGAAGTCCTCAAAAATGTATACCCGACGAACATGCATCTCGCCAATAACAAGGTGCGTTATTACTTATTCGGTGGTAAAAGATGTGTAAAATCTGAACAAAAACTGCAAATATTAAAAACTAAAACCAATAACAACCAACTTGATGCGAGCATCTTCATGATACAGCGAACGACCGCACTATAAAGCACAACTATACTGAAACTAAACAAGCCAGGCGCTGCAAAGTGACAATAAGAGCGGGCAGAGGGGCGAGGTCGCCTTTGGTGCAAGGAACAAATTTTTGGGTCGCTTTAAAGATTCAGTGCGCGCCTGGGCCAGTCAATCACTCCGGAACCGAACACAAACACTTTACGACCAGCCTTCGCCCAGCGCCTTTTCCACCAATAGCGACGGATTAGGCGACTCAATCTTGCTTTTCTTATTTCTTATCGTAGCCATCTGGCGTTTTTCGCCGAGCTGCATTGTGTAACACCGCACGCTAACACGTGCGTGGTTCACGGCAGTCGTAACTGAATCTTTACCAAACTCAGAGTAGACTCCTACAGGAATTCCGTCAATCTGTACTGAACGCAACTTGAACCATTTCATTATCAGCGAACACAGGTACTGCTTTTGTGAGCCAGCACAGCGAGCGATGCTGCGAAAAAATCTGATAAAGTGCAGTGGATCAACTCCCGGCAGTGCCACTGTGACATCACCTGAGAACAATCCGCCCGGCAGTCACATCTGAACTTCTTTCTCACTTCAATTCTGTATGAAGGAAAAAAGAACTGTTCTCGCACCAACCACCACGATTGAATGACATTGGCGAATTCATTTATTAAGGGGAAAAAGTATATCTAACACTTTGACTACGTTTTCGAATTTGTTACAATGGGTTTGGTTTGATTGTAAGCAGCAGAATGGGGAGATCGATTTTACTGCTGGAATATATTTCTTGCCTTTCTAAAGAAATATGAAAAATAAAATTGCACGATAACATTTTACCTCGCATGATATTCATTTTTCAAAGAGGTCACAAAATTGATGAAATCCTATTCATTTGTACCAGTACGGGGATGAGTAATTTACCTAATGGTACACATATGGCCCAATACGCGGGCATCGTACGTGAAGATTATTTACAAAATGATTACTTTCTACCATCCTTCTAAAATTTACCACGTCCTTCTGTCAGCATTTGCTTCAAGCGAAGCTAATATTCACAGCGCTGAAAAGAATTCAGTACTGACCATACAACCACCAATCAGCTAGTTTTCTAATTCAATTCTCGCTCTTAACAGACGGAAAATAATTTTCCCCATTGAAAATTTAGTTTGGTTGACTAAATAATTCATGCACAGAAGCGTCGAGCTACAGCAGCGATGTGTTGCAGCTCAGGTATCTGTTTTCACAAATTAGTCACCTCCGTCAATAGCCGCTCTCTCTTGCAGTCCGGTAATTGGTGCAGAGACACGGCGAGAGCGGCCGGGAGGGACGCGCGCTAACAAGCAAACCGATGGCCCGATTAAGTGGACAATTCTGCCTCATCAAGACGCCATGAGTCGCTAATACATCAAAGAACGAAGATGTGCGCCCTCACAGCCATAAAAAATTATTCAATGATAGTAATTTTAATCAATGTAAATACCCTTTTACGGAATGTTCCTTATTTGATCTTTTTGCTCAAAATTCAACGACTTAAGAGTTAAGCCAGTCTTCTAATTATAAAAGAAAACTTTGTATGAAGAGAACTGGCAGGGATATTTTTTTAGAATGCAAATCACAAAATTTCAAACATTCATGTGAGTAAACTTTCAGACACTGCTTATGATGACACCGGTGACAGTACGCTTCCAAATAAACAGCGATCTTCGTAACTACAAATTACTAAAATCGAGAATACCGTGACACCAAGTTACTACCAAGTTTCTTCATGAAAAATAAATTGGAACCATTTATAATAAAAATTAAAGTAGATGGGTTAGTTGAAGCCCCCCTAACCACAACTAAGGTGTTCCAAAGAAAGGAAGGAGGAATGCACTATTTAGTTCAGAGCTAAGGGTCCGGGAAATTTCAGTACAAAGTATCTTTCCACACTAAATCATCTGCGCAAAGAAAAAGTTAAGAAAGAAGTTTCTAAAATATATACAAAATGTGAACAAGAAAGTAATAAGTGCAGAAAAAAGAGACAGCTAAGAACTGAAAGACGACGGTCCTCAACCAACCAAACGTATATTCAAAGAAATGTATGGCATACCAAACCTTTAGCTTTGGACCTCCCATCTTACCTCTGGGAGCGCTAATTTCCATAGACACAATAATTGTATCACCCCTGAGGCGGTTTAGAAATGACAAAAAACGACAAGTTAAGTAAGCTGCACACGGAAATTCCATGTAAAATTTCGAACGTCATTGGAGTGCCCTATGTATCAATTACTTACGAATATATTTAACAACGCTTCCAAAACGAACATGAACGCTTGAACTAACATGAACGAACATGAACCACAAATCCCATGAACGCTTAAAAACTGAACTTAAACTTTACAGTTTTGCAAACGCATTCATATTCTGAATGTTACAAAATTATAAGGGCTTGGCTTAGAAACGCAGAGTATACTGCATACCAGATGACATCGCAATTTGCGAGGTATTACGTTTTGAACATCTATTCATCGTTAGGTTACAAATGAGGGAAAGGTAAAGCTGCAGATACAAGTTTTGCTTTATTTTCAATTTATACATTCATACGATACTTTCTGCACACGATTCGTCACGGATCCAAGGCTTGCATAAAAAGTATACCTCACAGAGCACACTCACTGTACTGATTAGTGTCCGAAACATTGCTGAACTAAAACAATTTTTTGTAGAATTGTACAGAAATTTAAGATGAAAGTCACAGGCTTGGACTTTGTAGACTAATTTTATTTCCTCCAGAAAAAATATCTCTTATTAACGTAAATTGTATTTCAAATATCAATTGACAAGGAATAATTGAAAACCTAGCTTACAGGTGTGTTTTAATCTGTTTTTTCAACAGTATACCAATGTTTTCCGTGCAACTTCACCACCTGCTTATTGTTCATGCACACGTATTGAGTTCGTCCAGCGTTGCGTGTCACTCTTGTTTAGAAGCGTTGCTGCTCACGTTGTAGGTCTCATGTCAAGGGTTCAGTATATCAGATACGAGAACAGCCAAACATGCGAGTCGATGCGACAGCACAGGCGTCTCGTAAAAACATGCCCTTTTGGTTTTCTACGTTTGAATGCACTAGATTGTGATTTTTTCAACGCCTAAACTAAAGTTATCACTTAAATATACCACTAGAAACCATACACTATAATGACTAGATTATGATTGATAATCGAGATATGTCCAATTAATAACTAGCTTATGACGCCAAGCCGAAATGTTCACACGGTTTCTGCACTTTGAAATACTACACACGGATGAGCGAGTCACCGTGATATACTTGCCACAGCTCGCATTTACATACCAGGTTGTCAGAGGGCGGTACAATGACACTCGACTTGAACTTCATTCTTTCGAACGCGGTACCTTGAAATTCCTGAATATTCGTTCCCGATTACCTCAAGTTGGCTAAACTTAGATGAGGGATGGATTGACGTGTTAAATCAGCAACCGATAAACTAATAGTTATATCTTTTAGATTGTGGGTAAATCTGAAAGAGATGACAGTTGTCGATTTTGTAAATTTCGATGCCTTAGCATAGTTAATTAGACCGAAATAAACAAGTTTTCTTCTATGCACTTTTTATCTCAAATGAGTATTTTATTAGTTATAGCGGTAAATGACTTACCGCAACTCCAGTCTTTGAAGCGGAAAGAAATTCTTTGATCGAGTTGTATGGCAATACTGCAATGGCGTCTCGCTTCCAGCGCTCTGTCTTGAAAGACGAAACCAAACCTACCGCTATACCTCGATAAATACTCATTTGACGAAAAAAGTGTATAGAATAAAAGTTGTTTATTTCGATGTTATTACCATGTTTCAAGCAACAAAAATTCGAAAATCGATGAGTAGCTGTTTATTCGAGCGCATTCGTCATCAATGACGAAACTAAACTTACCGCTATAAATCCTAAAATACTCATTTGAGACGAAAAAAGAATAGAAAAAAACTTGTTTATTTTGATTCAATTAATTAGGTTCAGGCACCAAAAAGTGGAAAATCGACAACCTGTCATCTCCTTCAGATTTACCAGATTGTGTACCGTGAAGAAAAATCAATCAACATCGAAGAGATGTTGCTGTGACATAATTTATTTAGTAGATCTAATTGAGACATCGATCTCCACCGAACGATAATCCCTCAGTTGACGACCAATTTCTAACCAGAACTGAGTTTAATTACAGAAAATATATTAAACAAGTTAGTTTAAGCCTCCCTAACCATTACATAGGAGTTAGAAAGAGAAGAAGCCACCGTTTAGTTAGGACGGAAGGGAACGCGAAATATATGCAGGAAGTGGTTTCCCCACTTCCCCCCCCGTTTCGGAGAGGGGAAGGAGGAAAGCACCATTGAGTATGAAGATAAGTGAACGCAGAATCTATGCAGAAGGGGCATAGAAAGAGTAAATTGAGAAAAAAGTTCATGAAACAAGATAGAAGTTGAAGAAAATAGTAGGTGCTGAAAAACAGGACAGCAGCGAACCGCAAAAAAGATGGTCCTTAACACAACACAAATTATTTTAGCAAAAAGAAGGCCTCTCAGCTCGGGCCCTAATTTCCCTAAATACAATAATTGTATTCCCCTGAGGGGACGTTGCGTGCAGTAACAAATTATTTCGTTTGCCTTGCATTCCTTCAACTCATTTCCACATACGCCACGACTCGGTTCAGGATACCTATTACTGACGTCATCTCACCGGAATAAAAAATTTGCGCATCCGAAAACATACAACCACTCTCAATCATAATGAGAACACGAAACAGCCCTCTCAAAAATTGACCACCGGAGCACAGAGCTTCAATGCGTCGTATTTTCCACCCAGAACATCACAGTTTAATGAGAGCAGAACATATTTATAAGGTAGATGCATCAATCCAGAACCAAACAGCATAACACCCACTGCTACCTCCCATCCCTAACACAGCACGGCAGCCAGCCGTGATGAAGCCACTGCACAGCAAACACGAAAGCAGTCGCGAGTGTGAGGACACATCAACAGGAAAAAGGCATTGACTGCGTCAACGGTTGTCGGGAATCCTTTTAGCGCTCCTGCCTCTTGAATCGTGTAAACTCTTGAATTGAGTAAACCACTTGAAGCGTTTTAGCGCCAAACAGGCGAGGGTCACAAGCGTTTGTGGGACCACACCAACAGTTTTGTGCTGGCGCGAAGGATTTTTTTACGGAAACAATTTTTTGTCCTTTTTCGTGTGAATGAGTAAATGGAGTCGCGCCCGAAAGCTCCTAAAATGACTCCTGGGAGCGCAGGGTAAACATGCCTTGTCGAGAGGGATAGTTGAAAACGACAATTGGCCAGGGAGACGACAGGAGGTTTCCACCGTGACGAGATCGTAGCTCCAATGTGAAAATGGCAAGGAAACGTGTCAAAAACGAGCAACTAGGACTAATTGAGACTATGTAGCTGACGCTTGTTTATGTCAATTTATGGAAATTCACCCTGGCCTATCTCCGGATATCCCAGCCTATGCTCGTCTGTCTACACCCGCTTACACTCATCTATACTGGTCTATCTCATCTACACGCGTTTAACCATGGTGAATACCAGTTTTATACTAGTTTATACAGTTTTGTACCATATTAGATTTTAGATTGAATCAATAAGTTCAAGCATCCCTAACCGCAATGAAGGCGTTTCAACGGAAGGAAGAAGGAGGGCACCATTTAATACAGAATTACGGGAACCTGGAATCTATGCAAAAGATGTGTTCCTACTTCCTACACCAGAAAACACTGTATAGAAACAGAAGTTAAAACGAAGGCTATGAAATGAGATAGAAGTTGAAGAAGAGAACTTAATTGTACTAGAAAACAGGACAACAGTGATTCGAAAAAGATGGTGCTCAACTAAACAAACAAAAATTTACCAAAAAGAAGACCTACCTAGCTCTCAACTCGGGACCTCACATCTTCCTCTGAAAGCGCTAATTATCATAGATATAATAACGGTCTTCCTACTCTGAGAGGAAAAATTGTTTCAAAATTAATAAACAAGAAGAACACTGAACATCAATAAAGCACGATCATTTGATGGTGCCGCTGCACAGACGCAGAACAAAACTCAAGCACGCGCAGAATGGTAGGCCAAGATGATAGGTTCGTCTCCTCTCCATACGATGCGTAGCAGCTCAATGAACGACTCCGTTGTCGCAGTAGCAATGCAAAGCTTTCACACGATCTGCTGAACGAGCAAATCTCACAAGAGAGTAGGTTAACACATTCATTGCGGTACGACCCACCGGTGGGTCGTAGTTAGGTTTTTCCTGCTGCGAAATGACCCATCGATGAGTCGTTTTGAAAAACTCTAACAACCTTTCTGAATTAATGGTGTTTAACAAGCCCAGCTAATGTTTGATATTTACAAATTGGCTTGTCACTTTTGACTTTAAATTTATGTTGAATATTGAACTTCAGTTTAACCCATCGCAACTAACGTGTTAATTCAGTCCTCCCAAGCAGTACAATCAGAAGCCAGAAGAAGCAGATAAGGATAAAATTAACCCTGGTGTTATGTAGGCGCTGTAACAACAGTACCGTGTTGCTACAACGACCGTCCACACATCATTATGAACGAGTGAGCGCAGCATCCTCTGTCTCGCTCTGTCAACAGCATCAGCTCGCCTCTGTCTGATGGCTCTGTCAGTGTCTTGCCACTCGGCCGGCAGTGGGCGCTCACGCCACAGCTCCGACTTACAGGGTTCCGCCGCATAAGCTTCCGTCTAATGTCAACACAACAAAACTGACATATTGTTCGAGTGAAAATATCAATCATCAGTGGGCAAACATACAAACTAAAATACTTTTTTCTGAACCATACCACTCGAAATAAATTTCACCACCGCCCGAATAAAAGCGTCACGATGTCAAGCGCAACACGCAAAAAATTCACCGAATAAAACTTCATTGGAGGAATCCTGTTGAAGATTAACCGCACACAAGGGCAGGGAATATCAATTAAAATACATTGCTTTGAAATATTTCTAAGAACAATAACGAGCGAGTCTTCAGAATGGGAACCGTCAGATGTATTCACTCTCGCATGCCGTCCATAAAAAAGCATTTTTCTATTCATCAAACTATACAAGATAGTGGAATATTGAGCGCACAGATATTTTCCATGAAATCCAGAAATTCGCTTCCGGTGTTCACGATCAAAGTTACTGTTGAATTTTTGTCTTAATTCGGTTTTTCTGAACTATGATAATTCACATATGCAACAATATTCCTAAGTGAATTCGATTACCTTACGCGAGGATGCTACGAATACATTGCATGAGCCCAGTACTGTGTTTTTCAATTGATGGCCAGTTTCCTAGAACTAATTCCAAGCATGCAAAAGAAAGTATGGCATTGACGGCAAACGTTTCCGTTAAACTCAAAATAAGTAAATAAGTACCTCAAATAGAAGTAAAAAGTTCACCACACATAAAACGAGTTAATCAGAATCACTAACTCTACAGGGACATATAACGCATCAGTAAGAAAACACAGGAAGTTTTCTTCAGGGACCAAGGCGTCCATAATGAATGAACTACACATGAGCCCTCATGAAGTTAGAAGTAATATGACAGATTGAATAGCCAGGAAAATACAAATAATTTATACATTTATACATCAAAGTCGACAGCTTATTCATGTGAATCAGACATATAAACTTGGAAAACGCATCACACCTGCTGTGAAATAAGTTGATTGAGATTTACAGTGAACAGACTTTCGACGTAGAAAAAATGAATTGATTTTACGTCTACTTCCACACACTATTACGTTGAGCTTAACAAAGGAGAAACGTTCCAATAGACGTGACATAACAGTGTAACGACTTGCAGCTGTAGTTTGTCAAAGCAAGATTAAGTGAAAACAAAAGTCTCAGATACTTCGCAAGCGTTTTGCACAAGCACCTGGCAAATCGCCTTTGCCTTTTGGTTTGGGCACGAAGTAAACACAACTGAGAGAGTTCTACAAGATATGAGCTGAGTAACATTCATCCCGAGACCACAACGGAGATTCTTCGCTCCCTCTTGACCGGCGAAAAAAAACGAGAAAGTTCTCAAAAATACTTGCTCCGCCTAGCTAATAGCTCCAATCTAACGGGATAAATATTAACTTCATCGATATGTCACATTTATTAAGTTACACGTGGAACAAAAAAAAATAATTACAATACTTAAATGCCAACACGTAAAAGCAATGAAGGCTGAAGAACGCGATGCAGACATCGCCCATTGGCGTACCACATTTTGACACTTGTATTTCAAATAATGCGCACAAAAAAAAAAGATTGAATTAGATGTTAGTTTAAGCCCCCCTTTCCTCTAAAAAAGCGTTCCAATGAAAGGAAAGAGGAAGTCACCATTTTATCAAGGGAACGAAGAATCTATGCCAAAAGAGGCACAGGAACAGTAAGTTGAGAAAAAGGTTATGAAAAAAGATAAAAGTTGAAGAAGAAAGTAGTACGTGCTGAAAAAGACGACAGCAGTAAACCGAAAAAAGGTGGTCCTTAACATAACATAAAACATCTCATTTCAACAAAAAGAAGGCATACCCAACTCTCATCTTGGGCCCTCACACATTTTCCCCTTGGGAGGGCCAATTCCCATAGATACAATAGTTGTATCCTCCTGAGGGGAATGGACCAAAAGAAAAGACCCGAGATATTTTAGCACAAAAACCAACAATCATCAAAAAAGTGCTTCGAACACCAGCTGAAACAACTGAAAACCGATTACAACTGAAAATTTTAGTACAATTTAGGTTAGCTTTTTACTTCGAGATCATGAAAAAAAAGCCAATTGCACAGTAGTAAAATACAAGCTCAAGCGCTCGACATATTGATAGCTTTGACTATATGGTTACATAAATCGAGTCAAAAATATCTCAGCACGTTTAAGAATTGACATATGATGAAAATAGAGACTCCATAGAATCCCACAATATCTATCTTGTAGTCGGTTCCACATGACCGGACCTGCTATGAAGGATGATACCGAGGACCGAGCCATCACCCTTTCGTCAGGGCCTGACGGTTGCAGCTCATCAGCGTCGACAAACGAGTGCTCATCGGCTATAATTGGGCCGATACACCATGGGAGCACCGAAGCACTTGCAAGGCGCGGGCGTGAGGGAGAAGTGACGGCAGAAGTTTGGTCATGATGGCGCAAGACTACATTTCAACTGCGTGCGGAGCTTCTAATTATTTCGCACGGCGTGACTGCGTGAGGGGAAGCTTTGGATAATCTTAGAGAGCAGAAATGGCCCAGAACGCGGAGATCTCAGAGACCAAAATGTCAAGGATTATGATGACGCAGTCGCTGAAGAAGTGATTCGTGACACAGCGCTTTCAATGAGGTAAATTGAAAAGTGAGGCCATACCTACGACAATGGTTCTGGGAGTGCTGCCTCATTCGCCGGCATTTTTTAAACCTCTCTTCGCGGGGTAAAAAGTAAGGCAAAAGTATTAGCTGATGCTTATTCAGTTACCCGACAACATTGGCAAGAAAATTCAAGGAGTTCCCCAAATTGTGAGCAGCTAAAAAGTGGCATAAACTCGAGTTTTTCAAGATTTGATGACTGTTTGCTTTCCCTGTGCTGTAACTTAATAAGTTTCAACAACCTCGCGTTGAGTTACAATGTTAGGCACAATTCATGTGAACGCATTTCTTAACGACAAAAGGATACCAAGAAGTTGACAGGGTTTATAAAATTTAAGTGAGCAGTTCCAGTGGCCATTCCGGCTTTTTTTGGAAGTTGAAGAAAACAGTATTTTACTATTGACATAAAAATGACGGATGTGGGCTTTGCACCTCTACTTAGGTTGACTTCACAGCCATTCTCCGCTAACATAGACTACATCCATCAAATTTTATAACGAAATGTAAAAACGGAGAAATAACAAAAAGTGAGAACATCATAAATCAAATAACTCGTATTACTCTCAGTAATATGCCCAATGAAAGAAGCTCGCATTAGCACAAATCGCTGTCCAACTCCCCGAATGGCTCTGTCGATTTTTCACCAGTCGTCGTTGGAATTGGTTTCTCCTGACAAATACAGTTAACTTCTTGATACACCGCTACAAAAGCTCTGATATTAATTACACCATTTCTTGGGTTTTCTACACACTCAGTTCGCCATGCTTGCACACATCTACAAGTAAATAAATAGATCTATATGCAATTTTATACAATTCTATCAGAATATAAAACAATGCATATACACAAACAAAATTTTAACAGGTGCATGAGCGTGTGTGCATAAATTTGAATAATTTTGTAAAAAGCATCGGTAATGAAGAGTGATAACGGGAAATTTGTAAGTGACCGTTTTAAAAGCTATTAGATTTAATTATAGGTTAGCTTAAGGAAAACGAACGGTTTTTCCTCGTGAAATTTCAACAATTAGAAAAAACAGTTCAAGAGCGAAATAAGCTCGGAGGTATTCATAACATGTTTAGAACATTCGAATGGACGTTCAGAGACCTAAAAATTTTGAAATTTGCCCATACCCCTCTCCTCCCCCCTCAAAGGGAAATTTGCCCATTCCCCTCTCCTCCCCCCTCAAAGGGAAATTTGCCCATTCCCCTCTCCTCCCCCCTCAAAGGGAAATTTAAGAAAACGATATTTTTCAGCAAACATTGTACAAAGAGACGATGAGTTTTTTGTTCGGTTCACAATGAATTGATCTACAAAATTGAGATCTAATTTTTTGATATCGCTTAAAGATATCGCAAGATTAAAACCAGTTTATGAGTCAGAAAGAAAGTAATAGGGGCTGAAAGGGGACAACAGTGAACCGATAAAAAATTATCTTACCAAAATAAAATACGTATTTATTTCAACCTAATGAAGACTTACCTAACCTTTAGCTCGGAATTCAGATCTTTCCTGCGAGAGCGCTAATTTTCCAATTAACCATAGTGGTATCCCCTCGATGGGTTTTCCGAATAGAATGAAACAATTTCACATAATTTCAGAGAACAATCAACGCCACAACTGCACAGAATGGTCGAATAGACTGACCTTTAGATTAGATTAGAGCACCTGATTGGAACGTGATTTTGAATGGTCAAAAGCACCTACAGACTTTACTTTCAGAAATGTTTCCAACCATATGATTCAACTCTGAAGATATTTCCAATTTACTCGCTTGCTAAGTTGGTCAGCCGTCACAGTTCACGCGCTGTTTTCAGTAATGATACGACAAAATTCAACAGCCTACGGCAGCAATTATAACAATTTCGAAAGCCCACACTCTGAGGTGGAAGCAATTTTGCTCTAATTTCCATTTTACGGGGAATAAAGCACAAAGAATATGCTAAAATATGTGGCATAAACGTGATCAAACGGGAAACACACAGGGTGGCTTCATTTTGTAAACACATACCGTTCCTACAAAGCAAAATAGAGCAATAGGACAGTCCAGCAAAGAATTTCTTCATGAATCCGTAAAGGTTTGCTACATACACAGCAAATTGGTCTCACACTACACGGCAGCTCGGACGGGCCACACAGAGCGCGCAAGGCACGCACGCAATCAAGCAATATATTCGAACTAAATTATTAGCTCCCGTGCGACATGACAACACGCCAAGCCCGAACTTTATGAGCAATAATTCGATCGCATTTCCCTGGCATCACATTCCTAGTACGAGGGTCCGTGGGACCGTGTGAGTCAGCCACGGGAAGGGAGGCTCTCCGGTAACAGAGCAGCTCGGTTACGCGGAAGTTTAGTCACCGCCAGGACTCTGAGATGGAACATGGCCAAGGAAATCACTATTTAAACCTTAACGATTTTCCACAAAAGGAAACCATAGATAACACTGTCCCGCAATAAGTAAAAGAAAGGAATACCTTTTTTCCAATGAAGTGACACTATAGGCTCCCTTAGAAGAAGAGAAAAGCTAAAGTAAGAATAAGCAGCCACTTGTTCGCACAACTGGCTGCTTAATATGGTGATCACCACGAGGTAAATATCATTAATATAATCGAAACATTAGAGATTTGGCTTCACTCAGAGTACCTAAAGAATACCACTGAACTTTATTCCCTAGAGAACACTGACGAGGTAGGACACAATCATTCTATCTGTTAAACAAATAATTTCTCTTTCTTTAGCTCCCTTACTGAAAAATAATTATGTTTTCTGCAGGTCCTTCATGACGGTACTACGTCCTCCAAAGCATAATGAAAACGATGATGGCCAATAAAGCTATAGTCTGTCGGAAAACATCAAGCAATACAAAATAAAAGGCGATAGCAGATAGTTCACCTTAAACATTTGGAAAGCTACTGCGGGCGACATGGTACTAACACTGTCTTAAGGAAAACTAAATAAAAACTGACGAGATTATACAAATTTAACTTTTGCTAACCTTAACAAGATCCCCTGCGCATAGAAATAGCGAGTTAAGAAGGGATGTAATGAAACAAGATAAAAGTTGAAGAAGAGAGTTTGCGGTGCAGAAAAACAGGACAGCCGTGAACTAAAAAAAAAATCCCGATCAAACAAAAAACTTATCATTTCAGCAAAAAGTATGCCTACTTCTCAGTTTGGGACTTCACATTTTCCTTTTGAGAGCACTAATTCACATAGATACTGTATCCCCCTTTACAATATAAACCAAATAAAAACTTACGTGGAAAGCCAGTTGATAGGAGAAGCTGCACTTCAAGATAAAGGAATCTAGAAGCTGACGATAAGAAAAAGTGAAAAAAATTTTACAGGAGAAGGAGGGAGGAAACGATGGAATGTAACGCGCTCCACGCATGAACTATGAATCCAAACGAGACTCTTCACTAAATATTCTAGCGAACGGACGCTCCGTGTTCTAACGTAACACAACACTGAATATCCTCTGCAGCAATTAAGAATAGAATAAAAATAAAATTTCTCTATTCAAAGGTATTAGAATAATTCGTTGGCTAGGGCAAAAAATTGTTGGGAATAATAGTATGAATTCAAATATATATTGAATAAGAAATAACTTTCTTAAGCTTTCTTTCTGGTTGATACACGATTGTTCATTAGTTTATAACATATTTCCTGCACTTATATTGGGAGATAAACGTGTGACATCCGATGGTTCCACCGATAATCAGCAGCACGAGGAATGCAAGCAATAAAGGCTAGTGAGTTGAAAAGACTTCCTCCAATAAACTTTGACGGCGAGGTTAGAGCCAGGAACAAGGGAGTGCACATTGACGCAGTCAATATCAGCAGTTGAGCTGTGCGGAAGCGCTCCTGACCGCAGTCACCAATAGCTATTTACTGTGAGACCAAATAATCCAATTACTGGCCCAGTTTTCTGAGATTCCATCCAAAGTTCCGGTCGCCAAGAAAAGCACCGGTCAGAAAAAGAGACCCAGCTAAAAAAATGTAGAGTTTGGAATGAAAAGAGAAAGATCCCAGAACACAAGAGAGAGCGTCGAGAAAAACCAGGAATCCAAACATTGTAAACGTAAGCACTGAATCTAAAGACACACAATACCCAGTCAGAAATTTTTCGTCTGACCGACGAAAATTTACGTCCGAATTTACCAGTAATTATCATCTTCTTCTTCCTATAAACCGACGATATATCGTCAGAATTAGTGTCGCGAATGTCCCCTATTATCGTCCGATTTACGATAAATTACCGGTTTTTATCGTGAATTTTGGACGAAGACCGACGATATTAACCAGTCAATTACCGGCAGTTAAACGTTTATTATAGTCGGTCTTCGTTCGAAACTTTCGATAATTACCGTTGATTTAACCTTATAAATGGCTACTCTAACCACTATATTCCAGGAGATTCATAAGCAGTGCAACGATTTGTCCCAAAAATGGCGAATTGCTCCCAAAAACAATAGGCCACACCTCGTGAAATGCATCTGTCCAATTACCACGAATTTGAAGACTGCACAAAAATTCCGAAATTACTTATTTTAATTCAACAAATACGTTTAATACTGTCTATATATTTCGGCAAGTTTCTTGCAAATTGCGATAATTGAACAGATTAGTGTCACAGGGTGAGGCCTATTGTAACAAGTAACAATGCATTATTAGAAAAAATAGCTGCGATGCTGATGAATGCTACAGTAAGAAGGCTCAAATTGTCATCTTCATCGTAGAGCACGAGATAATTACGGTAAGTCTCACAAAAAATATAAAGTCATTTTAAATTGCCAGTGATTTATAAATAGGTTAAAACATTCCAGATGTTCAACAAATATTTTTATTTCATTTTCAGCAGCCATCATTCAACTATTGAAATAAATTCTTACAAAAATATATTCGGCACGCAAAGAATTTTATCACAGGTTGTTTGTAAGATTCATCACTACAAACACTACGTATGTAACTTTCATTTAAAATTATCCACCACCACCACAAAAGGTCTCATCAAGCAACCGATAACTAAAAAAATTTTACCAATTTTAAATTAAATTTGCGCACTTCCATTCTTACACATCAAATATCTACTATGTCAAACTCTCATAACCACTACACATCTTAGTCTCTTAATTAATTGGGATGAGGAGACGACAGGGCCTGCACTAATGCACTCGAGTCGCAAGTAGCAGAGGGCGAGGTTATCCTCCACAGCTACACCTCTTCAGAAGTAGCCCTCCACCTCCCGCTTTTGTGCGGCTCTAACGTTTGTAATTTCTTTAGAATTATCAATTTACCAGATATTCACATCATAAGCAAACATACAACTCAAAATATTTCAAATACAACTTTCCCATAAAAATGGTGCTACAACACAGAAATTTTTGTAATGCAAACACCTCCTGTTTGATTAAACGAAAATAAAAGATAAAATTAGATTAGTTGTAAGTGTCAGCCTCCCTACTCGCAGCAATAAATGAGATCCAAAGAGAGGAAGGAGGAAGGCATCATTTAGTATGAAGTTAAGGAAACGCGGAATCTACGCAGAGAGGGCATAACAACAGTAAGTTGTGAAACAGATTATGAAACGAGACCAAAGTTTAAGAAGAAAGCAGTAGGTGCTGAAAAACAGGACATCAGTGAACCGAAAAAAGTTAGTCTTTAACATAACAAAAACATTTTATTTCAACAAAAAGAAAGCCTACCAAAATCTTGAATTTTCGACCCCATATGAAATAAGAAAAAAACGAGAAAATAAAAAATTGCTACTATATTTTTGTTATATATGTTCCAAGGATTCTAAAACTGTCTTTGTTTATGTTCTAGCATAAAACCTCAATGAGTTCTATTCATTTGAAACATCAATACCAATGGACTAAATACCAATATGTCAATTTTTTTCAAAAACTAAGGCCTGAATCAGAAAAATGTATGAAAGAAATGGTGTTTCTTTATGAAAGGTACCTATTCCACTCAAATTTCATATGAATCAGATTGAAAATAAAAAAATTCATACTTTTTTTTATGAAAAATATAAATAAAAAATTTTATGGAAATTACAATATATATAATATATTCACAGTTGGAAAATGAAGTTATGCATACAGATTATCGAAATACAAATGAATATAGATTATCGAAATACAAACAACATTCAATTACATAAACTTCCCATTAAATTACACATAAACAAAAAGTTTTGTTTTTGGCCTGTACTGTATAGTTACTTATTTTCAACATTCAAAAGAAAAGAAGTCATTGATTCTCTATGCTAGGAAGAAAACAAAGACAGTTTTAGAATCCTTCGAACATTTCTAACAAACTGATAGTCCTTTTTTTCCAATTTGTACATTTTAATTATTTTTATCATAGTCCAAAAACAAAAATTCGCTATATTTCGTACATTGGTATCATAACGCATATATATTTATAAATATAAACAAAATTCATATACAAAAAAGGACTATCACTTTCTTAGAAATGTTTCAAGGATTCCAAAACTGTCTTTGAATTTGTTCCACCATAAAAACATGTGAACTTCTATCTTTTTGAAATATGTATAAAAAACTGAAAAACTAATATTTCAAATTTTTTGAAAAACTAAGGCCTTAATAAAAAAGTTACGCGAACAATATGTTTTTCTTTCAAAAATACATATACTGGCCAAATTTCAGGCCAATCGGATCAAAACTCAGATTTGACGGGAGGGCCCCCTTAACCCTTCAGCGTCAGCATTTTACTCCTCAAATAATCGTAAAAATAACTACCATCAGAAGACCTACTCTGCCATCAGGGAGTGACAGGTTTCAGAACGAGGATGGAGCTACCCCTCGGCAGTGAATTCCATAGTACACATTAGAGAACAAAATTACAAGAAATATAATATATTGAGGCTATTCTTGAAGGAGGACCGAAAAGTCCTGATGGGCGTTAGAGGGTTGAGCCTCCCTTATCGCTACGAAAAAGATCGTATCGAAGAAAGGAATGAGGAAGGCACCATGTAGTATGGTTATTAGGGACTGCATAATCTATGTAGATGGGGCATAGAAACAGCGAGTTGGAAAAAAATTTTATGAAACAAGATAAAATTTAAAGAAGAAAGTCAGAGATGCTAAAAACAGGATAGCAGTGAACCGGTAAGGAAAGAAAAAGAAAAAAGATGGACTTTCATAAAACTAATAACAGATCGTTTTAACAAAAAAGTAGGCCTACCTGACTCTCAGCTCGGGCCCTCTTATTTTCCCCCTGGGAGTGCTAATTCTCATAGATACAATATTTGTATCCCCTGCAGGGATTTTCAAAGGCACAACGTTCGCCAAGTTATACACCCCCACTCATATCACCCGTAGAAAAAAAATATTTGTAGGATTTTCATAGTCAACTTGAACTTTATTCACTCCTGGTAAGGGAGGAGCATGACCAGCTGATGCCGACGGAGCAAGCAAATGAGGCGTCTGAGAGGCGGTCAAAGCAAGAGATGGAGAAGCAAGTAGACTTCGTGGAAGTGTACTCGTTTCCGCCGGAGACACTTCTGACTCAATCCGTCGTCTCTTTGAGCCAGCCCAATCTTTGCAGCGACGCTGGACCTCTGGAATAGCTGACGCCTTTAGTCTCTGATCTTCATTATGCCCGACTGCAGCTAAAGAACCTGATAAATTGGAATACATCAGTAATATTAACTGCGCGAATAAAAACAAAATAAATTAAATTACCGTTTGCCCAATGACTGTTTTAGCTACCACTGTGTTTGGAGCAGGCCAGGCTAGCTCCACTTGTGATAGCAACATTGGGAACTTTGGCTGCTATCAAAGAATAAGTCAATTAATTTAACTCTGAATACAACACTTGATATCTGTACCCTATTGCTAATTTTTTCATAAGGTAATTTTGACTATATCTATAGGCGGTCAGATCTGAATCAAATTATTTTATACGGATAAAAAACAATTACATTGCTTATAAATTAGTCATAGCCTGCCTTACCACTCCAAAGATGTTCAAAAAGAGAAAGGATGAAGGCATCATTAAGTTTACCGGGTGTCCCAAAACACCTATACCTAATTTTCCAGGGCTATAATTCAGAAACTATTGAACTTGAAAAAAATGGGAAGCCACATTTTGTTTCCTAACATTTGTTCCATTTCTGTACAAAATTTCAGATAAATTCTTTCATCCGTTTCATTAAGCAGTTTAGCGACCGATACTGAAAGCCTGTTCTAACACTTTTGGTAAACTTAGAATTTTATGACATTAAAACCATGTTATTATTAACTTTTACCCATTTATTAAATGGAAAATACCACTAAAAGAAAGAACACCCACGAAATGTTCCTCCTATTGTTCGTTTGCTGCAAGGAGATTTGGAACTTTTGCTGCAATCATCAATTTGCATCACGCGCCAATTTGCTGCAAGGAGATGCTCACTTTAGACGAGTGATGGCGAGAATGAGGAGGCGAATGCAACTGTATATTGAGAGAAACAGAGGACACACCGAAAAAACGAACAATAGGAGTAACATATCTTTTTTATTTTAGTGGCATTTTCCATTTAATAAAAGGTTTATACCTTTTAAAACATTGGTTTCAATATCATAACATTTAAAATTTGCCAGAAAAGTGTAAACAGGTTTTCAGCATCGGTCACTAAAGATACTGCTTACAAAGAACGGCTGGATCAATTCTCCCGGAATTTTGTACAGAGATGGAAAAAATGCTAAGAAACAAAATGTTACTTGCTAATTTCTTGATGGTTTTTGAATTACAGCCCGTGAAATTGGGTATCGTTTATTTGGGACACCCTCTAGAGACAAGGGAAAGTGAAATCTATGCACAAGAGGTGTTCCCGTATAGGATTCCGCGCACACAGAAACAGAATGTCACGTAGGAAGGTTATGAAACAATGATAAAAGTTGAAGAAGAAAGTCTGAGATGCTGAAAAACAGGACGGAAGTGAGCCGAAAAAAGCTGGTCCTTGACCAAACAAAAATATCTTATTCAAGAAAAAGGCTCACTTATCTATCTGGTCCGGTTCTCAAATTTTCCCCTGGAAATGCCAATTCCCATAGATATAATAGTTGTATTCCCCTGAGGGGAACTGATATTACAACGCAACTTAGAGGACTGTTGTTTATTGCAATTACACTACGATCAAATACATTTAAGAATAAACAATGCTTTGAAGAAAAAACAGCGCATTTTTTCATTTATTACAGCATTAAATTACCGATTTTACGTACTGTATTTGATCGTAGTGTAATTTCAATAGACAACAGTCTTCCATGTTGGTTCTCTATGAACCAAAAAAAGTATGAGCTTACACGAACCTAATATCAACTGGCAGGCTGGATGCTCCTTGAAAGATATTTTCGTCCGTTGGAGAGCCTGTCTTAATCCCGAGTAGGACATTTCTTTAGCTACATCAGCCGTCGTGATGCGCTGCATCATTCGCCGCGTGGTGTCCCGCAAACTGACGCCAACGCATCGCTGGAGCTCAGTCCTCTAGTGATAGAAGATGCATTGTTATTGTGTGTAGTATCCGATCGAAATAAAATACGTACTCCATGTGAGGAATGGCCTAACTGTACGGATGAAACTCTAATCGCATTTAAATCTCTTATCAACACCGTATCATGCTGAATGACCAGGACGCATTCAGTTGAATTTGCCTTTATAATCAACGCTCACTTGAGAACAAGATATGAAGATGCCATAAACATAAGCGTTCTTAAACTAACGACAGTTCATTAAAACGAAACTTCATTCACCTAATCGGATGTACAAACGAAGCGAATGAAACAATTGCGGAACTTCGATGATTGGATATTTAAACGACTAAGTAGAATCGAAATTCATACAGTTTCTACCTCCTTCGGAAGAGTTGCTATGGAGTGTTATTTCTCTAGAAATGATGAATAACTCTGTCAGTTCAGTTTGTTTGAGATAATTCACCACGTCTGCGAGCAGGTGTTGCAAAGACAGCAATCATAGCCTAAAATATGAATTACTTTCAAAAAATGATTAATGTGTGCGATCACTGACCAACTTCATGTTTTTTCAATGTCAAAATTATATACTTTGATACTTATGCATCTTAAGATCAGGAGGGCGGCTGTTGAACCCAATAATAATTTTCCGGAGATCATTTTCAGATTTGACTTAACATGTCAGTAGAACATAACATCCGGAACTTAGAAGTATAATCATTGTACATGACAGGAATAAAACATCCATTAATCTGTACAGTCTGATAATTTATTATTAAATGCCATTTTACTCGAACAATATTTTATTTTGAACTGGCATCAAAAGTTAACGATCGTCATTAACGGATTCAAGAGTTGCTAAATCCCCAACCGAAAATAATATGTCTCAGACATTTTAGTCCTGAAGTCTTGTATACCAGTTATATAAGCTTCTATAAAATGATAGTTTAGATTAATCTTCCGCTTTGTACGGGATATTGAGCCCTACACTACGATAACTCCTAAAGCTTATGGGGCATCTATTAACGTAAGAGCAATCACTAGGTATGGATGTACGTATTGTGACAGCCTGGAGCATATGCATAATGAAGAATTAATCTTATCCACGTAAAAATTAGAATGCGTTACTCAACCTCAGGATTGTTTTTGTGGTATTGAATTATTAATAGCTATTGGGTTTCCTCACCACTGTTTGATTGGTCGCTATTTGGTCAAGCTCCTCCATTGACGTTGTTCGATGAAATGTTGAGACAGGCTGAACACAGGTGGCAGAAGGCCAAAGAATGGCCAAAATTTTCTTGATGTCACGTCTGTTTGAGCGAGACATGTTGAGCAAAACTTCAATCTTATTGTTGAGCTTCTCAATCGCAGTACAGTCCTTCCTGAAATAAAAGTCAAAAAATAAACATAGGTCTATTATGGAGATTAGAATAAAATATAGTTAGACACAGGAGTAATAGAAAAATTTTTCAGCTAACATTTCAAAGTAGGGTAAACTTTAACTTGAGTAACCAAAGTTATTACAGGTAATTGAGTGCAACCAACCCAGGTAACATCCCTTTAAAGTTAAAGGTCTAAGTCACGATTTAAAAATGAAACTCATGGAACTCCAAGAAACATGAATGTTTATTTTTTCCATTTATAAAATATGATATAGAGAAAAGAAGTACACATACATGTTACACATTTTTGCCTGATAGATGTTTCTGAAAATAAGTGAAAATGTGTAGGGAAAAAACAAATTCCAAGACGAAATTAAATAGAATAATTTGTACATTCCAAACATGTAGTTCATGCATTCTCTTGCCTATAAATGACCAATCATCAAGATATGTAACAATTCATGACAATATCTCTTATCAAGGATTCTATTACATAATAATTAACTGCTATATTTAACAGCATTACCTGCATGGGTCTGTAATTGAAACGGGTGTGGGAGCAATGTGCATGTGTAACTTGAAAGCACTTTGTGAGGGTGCCCCACAGGTAGCTGCAGATGAAGCAACTGAGTCGAAGCAGCTGAGGAAGCAATAGACCGAGTTGCGGCAGGAGAAGAAGTAGTATACTGAGTTGAAGCTCCAGACGATGACACAAAAGATGAACACTCAGGTTGCTGAACTGTGTCAGTCTCATTGCCACCAGGAGTGTACAGCTTCAGTTCAGCACCTCTAAATGTACCTGAATGCAAGAATGAAAAAATGGCATCGTATTAATTACAGATGCAATTTTATTACTGAACATTTACGTAAATTTACAGAAGTTTGTTTAGCATTTAAAAAGCTTAAGTGGAAAGAAAAATAAAAAATGCATAGAAGTAACACTACTTGAAATGAAGCTGTTGTGTTAGCCAACTAAACCTGACTCATGCATTTGTCATACCTTCATGAATTGAAACTGTTCACCTACTGTGGCATTTGCTGAGGGATGTGAGATGCAGTGCACCAGTCAAACAAGGGTTATCAGTGCCAAAGAAAAGGGAGACAAAAGGTTTGATAGGGTCATAATCCCAGTTCGGAATTTCTCTCAGGCCCACAGCTATATCAAGTAACCTTTTTGCTCATCTAAACATAAAATCCATTGCTATACAATATAACATCCAAAGAAATGAAATACTTAGTACATGCATAATAGAAGCATATAGTTTGAGTCATTGCTTCTTAAATTGTTGATTGCAACAACTCATTCTTGATTTGCTATCAATTTAAATACTTCTCGTGTATAAATATCATTAGAAAATTCAAAAGATTCAACATTAGAGGAAGTGACACGTCCTCTAAAATCTGTGGATTTCTTTTGAAGATTTAAATTTTGTAAATTTTAGAACGATCAATGCACAAAAAATAAGTAAGGATGTGTAAGAAAATACTTACTTGACTGTGCAAGAATTTTCTTCACTCGAGATGTAGCCCAGTTCTCTTCAGGTTGTGCATTATTTTCACTTTGAGAATCGACATCATCAGCATGCAAGGTGCATATAATCAAGAACAAAATGTGAAACCATTGGAAAATCTAATATTGACAGAAGAGGAGATGTCTTTTCTTTGAGATGATGATCACGGTCAGCGTTAGATTTGAATGAGTCGTTTGTTCTTACATCACATTCAGTTTCAAGGAGAGCAACATGCCCACCCCAATACTCTCCTTTTTGCACACATCGTTCACAACTATTGTAGCCGGAGTGTCCCATCATTTGCTTCAAATAGCTCCTCATCGGAGCATGTCATTAAGTCTTTGATGAACTGGTCGAGAAAAATTTCAGGTGGTGGAAGCAACTTGTCAGGAGTGTTTGTGCAATACAAACCTGCACACACAAGCTTTTCAACGTGCATAAACTTTATTAAAATTGGATATGCACAATATTTTCGTGAATTTGTGTACATAACATACTCTCCAAATTCACTCATTGTTTCAACGTTCACACCTTGATACGATTCTTTTAGAGCTTTGGCAGTCATCGGAATAGATGGGTGAATCACATTAAATCGCATAACAGTCTACTTAAACAATCACTTGACAATTGTTTTTCAGAGGATTTTTTCAAGATTGTCCGACGTAGTTCGTGGAGTAACGCTAAAATTGCAATCTCGGACACAATTGCTTGAACAATCACTTGAGGAATCGCTATGAAATGAAGATATCACTTTGCTCAGGAGTATCACTGATTGAGCTCTGACATTCTTCTGAAGGTTCTTTGATTGACCCTATGCGATTAGGAACATCACCTATTGAATTTTGACTTTTCAATGGAGCAATGTCTTCAGTGAACATGTCTGATCTGTTATCAGGAAGAGTATCACTCGACAACTTTGAGCAGTTCGCTTCAATAGCATTTTTGGAGGATTCTGGGATAAGTTTATCATAAAAACAAGATTTCGAATCACACCAATCTTCAACTGGGAAAGTATGAGAAACTGCTTCATCTGAATCATCTTCTGAAAAAATTCTTTCAACAATCCTTCGATGCTTCTGCCGCGTTGACAATTCAGAAAATAATTTGCGTTTCTGTGAAGGCATTTCCTGAAAGTAAATTTCAAGCTGAATGACTCTGAGGGTTAAAAAAATATTCACATTGAATCATTTTACAGGCAATGATTTTGCTTGTGTTCATCAGTTTGATTCAAAAACTCTACATCTCATATCAAAATACACAGTTAAAGTAAATCACAATAGAACTTGTAGTGTTACCACATGTTTGAAAAAGTTCTTAATAACTTGAGGGGGACAACTGAGTGATTTGATCAAAAATTTTAAATTTGGCTGAGAAAGGTTCATTAAGTCAAAGGGGCTGTTGTGTCCTAAAATTTATTGGGGTTACGGGTACTACAGCCCCCGAAAGAGGGGTTTCAAGATAGATAGTGAGGGTAAAAAACCGTGAATTTTTGACCAACATTTCATCAGAAAACGAAAGGAAAATGAAAAAAACAGTTTTGTAACTTTGCTAGCAATGTTACAAAGATTCTAAAACTGTCTTAGTTTTTGTTCTAGAATATAAAACTCAGACTTCCATTCCTATGAAGTGTCCAAAAAAATCCCATATATTATGAAAAATATTCCTCATTTTCTCAACAACTATGGCCAAAATCACGAAATTTACATAGAGCAAAATGTTATTCTTTTAAAAAATTACATAAGCTGGGGAAATTTCTGAGCAATCTGTCCACATATTAAAATTTAGTTTGTTGTCCCCCTTAATCCTTGTTATTGGCCGTAGTTGGAACCTAAAATTTTTGATGTCATATCTATAATAAGTTTTATGTCTATCTTTATAATTGTAAGGAATTTGAACTTACATATATATTTCACGAACAAAAATATTCCTGGAAAGCAATTTCCTGTTTTGAACAATAATGATAATAATTTTAATCAGAAGAAAAATCATTTTGAAGTTTTTTTTTACACTGAGCCATCATAGCAATTCAAATACTAAAATTATTGGAATGAAAGGATTGCCTAATGAGTATTGCATTAGCTTTCACTTAATAAGGTCTAAATACTTCACAATTCACCAAGATAGGTCGTGCAAACCTGAATTAATATTTAATATGAGATACTAATAGAAGCATCATTGGAAGAATTGCTATGAAATGAACTTCTATCTTTAGGTTCAGAACTCAAGCAAATCTAGAGGGATATCTCTGACTAAGCTTTCATTTGCATTACTGGACGACTCTGAGATCAATTTATTGTACACACAAAGTTTGAAGTCAAACAAGTTTGCTTGGGCAAGTATGAAAAACTAATTCATGTCTGTTATCATTAGAGTGAGAACAATCTCCTACATGAACTCATTTTACAATCATCAAACTCAAGCTCTCCTTTGATATTGTAGATTTGTAGAGTCAAGATAGCAAAAGTTCAACAGAAAGTGTCTATCCGTACATATGAGTCATAATGTGAGAATATTTCATAACATTTTTCTCAAATAATATTTCTGGAGTCAATTAACATTTACCAATAGTTTTTTCATAAATACACAGTGCTTAAACACAGTGATTAAATCAAAATAGGAATTATGTTACCACACGGTTAAAACCAGGTCCTATAAACTTAATCATTTTTTGTTTGGTAACTGGTTCCTCTCACATATCTGGAATAAATTTCAATGTCTATCTTTATATGAATAAAATAGGCATTCACATATAGGTTCCTATATTTTTCATGGACAAATTTTTACTGGTAAGTAGCTTCTTTTAGTGAATAGACAGAGTAATGTGTTTCATCAGAAGGAAATTGGGTAAATCTGAAGGATATGTCAGTTCTCGATTTTGCACTTTTTGGTGCCTGAACCTAATTAATTGAATCAAAATTAACAAGTTTGCTTCTATGCACTTTCCGTCTCAAATGAGTATTTTACGATTTATAGCGGTAAGTTTAGTTTCGTCTTTGATGACGAATGCGCTCGAATAAACAGCTACTCATCGATTTTCGAATTTATGTTGCTTGTATCATGGTAATAACATCGAAATAAACAACTTTTCTTCCATACATTTTTTCAAATGAGTATTTAACGAGGTATAGTGGTAGGTTTGGTTTCGTCTTTCAAGACAGAGCGCTGGAAGTGAGACGCCATTGCAGTATTGCCATACAACTCGATCGAAGAATTTCTTTCCGCTTCAAACACTGAAGTTGCTGTAAGTCATTTACCACTATAACTAATAAAATACTCATTTGAGACGGAAAGTGCATAGAAGAAAACTTTTTTATTTCGATCTAATTAACTATGCTAAGGCATCGAAATTCACAAAATCGATAACTGACATATCCTTCAGATTTACCGGAAATTGATCAACAAATTTTACTTTTGAACTGAAACCAATCAAAAAATTTCTATACCAACATTATACAAATAATATGATCCAAAGAGAAACAGTGCCATAGTATCCAATGTATGAGAGTTGAATGCTTCTCATTTCCTGGACAGCATCTTTCAGAGACAGATTGTAGATTGATATTTTGAAATGTTATACATACATATTTAAGTACATTTTCATCCCATAAACAATTTACTCTACTAAGTTGAAAGCAAACATTATTTAAATTGGTAAGGATAAGTTAACTAAATTTTCAGAAATTACCCCTCAACACAATTGAACATGAGTGTAAAATGATATTTTACTATAATTTTTGGTCAAACTGGGATTTTGTTAGCATCAGTCAGCTGTTATATTCAGAAATCCTTGTTCATGACTGTACACAGTTAAACATGGTACAGTCATGTCTTATTTGTAATGGATAAATAAATCTTTATAACACCTATCCATTTCTCATGTGAATGCACAACGGTGAGCATTAAAACCGTTCATTCAATTTTTGAAATCTTACATCAGCAGTGAAGCAATTAAAAAATATTCAAATGCCAACAATAGTATTTGGGAGTTAGATCTTAGTTCTGTCATGTATTGCATAAATTTGTAATTAATGAGAATCAAATCTTTCACAGTTCAAGATACTATTTTCAAACCTAGAGAATGAGTTATATGTTACACAACACTGCTCCAACTCGAGCAACTAAGTCAAATAGCATGCTACTTGTTAGTCATTCATGTTACCAGCTGAGCTATTTCATGATTTCGACTTCATTTCTTGATGCAATAAAAATACTTTTCAATAATACGTATTTTATCTTAAAAACGAAGGTCATAAATCATGAAATATAAAATATAATCAAATAAAGAGCCTATTCATACCAAGTAAATTAGTAGCTAACTGTGGAATTACAGCGTTTAATCAGGCCCGTTAACTGAATTTACCAATTTGAATTCCAGATGAGTCACGCACGGTCAGCAAGTGAAAGCTATGCAGCATGAATAGTTACGAAATTTCTATACTTTCACAGCTAAAACATACACATTTTGATCAGTTTTCCGTATCTTAAATACTGTGACGGGCTAAATTTCATTATTTTCAAGGGATTCACAGTATCACAAACGAGTATACACACAATTTGATAACAACTGAGAAACTGATCACTCATGTTTCCGAGTACCGACTCCCGACTAATCCCAAGTACAACTAACTTCTCTCGGAAACTGAATCTCTCACACAGACTCACGTGACTGAACTGAACGAGGAACAATCGACACTCAAACAACGCTTGAACGCCTTTCAAACATGGAATATATTGTCTCAATTGATGTCAAATTTAACGTATTTCAGCTCCCAACTCATTATTGATGTTTTTAGCTAGAAACCATCTAGGATATTTTTACGCTATCTAGATTTACAGCTAGTAACAAGAATACCCAAGTCGATATCTAGATGGAACGAAACCTATCTGGATCTAGGCCCCTAGCTATTTTATAGCTAGAGTTGCAAATATATGCACAATTTTCGAACTCAAGCCTACATAAACGTTCGGAACTTCGTGTTCTGTACGCGATGGTTCGAGTAATTTTTCTCGTAGTTTTTCTCTGATTTGAGAAAGAAATATTTTCATTAGAAAAAATTAACAACTTTTAAAACATTCTCATTAATTGATGCTGTGAATGTATTAGGGTTATAGGTCGTCCATCTTTTGAACATGTAAAACTTAACAAATTCACATAAAATTAATGTATTTAAAAATAAGTCCTTTTGGTTTAAGATCGCGTTCTCTTCAACCGTATAAAATAACTTAACACTGATATTCCAACTCATCGAAACGGTCACGTTTTAAAGAACTGGAACCTTTAATATCCTTTGAAACGTTTTGAAGCGTGAGTTAAATATTGAATAAAGTCAGAAGTACATTTTGTCAGTTGACATCTAAATATAATTATGCATTTTATACATCCAGGATTTTTTCTTTAGATATAAATAACCTATTTAAATGAAATGCACCTATTCATTATTTTCACAATAATCGTCCTGTATTATTAAAATTCATCCTTTTATTTGCAAAGAAATTATCAAACGCTAAAATTCAGATATTTCATGTCAAATGCTCAACATTTGAAGCTTAAATTAGAAAACATGAACTTCATATTCTAACGTCTTGAAAATTAGAACGTATAAAAATAGCGAAATATGTAAATTTGCTCCTGCAATATCTTAATTTTGAACTCAAGTTTTTGACTCTCATGTTGGAAGAATTGAGGGTCAGACTGTTGCATGTAAAGGATAAGTTAAATAATATTTGACTGTTAAAAATACATCACATAATATTGTGTAACTTTTCATCAATTAAACTTAGGCTTGTGCCATCCAGCATTACCGTTAATTTAAAATTATAAAATATAGCGTAAAAACGATCGTATTTTTACCAGCGTTTTTCTATGGTCTAAATGACCGTCAAAAATCGACGGTAGATAACGGTCATCATTGTCGGTAGGCATTTATATCGTCTTAAATTACCGGTGATCACCAGTAATTTACTTACTGTCGGAAATCTTACGATGAACGATGGAAATCGATAATAAATACCGGTTCGCCGACGGAAAAATTCGGATTGGGTATACAGCAATAAACTTGAGTATATGCGATTTTAGGGCATTTTAGGAAAGAGATCACAATTTATACGGCAGCTTGAAGGCCCTAAATAAAGGAAGATCATTCTTTGACAAGACAAAGGGAAATAAAAGTTCACCAAGAGAAGTCTGGAGTGGGAAGCCACGTACGCCATCGCCACAAGGGAACATGTGGTTCTAACGGACTCCGATGGTGCGAGCGGTGCTCCTACTCAACGCTAAACACTGAGCGAGTTTCTGCTAGAATCCAGGAAATAATTCATCATTCGATTGAGTCTGAAGAGCGATCCTGCAAAGAAATATGAAGCTTAAAACCGACAACTGTTTTTGATACATAAATCAACCAATGTGTACACTTCGAACAAACACGAGGGCTGAAAGAACATTCTAACAGGAAACAGTTTCAGAGAAGGGGAAGTTTTAGAGTAAAAAGTACTACCACACATAATTTTGATAAGGAAGATTTCATGAAAGTACGCTGTAGACCCGTCCAAGTAATGTCGTTCAACATCTAATGTCGGAAACAAACTAGTAAGCCTTCAATCGGCATCCGTGAACACCCGAACACTAGTGTTTCTTCAGGAGAACTAACGTAATGAAAATCGAGGGTGCGGCTTCTCACATTTAACATTCAATTCTCGCAATAATAAAGGCTGAGACCAAGCTCACACCATTCTTTCAAAACACCGTAAATTGAGTTTTCCTGAGTACGCGCCGGCCGAGCGCCGCTGAAAGAGAGCATGAGGAGCACTTGTCGTCCCGAAGCGGGTCCTGAGGAGGAAGGAAGCCGAGCTGTTTACCAAGAAAGTGAGTAGCGCAGGGAAGTGTCTCAGCATAACGAGATTCTATGAGATAATGAGAGGGACTGGGGTGCGGCGAGCGGAGAGCGCGACCTGCCTCGGCTCAGGGTGCACACTCCTACAAAATGCGCGCTGACGCACAGCCAGCGCTCACGAATAAAATTTTCGTCTTTGCGTAAAAGGAGAAAAAGTAACGCCAATTTCTAACATGTTTTGAAAAAAACACGGTCGTTAATTCAAATTTTCCACCATTGCACATCAGGGGTAGGTTTATGGAAAGATTTAAAGCATGAAGAACAATATATACCACGATTGATTGATAATAAATTAGTTTTAGCTTCCCTTACTCCAACAAAGAAGTTCAAAGAGAAGAAGAATGAAAACACCGTTTAGTATGGGGTTGAGGGAACGAGGAGTCTATGCACAAGGGGTGTTCCTGCACAGGATCCCGCGCGCATAGAAACAGTAAGTTAAGAAGGAAATTTATGACACAAGATAAAAGTTGAAGAAGTCTGAGGTGCTAAAAAAACAGGACAGCAGTAACTAGAAAAAGATGGTCCTTAGTAAAACTAAAAACATTGCATTTCAAAAAGAAGGCCTACCAAACTTTCAGCTCAGGTCCTCATGTTTCATCCGGGCGCTGATTCCCACAGATAAAATAGTTGTACCCCATGAGGGAAATATACATCACTTCTTTGCAACAAACACATACTGAGAAAAGAAAAGACAAATATGCCAGAAAATTAGAATATACTTCACTAGCGTATTTACAAATGGCCTCGAAAACAAGTCCACTGTTCGAAATGGTTTGAAGTCAAATTTGAGTTACGTCTGTGAACACAACTGGTCATTAGTTTTAAACAAAGCAGATCGTTGTAAAGTGTTCAGAAGGGATAAAATCAGGTTAGTACTGTAGTAATTAGATCACAATGAAGTATGAGTACTCAAGAATACAAAATATTTTTTTAATATTGACCCACAAAATGGTAACTGGTAATGAAACAGTACAAGTATGCAGCTATTTCATGTTTTATACCTATCATTCAAATTTGCAATCTGTCAGAGCAAATAAAGTCATATCACGTAATTTACCTGTGATTAATTTGTGAAAGATTTGAAAGTGTACTTAGTACTGATATTCTAGCAATTATTTAGATAATAATACACAAAAACAAATTACGCAGCTCATGACTTGACGTACGGAGCAAAGCAACACTAACTTTAGTATCTTATTTCACCAGCACTATTTGTAACGAACACTACCCCGTAGTTAATCCTTCAGAAAAGTGTTTCGACTTTATTTATTGAACATTAGGCCCGCCACACGGGCCGCAAGTGGCGCACACCAGCAGCGGTATTCAGTGCAGGCGCCTCGGAGAAAGTTCATGTTTACAACGCAGCCACTTCCATCAAAATAAAAGGCATGACATGAAAAGGTTATGAACAAGGCAAAAGTCGTCCGAAATGTTCTCCTTGAAGCGGGATGAGGGAGAACGAGACAAGACGAGCGGCAGCCGCGGCGCGGGAGGGAGGGGGAGGAAGAAGCTTCCGCTGAGCGGCACTCACAGAAAAAGTAACAATGGCGGGCACTGAGGAAAGAGGAAGCGTCGCCACTGCTAAGTTTGATAGCGAAAGTGAGACGACCAAGCTCAACTTCATTCAAGAAACGGCAGAAAATACACAGGACGGTAGTGTCGAGGATAAGAAGAGATCTCTCTAGGGCAGCGGTTCTTAACCTGCGGGGAATTCCCCACTGGTGTGGAATGGCGGAGTGGCCAGGTGGGGAATCTGGTGCTTTGTTTCCACCCACAAAAAAAATCGATAGTCTTTCAAAATCTAATACATAACATCCAAATGTTGACTTACTTTACAAATCACAACTATTTACAGACTGTTTTAATGACAAAAACTACCATAATGAGGTATTGTGTGTCCTGTTTGGGTAGAAGTGACACCACTGCTGGGTTAGGAATATGACAGATGAGTAAAAGGAAGATGCTGTGGTGAGGAATGGAAAGTTGGCTCAATGAAGTGGGGAATTGGACAAAAAGGTTTAGAACCACAGCTCTAGGGTGACGCTAATAATATGAAGCCATGCGACAAAACCGATAAAAAACATGTCAATTATAGATGGCCTCTTGAAAGCCCACGGTTAAATATCAAATTAATTTCAAGTGCTTACGAGTAAAGTTAAAACGTGATCCCATGATCAGCGCAGAATATTTTACTAGATTATAAGTTAGTTTGAGCCCACCAAATCTCAACAAAGGTATTTCCGAGAGAGGGAGAAAGGCACGATTTAGTATGTAGTTGAAGGAACGGGGAATCCATTCCCTAAGTTTGTTCTCACACCCTGCGCATGGAAAAAGGAAGAGTGACAGAAGGTTATAAAACGAGATAAACGTTGAGGAAAGTTTTAGGTACTGAAGAAACGGGAATGCAATGAACCGAAAAAAAGATAGTCGCTAAGAAAACGAAAACCCTTTTCTAATTCAACAAGATGAAGGCATCCTTAACCATCAGCTCGGGACCTCACATCTTCCTCCTCGATCAGTACACATATACTTCGTTAGTAACGAGCACAATTGGCATCATCGAGACTACAAGCCAATGGAACAGCCTGATGTAAACCATCATGCAGTAAAAATGGGTTCGCTGAAATTATACTAATAACCGGAAGGGCTCCGTAATTGCCGTCATTCCATAAACAACACACCACACCGACGTTGTTTTGCACGGCAACATCATGCGAGGAGAGTGGTTGAAAATTAAGCTAAAATGGTTAATTCTAGACAACAGATGCATGCAGCGTTGGAAAATAATCTACTGGAATACATGGGCACTTCAGAAGAAGACCCGTCCATTGAAAAGGCTGCTATTAACATCTCTGGCATGAACATGTGCCTAATTCACATCACAATTCAATGACTTCCGCTTGCAGAGGAATTAATTTTTTATAAACTTAACATCGTCGCATCAACACAGTAAAAAATATTCTGACATATTCAAGAAAAACACGTTACGTAAAACCGGATCTAAAAAGAATCTAATGAAGTAAGTTTGTTCAGATATTTTTCCAATTCTTTTATTTTACTAGGACAATAATTCTCTAATTCACGAGAATTGAACTCGAGGCCATTTTTTTTCCCACAAGTGTGGGAAACTCTAAACACATTTATTATCACTTATTGTTTTCCAAGGAACGAATGAAACCGCTAAATTTTGAGAGAAACAATAGGAATTGAAGGTACAATGATATTAATTATGTTCAAAATTAAAACTAGGTTACCCTCATACTGGCTCACGCATCACTTTGAGAAAATAACAACTTTAGAGGACACATTATTAACTTCAAGTGGCTCTCTAAAAAAGAATTAAATTCCACTGCCATTAAAGGTACTGAAAAAGGACAGCAGTAAACTGTAATAAGAGCTTCACAAAAACAAAAACCTATTTTAATTCAACAAAAAAGGCTTATTTAACTCTGAGCTCGGGACCTCGCATGTTCCTTGAGCACGCTAATTCCTGTAGATGCTGTAGTTGCATCTCTCTGAGGGAGCGAACCTACAAAGTGAGACTTGAGGTCTGCTGAATGCAGCAATTCGAAAATGCCCATAATCTCGACATTTGCTACCAGCTCGAAAGGAACCAGTTAAATGGAAGTAGGATTTTAAAAATAAAACTGGTTGGTAGTAGGAGATTTAGGAATGAAACTTGATTCCCTTCCCCAGCTATTATTTTTTAGAGAAAACGTTTCATTTTCAGATGAATTATCTCAACGCATTTATTATAGTATAGGTAATGCTAAACTTCCTGATATCTGAAAAGTGATCTCAGTCGATGTGTAAAGTTACTCGACGGATGCTATTTTTAATGTAACATTCTCGGCGAGTGAACTGAGAGCTCTCGGGAGGAGAAATTAAACGAAGACCAGTTAACTAATCTGCGCCAAGCAAAACATTAATGGAGACGTTTCCGCTCCCTTGTTCCTAGGCCTGTTTCAGAGAAAGCGCTAAACCCAATGTCGTCCACAGCAGTACCAACATCACGATATGAACACATCGTTCAGCCAGTCACGAGACCGTCCTTGCATCTGCCTGGGCGAGTCGATCAGTCTGGCGCGGGCTGCACTGGTACAAATCCCGTACAATATTTCAAAGCGAGACGTAATGCAGCTACTGACTGAACTTGCACCGTGAAATCGGTACACCGAACACTTGCGCAACTAGAACTGTCCCGCCAATTTAAGTATGCTAATTTACCGACATGCGTTTCGTTAAAGAGATTACTTTACCAGATGAAAACACGAATGAATTACATCAAAACCAGGAAAGTTTTTACAATTGTACCTAAAGATGTTTTCTGATCTTATACTTCGTTCTAATCCTAAAACAGCTGTAATATTTTTTCTCATGAAATTATCAAATCTAATTGGCGCAAAGTGAAAAATAACGGATTAAATAAAACAAGTCGTTTGGATAAAAATCAAGAACCCAGGGGAAAACACTGGTTCTTGAGACGTATTCTTGACAAAATATTAAAGCATTGCTCCAAAAAATAAGGATAAACGCAAATGAATAGTAACAAAAGTAATATATGGTCATCAAATTAGTCAATAACAAAAAAGGTAAAAAAGAACAGAATACAGCATTACGATCGAGACAAGCCATTGCACCTAATTGAAGTAAAACACACAGCTGGTGTGATTTGAAATTTTTTTGAAGAAATCTGTGCAAAAACGCGGAATCTACAACAGCCAGAATTTCATTCGAAGTTAAGAAAAGTGTTACATGAAACTTGTGAATTTTAGGCACGAGTAAACCAACTACAAGCATTCAGTTTTCCTAAGCAACGATACACGGAATACATAACGGCAGCACATCATTCCTAAGTTAAAACTGCTATTTTCTCAGTCGAAACTAGCACCAATGAATAGAAAATACCCCTTTAGCAAGAAGCATTTTAAGTGGCGAGAAAACTAAAACGAACCTTGTGGCGGGGATAATATGGGCAATAAAACGAAATAAGATTGATTCACGGAACATGGAAACTTTAACGGGCCGAGAACACCCGCACTCACGCAGCCACCCATTACACCATCAGTCATAACGAGCCACCGTCTCAACTGTTCCCTGAGTTGTAGGTAAAACGCGATAAGCTGTGGCGCGAGGCGGACCTGTTACCAGGGTTCTGCACACGTTCAGGCGGGGACCGAAAAAAGTGTAACAATATGAACAAAATGCACAGTCACGGATCCCAGGGGCAAAAGTTCGTCATTTCCTTCCCAGACGAGCTCGCCAAAAGTGGCAGCAGAGCGAGGGTTACAAAACGAACTCAAGAATGCGGGAGAATTTCGCATAAAAAGACTCCTAAAACAAACTTCGCCAGTGCCCTTTAGAGCAAAAATGTTTCGTTATACAAGGCAACGAACAAACACTGAAAATAATTGAGGCACAATATGCTAAATACACCAAACATTCTCCTATTACTATAAAAACTTATTTTGGAAAACATATTTCCGACTATGCCTTCCTATACCAATCGATCCCTTCACAAGGGATGACTCCTAAAAAAATACAAAAAAATTTTAAGCACACAGTAAGCCAAAATATCATTCACCCAGAAGTGAATTGCGGGTTGAAATCAGGAGGGAAGTCCAGGAACATCAATTGAAAGTAAAATGACTAATTTAAATTTAATTCTGTAGGCGACACAAATGCGTAATACCCATGCTGTGCTCACTTGCAGCTGTGATATTTTGCGACCAAATCGAACCTGACACGTACATGCACAAACTTAGCATCGTACTTGCCTAACTGAACTACACATAAAAACTTTGAAGCAACCAATAAAGCAGCCTCGATCTAATGGCCTCGAATAATTGAAATATTGAATAGCACAAGAAACAGCTCATGTTCAATATAGGGGACAATTACAGTTGAGGTTCTGAAAGTTGTATAAATTCTGTCTCCAGTTAGAACTGAGAAGCTAAACTTATGATCCCAGTCAAAATCGAGAAGCAAAAGTTATGAACTAAACGACTGAAAATTAATACAACTATGAGACGTTAGCTTCATACTGTTTGAACAGAGCTCAATACAAACCATGAACTAGAAACTTAGGACTATGATAGAGCCATAAAGTTTTATATGCTCATTAACGTCAATAGCAGGATATTGCTGTTAAACCGAAGGCTGCGAAGGAGCGGAAGTCCAAAACGGAAATTACGGTCGTGAAGGTCACCACTACCAAAAGTAGAGGTAGAACAACAACGTGTATGTATACTGGCAGTGGAACTCTCACAACAAATGGAAACAAAACATGAAAATTCAAAAAAAGCTTTAATTAAAAGCTTTAAAATTCAAAAAGCATTAATTTTCAGAGTTATTTACAGTCGGACGAGACGTACAAGAAGCACGTTGCGCATAGGAGTAGGAAACTTACTAGACACCGATAAACTGAACATTTGCACCTGACTACGATTCGTTGCAATGAAAGAGGAATTCAAGCGTGCCAGCAAAAGAGCTACCACAATAACGAGGAAAACGTCCGCCACAAGGGTAAACAGGGCAGCGACACATAGCTGAGTCTCGCGCACCGGCGCTGCAAAATCTCATTACTCAATTAAAATATAAGTGCGAAGACTGCAAACACAAAATAACGTACGGCAACACTACAGGTAAATTAGCACAAATGTTATCAGGTGCCCTGCAGTATTTAGATCTTCGTAAACACCCAAGGATAGAAAACGAGAGATTTGTTCGAATAATTTTCCACTGGCTGCTGGTAGCACAAAAGCCCTCTCGTTGTCACAGTCAGAAACATGAATGGGTAACAGCGAAAGTCGCTTCCATATCTGTTAAAATACAATGCGTTCAACGCCACAAGCACAAATCTGAAAAGCGAAATTGTAAGCGATACGTGACTTTGAAATTCTTCATAAGAATTCCGACATCGACAAATTCTAACTGGAAAAATGAAGGCAAAGAGGATAAATTTCTATCAATGGCCTCACCGTAATTACATCATGATTTGAGTGAAGTTTATCTGAGGCGGTTCAAATAGTTTCAAAGAATCACCGCGAAAAAAATACAACTATGGGAATAATTGCCCAGGTTTAAAGCCATATTTGCTGAAATTTTCTAAAGAAGTAAGGTAAGGTCACCAGAGACACGATAAATAGCAGAATAGTGGACTGCTGAATTATTACATGAAACACAAAGTTCAATTTATTATGATACTCAGCGTTGTTTCACGATTTCAGTACAAGGAATAAAATGACAATCACAGTGTGATTGAAGTACACAACTTAACATAGGTACAGAAATAATTCAGAATTTTCACATATCTACTGTGACTTATGTCTAACCAATAACGAATAAACCAACATAAGATGTGTGAGAGAAATATGAAGAGATTAGTTATTTGAAAACATCCCTAATAAAAATAGAAGGACTTCATAAAAAGAACACTCAAAGCCTATCAAATGAACCAGTTTTGTATACTCGTGTATAACATATTCTGATGCTAGAAGCCAAGATTCGCTTAGCAATTACAGACGGGGATTATTACATGTATTTATTACATGCAACAAGATAGTTGAAGCCTACCTAATTACAACAAAGGTGTTCCCGAAAGAGAAGGTACAAAATAATATTTAGAATGCAACAAAGGGAACAGGAATTCTACGTGAAAGTGTGTTCCCACACTGAATTTCTTGCACATAGTTAACAGCAAGATTTAAAAAGTTTTATGAAGCAAAATAAAATTGGAAAAAAATAACATGGGTGCAAAAAACAGCAGTGCACCAGAAAAGATGATCCGAGAGAAAGGAAAAAACCTAATCCACTTCAATTAAAGGAAGGTATATCTAGCCCTCAGTTTGAGACCTCACTATATGCAGTTATAAAATGAACAGCGAGCGCGATGAGAACGATAACAGCGGCAGGGAAATTCAGGAAATGACCAAAATTTAGAAAGATCAAGAAGCCAAGTTATGAAGATACGAGTAGAGAAGGTCGGTTGCACAGACCACCCGCCTGCTTAATGTGAAAGATGTCATCTATGAACTACAAAAACTTCCTAAATATCTAATATTTTTCAACGTTTATTTAAATGTTCTGAAAACCCCCTCTATGAATTAAAAGATTAATGTGATTAACAAGAAACTTAGAAACACGGTACGGTAGTCAATACGAGCATGTCAGAGTTCCTCTTCTATTTTACGACTCGCTAGAAGGCTGGAAACAGCCTTCACAATTAGTGTAAATGAATGAACTGGAGGATAGAACCCTCATAACCAATGGAAACTAAAATACACCCACTAACTCGTCTCCTTGAGACTTCTCCCCGGAATCTCACCGCCTGATGATGGGTAAGCATCGTTAATGTCGCTGTAGTTGCAGTAATGACTTCGTGACGGAAAATTTCTGCTCTACCAGCAAATTAGTTCAATCGTCGACCACAAATTTGCTTCAATGTGGCCGTGGGAGCTATGCGTCGCATCCGGAAAGACGCGGTCGTTTCTATATATTCTAGAATTCATCTCGGTCATATCATCAAATGATCTAAACAAGATCAAAACTGTATCAGCTAATGTATAAAAATAATTCGATTAACATGTTTCCTACGAAGGGACCCACCAGTGGTGGTCACTGAGGAGTTTTTCATAATGCTGCTGATCGACCTGCAGTCATTCATTTAATTTTTATAAATGCGTAATCAAAGCTAAATGAATGCACGATCCAGTCAATATATTAGCTATTTTTAAAATTGCTGACTACAATTGACTTTTAACATTTGAATTTAATAGAAAACTTCAGTTTAACCCATCGCAGTTAACGTGTTAAGCACATAATTAATCTATCCAAGTACAAGAGGGTTGAGATGCTGGATTCGTCCAACAAACCTGGCTCGTATATCCTAGGCAACACTGAGGTGCTTCACAAAGCCTCGCTTAGACTGCACTTAACACTTTGACTGCGACTACTACATATTAAGTTCAACACCAAACTCAAGTTTATTGTCAATTGTAGTAAACTATTTGGAAAATACCAAACATGAACTGGATCGTGCCTTCATTTAGCTTTGATTGAATATTTAAGAAAATTGAGTTTGCGACTACTGGCCGGTTAGCAGCATTATCAAAATTACCTCCGTGTACCACCGGTGGCGCACGTCGCAGTCAAAGTGTTAAGTGACCGTGTCGGGAAAATTCCAACGCCGCTTTCTGATGCAAGCAAAGCGCATATTTATTTACATATACGAGTTCGAAGCTCAAAAAAACGTCGTTCACCACGACAAAGAAACGTTAGTGAAAAAGGTGGTATAGGACAGTAATACTAATGCTTAACATCTAGCAATAAATGATGCCGTGAGTAGCTAGAGATATCACTGAGAAACGCCTTTTCACTGCGTACGATGAGTTTAGCGAAAATAAGCTAATGAAAGCTTCCAAATCTTGAATATTCCTCGAAGGGTGTTCCTCGTCTATAGAGGTACAAAGATTTAGCAAATGTTATTCACACGGATAAAATTTTGTCCCACCGTAACACTTTCGTAGCTCAGAGCAGCAGACAATAAATAGACTCGCGAAATAATCAGCACTAACTCAAAGTGAGAGCAGATGTTTCATTAGTAAGGAGTGACCGACAGAATAAACCGCCCACATTGGCGGGAGCAACGAGAGAGGCGTCATAAAACATCGGGCAGCAGCGGTGGGATGAGACGAGGGCACGTACGATGCTGCGATCTCAGGGCCCTCAAACTGAAGTCAGAGATCACTCCTCGGAACGGGGGAGTATATTAGGGTTGGTATAGCTTACGTGCAGTTCGTGGCATTACAACTATACACTCTGATGACAAACGTTTAGCGCGTCAAGCGCACTATTGTGTCTTTTGTTCAGTACCAAGTCGGTGACGAATCTCTATTTCAAGACTTTCACCCACCGAAAAAGCAATGCGAAGTTTTCTTAAAGATTTTGAGCTCGTTTTATAAAAACTGTTTATTCACATGATCCTTGGTTAATTTTCAAGCATAACTGCAATCTTAACGAAAAAACGTACAATTTTGGCTCATTGTGAATAATTCATTCATATATTCAGGGTAGTTCACTAGCACAATAAATTGTTCCTTTTCCAGTACCTGATAATGGGTTAGGTTTTGGAAACCAAGAGTAAGCGAAGGAATTTCATTCTTTTGTGTAATCATTTCCAATCGAAAAGCAGATCGCGACCTATACCTCAAGCGTCGCAGAAAACCACTTCAGAAAGGCCCAACAGACGGATGGGACGGAAAAGCAAGAACTTAAGTTAAGCTTCAGACGAATATCACCTTCGACGACTGAAAGAGGAACATAAGTAAAAACGTGTATACACACTCGTTCCTGCCGAGCCCTGAGAACAAGTTGAAAGAGCGCAGATTACAGTCAGAGTCATTGCAAAAAAAGCTTTTTCGAATATACGTTGGAATATAGCCTCCTGCTGAACAATGCTGGAGAGACCAGCTCACTCTCATGCGCCTAAAGGGAAAGAAATGATCACAGGATACTACCACTTAATTCAGGAAAGTATTGAAACGTATAAAACATAAACCTCAATGCCACGAAAAGCATATCGATAACCATCTAGATCCGATGAGTTTACTTAATCAGAGCAATGAGTTACGCAAAAATAGGCAGTTGATTTCACGCTAATGGTGAAATGAACGGAATTTTTTTACTTCAATTACTTACGTAACATTTACATTTTTGTTGTTTTTGTTTTAAGATCGAATTGTGGGTTTAATATGAACGCGTTTAAATATCAGAGCTTATCACTACAAATTTTACCAGATAAATTTTCTTTTCAGTTTTCGGGTATTAGCATGCGGACCAGCTGGACTGAACGCATACTAAATACCCTTTTTTTATTGAAAAACATGAAGCAAGCTGAAGCTACGCTTAGGTCTAACAATGAGGAAGGCGGTAAGAAAGCGACGCGCAGTCGTTCCCCAGTGGTCTAGGATTAAATAGAAGCTATCGACTGAACGAAGCGACCGCGTGAAAGGAAGACTAGCCCACACTACTAACGTCGCTCTCAGGCCGAACAGCATGATTAATGGAATGCTCCTCTTGATGTTGGTAAATAAAAACTTTGATCTTTTATGCAGCAGTGCAAAAAAACTCATCAAATAAACAGGGCTACAGAGAACGGCGGTTCATATGGGGAGGTGGCTCATATAGAGTGATTGTTTTTATGAAGCCCATACCACAGTTTCCATAAAAATTCTTCCTCGGGCGTCGTAAAATTCGCAGCGGGGGCTTACATAAAACTATCATGGGTAAAAATTGGGTCTTGTAGAGAAAAGTTACCCAGGAGCCCATAGATCAACCTTTTAAACTCATATTCCGGTCGTACTCCATGACAAAATTCATTGTATAAAAATTCACATTAACAAGTTTCAGTATAATTAATTTTGAATTACTTTAAACTTGAGCATATTTCTTTCGTGGAAGGTATCAAAGCTACAGCAGCAAGCACAGATTAGATTTAATGAAATTGTAAGCTAGTTGAAGCCTCTCAGACCACAACGAAAGTGTTCCCAGCAGAGGAAGAAAGAAGGCACCATTTAGTGTGGCATCAAGGGATCGAGGGATCTATGCACGAGATGATTTCCCAAATCCTGCCCAAAGGAACAGGACGAGCGAGAGAAATTTATGGAACGAGATACAAGTTTCAAAAGAAATAGTAAATACTGAAAAAAGGCAGCAGGGAACCGAAAATACGACGGTCCGTAACGAAACGAAGAAATGTTATTCCAACAAAAAGTAAGCCCACCTAGCTTTCAATTTGAGACATCACATCGTGCCCTTGGAGCTCTACAAGATTCTTGAAATTTCAATATTTGTAGCTCCTGGGGACAAGAACAAGCTGATGATATTTTCGAAAATGTTAACATCCCAGAAAAACTTTATAATTGAAATAATAGTAACGCAATGGATAGAAAATCATTTTAGTTCAAGATTTATGCCATTCCAGGAAAGAGTAACATACTAAAGTAGTGCAAAACAGCAAACATGACGAAACTAAAATTAATCAAAAAACCAAAGTAAATAAAATCTAAAATACTAATTAGGGTTAGCAAAATCAAATTCATCAACACCGAGTAATAATTCAACCAATGAAAGAATATAATTTAATGCAAGTTGTTATTCCTCTCTATTTTCTTTAAATCGCAATGCCTAAGCATAACACTCAACAAGACGCGTTCATGCGTGATTTTTACCGGTAAAAGAACGCCATTAACAAAAATTCACAATGAGGATACTGAGAACGCTATCGAAGGACGGCACTCGAGTCGGTTTTGACTCGATACTCAGCCTTCTCATTAACAAAAACGGAGGGAGATCTACTTAAAGATGGTTAAAACCGAAAATAAATTCAAGTGAGAAAGATAACCCATTCTACGACAGAGACACATTTAAAAAACCCTTCACGTCCTAAACATATGCAAATGAATATCTACACACCATCAGTCCTCACGCATCCCATTTGCCACATGACGACGACTGGAAAGTACATCACTATCAACTAGCGTACCTCCTAACGGTACTGTCCATGGAAAACCGGTGAACTTGGACCATTATTAGGAATGGTCCCAACTGTCGAGAAATGGTTGACCTAATTACTGAGAAATGGTCGAGAATTTCCTCATTAAAAACGGTTTTCTTCAAAACAGGTTTACGCGATACGGGAAGATTCATCGACACGGTGCCAAGTATCAGCAGAAAAACAATCTACTGTATGTACATAGTAAAGCGTAACCTCAAAATTTGCGCTACCCACAAACCTCTTTCATCTGACCATATTTTGCAAGTATATATGAAACAACCTCACTAGCATCGACCTAAATCAACGCGGAGAATATGAGGCAGGCAAATTTGAATACACCGTTGAATAACCCGAAAGAAGTTCATCAAAATTCTAACTTTCATAAGCGTTAAAAGTACACAGATACGCAGACCGCTGAACTAATGGGGGCTAATGCAAGTAATCAGCACGCTTAGGACTATTTCTCTGAGTTGAGCTACTCGACAATGCAATTACATTTGTGTAAGTAGATGAACACAATGTGGAATTGCGCCAACATTATGAACATAAAGCAAGTATATTGACGTTAGAAAATATCATGAGTATAAAAAGTAGACTAATAAACGATGGAATAACAACCATCAGTTTCTGATCAGCAACAGTCTAGTGATTCAAGTGCTCCAACCTCGGCCATAAAAAATGGATTGCCCCAATGCCATCCTTTGTGGTGGAGGCGACAAGAAACATTGCCAGTTGAAGTGGAATTCATTTCCAAGATGGCCAAAAAACTAAGCTTTATTCAAAAGCAAGATGCATTGGATAATGTACATTAAACGAACTGCAACCAATAACGATGGCTGATAGCTGAAGTCGATTCGAGCCATCTACGGTGACATTTAATCAAAATTAATCAAATCAAAATCAAAATTAGATAAAAGGAGAAAAATGGCGAAGACTTAGTAAATGAACAAATAACGATGAGTCATAAGTGCTACCGTGGTATAATCGTAACTTAATGACGACCATGATAAAAAGAAGGATAAACTGCCAAAAAGCTACAGCACCAATTTAGCACTCGTACAAATAGCCCATGCGATCAAAAATACTGTAATAGTGACCTAAATTGCAGCTTCCTTGTGAAGACAAAGCGTAGGCAAGGACAAAATAAGACCTATAACGGGACGGCAAAAATGCGGAAAGTAAACAACTTGCATTTATTTGTGTACATCCGCCTCTCCCTTTCCGTAGCGTGGAAAATGAAATATTTCTAGTTCAGCAACAACATTCCAAGAATAACGTCCCAAGAATGTCCCTTGACTCAAATCACTAAAATGATTGTCTTTCTAAATCTAGAAAGTTGGAATAGAATTATAAAACATAACCTAAAAAGACTAAATTTATTGTACTGGCATAACTGATTACAAAAAATTGGAATAGGTCTGACAAAAAGACGCTCGCTGACGCATTATGGAAGAAAAAAAGCAATTCAATTCATGACTGTATTTTGTATCACTGCGCGAGTGCTACCGAGCCTCTCCAGAAGAGAATCTACTATTGGTAATATTCATAAATTTTTCATCGTAAAATGATGAATGAAATAACACACATAGCCAGCCATACCACTGGACAGAGGCAGGAAAATCAAGAACGTTCTTTGATAATACAAAATTCATCACTATACTTTGTCTCAAAGCTTTATAACGTGATTATTCACTAGTATCTTATAAGACTCAAAGAACAAATAGCATATTAGGAATATACTAAACTATTGAAAATTATCGCTAACTTAGGCGTCCGACTCTCCGTAAACAAAAGTAATGGAAAAACTTACAATTTACCAAACTCCAGCAACAACCTAAATTAACTCAGGAGTGGACTGCCGCAAATTCGTCAAAGTGACGAAGGCGAACGCTCTAGGGCGCACCTGCCAACGAGTTCGAGCTCATAGAGCTTAAGAAATTCATCAAGAAGACATTATCAAGATAAAGTGCTGGTCACAGAACAGGTCAGTACACTTGACTAAAAACTTTGACGTTCCCACTCCTATTTCAATATCTTTACAGTATAGGTATGGTAAACAAAGACGACGTAAGTAACAGCGATCTCTGAAAGCCATGAATTACATTATTCAGAACACAAGCACGGCTCAATCGTTATGAGCAACTCTCCTCAATGCTTCATCGATCTAGAAAAAATAATACGCATTATATCGGGGAAACGTTACGAATATATAACAGCACCATTGATAAATTACTTTCACTTATAGAAAAAAGCTCCAACAGCATTTGGAAAATTACCTTTAGTAATATTTCATATTTGAAAACCTTAAAAGATCATAATCATTTCCCGACTCCAACTCTATTCTAATCTGGCACCACTGAATGCATCCAACGAGATTAAATTCCTTGCCGCTCACTACCTACGACAGTTTACCCTGACGGTTTCACGACCCTCCAGAGACATGATGAGGGCAAATGCTTTCATCTCCGCTGCCAATTACAACGGCCAAGCTGGATAAACGCAGCTGAGTTAGGAACAGCACAGCAAACAAGCCAACGACTGCTCTCTTTTAAGAAGAACTGGCTAACGGTTTTCTGAATTGCCACATGACGAAAAAATCTGAGAGCCCACATACACCAACCAACAAGCAATGACAGAACATATGAGGGTACAAATAACTCAACCCCATGCGCGGAAAGCAAACGAGGATGATTTATGGGACGAAAGAGAAACAGAAGGCGCCTCCGATGACTGACGAGCTACAGCGTCGCACAACACGGCGGCGTGCGCGCCATGCGAGCGACTGCACAGTCACTGAGGAACGGTAATTGTGCAAACGAAACGAATGGTCAGCCGTGCTTTGGAAAATGAGACACGCACAGTTCATAGGTAGTTCATTCTCTGTTGGGATTTAACAAAAAAAGAAAGCATAATTTCATATCATCTGGGAGCAAATAAAGACATGACGGCAACATGGATATACAGTCAAGCATGTTATTAGACGATCATTTCGTAAATAAACTAGGAGAAAGCCATCGTGAGAGTTCCATGCCAGTTTCGTTTCGTGAAAGTTTATTTGGTTAGGTAAGTTCATTCACGCCTCAACTGCAACAAATGCATTTCAAAAAGATGAAGAAAATCACCATTTTACAACGAATTAAGTGAATAAGGAATCTATTCACAAGATTTGTCTCCACACCCTCCGCATAGAAACTGCTGGACAAAAAGAAGTTCTTCGAAACAAGATGAAAGTTGAAGAAAGAATTAATAGCTGCAGGAAAAAACAGCAATAAACCTAAAAAGATGGTCGGTAACAAGACAAAACTATTATATTTCCAGTTCCACAAAAGTATGCCTACCTACTTCAGCCAAGAAACTCGCGTCTTCCCCCTAAGAGTGCTAATTCCTATTGAGACAACAATAGCATTACCTTGAGGGAACCAAAATTAACGGTGGATGCATGTCATCAGAACAATACACAGAAGCCCGATACTCCCCTTAATTGTAGCATCCCAAAACACAAACGCATTTCCGAGAACCCCCTGACTTCATATGAATTACAAATTAATTACAAAGAACAGATACAATTAGGGTCATCCTTCACAAAAAATACGAAGTCAAGTTAAATTTACTTTTCAATAAAAATCCCGCATAGCGAATGACTACCATTAGCGTCCAATATTCACGAAATTATTCAGTGATAAAATGAAAAATAGCTTTTTCTTCATCAATGTTTCAACCAGTCTAGAATGAGCATTCATAACTCGTGAGTTGGTGGCCTCATTATCATCATTTTCTGCACCGAGAGATCGAAGACATGTATGTGGTCTTAATAAAGGGCGGCACAGGAAGACTGACATCTCAACTCATCCTTGAAACCCACGCACGAAAGTACGTAGTTCTTGTCTGGGTCACTTGTGAACAACTGAATGAGATCGACTACTGAAATTCACGAGTTCATTCATTAGACAAAATAAAAAAGCTGCATCAGATTATAACTACAGTACATACATTCAAAATCTAAAGACCAGACAAAAAAATTACCATAAAAGTTTTCACGAGAAAATACTTCACATAACGAAGCAGTTTAATACCACTTAGAAAACTCGCTAAAAAAGACATACTTCATGAGGCGAAATAATCACGCGTCGGTTTATTTTGTTTGCAGAGCCCACAAGCAGCTCAGTTAATTTTTCATGAATGATGCGTTGCCAAGCTTGGCAGCCGAGGCTCGGCACAGCCGGCATCGATCAGCCAAACAAACGCATAACAAATGACGTCTTTTCAAGCAGTCCACTGGAGAACAAAACGCATACTAGGCGCACGCGAGACTTAATGAGTGATGATCCAAAACTGAAATACAAGGAGAGCTCATTAAAAAATCATCACGCAGAAATGTCAGTAGCTCCTGAAATGACTATCGACTACGTGAATACACAGAGAGAGAAGAAAGATATTTTGGGCCTTTTGAAACTAAATCTCTCATGCAACACGCTAACCTGAGAACTCTTTTTCCAATGCGTTTCACGTGTGTTGACTTTAAATTTACCCTAAGCCCACAATTCGCCGGATTAAAATAACACTAAATATTTTAACGCCGGAGTAAGTTCAACAAAATTCACGATATTTAAACCATAGAAGTGTCGCAAACAGTAATTGGCTAACTAGAATCATCAAGCTCGGGAACTTCACTGAAGAGAAGCACCAGAAAATGCATAATTTGAATTGCCATTATTAACCTAGCAAAGGATTATTTACTCTTACTCTCATCCGCCTGGCATCCTAAATCGCCATGCTCCTAGGGAATAATCAGCACTAGATATGGTGACAAGGTCGAGAAAACGAGCAGTGGTGACTCGTAAAATTCGATCAAAGAAGCGCCCCACGGTCTAGCAAAGCCTGCCATCGAAGGTATCTCACGCCTCACAGATGCTTAACTGATTAACAAAGGAGGAGAAAAATGAAAGCTTCTCGTCTACGGCAACAATGGCAGCCGCCACTGCCGTCCCCATTGTAGAAAATCAATCACCGCCATTCATGTGGAGGGTCCTTCATTGACCACGAAAGTGGAGAGCCACGCAAATTCTTGGGGCTCCAATGACACGAGTGAACTGGTCCCGAGCGGCCGCTCTGCCCGCCGCACTCCGACTGCATTCTCTTGTTTCAGCGAAAATCCTGAGCATTCCCAGCACGGACACAGTAATTCCCAGCTAGCGGCCGCGTGAAACGATTGCAGAGTGACAGTGGGAGCGAGATGAATACATCCCATTATGTGCATCTCAGACGCCCTCCAACCGTTTCTAAGGAGTCGTACCCGAATGGGCTCTTTGGCAACAAACCTATTAAACATGAAATACATACGTGGTACATGTTAAGGTTATTCCCCTAGAAAATTGTTCTCTAATTGTACCACTGCTAGCTACGCATTAAAAAATTTACAGCTACATGCACTAACCGATGAGGCCATCTATATTCTAGAATAGGTACAGTAATCGTCTATGGTTGTTTCTGAGACCAAACCATAACAGCTGGCAGAATGAACATGTAAACTCAAATTCTAAAATTGGAGATATTGCAGACACGAAGACACTGCCGAATAGTGCGATAGTATAAAGCATAGTTTTTATCTCTGAACTCCTCGCTTATGCAAATGTCCCGCTCATGAGGCAGATGCGCGGAACTTTATTGTTACTATCAAAATTCGTCCAAAGGCCAAACTACGTATATAACAAATAAAAAGGAATTTCAATGTTTACGTAGCACAAGAAATGAAAATAGATAATATAATACAAGAGGAGAACGAAAATGTCATTTCTTTGAAATATTAGTCTTTCAGAAACCGAGCACGTTCCGTCGAATTAATTGAGACAATAGAGGGTGGTCTGAAACTTATAACAATAAGGCCAACTTAGTTCGGTATAAATGAAATCCCCTCAGCGGGAGAGAAAGAGAGCCAAGCTTTTCTCAACGGACGTCCATTCGCGGCGCGTGCCAATGGGCATATCAATAACAAATAAGTACACCTTAATCTTACGTCAACTTCCAAATGTATGAGAGGAGCTTAAGAAAAACATGCGGTATGAAGAGTGAACACAGAATACAGCAGAGCAGCAGCAGCCACACCCGTTAATGAGAGAATCCTGGAGCATCGTTCCGGTGAGCGGTGCGGACTTCCGCTGCGCTGCCAGGCCGCCGCTACACAGCATCACCGCCAGCACAAACCTTCGCTCTCAACGACACGGCAGTCCACCGCCAGCGTAACTATCATTTTCTGCATTGAAGCTAAAACAAGAATCCCTAGCTTAACAACCTCAATCACACTTGCTCAAGCTCAAGTTAGTAGAAAGGATGACTCACGTCACCCTTTCTCAAGTGTGAAGTGAGTTAGTACACATACCCTATTGAAATTCTGAGCCTTTTACAGAACGTTTTCAGACCGTTATAAGCCAAGAGATAGTCGTTTTCAAGCAGTAAATTAGCCCTTTTCAGTGCAAATGTCACTTATTTTAAGCCCTGGTAAACGGCTATTTCTGGGCATCAAAACGGCTAAGGCAACGGCCATTTTGGGCTTCTCTACTACTTGAACGAGGCTAGAGGTTGTCGAAAAAGGCTTGAAAACGACTTTAAACGTCCTGAATGAGCCCGAAAACAGCCATTGACTTGACCTATAAAATGCCATTTGAATCAAGGGCCCTTTTCAAGCCCTAATAGGCCAAGTATAGGTAGGAGTCGGTTTGAAGTCGTGATTGTTGGCCCTTTTGTGCCGTTTTTGACCTTCTACGACTAATTTACTACCTGAAAAGGGCGATAATTTTCAATTGGGTAGTGAAAGATAGCACATTTTTTGTTTACTTTCCTGACATAAGTTTCCTAATGGAAATTACTTACAACGCAGGGAAAAATTTTTTGCCTGCAACCCACCTCGGAAACACCAGCTTGCGATCATCCTTCGCCAGTGCTTGGTAGGTGTTTAACTTAATATCTCAGAACTCCAGCAAGCGAGAGCGTTATCAGACGAGGGGACAAAAGCATGCGAGATTTTGTGTCACTAAATAAATCGATAGCGAATTTTAAACTAAAGTAGCAACAAAAATAATACATTAACCAGTAAATCAACTCTAACTGATACGCATCTACCTTTTCTAGAGCAGTACGGATTGTGCACTCAAAATTTTACTAGACGTTACGGAACATTTTAACAAGCCCAACTATTGAAAAAACACATTGCAAGCTTTCATGACGACTGGTAACCTTAAGCCAAGCACAATTTTACTACGTCATGCAATCCTGAACAGCTCCTGTGAAAAGCTACCGTAAAAAGGTTCGTTTTATTATTGCAGCTCTCGTTCCACAAGAAATAAACAAGTAATGAGAACCAATGTACCCCGAAGATAAACACACTAGCGCTTTCAGCAAAAATGTACACTAACGCAAATATATACAATACTTTTAACTTTAAGCAAGATAATAACAGTGATTCTCTAAGTCCAATTTTATAACATGGATTGCACAAAGGTATTAAAAAAGTTTTCATCAAAAGGTATGTCTTCAATCTACACTTGCTGGTTATCAAGATAAAAACTACTGAGAACGAAATCAATCTCTGGAATGGTTTCACAAGCGATGGATTTGCATACCCTGCAAAGAACTGGTATCCCAACTGTCACTAAATTTTTCAATGCGAAACTGCTACAGCATAAATGTCGTAGACTATTATTTCAACATCGTAGCATCGGGAAATACAAAAAGAATTCATTGCCACGAGCAACAAAAGTCTGACCGTCTAGTGAAGGTAAAACTTGACGTGTTGGACCTTGGTCTCGGTAACAGAAAATTTTGCTTCACTCGCAATAAACTAATCCCTTAGCATAACTATCTGTTCGATGAAGACTATTGACACAAATATGTAATGGCGTTAGGAGAAGCAGAAATATAATTCTAATTAGATATTAGAATCTGCAGTATTGACCCTTACAACCGTTAAACCGTTAAGGGCGGTAACAAATGAATTGTTAATCATGTAGTACAGCGAATTCACCAGAATAACTAGCAAAAACGCACTCACATTACAAAATTGCGGGGGAAAAGCGTCCAACTCATCGCAAATACTACACACTTGCGTGTCACTGACAGAGCTATAGACACTGCAGGGAAGTACAAATTGCAAGGACAGTTGTCTACAGCCCTTTGTTCATGTATGACGCAACTCGCAAATAGCTACCGCACCATCCCTCGCGACAGTGATGGTACATTACCTGACAGCCAGCGCGCTGCACACAAGCCCCGCGTTGTCTACGCCTCGCAGACAGCTGGTCGCCACTCGTCCGAGCAGCCGCCGCCTCTCAAGCGTCTCGGTGAGCTTTGCGCTTTTTTGCGTGCGTCTCGACACATTTTGCTGCGTGAATTGAGACATATTCATTTGAACTTCTAGATCAGGCCCAACTCGCGTCTAATGATAAAATTACCATTTAAAATGAAGGGGAGAGGTGGGAATTTCAACTCATCACCGCGAGTCCCAGGAGCTGCCGTAGTATCCCGGCAGCCATCACTCAACATAACGGAGCGAAAACAACCGATTCTGCTATCTTTAACTCATCACCCGAAAGCATGTTAACTACGCCTCCAATCTATCATCGGTGGAGCGATCAATAACCTACGCTATCGATTATCGAAAGACATATCGTGTACCGCCGACTGCCGATAACCAACGCAACAGTCGATGCAAAAATAAAGAAAAACGAACAGTAATAGGAAAACTGCACAGCGCCTGGCTGTGCTCAATGCGCGAGGGCATCAATACAGTATCTCATTTTCGCCTTCGCATACAGGGCGAACAAAAATATCCGTGGCGAGATAATTTGCGCTGAGTTAATTCTCGTGTTCCACTCATGCGGGCTGGTGGTAAATAATTTTTTGGCCTCTTTCAACTTCTTGTACACATTCGAAAATTACGTTACGGTGAAGTTATTCACTTAACTCAAAATTTTAAACCCAGATACGCCACACAAATATATTTACACAAGAAATACATACACCTCACCGCAGTATATAGCACTTCAGTACTTCCGAGTTTATTTACCACAAGAAATTTAGGGAACATATTACCAACACCTCAAAAATTTGGAAACAGTAAAGCAAGTTTCGAATTAGGCATCGATAAAAGTAGGTCCCGGGGACTATTACCGTAAACAATGCGATAATTTAGCCGAATTTCTTCGCACGCGGAAATATGCACGCCGCCGAAGTGGTGTCGAGGCGACAACGTTCACGCTTCACAAAAGGAGAGACTCAATTGGGCAAAACTCAGGCGCGATTATTCAGGAGGAACGACAGCGCCAGCTATCAGCAGAGTAAGGCAGACCCAGCTAAGCTTCCTAGCCATCGTTATGGTCGGCTAACGAGCCGAGGCGCGCCCGAAAACGGCCATACCAAGCGAGCTTTTACCGAGCAAATAAGAGCCGTCTAAGGTGCAGAATTACCTGCCCGGCAACGAACTTAAATGTGTAATTAAAAAGAAAATCACCGAAAGTAGAAAACAAGGAAAAAACGCAAGCCAAGGAAGACTTTCCTTGCATAATGATTCAGGCAAAATAGAGCGGCGTAGCATAGCTGCATTCCTTGATTTAGAAATGGGAAACAAAGGACGGAACCAAGTAACCTTGACGATCAAAGTAAATTCTGCGTGAGAATAAAATATTAAAACATTTTTCATTGAGCATAAGAATGCAAGATATACATTCATAGCTTATTTTTTGCAGAATTATAACAACAGCGCCTCGTAATGTCATTTTTTCATATTATGTAGTGAGATATATTTTATTAGAGAATTGGATATGTTAGTTTGAGCATCCTCAACTACAAAAACCTTGTTCCAAAGAGAGGAACGAGGTATGCACTATTTAGTAAGAATTAAGGGAACGGACAATCTAGGCACAAAGTTGGTGTTCCCGAATTAAGATTCGTGCTATATGAAAACTGAACAACAATATACTAGGTGCTGAAAATCAAGGCAGCAGTGAACCGGAAAAGGATGATCAGTATCGAAACCAAAAACCTTTTCCACTTCATTTAACATAAAGCAGGCCTACCTAGGCTCGCCATTAGCTCGGGATATTTTCCTCCTAGGAGCGCTAATTCCCATAGATACAATAGTTGCATCCCCCTATCGAGGTATTCATAGGTTAAATTCATTTTCGATTTCCTGGATTTCCTCGATTAAATCCAACAAGAATAAATTAATTTCATCAATTAAAACGATAAGAAAATTTGTCTTGTTCACTTTAGTGAAGGAATCAACAGCTAATAATAAATATTACTGAAGTCAGAGGTTTGCCGACAGTTTTCATCATATTAAAAAAAAAGATTATTTCACAGAAGCCCTCGTGAAATAAACGAAGACCAAACTGCTCGTAAGGACCACTACGTATGTATATTTTAGGGTCTCGGTCGACACAACTGGACATGCTGACAGAAAAACTGAAGCATATCAGAGGGTGAAAAAATGGAATGCTCTGAATGAAAAGGGACACTTGTGCGCGAATAGCAGGAACACCTGTCTCCTCTGCGAGAGCGCCAAGAAACGTCAGAAAGTAAAGTTAAGGAAATAAAAGTACTGCACGCACTAGACTCAGATATACTACCATAAAATGCAGCGTTGATTTTCCAGTGAGCAGTTTCAGGTTTGGGGAGATTGACAATTGTGGTAATTCTCGCTAGCTAACTAGCAGCCATACCAACATGATTTCATCCCAACACTTCTTTATTTTGATTAGATTAGTCGTTAGTTTTAGCCTCCCTACCCAGCAACAAATGCGATCCAAAGAGAGGAAGGAAGAAGGCACCACTTAGTATGGAGTTAAGGAAACGCGGAATCTACGCAGAAAGGCATAGAAACAGTAAGTTGTGAAAGAAGATCATGAAACAAGACCAAATTTGAAGAAGAAAGTAATAGGTGTTGAAGAACAGCACAGCAGTGAACCGAAAAAAGGTGGTCCTCAACATAACAAAAACATTTTATTTCAACAAAAAAGGTAGGCCGACCTAACTCTCAGCTCGGGCCCTCACATTGACTCTTTTATTTTCATTGCATTATGTTTTAATCTGTCTAAAACCGCCTTCTGTTTAAAACCACTAAAACCACCTGTTTCAAACATGTTATCCCACCCGAAACCTTGCAATTTTGCGCCTATATGGTCACATAATTTTCCAAGTCACACCAGCGAGAACAAAAGCTATGAGCGTACCATACTTTTTCTCAAGACCAAGAACCCTCAATAAGCCCAGAAGAGGGCATACGCACATAATACAAGACAATTATCTTCAACATATTACCTCCACCCACCATAACTTAAAAATAAAATAATATGGATAGAAAAGGTTGAAAGTTGATGTCATGCTCTTAATATTATGGGAACTGTTATAGAGAGTTACTGTATGTTAAAATCGTACGTTCGTTTATTATGTTCAATTCTGAGGGCACTTCTACATTCTACAACTTTAATAACTTAGCTGTTATAAAATAGGGTAGCCGAAATCGATGAATCATAAGACAAGCTGTCAGTAAAGGAAAATCAAATGTAATTCCAGAACACGAATTTTTAATCAATTAAAATGATGTCAACGATATTCAAATATAATGCAATTCAAAATAAATACCAAAAAAGTGCACTAAATAGTGAGCTAAAAAACAGTCAATTGAATACAAGACAACACTAGCACTGGGAGACGCAATGGAGCAGGTGTGATATGGTCATCACTGCTTAATACAAAATCCGCTGCAGCCTTCAGAACGTGTACAGAGGCCAGAGGTTAGATCCAGCCTGCAGCCATCAGAGTCGCCCAAGGGGGATGGATGTCAGCAACTCAGAACTGCTTCTCGTTCTTACAATGGAAGAAGAGCAGCTCATGTTTCAGTGACGGCAGAGGTGTTTTGTGTTCATCTAACAGCTAATTCGAAGGTCTCAAAGATGCATTCCGAAATTATTTCTTTAATTAAATGAATACAAAGATATTAAATGCATCTCAAAAATTAAGTCGCAAAGAACTAAGTCTTTTCTCCAAAATCGGTTAAAAAGGAAACATCCAACACCTGATTTGAAAACAGAGCGCTAATATACAATTAATATAGAGATAACGTAACCACAGTTTCCGGTAAAAGAAAGAACCTCAAGACTGCCATCGACAAAGGTGTAATTTGTGTGGAATGCAATGCAAGGAATAGCGGTCTTTCGGATAAAATTTAAAATATAACAAGTGAAAAAATTCACGCATTGAAAAAATCTTCTACAGACGAAGTAATAAAAACGAAAGAATAATGGGCACGCTCTCAGAAAATTACCTAGTGAACTGCTCCTGCAAAAATAATGAGCTGATTAGAAAAAAAATATATGCTCTACATTGGTCTAGAAATAAACCAAAAATATTGTTATATATGCAGGCGAATTCCGGTAGAGTCGGTCAATGATCGTTAAAAATCTGTAAATAGACGCCAAATCCGTATGTCGATTTGTAACAATATGTGATTAGACAAAAGAAGTCCACGAACCCTAGTAAAACTTTAAGTACCTTGAACTACATGTGAAAATGCACGGCTTAGCGGGTAATGTACGCACATAGACTGGGCAAGGTAGCTGATGTACATACCAACGAAGTCCACAGACCTTGATTCATGATAACGTGTATGTAATTTCAGGTTAAATCGAATCCTCCCATCGGGCAGTTCGATTCAGTTCAACGCTTTCTCTCTCGCTTCAGTGTTCTAGATGTCTTTTGGATCTCTTTGCCATCATCTTCTATTTTGCATCAACTCTCTCTTAAATCCGCTCTCGTATGAGGAGGACACCGAGAAGCGCTGCTGAGAAGCTCATGTATTTTTACTCGCGTTTAGAACATCACCAAGATACAGAGAAACTGCAGCATTGCTCCGAGAGCATTTGCTCGTCGCTAGATTAACACTTTCCTTCCCAACACTCAATTGTTAAGGGAAAATTTTCTGGAGTGTCTAAAAACATAGTTGCAGGAATATTATTAATTGCCCTAATTTTGTCATTTACTTCAAATCATTTCCCTACTAGTTGAATTACCCTGAAATTTTGTCAATTTCCCTAAACTGAAAGCACTAGCCATCTGGGAACTGTAGTTCCCGTCGGGAAGCACTGGGGTAATTACACTAAATTAAATCGATCAAGGAGCGTGCGGTCTATTTTTTACTTCATTTCATCTCTCACTTCTGACTTGTATTCCTTAACGTAAGAAAATAGATCATAATTTTGACTCAATTTACTCTGAATGGCTCCCAAGCACAAATACCCACATCTTGAAATTTCTGTTATTTTTCACTTCGATTTAGAACAAGAAAAACGAAACTATTGTACTTGAAAGAGTTGACAAATAACACATTATGTGGCCAACCATGCCGATAATTTTATAATGACCGAGAACTCAATTCAGCAATCCTCAAACGCGCTTTAACTGCGCCCAGAGCTTACCGTGTAACGCAGCCGTTCCACGCGCTTGTAACGTATCACAACCCACACGGCAATACCAGCGCAGCGAGTGCGGACGTATACGCGACATCCTGCTCCTTCCAACCGGCAAAGGCGAGCAGGCCTCGGATGTCCCCAAATGGTAGCCTCACAACACATTTATGACCGCGGTGAGGCGGCACCGCCCACCAGATCGCAGCGCTGCGCAGCGTCGCGGCAGAATTCACCTACGCCACAATTTTCATTTCTTCGCTTTCTCGCCAGTCCCGCGCAGCATCGCACTACAGAGCCGCAACAAAAAATGTTCAGTAATTAACTCCTGCGCGCAGGAGCCATCAGGCACAGGCTTCCCACAACACCTGAGATTGCGAAATTCCTTCCACCTCACGGAAGAAAAAATATTTATGCGAAAACTTCAAGCTTTCAATGTTCGAGAAATTACACATTTCTAGGCTTGGAACGCAGATAATGGTGCATAAAAATCAACCGTTACTAAAACAGTGAGTTTAGGAAGACTTGAAATCAAGTGGTTAAATTTTTAATAAGATTATTAGTTAGTTTAAGCCTCCCTATCCGCAACAAATGCGATTCAAAGATAGAAAGTAGGAAGGCACCATTTAATAGGTGCTGAACAACAGGACAGCATTAAACAGAAACAAAGGGTCCTAAACTTAAAAACATTTTATTTCAACAAAAAGAAGGCCTACCTAACTCTGAGCTCGGGCCCTCACATTTTCCCCCTGGGAGTGCTTATTCCCCCATACATACAATAGTTGTATCCCCCTGAGGTTAAATTTTTAATCATAAAATAAAAGGTAAAATGATAGAAGAACCATCGTTTAAATAGTCCGACTTGGTGCAATAACTCAAGCGATGTTGCTCGAAAAAGAAGTGATATACACACACAATTCAAAGCAGGTTAGGGATACATTTAAAAAAATGACCGAGTTCGCTTAAAAATATGAAGTAAAATACTCGCAATTAATTGAACCGAAATAAAGAGCAAAAATTTTACTTTAACTTTAAACTACATATTAAGCGAAATTTAAATGATGGTATCTTACCAGCAAATAACGTCAACACCTCATTCCGCTTTCGGCGACATTAATTCCCTGACAAGATTCCCAGTTCGATTGTTCAGAACTGGACGAATAAATAGATGGAGAACACGGCATTAGGCTCTTCAAAAAGACGAAACTATTGAAATAGAAATTGAAGCGTTGATTCTGGCGAGAAAGATACCTTCAAGTCCCAGGAGTAAAAATAACAAAAATAAGTTCAAGCACCAAAGGCTGGTGCATGAAGAACTTCCCTATTATGTGCTCTAAGTAGGAAGCAATGACCTCGGGATCACAAGGCCGCAATATATCCGCAGCAGATCAGTCAACCTCGAGACGCGCCGCCCCCGAGCCGAGCTTAACAATCCTGCTCAGCAGCTGAGACCCTATAGGCCATGGTCAATTGTCAGCTCAAGTCCCAGTGCAAAATAATTAAGAGAGTAAAATTCAACACAAGATCTCTGACTACGACCACAACTTCTATTATCCTCGATTACAATTGAAGTACTACTTACGCCTAATTATGATTGCTATCACTATGAAGCTTAAGTTGAGACTGGTTCAAGCGAGATACACTGGGAGTGAAAACTCAGTGCCAAGTTTAGTCCAGCCCTACATGGCCAGCAAAAACGGGCAGGAGTAAACTACTCGGTAAATCAAAAACGCAGTCACTACACGACAGACAAAAAAGGAGAACAATGGAGTAAAGAATGATCAATAAATAAACCAACAGCGTCGTTACACGTATTGCTGTTTTGCTGTAAGTAGCTAGGAACATCGACGGCGAGCGCTAACCCAAACAGTGGTCTACGATAACAGATACCAATACGAGCATTGTTCTCACGCATCCTCAAGACGGGCTTGAAAATAATACGGTGAACCCTACATGCTTAACTACGACCAGGTATTACTTGTCTTAACAAGTTGGCCCAGTGGCCCCTGACATCCCGAGGCAACCTACGCTCGACTACGCATAATTGAAATATTTGCTTGCACAAGATTTCGACTTCAAACAGTAAAAAAAATATAATTGAGTTGATACTAGACAGCACTAGACAAAAACAAGACCGCACTAGCAAAACGAGATAGCCCTGATGCAAAGTAGGATTACAGTGACCTAGGAAAAACAGTCTTAAATGGTGCTAGACTAAGTCATTTACCAAGAAAGGATTAACCAATGCAAGATTGGAGTGAACATAACAGCAATTGTAACGTAAAACATCAAATACTAATAGTAACGATTAAGCCGAGCCGAGTAGATTAGATTAGATTAGATTAGATTAGATTAGATTAGATTAGATTAGATTAGATTAGATTAGATTAGATTAGATTAGATTAGATTAGATTATTAGTTAGTTTAAGCCTCCCTATCCGCAACAAAGGCTATCCAAAGAGAGGAAGGAAGAAGGCACCATTTAGTATGGAGTTAAGGAAACGCGGAAACTATGCAGAAAGGGCACAGAAACAGAAAGCTAAGAAAGAAGATCATGAAACAAGAAAAAGTTGAAGAAGAAAATAGTAGGTGCTAAAAAAACAGGACAGCAGTGAACCGAAAAAAGATGGTCCGTAACAAAACAAAAACAAAAACAAAAACCTATTCGATTTTAACAAAAAGGAAGCCTACCTAACCTGTAGTTCAGGCCCTTACATTGTCCCCCTGGAAGCGCTAATTCCCATAGACACAATAGTTGTATCCCCCTGAGGGGATTAAGCCGAGTATATAGTAGCCAGAATTAGCAGCTGAAACTACTTAAGAACCTATGACAAATCGAGACAAGTTAATATCAATCAACGTAATTACCTTTAAAAAAATGTTCTGATTGAGTTCAATACACTATAGGTATGAGACGCATTGGACTGGAGGATATTTCGACTGTCGACAAAAGCTGGTGCTGACCAACACAAGCACACAGAGCCTACAGAACAGATCACTAGCCAAGACAGTTGAGCGCCAGCTAAGATAATACGAGAGAAGTATGGAAGGCGGCTCGCCAGCGTCACGCACATGCAGCGGAAGACCTGAAGTTAACACCTCATTAGAGAGCTTAATTAAAGCCCGGCCCTGAAACTGAACTCCTTCCAACTGCCACCGCTGCCCCGGCTCACGAGGTGGCGTACTGTACGAGGGGAGGAGGTGCGGTCCGCAGGAGCGACTGCTGCGCAGGCTGCCGGCATCAGGATTACCGCACATGAGAAGGGCGTACATGGAGGTGCTCAGGGACTGCCATAAATTTGACAACTTATAGACCAAAAGAGGCTGGGGCTCAGGATGATAGACGCAAAAGTGTGGGTAGACTACTAGATTTTTGGGCGAGGTGAAGAGAACATGAAGTGATACTACAAACTGTGAACGATATGGGAGATGGCACCTGGCTCTAGCAGCAATGGTACCTACCTAGCCAGGGCTTTCTTCATTGAGCCCTCTGTTCAGCTCTGTTCACTATCACACGAGCTAACATCATCGAATTCTCTGTCAAGGTCACTTAGCTTGGAAGCGTAGCTCTGGACGCAACGGCAACACCTCACCACAGCAGATGGAAGATTAGATGTTACTTTCAGCTTCTTAACTGCTAAAAAAAAGCGTTCCGAAGAGAACAAGGAGGAAGGCACCATTTAGTATGGAGATAAGGGAAAGCAAAATCTATGCAGTGCAGAAGGGGCATAGAAACAGTAAGTTGAGAAAAAAGTTCATGAAACAAGATAAAAGTTGAAGAAAAAGTAGTAGGTGCTGAAAAACAGGACAGACGTGAACTGGAAAAAAGTGGTCCTCAACATAAAAAAAACATCAGCTCAGGCCCTTGCACATATTCCCCCTCGGAGTACCAGAAGATCGCAAGTTAAACTGAAATTAAAGTCAACAAAGTTTTTTTCTAAAAAACTGCACTAGAGTATGGAATAAAAATTTCAATGCCACATTAACAAAGAATAACGAAAGGACAACCTACAACTGTTGAATAAATGAGCAAATATTTACCAGTTCAACAAGAAAACGAAACGTCAGACAAACGAAGGGGAACAAAAGGCACAAGTCTCGCAGCTAGAACAAAGGAGAGGCAACCTGTGATGTCGATGAAGTGCGAATTAGCGCAGCGAAGCAAAACACGGTGATGAGGACGCAGAAATAGCAGGCGCGAGCAGTGCTTCAGCACGCGAGTACAGAGCAGGGATTGCCATCATTCGATAACTGGTAGGTCGAATGCATGCAGCCTGTCAATTGGGGCTGAATAATGAATATTACCAGCTCCGGAACGAGCAAAAAAGCATGAGGTACAGCAGGACCTGCCCAGCTGATAGGGCGTCATACACTACGATCAAGTGAATAAATTTGCGGCCTCTAGCTAGATTAAGTTGAGCGTGCAGAATATGTCAATCAAGGCCACTCGAGTAAGTCTTGAATGATATCCTTGTGCTAGAGATTTATAATTCCCAACCTTAAATTATTTAAAACAACCGTCATTACGCACTAAAAATGGCACATCATTTACAACAATATGATCAAATTGTGCAGCGCTCGTTCATTACGCTGTAACCCGTTCGAGCAGCACAGGTCTTTTTTAGGACATACACCGCACGTTGAGAACAGCAGAGCAAGTCTTAATTCACCAGAGAAAATTTTTGAACAACATATACATCGCGCGCATACATTTTCCTCCCATATTTTCATTGGAGTATGTGCCGCTATTCCGGCGACAATAGCGAACGGATAAGATGAGTATGACAGATTAGAGAAGAAACTTACTCATCGAGCTTGCACTCCATTCACTCTCTGTCCTTGGGTTAAGAAGTTGAAAAAATATTTCTATAACTCGATTGTAATAATGAAGACACCAGTAAAAACCGACAAGATTGAGTGCGCTCATTTTTTGCGCGTTTTTCTCATGTTCTTCTCCCATGGTCTAAATCTAAGCATCATCACTAAAGAAATAAGTTCATGAAATTTTACAAAGGGATCACGAAACGCCTCGCAGAGACCAACTTCAGCAACACATGTATTCAACAGTTTGAACTTCGTCGAGTTTGTTTTTACAAAGTCAAATGAAATTACTACTTCACAGTCTAATTCAATTAATAACATCCAAAAATAGCAACCATGAAACGAAACGAAGAACCCCTTCAATCAAGACAAGAAACAAGATAGTAGTCTCTAGTAATACAAGCGTGTATGACATGTCCCTAATTCAATGAACGGCGGAAAAGACAAAAGAATGCAAATGAAGATGAATCAGAAAACAATTACCGGCTACCGCCAGCTGCAGAACAAATGTGTTGCTATCTTAAATGATACGCTCAGCAGGAAGGGGAGGCGTAATGCTAGCAGGCGAGGCCTTCAAACGAGCCACGCCGTCTGCGGCGAGACATGTCACGAGGAAGTGCGGTCTGTCACCAAATTGACTGTACTGTCAACACACGCAATAACCTTTATTGCTACTTTGCTATGAGAGGGGAGAAAAAAGCGGTATATTGACTGATTGCAGGCGAAAAGAACCAACACATCTGGCGCAACTTCCCCAGAAGGATAATTCTCAACTCTTGCTCGAGCTTTAAATGCAAATGCAAAATAAACTCAGAATACATTGATATAGTCGACGACAAACAATGCAGCTTCGGTAAAAAGAATAAAATCAGCAGATGTAAAGACAGAACTCAATGATACCGTCAACCCCAAAGAACCTGTTGCTCAGAGACTTCATAAAACGCGCAGACATCAAAAGGCTATTTTTGAGCCTCGAAGAAAATGATTTCATCAACAAAGAAGCAATCGCTTTTACTGGATACACGACCGCTGCAGGTATTTGTCTCTTCCCACGGACACAGACCGTAGAGATTGAACGCACACAGGAGAGAACACTTTGCGGAAAAAATAAACCAGAGTTTTCAGAGGAATTTTAAGAGTACGTCAAAACAAAAGGCGTAAACAAAGCTAGCCGTGGAAAACAATTGCACCGCTGTCCCGCGCGCAGCAACTGCAGCTTTATGGGGGCGGCGCTAGGCGCGAGGTGGGCCCGGCGCAAGGCGCGAGGTGGGCCCGGCACAAGGCGCGAGGTGGGCCCGGCCCAAGGCGCGAGGTGGGCCCGGCCCAAGGCGCGAGGTGGGCCCGGCCCAAGGCGCGAGGTGGGCACGGCGCAAGGCGCGAGGTGGGCCCGGCACAAGGCGCGAGGTGGGCCCGGCGCTAGGCGCGAGGTGGGCCCGGCGCAAGGCGCGAGGTGGGCCCGGCCCAAGGCGCGAGGTGGGCCCGGCCCAAGGCGCGAGGTGGGCCCGGCGCAAGGCGTGAGGTGGGCCCGGCACAAGGCGTGAGGTGGGCCCGGCGCAAGGCGCGAGGTGGGCCCGGCCCAAGGCGCGAGGTGGGCCCGGCGCTAGGCGCGAGGTGGGCCCGGCGCTAGGCGCGAGGTGGGCCCGGCGCAAGGCGCGAGGTGGGCCCGGCGCTAGGCGCGAGGTGGGCCCGGCGCAAGGCGCGAGGTGGGCCCGGCACAAGGCGCGAGGTGGGCCCGGCCCAAGGCGCGAGGTGGGCCCGGCGCAAGGCGTGAGGTGGGCCCGGCACAAGGCGTGAGGTGGGCCCGGCGCAAGGCGCGAGGTGGGCCCGGCCCAAGGCGCGAGGTGGGCCCGGCGCTAGGCGCGAGGTGGGCCCGGCGCAAGGCGCGAGGTGGGCCCGGCACAAGGCGCGAGGTGGGCCCGGCGCTAGGCGCGAGGTGGGCCCGGCGCTAGGCGCGAGGTGGGCCCGGCGCTAGGCGCGAGGTGGGCCCGGCGCTAGGCGCGAGGTGGGCCCGGCCCAAGGCGCGAGGTGGGCCCGGCCCAAGGCGCGAGGTGGGCCCGGCCCAAGGCGCGAGGTGGGCCCGGCCCAAGGCGCGAGGTGGGCCCGGCGCTAGGCGCGAGGTGGGCCCGGCGCAAGGCGCGAGGTGGGCCCGGCCCAAGGCGCGAGGTGGGCCCGGCGCTAGGCGCGAGGTGGGCCCGGCGCAAGGCGCGAGGTGGGCCCGGCACAAGGCGCGAGGTGGGCCCGGCGCTAGGCGCGAGGTGGGCCCGGCGCAAGGCGCGAGGTGGGCCCGGCACAAGGCGCGAGGTGGGCCCGGCCCAAGGCGCGAGGTGGGCCCGGCCCAAGGCGCGAGGTGGGCCCGGCACAAGGCGCGAGGTGGGCCCGGCGCAAGGCGCGAGGTGGGCCCGGCACAAGGCGCGAGGTGGGCCCGGCCCAAGGCGCGAGGTGGGCCCGGCCCAAGGCGCGAGGTGGGCCCGGCACAAGGCGCGAGGTGGGCCCGGCGCAAGGCGTGAGGTGGGCCCGGCACAAGGCGCGAGGTGGGCCCGGCGCAAGGCGTGAGGTGGGCCCGGCACAAGGCGTGAGGTGGGCCCGGCACAAGGCGTGAGGTGGGCCCGGCACAAGGCGTGAGGTGGGCCCGGCACAAGGCGTGAGGTGGGCCCGGCACAAGGCGTGAGGTGGGCCCGGCACAAGGCGTGAGGTGGGCCCGGCACAAGGCGTGAGGTGGGCCCGGCACAAGGCGTGAGGTGGGTCCGGCACAAGGCGCGAGGTGGGTCCGGCGCAAGGCGCGAGGTGGGCCCGGCGCAAGGCGCGAGGTGGGCCCGGCGCAAGGCGCGAGGTGAGCCCGGCGCAAGGCGCGAGGTGGGCCCGGCACAAGGCGCGAGGTGGGTCCGGCACAAGGCGCGAGGTGGGTCCGGCACAAGGCGCGAGGTGGGTCCGGCACAAGGCGCGAGGTGGGTCCGGCACAAGGCGCGAGGTGGGTCCGGCACAAGGCGCGAGGTGGGTCCGGCACAAGGCGCGAGGTGGGTCCGGCACAAGGCGCGAGGTGGGCCCGGCACAAAGCGCCTCTGCGAGTGACGCGCCTGCGTGGCGCACGCAAGGGGCCACATCGCAGAGACACGCACGGCGACTATTAACCTCGAGGTTCAATATTATTCCCAGGTAATTAATAAAATATATAGATACATCACAATAGCAACAAAACCAGCACCTTGACAAGACAACACGACGCGTAATCAATATCTTCGGGAACTATAAATAACAAATTTCTCCGTACCAGTCATATCAAAAAAATAAGCTTATGAACACACATGATATCCACGTGCGACTTGATTCCATGCTCACGGAACCACGACACACGCACAGCACGCAGTTAATCATGAACAACAAGAGGATGTGAGGCAGACAAAAGACGCGGTCCGTTGATAACGCAGAACAATGCGCAGAACTGCCCTGTCAACACCTTTCTTTTTAGGACGGAGAACGGGGCGCGTGAGAGCCTGTCTCGTTCATCATGTGCTGTAGCGCACGCGTCGCGGCTGCTGCACGGCGTCGCCTGCAGCTGCTGCACAGCGTAGCCTGCAGCTGCTGCACAGCGTAGCCTGCAGCTCCTGCACAGCGTAGCCTGCAGCTCCTGCACAGCGTAGCCTGCAGCTCCTGCACAGCGTAGCCTGCAGCTGCTGCACAGCGTAGCCTGCAGCTGCTGCACGGAGTAGCCTGCAGCTGCTGCACGGAGTAGCCTGCAGCTGCTGCACAGCGTAGCCTGCAGCTCCTGCACAGCGTAGCCTGCAGCTGCTGCACAGCGTAGCCTGCAGCTGCTGCACAGCGTAGCCTGCAGCTGCTGCACAGCGTAGCCTGCAGCTCCTGCACAGCGTAGCCTGCAGCTCCTGCACAGCGTAGCCTGCAGCTCCTGCACAGCGTAGCCTGCAGCTCCTGCACAGCGTAGCCTGCAGCTCCTGCACAGCGTAGCCTGCAGCTCCTGCACAGCGTAGCCTGCAGCTCCTGCACAGCGTAGCCTGCAGCTCCTGCACAGCGTAGCCTGCAGCTCCTGCACAGCGTAGCCTGCAGCTCCTGCACAGCGTAGCCTGCAGCTCCTGCACAGCGTAGCCTGCAGCTCCTGCACAGCGTAGCCTGCAGCTCCTGCACAGCGTAGCCTGCAGCTCCTGCACAGCGTAGCCTGCAGCTCCAGCACAGCGTAGCCTGCAGCTCCTGCACAGCGTAGCCTGCAGCTCCTGCACAGCGTAGCCTGCAGCTCCTGCACAGCGTAGCCTGCAGCTCCTGCACAGCGTAGCCTGCAGCTCCTGCACAGCGTAGCCTGCAGCTCCTGCACAGCGTAGCCTGCAGCTCCTGCACAGCGTAGCCTGCAGCTCCTGCACAGCGTAGCCTGCAGCTCCTGCACAGCGTAGCCTGCAGCTCCTGCACAGCGTAGCCTGCAGCTCCTGCACAGCGTAGCCTGCAGCTCCTGCACAGCGTAGCCTGCAGCTCCTGCACAGCGTAGCCTGCAGCTCCTGCACAGCGTAGCCTGCAGCTCCTGCACAGCGTAGCCTGCAGCTCCTGCACAGCGTAGCCTGCAGCTCCTGCACAGCGTAGCCTGCAGCTCCTGCACAGCGTAGCCTGCAGCTCCTGCACAGCGTAGCCTGCAGCTCCTGCACAGCGTAGCCTGCAGCTCCTGCACAGCGTAGCCTGCAGCTCCTGCACAGCGTAGCCTGCAGCTCCTGCACAGCGTAGCCTGCAGCTCCTGCACAGCGTAGCCTGCAGCTCCTGCACAGCGTAGCCTGCAGCTCCTGCACAGCGTAGCCTGCAGCTCCTGCACAGCGTAGCCTGCAGCTCCTGCACAGCGTAGCCTGCAGCTCCTGCACAGCGTAGCCTGCAGCTCCTGCACAGCGTAGCCTGCAGCTCCTGCACAGCGTAGCCTGCAGCTCCTGCACAGCGTAGCCTGCAGCTCCTGCACAGCGTAGCCTGCAGCTCCTGCACAGCGTAGCCTGCAGCTCCTGCACAGCGTAGCCTGCAGCTCCTGCACAGCGTAGCCTGCAGCTCCTGCACAGCGTAGCCTGCAGCTCCTGCACAGCGTAGCCTGCAGCTCCTGCACAGCGTAGCCTGCAGCTCCTGCACAGCGTAGCCTGCAGCTCCTGCACAGCGTAGCCTGCAGCTCCTGCACAGCGTAGCCTGCAGCTCCTGCACAGCGTAGCCTGCAGCTCCTGCACAGCGTAGCCTGCAGCTCCTGCACAGCGTAGCCTGCAGCTCCTGCACAGCGTAGCCTGCAGCTCCTGCACAGCGTAGCCTGCAGCTCCTGCACAGCGTAGCCTGCAGCTGCTGCACAGCGTGGCCTGCAGCTGCTGCACAGCGTGGCCTGCAGCTGCTGCACAGCGTGGCCTGCAGCTGCTGCACAGCGTAACCTGCAACTGCACAGCACACCTACACATGATGTTCTGCAGACCGTGCAATAGCTGCAGCTGCATCTCTCACACTTCGTTTGTTGCAAAATGTGACAGAAGTTAATGAAGAGTTACATGATTCAATTTCGCTGAAATGATATTCGTACGACAGTTACAGTTATAAACTGACAAAACTGACAATTATAAACAAAAAACCATCCAAAGCACATGGAACTTCGAAATATTACCAGCTTCAAATAAGATGCTCAAACAGGTAAGAAAAGTCGAGCATTAATTGAGGATCTTGAAATAACTACTAATAAATAATGAACTTAAGCTACACACGAACAGTCGTAGTCGTTTCTGACATACCGGGTACAGAAAACACTAAATTTAGATTTTTGCTCACAGCACATCAGCAAGATTGATTCTGTGAATGACAGAGGTGGCACTTCGTGACTGCCGCAGCGCTACAATAGCACCAAAGTTGGCTCATATCACTCTGCGGAGAACATTAACAGGTACACACACAATCGACATGAAGCCCAGTTTTTGTTCCAACACGGCGCTATCATCCCCTCACATATACACATTTAACATCAGGAAAAGCTAAATTTGAAAGTGACGTGGCACATGAAATCTGTCTAAAATTTATTGAACCCTTCGCAACTTCAACACAGTCAACACTCAGAGCGTGAGTACTTTTACATTATCACATCTATAAAAAATAATTAGAAACTAGTCGAGACATGAATTATATGGGAAATGGATAAGACTCAAACTCAAAGACCTCCCACTACCATTTACTTACACTGTAAGAAAAGTTAAAGCAACATTCATATCTCACTTGCATTTCAAAGGGCAGAAGGGATATTTTTTACAAACAATTACATTATTAAAGATGAACCAATCTTTCGTAAATGTCTCAGAGTTCACGGACTGTTCTCGAGACTCCAAGTAGTATCCCGCCAACAGCCTGTCTTTTTTATTTGAAGAGGAAATAAACATTTCATGTGTCATTTTTATAGCCATGTAAAAAAGTTCCAATGTTGTCAATTTTTAGTATAATTCACTAGCAGGGTTTATTTAATGGTTTAGTCTCTTGAAAAACTTGAGCATATCAAGCATCGGTTGGATTGCTGGATTATATTCTTACAATTTATCAATCAGTGGACTAGTAAAGAAATACTTTCCTCCTCTGAGTGCAGCACAACTGCAAGAAACAGATCCATTAGCCGCAAATGAAGACATAGATGCAGGACACGAATACGTTCATTCAAGACACAAACACCTCGATGCAGGAAGCAACTCCAGTCTTGATTTTCTAATACGAAGCAGAGCAGAAAATTGAACGTGGTTTGTGATATGAAGATTGTATAAGCTGTTTAACTCTTTGTCTACTGACACTCACTCCAGGGCCAAGATGACTAGTGTTTCCAGTTTAGGGAAATTCACAAAATTCTGAGGTAATTACACTAGTAGGAAAATATTCTGAACTAAGTGACAACATTGGGGGCAATTAATTCCATTTATGCAACTATGTTTTTAGTAAATTCAGAAGCATTGAATGTGGAATTGGCTATTAATTTCTATTCAGTTCAAGTTCATGATCGGTTTAACACATTTCATACCTTATTTATTTAGCTTGAGCAAATTTCTTCAGATGTACACTGATTTACTGTTAAGTTTAGGCAAAAACTTAATTGATATTTTTCGTCATAATTTTTCGATCTTTTTTATGTCAAAGATTTGTCTTGGTTAGCAGCATCTTTTTCAAAGAAGAAGAATTTATTCACTTGAAAAAAAAGTAAACATGCTTATGCAGAAAAAATCCGCGGGGGCATTTTTACTGATGTTTCAGGGTACTGACAACATTTGTTCCTGAAAACTTCTCCCTATGTTTGAGTTTTGGTAGACAAAGGGTTAAGCTTCCCAAACCGCAACAAAGGCATTACAAGAAGAGGAAAGATGAACGCACTATTTAGTATGGAGGTAAAAGGAACTCAGAATCTGGGCAAAAGTTCAGTTCCTGCACAAAATCTCCTAAGCATAGAAACAGTTAAGAAGGCTATGAAATAAGATCAAAGTTGACAAAGAAAGTCGGAGGCACTGAAAAAACGGATCAGTTGCACCGAAATAAGATGGTATTTAACACGACAAAAAGTACCTTATTAAAACAAAAAAGACCAACCCTCAGCTCGGGACCTCTCGTTTCCTACCTGAGTACTAATTCCCATAGCTACAATAGTTCTAACCCCCCTGAGGGGATTCAATTAAAAATCAAGGGACATGAAAGCGACAATAATTCTTGATTTTTGAAGTGACCTCTTCAGAACTATCACACTGCTATAACAGCATAGTGATATCCAAAAATATAATTTTCAAATTCTGATGGATTTTGTTATGATGAACTAAACCATAGTTTGAATTCTTTGAGTTAAACGTGAGAGAATGAGAAATTTAATCATAAACGGAAGAAAAAGCTAAGTAGTCTACACTTCTCGTAAGGAGAGAAATACCCCTTCTCTTATTGAGATCTGCTAGCAATCTTTAAAATATTCGAGGGAAACAGCGACGATTTTTTATAGATTTGTCTATAGTTGACATATTAGATTAGGTTAGTCGTTAGTTTCAGCCTCCCTACCCGCAGCAACAAATGCGATCCAAAGATACGAAAGAGGAAGGCACTATTTAGTATGGAGTTAAGGAAACGCGGTATCTACGCAGAAAGAGCATAGAAACAGTAAGTTGTGAAAGTAGATTATGAAACGAGGTCAAAATAGAAGAAGAAAGTAGTAGGTGCTGAAAAACAGGATAGCAGTGAACCGAAAAAAAGTGGTCCTTAACATGACAAAAACATTTTATTTCAACAAAAAGAAAGCCTACCTAACTCTCAGCTCGGGCCCCTACATTTTACCCCTGGGAGTGCTAATTCCCTTAGATACAATTGTCTATAGTTGACATTGCAACTCTATGCTAACAGCCGAACGGTTAGAAGTTATCAAAGGAAACCCAAAAATAAAAGCAGTCAGGGATAGCACCGTCCAACTTATTTCAGAGCCAACATAAAGGAGGCGAACATGAGATTTTTAAACATTTTTCCCACAGAACCACGCAATACACGTACGTGCTATAGCATTTGTCCCCTCGATTTGACGATTCCAAATATGAAATAACAGAATTATAATATAGACTGAAATTACAAAAGCAATTTTGAAGCACGACGCCCAGTCTTAAAGCGGCAAACAACCACCTTAGTTGTTACTGCAGCCTGACTCTGTAAATTACTGTCGAAATTCTCATTATTTTCACTCAACGAGCAACTTTAAATCCGACATTTATACGTCGCTAATGAGTGCTTATGTTACACTGAAGATTGAATTCGGCAGTCAGAATTCTCGTCACGTTTGCCTTACTCTCACACAGTGCGACGTGTTCAGGAGGATAATAAGCCAAGCTGCACAGCGTCGTTTAGTTCGAAAGATTTATGTACTCCGAGTTCCGCAGTTACAATATAATATAATTTGGTCCCTCACAAGGACTGAGACTTGCCGTAGTTCTCACTCGAATTTGACTTTATTTGCAGCGCCCCTACGCCACGCGGTGGTAATGTGACCTCACACGGCACGCGGTGCGAGCCATTAAAGCGTTCCATGACCTTTTCGCCTCCTTTTCGTAACTGGAAGTAATTTATAACATAACATATTAGTTACGTTGATTATTCTTTACTTCCCAATGAAAGTCATACTGCAGAAGCTTCATTTCGTACGAGGGCGTAAAAATGAAATAACCAAGTCATCGACACAGCACCGCAGACAACTAAATCGTAAGAAACCAACAGCAGCACGTCACCGTACCAAAAATTACACTCCACATATATTCTCATCATTATTGTCTATTCGCGCACCCGGGACATTCATAGGAACGCTCTGTCTCCCTGGACCGTAAACAGCAGGCAGCTTCCGGCATCCGACGCAGTTCGATACGTAATAAGCCTGCCACATGACGCCGAGTATTTTAACAGCGGCACATGCCACTGCGAAAAAAAACACTGGAAATATTGTGTTCAGACTTCGCCGGCGAGTTCTGAGTGAATCGATGAAGAGAAAGCATTCATGTTTCCGTGAGAACAGTCCTCGCTTGTTTAGACAACGAAAGGAAATCCTTATCGACCGAGTTCTGGTGCACCGAAAACTACGTAAATGTGACGAGGGAACTGCTGGAATGCGTACAGCGGATCGCTTTTCAAAAATGTCACATACCAATAGATCGCTCATTGAACAAGTAGACAAAACTAAAACCGATAGTTTAAACTGCATTGAGTGACAACCTTGCCTTTGAATTTCAATTAAGTATTCAGTGATACTGTAAAGAACAATTAGAAACTGCATAGTTGCCGATCACAAAATGCCCTATGTAAACACGTATACCCTTAAGGATATGTTAGGGATTCACTAAAGTTGAGAAAATTAATTAAGAACATAGAGGACATGCAACAAATCAAATTAATATATTAACAGGCACGTACTGAATATTAAGTAAATTTGATGAGGGAGGCTGCTTATGCATTCGCGCAAAACTAGACTAAATGAACAATTCTGATAGTTCGGGCATAGAGCAGACTTATCGCAGTCTACAGTAGAAGCGCTTAAAAACAAACTCCAAGCAGGAAACCACTTCAAACACTATCCCTTTGAATGTTTTTGAGCAAACTACACAAAAATAACGAACCGCATACTATTGAAATAGCAACAAAAAACCATTGAATAGCATTGTACAGGTTCTCAATGCAGAGAACTACTTTTTTCTCACACAATCGAGGGTTTGTGTTTCAGGATCGTATCCTGAGAGTCGTCGCCAAAAGTTCATGGAGTAAATAAACATTTTTCAACTAACGCAAATAAATACGTACCAAAGTTACGCATCACTGGATTAGGCACACATTAGATACCTATCACTTGAAACATAAAAAATTGGATTAAGACAAGAGATAGACGAAATTATGGTAGCTCGCTGAGAGAGAGTTTATCATATGGAAGCGATGCGGCCAAGATGAGAGCGGACCCGAGGCGCGGTCGATATAATGGCGTAGGGCCGGGGGTCGATACAGGCACCTATCTTCTGGCCGTAAACTAGGGCTTATCAATGGCCCCACGCTGCCTAATGAGACGCATCTATACTTAACCTAATTACGGCTGACCTCACATCGCAACGAGACCGTGCAACGGAATGATCCGTACAATGTATTGTTGAAAATTATCACTGCCGTATTTGTTTTACAGCCGATAGTAGTTATTGGTGCCGCTCAGTGTTAGACAATGCCGTACAGTAATTAAAAACGGTGCGCTTGTGATGCAGAATATATCGCACGCATGACACGTTTTACATCTAGACGAGTAAAAATATTATGCTGCAACACGGGCAAACTCAATAGTACCAACAAACGTTTAATAGCTGACTCATCGTAAAACTTATACGTACACTATGGGACTAATTCGTGTAACACAAATGAATGACGAACATGAGGGAGGTTGCACCTTGATAAAATGACCTGTTAATAGCCTTTTTCTTAATTTCCATATGTAAACTGACGATTGTAACTATATTCACATATTCCTGTACCTATTGCTGCTACCCTACACGATTCAACGAAAAATCGTCAATTGCAATACTAAACTAATGTTTGGGACATATATAGCGAGCGAGACAAAAAATTCCACATCTTCATTTGCTGTCTGAGGTACTGTATATCGAAAAAACTAATCAGTCCAACTTTCAAACGCCTAGGAGGGACTTGTTTCGGATAGGCGTTTCCCGTTTTATTACCATGAAGCGAGAAAAAAATGGGGCGTAATAAAGGCAGAAGAGCACCGCGAGATATCAACGCAGCGAGGATGCTTATGCGAGCCCCGCGAACACCAGGAAATGGTAAGTAGCTCTCACACTTCGGCTTGCGAACGCAGCGAACGTAGAAATGAAGAGGGCAAAGTTACGAATCTTCCTGTACGAAACTTGTCCAAGATAAAGTAATCAGGATTCGAAAATGCTTCACAGACTTTATATTCAAATTATAGATTGCAGATTCATATCATCGTACGACTGAATGCAGGATGTGGAATTACGTCTAGCGTTATAATTGACTTAGAGAATGCATGGACGACGTCAATCAAGCAAGAGAGATCATCTAAGATCTCAAGTATTTAGATAGAGGAAAATTCAACTCCCTGCCTTTTGTAATAATATGGAGCAAAATTTTAATTTTTTAAGCTGGACTGAGGATGAAATAGGTAAGATCTATTTGTATAACGAAGAATGTTACTCAAATATTAGCACAATGAAGGACCTCCTCCAATGAATCAAAGGTGTGGTCTGGTATACACGCTTTTAGAAAGCTCTGCTACTCTTGTTGGGCTACTTGCGTACTCAGTAGGTTGGCTGTCGATGAAAGGTAGCTAGCTCTCTGCTATCAGCATCAACATCAGATAAAATTCTACACCCTTTCAGCTATAAGAGAAATGAAGGACTTTTTCAAAGCTGCTCACAATTCAAATTTTTCACACATATTCATGTGAGACTTTTTCGCACAAATTATTTATTCCACATGCTGTGTTGCGGATCCGGTCTTTCGTATGTTTTCATTTTCCCAGCGTATTTCCTATCGTCACTTCAGAATTTCTTACACAATTATTTTATTGGCTTCGAAATATTTTACTCTATTCAAAGGCATGATTTTGAATTAATTGCTATGCTAGACCTTTAGTTATATAAACAACCTGACCTAAAGAGTCAGAGTGGTCTGGTATAGCATAAACTTTCATTTAGGCTAAAATTTCAATACCTTAGCCAGACGATGGCGTTTTCAACTCGAGATCATAATACGTGCGCTGGAGACTTCACTAGAGAAGCGGGTAGCGAAGCAGCAGCAGCAAGCCGTCCGGCAGGCGGCGCGATGTTGACCATACTCTGTTTACGCTATACGCTGTATTGATCGGTACGCTCTTCATATTCGTTAGCACGTTAAACACAAATATTTTTATAGTAAGAAGCCACACTTCATATGTCGCGCCAGCCGGCATACACAACATAACATGCGACATCGGAAAGCAATATATTAGTTTATTTTAAACCACAACGCGTTGAAACTACAATTAAAACGTGCTCTTCACGCACTGCATCGTACTGATTTGTTGACTGAGAACATGTATTTGAGAACATTTATAATTGAGATTCTGTTCGATTTCCTTCCAATAAGTCTCAACTTCAATACATGACCTCAGTGATGCCATACGGATTGTCAAAAACAGGAATGAAGATTCTTTTGAAAATGACCAGTACGTATGTTACATTTCCAGGTTCTCTACCTCTCCGCTTGAACGTTTCTTCATCACCATGGAGTATAAATAAGAAAAACAAAACAGCAAAAAAGAAGTTTAATAAAAATTTCGTCGTGCTAGATAATTAGCTACGAAACCGTTCAATGTTAGGCAACAGCCACCACAAATGAACTTAGAAACATGCAAGCATGTACGCCAAGAAAGGCCACAATTATTACCATATCCGTAATTATTACAGTATCCCTCTTCCGCCATTTCACGATATTCAAGAGCAAACTATTATCAATACTTATATTATTACTATGTTAGTTAGTCGAAAACTCGTTATCCAAACCAAAGGTGATCTTAGAAGAACGAAGGGAAGGAACAATGTAGTATGGACTATAAAAAACGGAAATCTGTGCACAAGGTGTGTTACCGCACAAGCTACCCTTCACATTAAAACAGTAAGTTAGGAAGAAAGAGGAAAAGTTAAAGAAGAGAAAACGAAGAAGACTCGAAAACTAAGTAAAAGAAGCTAAAGGCACTATGGATAAAAGGCCCCAAGGCCTATATAGAGCTGGGGTGACCTAACAGTATCTCCCTGGGGCACTACTCCCCATGGCGTAGGATAGACAAACACCGCCAACAAAACCCATCCTATGCCCATCGCCCATCCTATGCCTCCAGACGGGGTAAATCAATCCCTGACAAGGTCAGCATTTAGTAATATTCAATAGAAAGAAATTCTCGTGCGTGGCATCGCGGACAGACGGGCGCCACATGAAAACAAGGTCAACAGGACTATACTGAAATAATCATCCAAAAAAGTGAGTAAATTGCCTGGCGTGCAGAAAATAACCTGCAACTCAAAGAAGAGATAAAAAAAATATCTAGAAGGGAAAATTTACTCAAATGCGAAGAGAATTCAATCAAACTCTCCAATTAATTCATAGAAACTATTATAGAACTAATATTTCACATTACAAACTAAACAGCTGTGGCAAGCACAATTTTTCCACGGTGACGCTTGATTAACCGACAGATTTATGAAATTGAAAGAAAATACTGCTCCGATATCGGATGTACGTGCTATTTCGATTGTTACGTTTTCTCATGGGATAAATTGTACGGTAAGTAAATAGAAATTAGACAAGTTTCTTGTCTCCCTCTAACGCACGTATATTGGTAATCACACATACCTGCATGGCGTACGACCTGAATTGGGCAACTTGTGAATATTCAGGTTTAACCTTAGATCCTCGCTAAGCAAAAGAATTAGATCAAATTTACAAAATGAATTAAAAATTGCTCTATCTGGATAATAGAGAAAAGTAAACAGCAAAGAGGCAGGATCTGCATCACAAACAGAAGAAGAAACGACCAACAAGAAAACCGTGCGAAGGTCGAAATGCCCGGTAGGACAGTCTTCGACAAGAACGGAAGAGACGAATAGAAGTTAATATTACGGCTAACAATTCGACATACAAGTGACTTCTGCAGCAAACACATCGTCTTCCGCTGTGAGTAGTTGAAGATTTCACCGGGTACTATGCACACGTAACATACATACTCAACCTTCGAACCCTCTATTTCACTTCTATATAGCTCTAGTGAGAAATTATGTCTACAGATTAGATTATAAGTTAGTGTAAGCCTCCCCAACCGCTACAAAATAGAGCGTATCGAAGAGAGGAAGGAGGAAGACATCATTTGGTATGGAGATAAGGGAATCTATACAAAAAGGGCATAGAAACACTAATTTGAGAAAGAAGTTCATGAAACAAGATCAAAGTTGAAGAAGAAAGTAGTAGGTGCTGAAAAGCAGGACAGCAGTGAACCCAAAAAAGGTAGTCCTTTATACAACAAAAAACTTTAACTCATCAAAAAAGAGGCCTACCTAACTCTCAGCTCGAGCCATCATACATTTTCTCTCTGGGAATGCTAATTCTCGTTAATACAATAGTTGTATCCCCCTAATGAGTCTATGGGGACAAACAAAAACCACAAAAAATGCAGAAAATTATGCTAACAACTTTATCTGCATGAATCAAAAAATGAATGTTTGAAGAATGCAGCAGATTCGAACGACTATCTCACACAAATTTACACACCATAATCATGAAATTAAAATAATCTGAATTCACACTCAAGCGTTTACTACCTTAAAAATTAAAACCCGTTTCAAAGGGTAAAGTGATTCGACAAGAAACACAAAATACAACATCCATTCACTCACAAGAAATTGGTGTATCTTCCAATTACGTCACACCAAACATAAGCGCGCGGCTATGGTGACGCGCGCGACTGCGACACCACTCGGCCGCGGCAGCGCGGGCGCACTCGAGTCCGGAAGCGAACATCACTCCTGCGGAGTTACGCGGCATGCAAATGCTACGCTAGGGACGGAACTAATGAGACGCAGGGACCTTAATGGAAGCAAAAAAGTGGCAGCTGTCAAAGCTCTTTTGCCCAAGTGTCACTCACGAGTGCACTGTCATATTCGTCACACTCACGCGGCCGCGTAAGGAGATTTAGGCTCTACAATGAGGCAGAAAGTACGACAACGGTGCGACAAGAACAGTAGGGCATTGGTAGCAAAACCTCGAGAACACAGAGCCGTTCATGGCGCAGATTAGGCGTCGAGTGAGCAGGAACCCAAGAAACTAAACGAAATGACGTTTGGTCGAACGTTCTTTTCCGAATGTTCAGATTGGGCACGAATCCGCAAGCCCGATTTTGATGCATTAGATGAACTCGTTCAAGAAAGTAAAGCTACACTGGCTGCGGTTAGTATGAACTAAGGAATCGGGACGTTTCACTTCCAGCTATTACTTGTGATTTCACGTATGCAGATACACTAATTAGCCACAGAAGATAATATGAACAGTGTCGGAGTATATTTGCACATCAGTTAGCATGCGAGTCACATGTTAGCGAGAGAAATTAGCATCAGCATACTATCATCAGCAACAAACCATGGACAAAATTGTATTAAATCATGAACAAAAAATCAAGTGCATCTCATCAAAACTTTAACTTTTCATTTCAACACTGAATGTACATTGTACAGCCGACATCTTGCTAGTTCCCGTAGGTAAAATGCTAGTGACATGAAAATAGAAAACGAAAAACGAAAAACGTAGTGATGTATGTTTTTCTTGGGCCCAGCGTTTGACGGCATTGCTGGATTTCTTCGATTAGGACCATCAGAAATATTAATATAATGAGAAAAGCTTGGTAACTCTTCAGTACGATCGATTACTTACTAAACAACTCTAACAATGACTATTGACTCCTAATCAAGTGAACGACAACAACTAATAATTTCTATCATGGGTCCCAAAGTTTCTCCCGTATCTCTTCAACGTTGACATTTTTCCCTTGGTGACTCATTCACCACAAAATCAATATGGATAAGGAGTAAACTAAAGACAGAGTTCAGCACGATAACAAGACTGATGCATGATGCGGCAAATGAGAAAATAAAATGAAATAATCGTCAACGCTAACACTCATCCAACGAAAGCACACTATGATCACGAAAAGAAAGCCCAATTCAGAGGCAAATCTACAGCATCAGTTAAATCAAGTATGTGCAGATCCTTGTAGTAAGGCAACCGATACTTGCAAGAGATTGTCATCACATTCACGCTCAATTGCTAGACCAATTTAAAAATGGGATAAGACTATTTTTTCTGGAAGCGAGCGAGATTTTTAATTAGTGCACACGTCTTCAAGAATAGCAGAAGTTGAATGCTAATTTGGAAGAAAAAAATTTAACCACGATTAGTTCCTTGACGTTTGAGAAAATGAAGACAAAATTGATTTTTGGTCGGTATCAGAAGAACCAATAAGGATGCTACAAGTATCGACATTATAAGTTCAAGTTCTCTTAAATGTAATAAATGAGACGTCAACAAACTTTTTCAGCCCTCCCTGGACGTAACTACTTGCACGTAGCCAAAGATGCGCAGTGAACATCTCGCGCCGGAGCTCACATCGTAAGTACTCAGGCACGAACCTCCGACAAGACTGATGGTCGTAATTTTCTACAAAAAGAAACGGAGGGGCAACTAACGTTCGTTCAAATAGACGATTGCGAAAATTGTCCGATTAAACACCTGTCAGTATCGAAAACATCAGAAATGAAACATTTCGATGAACAATTTTTTTTTAACAAATTAACATTCACAGTAGCAGAATAACAGCACTTCAAAGTAATACGAGACATTTAAAAATCAACTATTCAACTCAAACTATTCGGCATTTTACGAAACTAAAAAATTTAGACCTTCTGAGAGAAAAAAAAAGAGGGAAAATACCAAATCACGTCGGTATTTGAAGAAACAACTAGCTGACTATTGGCGGCACAAGGTTTAAGAAGGATACAAAAATAATCACCAAATTTACATCAGTGTGATACTTGTTCAACATTCCCGCAAAAATGTGTTTCCTCAAACACAAGCTTCCACAAATTCTCAATTTATCATTTCTAAAGCTGTTCACAGCCTTTATACGGTTAACTTGTAAGAATTACACCACCAAATAGTCCAGAGGAAACCATTCCAGAGGAAACCATTCAATTTCCGTATACCCCGAGCGTTGTTCGACAATCATTCACAAGAGCTCATTACTTGCACACAATAGCTATGATAGGGAGGAACTTGAGCGACCTTGAAGACGAGATCGCTACTGGAAACACAGGTTCTCACCGCGAAGCGGTCCCATTAGCCAAAATAGCAGTGACGCGCACCCCTGCAACAGCTGCTGAGCCATGGGCAGCAACAAGACAGGACTCGCATGCTTTGATTTGACTCTTATTACACACACTTCGTTGTGGTGAAACCCCAAATCTCTAAACTTCCCGATTCAGAGATCGTATGGTACTTGAAAAATAGTACTTGAACGATTTCAAAAAATTCCCGAAAGAATGTAGTAGCTTAGAAGCATTGAATCAATTGTCTGATGTTGAGAGCCGCCTTTGTAGTCGAATGAACATTTGACTAAATAACGAGTTTCTATTAAAACTCGTCAAAAAGGGACCGCGGTCATTACTCCAGCCACTGCAGCGCCGCACCCCACAGCTGCACACCAGACTGTAGTAAGCCAGTGATCAGGATATCAGAAAGTTTGCTATTCTATTCTAGCCTAGTTCTCGTTCCTAGTTTTCGGTGCAATCCAGTATAAAAAAAATGAAATGACATACTTGAAAAACTAAATTCATTCTCCAGTAACAGGCCAATATTCTAGCCTTGAGCCTCTCTTATAGCAAGTTTCAAGTGCGGAACGAAGTGACCAGCAAGAGAAGCAAATGGGCAGCAGGTGATGCAACAGCACGAGCGCAGGGGACCGTCACGAGGCGCAGGTGTTGCAGCCTCATGACGCGCTGCCGTCACACCGCACAGCTGTCCGTCCTGTGCTGCACAGACCTGCCGTCACCGCTCGCCCACCTACTCGCTTACTCCAGCGTTCTAGCTGTGGTTGTGCTATTGCTAGATCGATAGGCTGACTGCTTTGTTGTTTTTTTATTTCAGAGTTATTAATGCACGAATTCCTCTTCGCAAAGAACTGTAGTCCAGGTGCCATTGCATGTTTTGATATTTCTACTGTTTTGTATTCCACGACCTGCGTCAAATGATGTTCAGTGACGTACAATAATATATCAGGAGAGTTGACTAGCTCTAATGCTGTCTTATTCGGAACCAAACTTTTTTTTTAAATTAAAAACGACCCCACTTCTCTGTGAGAGCAAGGATTTTATTTATATCATCCCTGTGAATCAATCAGTTGTATTTCACATATACGACTAAAATTTACGGGACAGTTTACAAGAAACAGTCATGTTAAGTTTATCCAAGACCAGAATGAACCAACAGTACGGAGGCCGGGTACCCAATGCGCGACGCCCGCCAGAGCGCTACGTGCGGAGGCGCGGAGCAAATCTCAGGCCCTAACATGCATTCCGAGTCCAAAAAAAGGACCAAGAGCAAAACGATCTTGCTCCTGCCTCACACCTGGCAAGAGCGCAAGATCTGATAGGAGGGCGAAGTAAGGCATCGGCAGTAAGGCAGATATGCATCATTCATCCTGTGAGAACAGAAATGAATCATTCATCAAATTAGAATATCTGAAAACCGTCTGTTGCACACCAGCAACGAAGTAAACCTCATATACAATGCACCAGCAAATCAAAATACACGTTGCCCACTCGGATTGCTGCAGCGAATACTGTCGATGGAACGTCACATATTGATATCCCACGCCAAACTTACCGAAATGGGGTAAGAAATTGTCTCTACAGTTGTGAGAGCACAGGTAAGCCCCACTAGAACATTCATGCAATCGATGCACCTTATCTTCAATATTGGAGAAGGTAAGCAAAACAAACGTAACGCTGATACTCTCGAAACAATTTTCGATATTTTTCGTCTATCAACAACGTTCATCGAGTGAGTGAATGTAATATAATCGAGAGTGTGAGGAACAATAAAAAAATATGTTTTTCATGTAACAGATTTTTTGAATGAATTTCGACGATTGCGAGCAGTCCGATAGCGAGTTTTTACGAAATAGATTATAATCCGTCTCCTACGAGTATATCGAGTCTTCGTCTATCGTTAAAGGTATGGGGAATCTACGCACAAAGTGTGTACCCACACCAAAGGGATGGAAACAGCAGGATTGAAGGAACTTTGTGCAATACGATGGAAGTTGAAGAATAAAGTAATGCGTGCTGAAAGATGGTTTGTAACAAAACGAAACACCTATGTTTCAACAAAAATGCCCACCTAACCTTCAGCTCGGCCTCCTGTGAGCGCTTACTCTTATTAATACGATAGTTGTAACCCTTAGAGGTGATTTACAAAATAGACACAGAACAAAATTTAAGACGTAAATGCTGAGTTAATTGTTCAAGGGAGTTTGAAGGTTTAGATTAGATTAGTCGTTGTTTTAGCCTCCCTATCCGCAGCAACAAATGCGATCCAAAGAGAGGAAGAAGGAAGTCACCATTTAGAATGAAAATAAGGGAACGCAGATTCTATGCAGAAAGGGCATAGAAACAGAAGTCGAGAAAGAAGATTATGAACCAAGATCAAAGTCGAAAAAGAAAGTAGTAGGTGCTGAAAAACAGGACAGCAGTGGACCGAAAATAAATGGTCCTTATGATAACAAAAACCCTGTACCTCAACAAAAAGAAGGCCTACCTAACTCTCAGCTCAGGCCCTCACATTGTCCCACAGGGAGCCAATTGAAAGGAAATAAATTAAACCCTGGTACTAATTTCGAGGATTAATTTAAAACACTCGCATCGATACAATGATGTGATAAATCAAGCTCTAATCAAAAAGTAGTCCCGCATGAACAAATTACCCCAAAGGCAAAGTTATGAGAAGTTCACGTCTTCGCAAGAAGAACCTCAAATCCCATCACTTCCTACATTTGTAATAAAAAAAGGCCTATAACTGACGTCGGTATAATAAACAAGTTTACCCACACAGAGTATATTTATAAGCTTTCTAGCTTCAGAATTTTGAAGAAAATCACTAGTGCATTTTTCAAATATCATGAAACTACCATTTCATCTGCTTATTATTACCTATTAATACTTTCAAATTCAAGGTTCGACAACATTTTTAGCTCTACTAAATCGACCATTAGAGAAAATTCAACAATATAATTCAAAAGCTCTAATTATTTCATTTATAAAAAAATTTCGAAGTTGCAGCGTCCCAGTCCCAGTTGGCGTCGTGTAAAGCTGGCAATGCAGTGCGTAAACATACCTAGAATGGATAAAATTATGGAAGAGATTAGAACATTATCAAATATGATCGCAGACATTGAACGCCGACTATCGTTGAGAGATGACAATTTCCTACGTCACATTGATGAGAACCGACACCAAAGACCCTCCCTCCTTCACGCAGCTCATCATGCGTATAACTTCACCCTCATGCAGCACTTACACTTCAAGACATGGTGAAGGATAATCCTCCTCAATCCCTAGTATCGCTATGCATGAAGCATAAGAATAAAAACTCAAGTAAGACTCGAATTGACTCTTACTATTCACAATGAAGATAAGTCAACTGCGCTCTTTATCTTCTGTCAGGTCCTTGACAGTCTCTTAATGCAAACGAGGCAGCCATCGATGCACTTATATGCCTTCATGCAAGCGCTGCGCCTCATACAAGCCTCGCATCGCGGAGTAGTTGTCGGAGCTGCCAAGGATGGAAAAATTACCGCTGCAGAAGTTTTGTAGCTTAATCGACAGAGCTTCCAAATGAACAAAGAAAAAATTGTGCAAAAACAGGAAATACCACTCTCCCATTTTCCGTATGCGTCATTGTTAACTATGCGATAAATCAAAGGAATAGGTCTAACAGCTTGAAGACCATACAAAAAATAAAAACTTAAGTCACATGATTGATTGATGAGTTCGTTTCAGTCTCCCAACCCCACAACAAAGATATTCAAAGAGAAGAAGGATGGAGGCATCATTTGGCATGGAGTTAGGAAACGTGGAATCTATGCAGAATCCCGTAGAGGATAACCGATCATAAAAACAGTAAATGGAGAAGGAAGGTTAGGAAGCAAGATTAAAGTTGAAGAAAATCAGAGGTGCTGAAAAACATGACAGTAGTGAACAGAATCAACCAAACTAAATAACGACTTCATTTCCACAAAAAAGGCCTACTTAACTCTGAGCTCGGAACCTCACATTTTCCCCTGAGAGTACCGATTCCCATGGACACAATAGACTTGAGTCACATTGTCTACACCTCTTTTGAGAAGACACGCTAGTCTCTACGAAGGACACACCCGAATGAGAAGAAAAGTTTCCGTCAAGGGCGTCAACATGAGCTAGCTATTTGCATCGTCTCTCATCGTTGTCTCTTCCAAGGTCGATAAATAAATTATAACAAAAATTTCTGTGTTATCTATTTTAATTCCAAATTATTTCCTGAGAATATTACTTCTTCATAGTTTACCTTGAGAGCGAACCATTTCGCTACTAATTATATGAGTATAAACTTTGTGTCATTATTTATACAACGCGTATTGAAGGCAAAATATCTGATCCATTCATTCAATTTCTACTAATCCAGACAAAACGTAAGCTGTTGAGTACGCGTTGAGGAGCCGTTAGATATCCGTCCTTTTTACATGTAAACTAATGAACGAACGGTATGTATGTACGGTATGTAAAAAGTTACTTTCCGTCAGCCATTCGACGAGCACAGATGTGCATATTACGAATTGCAATAACAAGTTAAAAGTAACTCGTTTAACCCCACACAAAGCTCGAGGGAAGTTCGTGTATCGAAAAGTTTCTCCAGTGATCAACGAACCTAATTGCAAATCATTAAGTAATCTCTAACAAATAGCGAGATTTCAAATCTACACTGAGTGATACATTTCCGTTGATCTTGTTAATAAGTACACTAAAATAATTGAAATAAAGGGTAACGGTTAAGAAACCTCCTTAAACAACAACAAAGATCTTCCCAAGAGAGGAAGAAGGAAGGCATCATTCAGCATGAAATTCGGTGAATGAGGGAATCTATGCGCATCGTGAGCATTTAAACAGCAAAATTGAAAGGAGTTTATAAAACACGACTAAAGTTGAAGAATAAGAAATAGACACAGAAAAAAAGGACAACGCAAACCGAAATTAAATGGTACGTAAAAAAACTTGTTTCACATAAGGATAGCCTACCTACCCTTCAACTGGGGACCTAACATACTCTTTCCAAGAGCGTGAATTCCCATCGATAAAATAATTGCAGCTTCTTGAGGGGCTGAAATCAAAAGAAGCGTTGAGTCATCACTGGGTTAAGTAACGGATTTTCATAAATAGGAAAGCAGGATGGGCGAACATTTTTCTCGCAGCTCATACGGGAGGCAGCAAACAACCTTACTCCCCAGAACTCAAATGGTCAGGCCGCGGCGCACAGCTGCACGGGACCACCAACCCCGGACACCGCAGACTGAAGCGACTTGAGACAGAAGCTCGGTCGTGATGCTACTGACAGTTAAACCATCACAGTACATTGTTTAATGAGCTGTCCTTCCAGTACTGGATACGTTTCTATACGCCCGCTTATTCTTCGAAAGAACATAGGTTAGTTGTAAACAACTAAGTTTACCCATCAAGATTTATAAATTAACAGAACTCACTATGGGGAATTTTATAATGTAACAACTCATACCTCCAGAAAAAACGTTCTGGTGATAAAAATATACCTTGCATTTTTAGGCCTATTGAGTGCATCATTATACCCTTTACGTACACGTAATTTCAAGCAGTAAGCGTGACTTGGCATAGATACGCTCCAGAATTTAACAACCCTAAATAAGCCTGATATACCTTTAATATTTCCAGCAGAACCCGACACAGAAGCGAAAATGGGAAGATTAAAAATCAAAACCGTGATTAAGAAAAAACTCATAAAAGGCCGAGCCAAAAGCCAAACCGTCCCTCCTATATTTCAGAAACAGCCCAAGAAATGTACATCACTTCATTTTTATACAAAAAAATTCTATGGCTAGATTGAATGAGAAAATATAAAAAGTGAAGGAACATTCGATTGATACATGACGTTGCCACACAACGGTAAAATCATAAAATTAAGCAGTGATGAAATACAAAAATATAACAAGTCTACTAATAAGAACATGAATAGAAAGGGCCGAAATGTATTCGCAAATTCAGAAAATTTAATTTAAAAAAAATTCACGAACTTGATATATTGCCAGCATCACACATAAAATTAAACTCTAAAGAGTAAGTCTTAGAGCTAAAATTACAACTTCAAGAGCATTTTACTCCAAAGTAATGTATTCGGGGGGAAAACAGGCCAATAAGCAGTATCAACAACATAATATTAAAAAAAATATGTCAAAATTCCATAATCGACATAACATAACTTATAGCAGCTTTTCACGCTATTCACGTTAATAAACATTGAATAGGGTCGATAACTCACCGCAATTCAATGATCTTAGAAGGAAACGCATGAATGTAGCATTGGTAACAAACGCCGACAATCAATGCTTGTCGAGTATACCCATCACAACATCAGGCCGTAATTCAATTAACTAACCAAAATGATGAAGTTCGACCATTCTTAGCACTGAACTCATACAGAGAAAAACGCAAGGTTTTGACATCTGGACTAATTTTTGGAACAAAAAACTTGCCTCGCCTTCAATTTTAGTGCCCCAATAAAGAGATAAATTGTGGCAAGACCCCTCCACATTGGTGACGCATCAAAAGCGACACTTACGACACCCACAATTCGCCATGGTCTCACGAGGGGACAACTAAATGAAAATTGAACACCATATATGAGAGTGAAAAAATGACGCAATCTTTGATGAAAAACTTGTGTTTAAGTACAAAAAAAAAATGATTATTTACTGCAAAGCAAATGCTCCTACCGAAATATCGCAAAAATTATCGCTAAGCGTAAGCGAACAGATTACGAGTATCGCTGAAGAAAATGTAAAGCCCTCCTGAACATACAGATAAGAATTGCATATAAATTGAACCGCCCATAGGAGAAATATGGGCTTTCGTGTTGTATAATGTGCGCTGATACATTTGCGAATAATTAATGTATTTGGCACGAAGAAAAACAAATTGGTGCAGAAATGGTCAGAATATTAATTCGTTTATTCAAACTACGCCCCTACTTTCAAGATGCGGAGCTCATCACCATCACTTTAGAAGGCTAAAGCGGTGCCTAACAAGAGCAGCGCGCCCAGCACAGCAGCAGAACACGAGCCGCCACTCCGGAGCGTCTGAGACTTGAGGTCTCGCCGCTGTGTGGGCCAGCCAAGGCTGGAAACTCTAAATTCTACGAGTTTCCCTCGACCAAAGCAAAAGGAACCAAAAGTACTGCAATTATAATAAAAACTGTGCTCCTCTCCTGAAAGAGAGCAAAGATGCGACGAGACGCCATAGTTATCGCGGTTTTTCAGTATTAAAACGACCGCAGCCGCTGAGAAAAGGATCCCATGCCCCAAAAAAATTTTCTTGGAGTCAAATATACGATCTAAAGTACACTCGGCATCCTGGACACAATTCTACTCACTGGACGAAGAATTTCGGATCATAAAATGGGAAAAAAAGAATACTTCTGCATCAAAAGCGAAGAAGAAAAACTTTGCAGCAACAAACGCTCGTAATGCCAGATTTTAGCACACTATTCGCAAGTAATTTTTTGTATTTTCAACTCAATATGTTTCCTATATTCGTACATTAAGGCTGAAATACTTGAAACAATTATTGATAACAAAGCGCACAGTTTTTATATTGTGCTACAATTAAAGATTTCCCACATTTCCAGCAGAAAAAAGCTTTCGCGCAGTTTTTACAAAGCAATACTTAGAGCTAACTAAGCGTGGCGCTGAATGCCTTTCTGATACGAAAAGGAGAGGATGCGAACAAGCCTAACAGCGAGTCAAACTACACACAAATTTATTCGAGTCGCACAAATATAAGATGCACTATATAATTGAAACAATAATTTTACATACTGGAGAAAATATAACACAGAGGCATGAATTTAAAAAGAAAAACGTACAGGAATTACAAGAAAATAGATTCATTTATTATTTTTGTTTACAAAATATTATAATCGTTAACATATAAGGTAATTAAAACTGGTTTTCTAGATACTTTAATGATTATATTTAAAAAGATGAACCGAAATCAACAAGTGTTACTGAGCCACAAGAAAAATAATACAAAACTAACTACAAATTCAAGATAACCCGAATGACTGATACTAACCTGGTCATAAGAGCATTTAGTAAAAAATAACATTTACACCAAGACCAAAAAAGTAAAGTAACATACCAACTGCACTTTACGAAAAAATCCGAAGTAATCCACTTCACTCGCACATGTCGGCTGCCCGATGCGGCTGTCCTGATAGTAATAAAAAAATAATGACGAAAAGGAGATGGCAAACCTCTCTGGCTATAACACTAAACCCACGTCTGGCTTCGATCTCGTGCATTGCTCGCCCTGAGATCCACCGCAGATATTTATTAGCATCACATCACTCAGCGAAACGAGGATACATCAACGCAACATAAGGCCATCATCACAGAAGGTCCACAAATCCTGAAGAAAGCATAGGAATATTTCAAAAATTCATAATTAGGATTCTAATTTTACGCACCCATAACGACACTTACGCAAAGAAAGTTTGAATTTAACTAATCCACAACATACCTTCCTTCTTAGAAGTGAAAAATATCTTTGTGTCCTTCAGGCATACAATTAGCTCACTCTTAATCCTGAGTGTCGTCGGGTTAGGGAAGGAAGTACTATTTTATAAAATTATAAAACAATTTCACTAAGCCAAAAATTACGTATCAACACAAATAGGTACCCATAGTTAATTCCATTTCCACAAAATGAAAACTCTTGCTCGTTAATTAATGGTTCTCAAGAACTGGTTGCAGAATCAATTTCCCACGACCCATAAAAACGCATTTTAAGACTGGTTGTTCAAGCAAGATAAATTCATTGCAGGACTCATTTCCTCCAATATTTATTAGCCTGTTAGTAGCTAGCTTTCTGTTTGGCGACTTAGCGAAAGCTCAGCTCTTCAATTTTCGGATAAACAAGACTCCGCACCGTTTCAGAGGAAAAAAAAAAGCTTGCATCGAACAAGACCACGCCCAATGAGCCAATAACTCAGTGCAAAAACCATGATTTGCATGCAAGTGGTTTTGATTAGCATTTTCTGAAGGGCTCGAGCCCGGTCCACTGAGCATCAACAGAACACAGGATCAGCTGTGACAGGGCGACAGCCGCTGTGGGGATAGCGGGTGTGGACAGCCGCCGTGGGGATAGCGGGTGTGGACAGCCGCCGTGGGGATAGCGGGTGTGGACAGCCGCCGTGGGGATAGCGGGTGTGGACAGCCGCCGTGGGGATAGCCGATGCACACAGCCGCTCTGGGGATAGCCGATGCACACAGCCGCTCTGGGGATAGCCGATGCACACAGCCGCTCTGGGGATAGCCGATGCACACAGCCGCTCTGGGGATAGCCGATGCACACAGCCGCTCTGGGGATAGCCGATGCACACAGCCGCTCTGGGGATAGCCGATGCACACAGCCGCTCTGGGGATAGCCGATGCACACAGCCGCTCTGGGGATAGCCGATGCACACAGCCGCTCTGGGGATAGCCGATGCACACAGCCGCTCTGGGGATAGCCGATGCACACAGCCGCTCTGGGGATAGCCGATGCACACAGCCGCTCTGGGGATAGCCGATGCACACAGCCGCTCTGGGGATAGCCGATGCACACAGCCGCTCTGGGGAATAGCCGATGCACACAGCCGCTCTGGGGATAGCCGATGCACACAGCCGCTCTGGGGATAGCCGATGCACACAGCCGCTCTGGGGAATAGCCGATGCACACAGCCGCTTTGGGGAATAGCCGATGCACACAGCCGCTCTGGGGAATAGCCGATGCACACAGCCGCTCTGGGGAATAGCCGATGCACACAGCCGCTCTGGGGATAGCCGATGCACACAGCCGCTCTGGGGAATAGCCGATGCACACAGCCGCTTTGGGGAATAACCGATGCACACAGCCGCTCTGGGGAATAGCCGATGCACACAGCCGCCGCATATTCTGGCGTAGGGCAGCCCTAACCCACCGTCATCACACGCAGCGTGTTCTAGCAATCCTCGACTCCACTTACGGCAACAATTACCTGATGTCTTCAAGTTTGAACTGAAAAATTCAAGCCATAAAGAAGCCTTTTCTAGCACATCAACCAAGCTTAGGCAAAATTTACTCTAACGACTGGAGCTTAAGTCAAGCAAAATGAACTTCACTTATATTAAGTTACAATCTGCCTTCATTTAAGATTAGATTAGATTTTTAGCTAGTTTAAGCCTCCCTATCCGCCACAAAGGCGCTCCAAAGAGAGGATCCTTCATTCAAGTAGGTGTAACTTATGTTCGTAAAATCTCTCTATAAATGCTACAGGTTTATTCTTTTCCCATCGCCTTAGTTCAAAAATGCATTCAACAGCCGAGAAGCACTAGGCAGACTAGAACACTCGGAATAAAATTGATCGACCTAGCGAATTGCAAAGATATTAGAGAAGATTATATTATAAATTAGCTTCAGCCTTCGTGACCACAACAAACGTGTTCCCAAGAGAGGATGGAGAACGGCACCTTTGAACATGAAATTAAAGGGTCAGAGATCTATGCACAAAGTATGTCCCCACACTCTGCATATAAAAACAGCAAGATGAAAGAAGTTCAAGAAACTCGGAGAAAGTTGAATATGCGAGCGATGGGTGCTGAAAAAAGTAAGCATCAGTAAGCTGGAAAAACAGGTAAGTAACAAAAAGAGGAAACTCCTCAAAAAAGAAAACCTTTAATAAAAGGGTTGCCTACCTAACCATCAGCGCGGGACTTCTCATCTTCCATCACATTCCTATGGGTACAATAGTTTTCCCCTCAGAGAAAGAAGGTGCAGGAGGAAGGTATGAGAACATGATTAGGAATGAGGAGCCCGTTGCCATTGCATTCAAAATTTCATTGCTGTCGTAAAAATACATTTTAATTTTACTACTGATTTTCCAAGGACAGTTAGACATAACATATTGCAGAATTGGAATTTTCACCCTTATTTCACAGGATTTCACAGCTCAATCGCTGCATTGAGAACCTGAAAACAACAGAACAATTCGTGAGGCAAACGACAGCAAAAACCTCATAGCTAAGATCAAATACTAATTATTTCATATTTTGCTATTTGTGGATAAATTTTACTCAAAAACAGCAGCAAGGGGTAAGAAGAGGACAACCAGCGGCGCATCGGAGGTCAACGCATAACACGGCGTTGTGTTACTCAGTCGAGTCTTATCTTTCCAGCACTGTAGGCAAGGGCTAACTAAGAACACTGTGAAGTGTTTTTGCTTCGTGAACAATACGCGAAAGTGAGATGATGATGATACTCTGATCAGCTTACCTGCTTTGTCAGACCTGCAGTAAAAACGTACACAGATATGGGGCGAGTCGCAGCCTCAGCCGGCGAAGAGACGTGCGTTGTCTATGTAAATGAGAGATCTTAACGTCCTCCAAGATTACGAGACGGAGACAGGCGTAGTCCTGGAGAACTCATTTACTCAACACGAAAGAGATTTGAACGCTGGCCAATTCAAAACAAAGTTTTCTGCGGCCAGGATTTATAGGTAAGACGGTTTAAAACATTGAAATAAAAATTAAGGTAAAAAGAAACTTGGTGGGGAGGTTACGTTAACGTTATCAATGCCAATAGAAAATATATTTCCGAGAATTTATGAAATATTTTCTATATTGGTTCCTACTTTCTAATATTCATTTTTAATTTAATTAACATGGAAAAATACCTTAATTGGTAATGATGCACAAAATATACTTCCAATTTGGATGGATTGATTTACATTAAAAAAGAGAATTCTTAGAGACACATAGAAGATCGGTTTGAGGCATCTCAAGTTTTTGTGAAACAGTTGTACCATTTCTTAACAACGATTGTTCGGTGGGGAAAGCAATGATTAATATTCCCATCATTATTTACAAAAATATTTTGCTCCCTCCACTCGCGCAATACAAAGCCTCACCTTAAGTATTCCAAATTAGCACTTCAAATAAAATTGAGAAGACCACGATGCTGCAACACGAGCATATGTGAAGCTCAAGATTTCAAAGTTTATTTATTAAATAATAATGAAGGAACATTGAATGATTAAGCAAATATTTTTGAATTATTAATTAGGCCCTACGACAAATGGCTTTCTGTTTCGACTTTTAAAACTCTTCATTGACAACACACAGCAGGCATCTCTTGAAATCGAATAAAGGAACGAAATAAGTGCATTACAAATTTATTTTAGCCCCTTTTCTCACTCAACTCGAACTTCACACAATACAAAAAGGCCCAGCAAGAATGCGGGCTACAGATAAAACCTCAATTGTGATATTCCAGATATTCTGCAGAAACAATCATTCCACCCTCACAAATGAGCAGGGTGACATATACGAGCTCGCTGTATTAAACTGGGATTCATACACAAGGTACACGCGAATAAAATTCTTCAACAATGAAAACGAAATTTCTTGTTTGTGTTTGGATTATTTTTTGCTAATTAACCCTGAATGTGACGAAAATACGATCAGCACCGCATTTGAAATATATATAGAGATATATTTGTGCAGGAGCTCTCTAAAGTGTCCGACATTAACGATCAGCATCCTACATAAAATATATTCAGGGACAGATTCCCTATATAAAGATATTAACCATAGTCCGGAATATTTATTCTAAAACATAATGAATAATAAATATACCGAAGAATATATTACTGTTGATTTCTACTTTCAAAACCACCTCAGTCACATGGAAGCACAAAAAAATAGAAAATCTTAATTTTGAATTTGTTTTGAAAAATCGTTTCGATTTGAATATCTTAAGAGTAAAATAGATAAAATAATCACATACATACACTCTCTGAGAACCTTAGACTCGCTTTCAACACAAAGGTTTTATTAGGCTTGACCAGAGAGGCGACAGACAAGAGCGGTCACCTGTCACTAAACGCAGTCGACGAGACGAAGGTAGCAGTGCTGTGACCGGCGGTGTAGGCGGAGTGGCTGAGTTGCAAAAAATCTAGCACACAATTCTCAGACAGGATAAAAAATTATCCAGCTCACAACCTAGCACGGAATATCGTCAATATCATATCATCGAATAGCGTCATCGAATATATTAAGAAGTAAAAGTTAAAATTTACCTGAATAACCTAAACTACCAAGTCGTACTAAGTCCCGACTAAAAACTATTTTGTGAACTTTAAAAGTCCGTCTCAAATGAATACTAATATATTGAAAAGAATAACGGGAATTTGATGAGCTAGATAACCACAAATAAGAAATTGTATAGTTTTGTTTTAAAAATTAAGTCCTATAATTTCTATTTAATTCTTTCAATGAAAAGGGATATGCTCGAAGTTTTTTTTAACCTACAGTTAATGAGCCAATTTTTCATACCCAAGTGTATAATGGATTAGATGTTAGTTTATGCCTCCCTAATCGCAACAAAAACTTTCCAAAGAGAGAAAGGAGGACGGCATCATTTAAAAAACGCGGAATTTGTGCCGAAGGTGTATAGAAACTTGCAGCAAATAGTTTACGCAACAAGATAACAGTTGCTGGAAAACAGGACCGCAGTGAATCGAAAAACGTCTATGTCAACACAAAATACCTTTCCTATTTCAACAAAACGACGGCCGCATGCCTAACCTTTAGCTCCGGACCTCACATATTCCCCCTAGAAATGCTAATCTCCATGGATACAACAGTTGTATCCTCCTGAGAGGCACAAATGCATAATAAAAATGAACTGGACAGCACACTTCCATCAGCAAAGGAGTTGGTCGTAAACAAGTGATGAAGTTGTCTAAATATTAGAATCGATCAGCGGTTGACGAAATTGTTCAATAAACCTTTTAGCTCAGTGAAGAAGACCGTGGAACCCAAAAATTCACTTCCCGGGCGGGGTACGCTAAAGGGGATTGTCCTTAGAGTAACGTGGGGGCCTTGGTCATCAAGAGGATATCTGGTACTCGAGCCTCCATTCAGGAGGTATGCTAGCGTCTGCACTCACTAGTGTACTTCGGGGAACTAGCGCTACTTATGGGTAACCTTAGCTACGCAGTCACAGAATCAGCAACACTTGTTGTCGAATCTGTTGTGGGCTTGAATTTGTAGTTGGGCGGCCATAGCTTTCATTCATTACTCCTGTCTCTCTCGGGACTGAAGCCAGCGTACTGAGGAACTGACCATCCGCAGGCGTGCAGGCGAGTTTTATTCTTCTTAATTCCTATTTTCTCAACTTATCGATGCTCAACTTCTCTCAACTTCTCAACTTCTTACGCTAATCTAAGCCACTCAACTTTTGTACACTTGTTGAGCCATATCAACATGAGCTTAACTGGGTTTCTCTGTTTCAACCTAATTTGGCAGAAACGTATGTATAACAATACGATAACATGTACAATAATTAGTGATGTACCGATGTATCGGTATCGGTATCGGTATCGGCAGTATCGGCCATTTTTAGTGGTATCGGTATCGGTATCGGTATCGGCAAAATCTGGCCGATACTTTACCGATACTTTCCAAAAATACGTATTTTATCATTCAAATGAAGGTCATAAATCATGAAAGTAAAAGTATCTAACCTAATAATACCCGTTGTGTGTTTATTTATATATTTATTTGGTGTCCGCGTTGTGTGAGTTTGCGGTATCATGGATACCGAATTCCTCAGTGTAACATTAAAAGATGGCATTTCCATGCATTTAAATATTTGACATTTTATCAGGATAGGTTTTGTTAGGATAGAATAGGTTAGCTTAGATTAGGATAGGCTAGGTTAGCACAGGTTAGGTAATACTGTCGGAATTTTTTCTCGTGTCCGACTAGCTTAACGATGACATTGTCCATGGAATCTCCGCGGGTCCTGCTACTATCTAATAATACCCTTGGTTTATTTGGAGTCCGCTTCTTCCATTTTCTTTGTCACGCTCATGAGGAGAGTTATAGTGACCGTATCTGTGATACGAGTTTCACCAGTGCGTAAGAACAAGAATATTTTTCATCACGAGCGCTGTTAGGATGAATACATTCGTTGGGCATCACATTTGGAAAATTTGTTCAAGTAAGTTAGTGAGTCCCGTAATTTTTGACGGGCTGTGCGTACTTGAAATCAAATAAAGAGCCTATTCATACCTAGTAAATTAGATAGCTAACTGTTGAACTATAGCGTTCAATCAGGCCCGCTAACTGAATTCACTACTTTGAATTCCCGATGAGTCACGATCATAACTGGAAGCTATCTAAAATGAATAGTTAAACCCTGTAGCTACATGAAATTTTTATACTTTTACGACTAAACCTTTATAGTTTGACCTAATATCCATTTCTTAAAGTATGTGACAGGCTAACAAACACCAAACCAATTTAATAAAGTTGAAGGTGCATTTGAAAGCTTTTGTGAGTTTAATATGGAAATTGCCGAAAATTCTATTTTAATTTAGCTTGTAAATCGCCAAATATTACGAAGCTAATAATTTATTTCAACTTAGCATGCATATCACCGTTCATTACGAATCTTGCATTTTTCTTCTATGTTAAGATGTTTGAACAATTCACGAACAATCTTATTGTTGAATACATCTGAACGGGTCAGTTGATGCTTTCATCGCTACTTGATGAATTTAAAAACGAGGAAAATTCCAATGAACTTAACCATATTTAATAGGAATACGTTTCGGAGTCCAGCTCCATCATCAGTTCGTAAAATTAAAATTCATTATGACTACAATAAAAGAAAAAAGAAAATGTTGGATACAGTCATTAAAGGAAATCACGAAAACAAAAAAAATCAAAACATGTCTCAGAGAAAGTAAAATCGACATGATCTACTTCCAATTTACGATGGGTAGGAACTGTCAGAATTGTTGAGGGCCAGTTTTCGTTTGAAAATATGTAGCGACTCTGAAATTCTGAGGTCACATGTAGTTGAAGCCGAATCTAAGATTTTGAAGTCCGCAGAGGATATCGGTTCGTTGCATTTTACTGCGTGATTACGTACGAATTGTGCGAATTCATTCCCCGTGCGGAAGCTTCAACCCCGATGTTCGGCCATTCTGATATAAAAATTTTGTGCCGTAATGCCGACGTTCGATGATGTGCAATGCACACAACTGTAAGAATAAATCAGAAAGGCTCTTTTTCCATCAAAAGCGTATCCTTGTACCGGAATTGTATAATTTTATGGGTGCTTCATTTTTCCGGTACAAGGATACGCTTCCGATGGAGATGCTAACCTCGATCTCTGATTTATTTTTGACAATTATACAGTTGAGTGCAGTGCACACCATCGTACGTCGGCATGACGTCACGAAATTTTTATAACAGAATGGTCGAACATTGGGGTCGAAGCTTCCGCGCGGGGAACTAATTAGCTTACTCCTCACACTCCGCAGTACGTAATCACGCAGTAAAATACAACTAAATCTTAGATTCGGCTTCAACTGCATGTGACCTCAGAATTTTAGAGTCGCTACATATTCTTAAACGAAAACCGGCCCTCAACAATTCTGATAGTTCCTACCCATAACAAATTGTAACTCAATAGTAATCGTGTCGATTTTTGTTTTTCTGGGACATGTTTTAATTTTATTTTTATTTCCTTGATTTCCTTTAATGACTGTATCCAACATTTTGCTTTATCTTTTATTGCAGACATAATGATTTGTAAATTTACGAACTGATGATGGATCTGGACTCCGAAACGTATTCCTAACAAATATGATCAAGTTCCTTGAAATTGTCGTTTTTAAATTCTTCATCTTATAGATGGTTGCCTGTTTGCGGATATTTTCGGTTTCGGGGCTTACCGAATTTTAATATTTTCTTTCGCCAAAGTATGTACTCGTATTTGGTGTGGATAACACGAAAATGACGATCCTTTTTTGGAGAAACTATTGTTTTGGTCCACTTTTGGAGCCAATTGCTATTATAGCTAGTCTACATTACGTTGCAATACGATTAGAAACACATATCTACTGAATGGATTTCATTTTGTTGTTTTTCTCAACAATATAGTTAACATAGCAAGAGCATTTCATTTTTCACAATCGGAAACTTTTTTGTCAATATTTTTGTATTATTAGATATATAAGGAAATAATTTTATTATAACTCCCATGTAGGAGTTATAATGGTTTTATTTTAATACAAGTGTGCACGGCCCGCCAAAAATGGGATTCAATACTTTTCATGAACAAATTTTCAAGATGTAGATGATAAACAAATACAGTATATCCATCCTAACAGTACCCGTGATGAAAAATATTTTCGCACCGTTGAAACTCGTATCACAGATACGGCCATTATAACTAACCTTATAAGCGTGAGTGACAGAGAAATGGAAGAAACAGACACCAAACAAATAAACCAAGGGCAAGGGTATTATTAGGTAGCAGCATGACCCATGGAAATGCCGAGGACAATGTCATCGTTAAGCTAGATGGACCCTTGGGAAAATTCCGTCAACATTATCTAACCTATGCTATCCTAATTCTATGTTGAGACTCGCACCGCCGCAAAGCACGTTCACGACGCGAAGGCCTAGCGATCGTCATTACATGGTAGCAACTGCGGTTCTTGTAGACCCTACACCACTAATACGTTTTCCACTGTTGCCAATACGTAGAACGGAAAGTCGGGTAGGTTTAAAATGTTTATGCCGAACACATATGCCACAAGAACACACAAAGCTCTCTTGACACGGAGTTCCCCTCCGGTGACAAATCACCATTACTCAAAAATGATTACTTCGGGCACAGCTATTCACCAAATTACTATATTTAATTTAATGTCTTTTAATTATTCAATATGGCCTGAAAGCTGCACAAAAGCGACATGGGTAGGAAAATGCGCAAATTACGGCGATCACAACAACCTATCCAATACTACTAACCTATTCTGATAAAATTTCAAACATATCATTGCATTTACAGACGATCTTTCAATGTTACAGAGGAATTCGGTCTCCGTGATACCGCAAACTCGGACATCCTATGTTTCTTAAGAAGCGGACACCGAACTAATACATAAACTAACATACAACGGGTATTATTAGGTTAGATGATTGTAAAAGTATCGGTATCGGTAGTAGTATCGGTCAAAGTATCGGTATTTTCAAGTATCGGAGTATCGGTATCGGTATCGGCCAAAAAATGGGTATCGGTATCGGTATCGGTATCGGCCAAAAAAATGGTATCGGTACATCACTAACAATAATTTGGAAATAAATAGCTTACAATGATCGAAAAATTTACCATAAAAAATAGTTCCAAGTTAAAAACAATAGGTTATAATAATTCATAGTTTTGTTTCGCAAAGATTAACTTGACGATTTTCTAAAACAAAAAATCACACTAGGCACAAAAATAGAATTGTTTAGACCTCACTCCTAGGCTATTTTAAAGAAGTCTATTCAAATTCTGCATTTATAAAAGTACAGCATCATTCAGCGTAACTTCTAGCGAGCAGACTAGACGTCTACAGCCCTTGCTCGAATCTAATGTTTGCTTAAATTCCAGTGGAAATGTGTAAGACTCATTAAGAAACGCCAGCCTTTAAAAGTTTTTGTTTTCGTATGAAGTGGAATGTACGTAGTTCACAAATTTATTTTCCGCTACATATACGCGATGACCGTAGTCAATGGATTCAGGAAAAAATCGCACATATATATATATATATAAATATATATATATATAAATATATATGAGCTAAATATATATGAGCTAAATATATATATATTTAAATTAAAAAGATAAGGAACACAATTTATACGAGCAGATAGGACGAAAATCTATAAAGCAGCTAATGCTTTAAGTTTTTCGATGCTCACGTAATGCAGTAATAGACTTGCATTAAAAAGTATCAAAGAGAATAAGTCCTTCAAATTTGCAAGTCATAGTAGGAATACAGAACAAATAAGCTTAAAATATTTTCCAGTGAAACAGATTACTTTAGAAGGGGAAGTTTCAAATACAGCATTGCGTTAAAATATTAAGCACTTTCCCCAATGCATTTCCAAATTTAATTACAACAGAACTTTTCATTTAAAATATCGCTTAATTTTATCTCAGCAAAGCATAACGATACAAAAGTGAATTGTTACGGAAGCGTCAAAAATATTAGCTCAATCATGTTAATTCGGTCAATGTTGCAAAGATTCAGAAATTATTAAGAATAGGTACAGTAGCTTTTATTACATTGTTCCTTTCAGAGAATCAGTAAATGAAGATTCGAATCGGGAATATAAAATTAAAATCTCTCACGCATCTCAGTGTTTAATTACTCTTTAAGGAATTAGTTGCTCTGTGACAATTGTTCGTTTAATCGAAAAGTCAAGGTAAAATACAAACTCAGCAATCCATCATCAAGATAAACACCATCCTTAACACGAACAATTGCACTACTGCTCATAGAACTTTTTTCCTTCCTCAGTCACGTTCACCTGGCGCTATCCCTTGTATCTCGTAAAGGTTAACAGAGGCATGGAGTACTTCACACGCTAACATTGTGCTTCTTCTAAATAAAAGACAAAAGAATATCCAAAACTAGGAGATACAGTACTTGTGAAGCACACTGGGCCAAACTCAACTGCAACGTCGATCTGAACGTTTTTACTAGCTACATCACACAAATATTTTAGGTGTTCGTAAGCATGAAAACGAATCCATCCAGAAATCGGGGGAACTATTTCTTTTTTAGTTTTCAAACAATATCTTCATCTGGTACAGCAATAACCATGAACGGGGACGTGTAATATGCAAGATGAATTATGAACGTGATTCCCAACTAATGTCAATAATAATAAAAACTTTTATCATAATTTAAATTTATCTTCATTTCACTTGAAGGATAAACTATCAATATGAGTACTATGATTCGCTCGTCAAGGAGGAGTTTACCGGCCAATGAGTTAATAAATAATCACAAACAAGACTGCTGAAAAAAAAAAATTTCCCCAAAGACATGTCAACTTTTGACGACTGGCGTTGTTCTAGATGCAATTAACTTAACATGTTCAGCCCTCTTTTTTAAACCTAACACAAATGCACCAAGTTTCTACAGTTGCTTTTTCATAGTACCAATTCAAGGCTCGAAGGAAATATATGGGAGTAAATTCAGAACTGGAAGACCATCGTGCGAGGCAAGGTAAAAAGTATAACGTGGGTCAACAAACGGCACCGCGTTGTGTTGCGAGCGTGCATGGCAGGCCTGCCAGCAACCGCTGACGGCTCCGTGAGCCGAGTTTCGGGCCCGCACAATTGCAAGTAACTTCCAAGGCTTACGTTCGAGGCTCAAAATAGTAACCAATATCTACTTATTCAAACCCCTTTCAAAATTTCATTTCATCATCAACCACTGCAGCATGAGAGCAGAGAATATTATCTTTTATTAGAAAATACGTTTTTTGTTGACACGAGCGATTCAAAGGAAAAACATTGCACGAAAATTCTTTAAGTAAGTTATTTAATGCATGAAACAATATCTGGTACTCATTTGTTATCTGTTAGCCAAGTTAATATGCGTAACTGATTGTCTACTCAAGACAGGTTAGATTTGACAAATGGTTTACTTTCACGTTAATTTGGACAATCAACTATAATTTTTGCTGGATGTCAGCAGTTGGCAATAGAATTAGGTAAATTTTTATCAGTAATTCATCGTTCAATCAGTCAAACATGTACCTAAGTAAATGTATTATGTGATCAATCCACTGTAAAAGAATCAGAAAAATTGCTCAGCGAAACAAATAAGTACCTTAGAATTACCCTGGCACAACTTAATTCTCACCTTTCACTTCAGACCACACTTACGCTCAAGTTATAGATTATAATCAAAGGCCGAAGCGCCCGCTTGCAACTCCTAATATTTGACGGCTGGCATAACCCTCAAGTGCTAGCGTGGTTTAAAAATATTTGCCTCTCTCCGTGAATGGTATTCAACAAAATAGAATAAGAGCACAGCCTCCAGCTGCAGCGCTTCTGGGTTCGCATGAAGCAGAGGCGGCACTCGCTGCATTTCCCAGGAGGGTCAGGGATGCACGAAGCGCACCCCTCCAATGCCAAAAGACTAAATCAACACAGAAATCAGGGTCAAAGGAAAAGGCATTCTGATATTACGGGCTGGGGTTCTTGTAAGGTTAAGTTTACTGCAAATGAAGCCAAAAGACTCTCGGGACCGGTGGCAGGTCCAATTCATAACCAATTAGTGAACCAATTATACTTGACCTTGGCTTCATCGGAATTGCGCGAGAACTATAGAAGATGAGATGTGATAAAAATCTTTAATCTAACAATGTTTAAATTTTCTCAGACAAGGTGATTCAAATCACAACCTACCATAAATTGGTGTAATTATTCACTAATACTTCGAAACAAACACTCGAAATTTCATATTTAACAGCCTAAGACACACCCTCAACCTGAGAAACATACACACCCATATCCTGAGACACATACACACCCATATCCTGAGACACATACACACCCATATCCTGAGACACATACACACCCATATCCTGAGACACATACACACCCATATCCTGAGACACATGCACACCCATATCCTGAGACACATACACACTCATATCCTGAGACACATACACACCCATATCCTGAGACACATACACATCCATATCCTGAGACACATACACACCCATATCCTGAGACACATACACACCCATATCCTGAGACACATACACACCCATATCCTGAGACACATACACACCGATATCCTGAGACACACACACCCATATCCTGAGACACATACACACCCATATCCCGAGACATACACACCCATATCCTGAGACACACACCCATATCCTGAGACACATACACACCCATATCCTGAGACATATACATACCCATATCCTGAGACACATACATACCCATATCCTGAGACACATACATACCCATATCCTGAGACACACACACCCTTATCCTGAGGCACATACACACCCTTATCCTGAGGCACATACACACCCTTATCCTGAGACACACCTTCATCCTAGACCTCACCTTATCCTAGCGGACAAAAGTCCTTAAAATGATTACTCAACTCCTGCCCGCCTCTTCTCCGGAAGAAATAAAGCACCGAAGACGACTTATCAACACCGGAGTGCGCAAGTGCTTAGTTAAGAGGTGATGGCCGCTTTCCAGGAGGGAAGTTTAGTCAATGTGTTGAGTCATAAATTGCAATGGCTGAATGACATTTTTCACGGAAGAGATTAAACGAACGAGCGTTACAAGACTAAAAGTACAATTATATTGTCTCTCTCTGCATTTAAAATACGAAAATATTTGAATGAAAACGTTTGTCAACCCAGAAGTCCCCAAACATTACAGAAGAATACAATTTCACAAAATGTCAGATCAACATGTTCAGTATATTCAAAATTTAACCATTATAACCCAAAGATATTTTGAAAAGTTAAACCCACAAGTCGAATGTTCATCCACGTCTGCACCAGTTCAAGGAAATGCAGAACTCCGAACGAAATATATTAAATAAATATTCCTAGGAAGTTCACAATAACATTTAGCATTTCAAACTTGAAAACAAAATGCTAATTTCCCTGGAAAGATATAATACTCACCTACTGAGACGAGCACCAACAAAATCAGTAAACGGAACTGCCGGCACATGGTGAGAACGTGTTAACTTCCCGACTGTTCCTCTGGAGGTCTTCAATTAGCAGTCGCCTGGCTCACTTGATTACAAGTTTCACTGAGACAACATGTCACTTTCAACATGCCGAAATTGGGCCGACATTTTCAAATTCGCAAATCCTTCCCTCGAGTGTTCTGTTCAATCTAATTAAGGAAGAGCCCTAACTTCGTTTACAAGGCTTTAGATTTGACAGCACACGTTCATGGATCGATGAGTAGGTCTAAGTAATCTTCGAATAATGCACTCGCGAGTGAACCTTTAAATCACAAATTTTTAATGAAAGAAAAAATCAATATGCAACTCGTAATCTCCAATTAGAAGTTGTTACATCATAGGCAATGCCTCCACATCATAACGTCATGTTAATAATGTAAAATATATGTCATTCGTAGGTTGCGCTACGTTTCATCCCAAGTGTTGCAGATCTCGGTGACACCTGTCACTAAAGTAAATTTATCTTCAATTCCTGACGCAGACTAAACAAAACTAACGAACGAATCTTAACACTTCGGCGTAACATGCTAGCTCAGTTTGTCGCCAACTCAAAATCGACACCTTGAAAATTTGGAGCTGAGCTTTGGTTTCCTCTCGGGCGTTTAAGTGCACGTTTCGCGAGACCGGGACGCGTACTTAGAGGCGGATAGGAGGAACTCTCACGCAACCTCACTCGAACGCATCTATCTGCACACTGACAGCCGGCCAGGGCCAGAGGCGAGCAACGGTAGCGAAGCGCCTGGCTCATCACACATATTCGACAACGCTTCTGTAAATCCTCCTTCCAGTAACTTCGCGTCAAGTGAGGTCTGTTACAAATTTCATTTCCTTGCTATTTAACTGTTCAGGAATCGGTATCTTCAAAGGAATTTGAAGCTACAAATAATGAGGCAATAATGATCCTGCAATGACAGGATGCAAGCTAGGTACTCTAATGTCTGGAAGAGTTAAAATTTCCTCGAGCTTCCGAGCCACGTGCGGCCGCAGCTGCCACAGCTGCGGGTGTAATTATTCTCTCTATATCCTCGTAGTTTTTATTCCCGACTACCTGCTGAGTAGCGTAGCCCAACAGATAATTAATTGAAGGCTGAGGACAATCGACATGCAGAACTCGTTCATCGTCAAGGTGAAACCTTTCGTATACTCCAAATGCTATTAGTCAAATACATGACTTGAGTCTAAATATACTAAAAATGAAACTTACTTTCTTCTGATACGGTGGCAATTACCAACTCGAGCTCGGATATGCTATAAGCATCTGAAAATAACAATGTTTGAGGAAGAGTTGTCTCGGTTGTGGAACATAAATTGCGATTGTTAGATATCGTTTGCCTTTATTGGACGGATTACGGGTGTAGTTGAAGAACAGATGAACGCCTGAAGGAATTATGCATCTGAGGAGTCTACGATAGTAATTGCACATCATCTGGAGCTATGCTGTGCCCACATAACAGTTATTTGGAGTAGAGGATCTAGGTTGGGCAAAACTGCGAAAATAACCTCCGTGAAGCAACTTACTAAACTAATGAGTTTCATGCGCATAAAGAATTTGTATGAAATAAGGGTGGAAGCTTCACTAGTTATCTTACATCTCCTTGATATATGTAGACTTTCACTTAACTGGACATGGTTACACTGAACACTGTTAGGACAGTAATTTCGAAATACTAGTCTAACATCGAAGCGAACTCTGGCCAATTTTGTTGGTGTAAAACTGGATCGACAGCGATCGTTGAGTATTTTAAATAAAATGCTTTCAACCTCACCTTGACTAACCGTAAATATTTGCTTCTACACAAATGTTCCGATTCAAATTACCCAAATTACTCCAGCAATAAGTCGCACAGCGTGCTGTGTTGTGTGGGTCCATTTGTTTATGAAGAACAGGGAAACCTGATACGCTTGTTGATGCAATTCTCGCTCCACTACTACATTGTTAGCAAAGAGCAAAATAACTCATAACGACACACCTACATCGCGCACATTTTTCCAAAAAACAAAGTTATCCTCATTTAGCTATATGATCGAATATTAATAAAGATTAAAATTTCGAACAACCAGAGGAGCTTGCATGTTTGATGAGTTGTGAAATACAACTCCAAATCGCAGCAAGTGAACACTCTTCTCAGCAAGGGTATTGATGGACTATATTGTGAATCTATATTCATCAAAATGAAACTGAAATCATTGACGGGAAGTACTAAGTAGTCATTAATTTCGGCCATCACCTCGAAACTGACAGTTTTCAATGGAGCCGTGTTATTGAAAGAATGTCGATTTTTTTCAGCAACACTCCTCGCTGAGCAATGTAGGGGATTTAAACAAGGCGAGTGGAACTGCCGCAAAGTCGGCGTCAGCTAGTTAAATCAGCAAGATTTGCAAACATTTTCGTTCTTTTCGGCCTCCTCCTTGGTATAAATAAGTAGCTTTTTGGTTTCTTATTATAATTGTAGCCGAAAACTTACTCCATCTTATCATGAGTATTTTTTTTTTAATTTAACGCACAGCATTTCTGATGAACTACTATAACAATTGGTCACCTCTGGTGCTATTACTCATAAGTTTTCCCGAATCTCTATCGATTTTATTTTTTCGCTAGTTGGATGCGCTGCGGTGTTCATTGTGCCAGAATTAACGCATGCATTTTACAATTTTTCTTCAAACGTGACACATACTGGGTGACCAGCACTCTGTTGACCAAACTTAAATTACCATACGGTTGGGATCGTTGAAGTAAACGGAATATTACTCAATAACCTGGTAACCTAAAGTATTTCGTTACAGAGTTTCGAGGACTCTGTCACCAAGGTTTCCTGATTTCACGCCCCAAGATTTCTACTTCCGGGGGCATTTGAAGAGTTTGCTAAACGAAAAACCGATTCATTCCAAGGAAGGCCTCGTCGTTAGAACTGCTGAAGCCTCTGTAAGGATTCGTGAAACTTCAGGTGTCTTCGGTCACGTCCGGAAATCATCGCTGCGGCGTTTGAACACCTGCATGCATCGCTACCGATGGAAATCATGTGCAACATCCGTAAATGCCTAACCTTGTATAAAAATCTGTTTCTCGTGTTCTAAATGATTAAGGGTGTTATTCTGTCTCCTGTCTTCATAATAAAAAGATTTTTCAATTCCTACATTTTATTTCCCAGCCACTCCCTGTTACGATTCTTACTCCTAAACTTTATATTTCAAGTCCTTGTAATTCGACTGCACGGTTTGTGAAAAGTATTGACTTTAACGGTCTCAACCTTAGGTGAAGTTTGTTCAACAGAGTGCCGGTCACCCTGCATAATGGCAAGCCATTTTTATTCCTACTCAAGTTGTGTTCGAAGGACTTCGTTGTATTAGAAACGAGGCAATTTTCAAGTGACTGCCTACCATTGTTCTGAAAATAAAGCGCCTATAATTACGAGTCATATCATTCTTGAGCTATAATCTAGTCTTACATGAGTGTATTGAAAAAAATAGATGTAATTACTAAGTTAAAGATGAAAATGTTGTTGATAAAATGCCATCCGTATTTTTCACACTCTATATATATCGTTGCAGGAAAAAGTGGTCGCTGCGTCTCATCCCACGACGCAGCTTCATATTTCTTAACAAACTGGACGCTAAAATTCAAAGATTTGTAGTGTTAGATAAAGGAAGAATTTTTAAATTTCCCACTCAAACAGAAAAATGTCACGCCTCTGGCTGAAACCGAAGAGCGAGTCGAAGCAAAAGAAGTAGAGGACTGCTTTTAAGTTCCATCAAACCCACAGTACGTACCGCTACATGTGATAACGAATAACAAAAGAAGTTTACCTTCTGAAAATTCAAATCTGAATTAAAATCGGAGTCTATTCCCAATTCGATAACGAAAAACAAATAGGCTAGCATTCATAGGTGTCAATAACTTATATAAAAATGAAGGGTATTTCGTATTCAGTTTCTGAATATTCTCAGATAAGTACAGTTATTTTTTCACAATGATTAATTCTCAGAAAATGAACCAGTTAACAAGAAGGTTGTAAAGATTTGGCATGCTGAAATAGGAGACAATTTACAAAAATTATCTTCTGACTAAATTACCGTGAAAAGCTACTATAACAGTTGCATAAGCCCCACCTCAACTGGTAAATTGAAATGAAGAGCTATAAAATAACGTTTTATTTTTTATATTAGTTAAAAAGTCAGAAAATAATAAGAAGTTATCATTTTTTCCTTTCACGGTAAATTCACGCTGGAATTAAGTTTAAGATTTAATCCATTTCAGAGATGATTTTTCTTCCTGTGAACAACGAGCATGATTAAAATACTTCTGACCCTTTACCGAAACACAGGCGTGAAGTCCGGAAGACTTCATCATAATCTCTCCACCATTTACTATTGTGGCACATGGAAACATTTGTGGAGTATGAAGTCAAAGGCGCGGTCATCATCTAGCGATGAAGAGACCGTTAATGATAATCTGAATACCATAAAACATACCCCAATAGTGTTCCAAAAGTGCTGAACAAAGGTCGCTGTAAACCGAAAACGATGGCGAATTCAAGTATTCGTCTCAATCTGTATCGAACACTTCAAGACTACAGGCACCACTCTCATTCACAAATATCAATTGTCCACTCTAAAACACTGTCTCTGTATGCCTGTGAATTGGTAAACGAGAACCAGTTGCCTGCTCGTGTCTTCTGTTGAGAATGCTGTTCAGTCTTCATCTTTTTCTTCGTGTAGAGAAAAGTGCAATCCCCGGGCTCGTTTGGAAGATTTTATGATTGTTGCTTGAGTGTCTCGCTCTGTAATTCTCCCAATTTGAGAGTCCTTTAGCATTTTAAAAAACAAACATATTTTGATTTATCCTCAGAACTCTTTACCATAAATTAGCATATTTTTAATTTTGTGAGTAGTACTTGGTGATGCCTTTGTACCGTAAAAGTTACTCAACACAGTTATTTAATGGGAACTATCTCCTCGACTTTGACCAGGCTATGACGCTAGAACTAACTCGCGATATTGCGCATTGTTAAATACGGTTTAGCTGCAAAAGATGGATCCCTTTCTTGTAGCCAAATATATGATTTGATGGAACTACCTTTTTCTTATTGAAACACATGAAAATAAATTGGTAAGTTTTAAAAACACTATATTAAGTCTGTTTTGAACGCTATTGGAAAAAAGGATTGCTATCGGAAAAGTCAATGTGACCACCATAAACACCATTAGTTGCGTTAAACCTAAGGGGATAATTAACTTCCTCAGCTATAGAAGGCCTTCGGGACTTATCTTTTGCCCCCTCCCTTCGCTTTCCTCTTTGTTCGTTGTTTTTCCTCTTCTTCATTCCTAACTTGGTGTTTCAAAACGCAGGGTATCGGGAGTGGGAACAGACCTCACACGGAGATTCCCTGTTCCCTACTGTCCAAGCTAAATGTTGCCTTCTTTTCGCCCTCTTGAGATCGCCTTCAGTGTGCCTAGGGAGTCCTAAAGTAATATCGCGATAATAATTTGATGTTTCCAATGATCCGAATAAAGGCATGATATATAATCGCACTTCTGTTATGCTTCTCCGCATAACTGTGTACGGAACATCGCTAAGGATCTGAATAATCGTCCGGCCAACGACTTATTCATAAATTATTCGAAAGACCGAATATTAAGCCTGATTTCTGCGAGAAAGCATCACATCGTTGAATTCTAGAACAATCGACTCTTCAGGAACAACGTTCGAACGTCGCCGATACAAGTAGCGAACGATCACGCCAGCCGAAGATGCCAAGAACCTCAACGGATGTCTTCATTTGCTTTAATTAATATGTATAACATTGTTTGTGGGGATTTTTATATAGTAATGAGGGTAAGGTTAATGATGTATGTTTTCTATTCGATAGTAGGGATATATCACGTTCTTATTGGTAACCTTGTTAAGTCGTTATTCAAACTTGGCACCTCAAGGGGACGCCAGACACGGTTGCCTGAGGGAGAGCGGGCAGTAGAGGCTAGGACACGATCACAAGCAGCCGCATACGAGTTTGTTCCTCTACCTTGGTCCAGTTGGGCCGAGGCCTTGCCTCCTAAATTCACTACTCAAAGCCATCCTAGAATATCTGTGCCCTCATTCGCTCGAAAGTGATTAACTTCAAGAATACTCAACTGCAGTGCCAATAACGTAAACTAGAGATTGTCAACCTAAACTGCTACTGTCGGCATGGTCCCAGCCATCAACCTGGTCTCTCTGCCCTCAACCAAACATGGTGATCTTGCTCCAGCGCGCCAGCCAGGCGACATTCAGACTGCGAGACCAATCTCCAAATCTCAAGATAAGTTTCCCTCTGATTTCATGTCAAACCCCAGTCCCCACTCAAGCTTCTGAGTATATTAGGATGTGAATGCGTAGATCGCGTGCGTTCAATTAATGCGTATTTTCGATGATTAATGTCTCAATATTTTCCTGTGTCCAATAGCGAATTTCTTTAATGTCCTTGTGTTCTTCATATCCTTTAGATAGTTAGGAAAGGAGGACATGATGATTCAGAAGAAAAGATGATGTTTGTAGCCAGGAAACACGGCTAAAATGCACGATTAATTTATGGCCTTAAGCCGTTCGTAACGCTCACCGAAGATTGAATTAAATATTTATACAGAAACCCTGTATTGGTGGCAGCTACCTTGATATTACCAAGTAGAAAATAAAAGAAATGTGACGAATAATCTTAATGTCACGACTAATAATATCACATGGAAAAATATCATGCATCGCAACAAAGAATGACGGCAGAAGAAAATGAAGACCGTGACCTCAGCGAGACAAAATAAAGAGGGTCACGACACAACAAACCCTCCATGCAGTCTCTAATTATGAATGAATACTTTGGATACTTAGATTTATACAACATATCAATCCATATACCCGCGTCCCATTACCAGAAACTATGCATCAAGTCATATTTACTATATATGCACAGTCGAGCAGATCTGGCGCTATTTCCAGACGGAATTGTTTCTCTTGTTCCACGAGTGACTTGAGAACGAATTTCGCCGGCAAGCGCAGTGTGGCCAGAACATCTGTGGAAATTGTACTAAGTGATCCAACGCTTTTTTTAACGATCTATTCGATGAATGTACGACAGTCGTCCACGACAATTCAATGAACATATATAACGAATTTTTGGTGTATGCTGGTGGATGACCTGCTGGACACAATGTTCATAACTGGGGTTGTGAACAAAATTTCCAACAAGTTCTTACCATTGAAATATTGGGTGAGGAGTTCATGTGAATTTAAGCCTTTCGTCAAGTAATCAGGCTTGTGAAATGGAATAAAATCTCGACTGTAACTATTTTTAATCTATGTTAGTAAAATGATTTAAAGAATAAATTAAGGAAATCTTTTTACTGTTGGAGGCACTGGCTTCAACTGAGATTTGTCCTTTGCTTGAAGCAGTTGTACCACGCCGTCGTGCTGCATGGGACCACATGCAACGGCGTATATGTACCTAGAAGCACTTTCTCCGACAGTTCAGGCGATTTGTGTCTCAGAAGCATAATACGACTGATCCATTCCCGCGAGACTGCATCAGACGTGGCATTATAAGGTATTCGTTGACACTACCAGCACACACATTGATGCTATACCGATGTCGCTAGTTGAACTGCTGCATTTCATGAGAGTTCACCTTTATAGTCAGTTGTCCCAGTTATTTATGTATGTTGAACGTTTCGTTCTGTCTAAAAGTGGCTTCTTCGGTGAAAAGAATAGGCTTCCAAGCAATTTTTATCATCCTGTTTTTGCCCCAGGCACCAACGTGCAAATTGTACTCGAAGGAAGTAGTCGCCAGTCGGTCGGCAGCAAATCTTGACTTTCTGAAAATGGTAAAGATATAATGGTCATCGTTGAGAACAAGCCATGCGTCGATGTGGTTTTGTGTGCTTAAATCCAGTGCTGCAGCACGGTTGCTTGCATGAGGCCTGTCGCGGAAGTATTGAAGTTCTCAACTGCATCACCTAATTTCCTAGGCGGACCATAACCTTCCCTGTTCAGTTTGAAGGTCCCATGTCCACGTAGACGACGATGAATGTTTGTAAACATGCGATATCCGGGCAAATATCCATTGAGAATACGCTCCCAGTACAACCTAGCAGCGCCTCAAGCATTGCCGTTGGCGGCACCGAAAGTAGCATATCCGACACTTTTACATTTGACTAACGTACGTAACGCCTCTATAATTTGAATATGCTCTTTTTTAACAACATTATATAAGATTTCTGTGTTAGGCTATAGATCTTCATTTGAAGGCTTGCAGCTATGGTCAATGCGGAAGTGATTAAAAAAGAACCTTTGTACTTATGAGTGGTTAATCTTTGCTTCACGGTCATCCTAGTCAAGCCAATGCAACATTTATTTAGAGATTTACATTCTTTTCTGTCACATTTAAACTAGTGTATTACCCTGGCTCTGTCTAGATCATTAACCCCGGATGCCGACGTATCATTTTTCACTAAGTAATCACTCATATTGCGATTTTTATAACACACAGACTTTAATTGACGTATCCGGATCTGATGGCTCAACTAAAATTTTGACAATGTTCTTCGAGACTCGTTTATCAATTTTGAAGAAAATGACGAGGAAACAGATTAGGCGGAGAAAGATCTTCATTATTGTACACACAATCTAAAATTATCTAAATAGTATCTGCAACGGGCACATTTGTGAACAAGGATTCGACGTCTAATGAAGCTATTATGCCACTTGGGGCTTTACCACGCAACAAGGCAACTAATTTATCAGATGATCGTATCATATATTTCTGAAGAATATAAGGAGTTATAATTTTATTGATAGTCTTGGCAACGGGATAGGTGACAGCAGGAACCTGCAATATTATTGGCTTTTACGAAGGATTATTTTGATTCTTATGGATTTTGGATTACCGTAGATGTACCCGGGTCGATAATGTCCTTCTAGTTTTTTCAAGTTATAACTTTTTGTGAGTGTTTTAAAGTAGAAATCAGTCCGTTTAGTCCTTGCTTCACTATATATCTCAGTCGGATTCCGTTGTTATCACTGAAACTTAATATTATGAACAAGTATACAATCCAACTTTAGCTTATAATGATCATGCTTTAACAATACATACTTATTCCATTTATCAGCTTTACGCATAATAATCTCCTTATTCAAACGCAAATTAGGAATGGCCTGTCGTTGAAGTTCGGTTATACCTCTATCCGTATAAGTGCTTCTGTTCCGAGTGCTCTCAGCGATCAATGCAGCGTTTGGGTTAAGCGCAATAGAAACGAGTCCCCCACAATTCACATAACTTGAAGCTACTTTGATAAGCTAATTCTAACTGCAGGTAATTTTTAATAGGATCAAATGAGCTTTTAGTATCATAATTCCACCTTAAATTCAAGACTACAACTTCATGCTCATCCAGTACTAAATCAGTCAAATATTCAAATTTGTCACATTTCTCCGGTAAAATTAAAATTCCGTTTTAAAGTCGATTGAGCTTACTAGAATTACGTGTTTGCGAGTTCTTGTACATTGGAATGCTTGTTCAAATTCTAGTAGAACTTCTTTAGGTGCTGATCGAAAATTTTGATGTTCTTGATATAGTGTCGTTTTGAATTCATTCTTTAAAGCTAACTTTTGTTCCAGTTCTAGTTTTGCTCCAGTTCTTTTGCTCCATGGTTAATAACTTCTTTCATGTCTTGATGGTTATTATAAATATTACAGATCCAAAAATAGATCAGATTGATGGAAATCACATTCCCACTTTCGCTCACGAAAGAATGAAAAGCATATCTATTTTATACAAGCAAGCAAACTATTTTTTTGCATATATTGCAGAAAGAAGTAAATTTTCTCACTGAAAATTAAGATCCTAGCCTGTACCATGTTAGGCGTAAGCAGGAATTGTGTGTTTAGTGGGCCCAGGGTTGACGTGAGAATGTCATTTGATACATGTAGTGAAATTAGCGTGTGCTGGCCACACTCGAGTACGTCACTCGCACACTAACTGCATCACTGGAATTTTGTTGTGACCTTTGAAGGCTTGTCTCGCTTGCAATTTTGCATGTCTGTTTCTCATTTGACTTCTCAACTTTTGTGTTTGGATAACTTTATAAATTTTATCGTTGATTACGTGTGTGGCTGCAAGTGTGTAGTGGGCTTGTGTTCTGCGATGCCGGCTTCATTATCCAGTTTCTCGCTATTAATTCTTCAAATGCTTTCATGAAATAGATGGTTTAAGATTGTGTATAGAAGGCATCCAAGATAACGGTGTATTTTTGAGTAAGAACTAGAATTCATTTGTGAAATGCATTTTCGAATTAATTTGATAAATTTGTGTGTATATCCGTTTCTCGTTTTAGTTTCTCCATTCTTCTAAAGATAACTCTCGAATGAGTTTCAAACATTAATTTGATTAAACTGAATTTCAAAAAGAAAGATGTCCAGTCATTGTACAGTGTTCTAGGGCCGGATTTACAAATATTTTTTACTGCCGTAATGAATATGCACTTCATCCTTCAAGTAGAGTTGCCAGTGGATGTGAGCTCAAATTTTTCTTTGGAAAGAGCAGAAGCTTGAGCAAATAGAACTTAAAACTACAATACGTAGGGCAAGCAAATCAATCGAAGAACTTTCACCGGTGATTGAGTTTCAAGCGTTTTGAGAGCTTTTCTGAGAGCAATCTGAATTTCAGGCGTTGTTTAGTAATATTTTAATTACATAACAGTTGTTCCTGCTTTTAATGTCATTTATAAAGTAAAATAGGAGGTCTTAACACTATAAGGAAGGCTTAAAAAAGTGAGAATAAACATTAAATGGCGAAAAAAATGTTAAACAAATAAGGTGTCCGTACTTCGCGGAAATTCAATTATCGCGGCCGGTCTTGGAACCTATTTTCCGAGATAAACGAAAATTCACAGTATTACAAAGGAAAGCGAAAAAATATCGTTCATCTTAACTCTTTCAGTTCTTCGTTTGTCAGGAAATTAGACTGACATATTCACTTGCATAAGGTTTAAACTACTAAGTTGAATTTCAGTTTAGGATAGCCTGCTTTGTAGTTTACTCGCTTGATCGCAATCAAACAGTTCGTATCGGAGAATATTTCCATCATTTTTTAAAACACACCTTGTTAGTTGCTTACTATGAAATCCTCTCGGTGGCTCGGTGGCAGTGCAGGCATTAGCCGTCTACTGATACTGTCATCGGCATTCGACAAAAAGATTGAGGACCCCTTGACACCAACAGCTAGAGACCACCTGTAAATGCTGCTTTGGGTTAACTCCCAGAGCTCATCATGACTATGAAGTAATTTTTAGCTTCAATGTAAGGGATGGATGCAACTAAAGATTGCAATAGCTTTCTTTTCTTTGAATCTAAAACAAATTATTTCATTACTGATGGTGGCATTCATAAATTATAAACGCCATTAGTTTGATAAAGGAATCATTTAATTTGACTACAGAAATACCTAAATAAACGTTAAAAAAAACGTTACCAATGAATAGAACATGGATTGTTGCAAACTCAAATTCTGTAACTGAACACAACTTGAGTAGATGACTTCAACATGATGAAAAAACTGCATATCCCGCAGTGAAAACAGGTGTCCAATAGGTTGCGCATTACACCTGAGTGAAAAAAGAGCTTATAGGAAGGTGTCTGAAGGCACGGGTTTGCGCATATTTTACCACAGAACTTATTTGTTACTCCCAGACCATTACTTTACAAAAAGAGGTTCATCTTGAAATTAACTACTAATCAATTAAATCAGCTGTCAAGAAATTTTTCTGAAGTTTTGATATAGGAAAGCTGATGCAGAACATAACAGAAAAAGTTTTGATGAAGAACTGAAAACATTTAACGAAGAAAGTTACCACAACAGCATCAACCTTGTTTAATGGAGTCCATATTGAGAGAAGTTCAATAAAGATTATATTAATGACGCTAGTCAAACTATCGCTCAAAAATCAATCTCTTCACTTCAACAGAGTTGAAGGAGCGTACAAATTAAACCGTGTAATTTGAGCCTTTCTTCAACTTCAAGAATTTTCGTCTAATTTCTGTGTCGTGCTAAATGCTGACTATCTTAAATTAGTTTGAAAATTTCGAAGCAAATTTTTCAAGATGTCAGTATGCAACAACACATGCTCAAAATTTGATTAACTGAATTTAATTCCAAAAGTACGTCTTTATTATCCGATAAAAATTTTCAACAGAATGAAATTCAAATATTCGGCTGACTTTAGAAATAGACGTCGAGTCACGTAGAACTCTGGGTAAATCTGAAGGATATGTCAGTTGTCGATTTTCCATTTTTTGGTGCCTGAACCGAATAAATTTAATCAAAATAAACAAGTTTTCTTCTATGCACTTTCCGTCTCAAATGAGTATTTTACGATTTATAGCGGTAGGCTTAGTTTCGTCTTTGATGATGAATGCGCTCGAATAAACAGCTACTCATCGATTTTCGAATTTTTGTTGCTTGAATCATGGTAATAACATCGAAATAAACAACTTTTCTTCTATACACTTTTTTCGTCAATTGAGTATTTAATGAGGTATAGCGGTAGGTTTGGTTTCGTCTTTGATGACGCTCGCGCTGGAAGCGAGTGCGCATTGCAGTGTTGCTGTCCAACGTGCTCCTTGAATAACTTGCCGCTTCAAACACTGGAGTTGCGGTAATTCTTTTACCGCTATAACTAATAAAATACTCATTTGAGACGGAAAGTGCATAGAAGAAAACTTGTTTATTTCGATCTAATTAACTATGCTAAGGCATCTAAATTTACAAAATCGATAACTGACATATCCTTCAGATTTATCGAACTCTGAGCAAAATAACGTAAAAGTTGTGATTTCATTGAAAATTGCAGCAAACATGGAAGATAAAATCAAACTTGGGCTGAAATTCAAGTAAAATTTTTGGGACTGCGTTGAGTTCGCCGTAACTTCGGAAATGTCAAATAAGTGGAGTAATACTGCATGCAGAGGCTGATGCCGTAAGTGTATCAGCTTAAAAAAAGGAGATGGGCACAAAGCATCATATGGTTCTGAGGCTTGTCGAAAGATAGTTTCTAACATTACATCCGCGCTCAACGATGCCGCTCTCCGACGTGTCTGGCAGCATTCACTGGAATTGCGCGCAGGAAACTTATGATTTATTACACGTTGTCTCCGCATGCACATGATTTCTTTATGAAAAAACAGTTCGTATTTTCATTGAAGAGTCGACTCTGTATGCTCTTGGACCTTGTATTGATGAATTTCTTAAATCCAATATAGCTGAGGGACCTAACAGTGTTCTTCGGAGCGGGGAGGGGAAATCGAACAACACAAAGACTCATCCTCTTTCTTTATTAGTATTTTCCTCATTCCCTTAGTAACTATTTTAGTATTCAAGAAAGGATTGATGTGAACGACGCAACGTATTTTTTTCCATAGACACTAGAGTAAGGCTGAAAGCTTTGTTTGTTCGTAGATCTGAACAAAAACTTTTGTTCTGCCGTGGAAATTTTTACTGAGACTAGCATGTTCCAGCTACGTTCTTCTTTTTTCTGGAGGGTTATCGGTTGAAGCTTGTGGAGTCTTGTTACTTACGAGTAACTGTGGACCCAAAGCTAAGATTTCATAGACATGTAGGAAAACTGTTGCTAAAACAGTGGGACTGGCCTGTACCTTGCTGCAGTCAAATGTATGTCTAAACCTAAATTTTTTGGCTGCCCTATTTAATTGTAATCCACTGACGACCTTAGTTGAAATATGGTTCTGCCATTTAGAACACGGAGTAAGCTGGTGATTATAAATAAAAGTGCAGGGAAACATCTTTTTAATGAGATAATCATGTTATTTAAGAAAGTCAATGAATACAAATATTTGGAACGTTTCAACCTCCTGGGTCAATGTCAACCTGAGACAAAATGGAAAAAACTAATGAAATGTCAAATGCACTTTTATTTGTAGTTCGGAAACGCAAAAGGTAAAACCTTTACATATATCTGTAAGTTAGTGATCTGAACATGCTAAGTCCATTCAGAAGCGCTGGCCAATGAATTCGGATGGGTTGGGAAGGATACAGTGTGGTGAGAGATTGAGATACCTCAATGTGTTTTACGTTTGAGGAAGATGGCTTAGAGCTGATCTGAGATGTTGAAAGGTTTTGTTCCGTCGGAGGAAGATTATGAGTAGAGTTTCCGTTTTGTTTTGTGTCTCGACAGGCGTTCCAGAAGACATCCTTATCAACTATTCTAATTCTCATTCAATGGGTGATTTCCATTTGCCATACGCACAGTCAAAGCACGTTCTTTGCGGCCAGACATGTGCTTCTGAGGAACAGATTGTCGCCAGAGGTCGTTGAACGTGAGTCGGGTTTGTCCTTTGAATAAATGTTGACGGGTTTCTTGGACGATGCTATTTTTTGGATTATTCATAGGTTTTTGTTAATTTTATGACAGTACCAATGATGTATACTGATGTTCAACCATACCCACGTAAATTCCCCTTGATTGGAGGAGGGATTTCTGTTGAGATGATTTTCTCTGAAAAAAAACGTTGATCCGGTACTAAAATATAAGCACATAACTGAACATTATCTCACCCAACTTGAGGTGACTCATAGTAGCAAGCACCTACAACCCCCCCCTTCCCACTCCCCGCACCTTCTCTCTGGTTATAATTTTGCAGGAAATGAAGCGAGCAGGTCGTACATAGCGTGCTTGTCATAATAGCTTGTATATCCTAAATTAATTATTTGGGATTGTTTCAATAGGATATTCATTTAACTCTAAGGTAAGCCCACGATTATAACATGTAGAAATTTTCAATGGCAAGGAACATACTGCGGAACGGCCGTTGATAAGGTGATGATTTAGCTGATCAATGTCTCAAAAAATGATTTTATGAAATAGTTTAGTCCCAAAAAATTCGCAACGCACAAGAGTAAATTTACAGAACTAAATACACATCAAGCCGAATTTCAACGGTGCATCTTTGTTGCTACAAAACCAATCATATTAATTGTGTATGAAATTTATACGGATGAACATTTTGGAGCAGTTGTTAAAAATAGGTTTGTATACATTTCAATCACTTAATAAGTTAGGTAGTGAAATAACGAGTCTTTTCATACCTGAGTTTCAAATATTATTCCTGGCTTACATAAAAGGCCCGTATAATGCCACTGATAAACCCCAATAAATAATGCTTCGTAGAATTCTTCACCGCACGAAGATCTAAGCATATTTCTCGTTCACGTAATCAGTCGACGATATAAAGAGAATAATTTAATTAAAACGTGAAGAGATTTCATGATAACCCTGTTTCAAATTTCCCCCATTACTTTCCAGAACGTGCCGTCAATAATAACTACTGTGTGATATAAACGCGTTCTAGAACACGGTTGCATTTCTGAACGCATTGGATTTCATGGTTTGGGTCAACATCATTAAGCCTCTACCCGCCCCAAACTTCAGAACACCTTTTTAAGGCTCATTGGAGGCTTTGCTCTCGATCTTGAACTCCAGCATGCCGATAAGCCGACTTCCACGATACTGTCAGCGATTGCAAAAGAATTTTTCTTGAGCTTCGACCTTTAAATATTGAATTATCAGGAACAAAAAAATGTAGCCCATGTAAGAATTTTTTTCGTCCGTACGTATTCAGTTGTCCAAGTTATTTTGCCTATTTTTTCAGCGTTCCTCATACAAGCGCTGGAAAAGTTTGGAAGATGAGCTGATGATTTGGCGAACGCTATACGTGTAAACTTCTGACCCGATTGATATAACTGAGAATCTTGATTATGCAACGCCAATTGGCCGCACAAACATATAACTTAATTACTTTACTTTGCACAGTGTCTCAGATGTCTTGAGTTATATGAAACTGTACTAAGTACACTTAACAACATACAAAGTATTTACATAAATTAGCATAACCTCATCAAAATGCCATCACGTATTTAATAATTTTTCGTATTTATTCACTAATTTTTACTCATTTTCTGTCCCCTTTAAAATAAGGATTTAAATGCAGATTGTCTTCTCAAAGTGACACACCTGGATGTATAATAAATACCTGAAGATCACATAATGACGGGTTATTTATGTAGTATAATTACTATTCACACACTGTGAATATCAATCAGCCTATTTTAATAGAATTAAATTGAAAAGTTATTAGAATAGGAAATTATTTGTGTGTTTTCAAAAACACTTTCGAATGCCAACATTTTCAACGGAGCTCGTACGTAAACTTTTTATTGATTTTTTCATCTCTAACACCCGACACTTTGAAAATAAAAGATTAATGTCTTCAGTATAAACACATGGGCCACCTACATCACTTCGAAGAAATATTAATTTTAATCCTGATTCATTGCCAATGCTAAGAGATATCGCACATGTGTACAATTAGTTTTCAAAATAAATCAGAGGACAAGAGTAGCAGAAGCATAATAATCAGGCAGTAACGCTATCATAAAATTTAATATTTGAAGTGAATGACTTAGTTGCTTCATCCAAAGTTAGTTTCAACTCCCTCCATGAAATTCCAAATTTTACCCACACATACAAATGGAAAATATAATGACAAATATGATAGAGGATTTTTAACAGGTACACACTAAATGGAAAACTGGGGCCGTCAAGGTTTATAAAATGCTGCCATTCTTCACGGTGAGGGTGCTCATGTAGTAAAATGGGCGTAAAATCACTCAGCGTGATGTTCCTAAAGATTAATAATGAAAATAAAATTCTATCCGGAGGTAGGTCATTTTGAACACTAATTTTACAGTATAGTGATGAGGAGATTGAAGGTTTTTCTTCTCCACGTACTTCGCTGTAGACAAGTTCCCCATTTCGTATCCTGAGTGTTATGGGTAGTCTTTTCTCTTGAGGTTTTTCACGAAATAAAACCAAGTGGGCCAAATACGTTCAAAATGAAATTTGCGAAGTTCGATGAAGAATTAAATTCAGTTTCAAACTTAGTCTTCAGTTTCAAACTTAGCAAAGCAAGTCAAGCCTAAGGAAAAAGTGGTCTCTGAAAATTCCCGGATGAAAACCATTCAACTTCATTCGGATGACATTTATTCGAAACGATTTCTGACAAAATAAATATATCATATTCTACCGTTAGTTCAATTACTCTCTCATTTAAGAAATACGTCATCACCACTATTAGCGAACGTACACGACCTATTAAAAATGACAAGATTTTGTGATATTTGATGGAGCGGAAAATTAATTGCGTTATTGAAAAAAACAGCACACACAGCCTCCCGAATTTTCCCAGTATTACCCTTTCAGATGCTGACCGTGAATTAATATATAAATCCAATTTATACCTGGGATTTGAACACTATATTTATACTCATGATGTAGTGAAGCCTGGAACACAAGTACGATCATCACGCACCAAGCAGCTGTTTCAGACAAAAGATCAGATGGCTTAAACAAAAAAAAAAATTCACCTACAGGTATGGCCAATGATTTTGGAAAACGTGAGTTTTCCTATTTTCTCGTTAAACTAAGGTATAGTCTCGCGTAGTTTTCATCACCCAATTTTTTTCATTACATGCCATAGGGCTGAAAAAAAGTTTGCAGGTGGATGGAGTAAGTGTTATACGTGTCATCGTATACAGTGAAGAAAGTCTTTGCGATGACGAATCCAAAATTCAAGCCTGTTTACTTAATTAACGAAGAAATGAATGATGACTTACACACCTGTGAAGCTACGATCAAAATGACCTTAAATCTATACTGTAAGAATTCCCTGAAGCTTTCCAGTATGACAGCTGTCGGAAGATACGAAGTTGACTTCCTTAATTGTGATGCAGCGCGCAATGAGTTCATTTTGAAATAATGGTAATTTATAAATCAATTATATTGAAACACTTGAAACATATGCTTTTATTACATACTTTATTTGAGACTGGCTATTTGTATTGATAATTTATATAAACTTGCGTAAAAATTGTCGACAAGAGAATAATAATTTTCGAATACCCTATTCCGTCTTTACTTTAATAAATAAAATGCACAATAAAAATTTCCTTGATTGGTGCCTGACAAGGATCTCATCAAGATAGTTATAAGCTTCTAAATTTTTTCGAAATTTTTGCATGATCCAAGACGTGTGTGTTCAGTTTTAGCAATTTGATTGTCCGACAAATTGATATAGATTCAAGGAGGGACAGTAGTTCAGACGCATGCGGTACTTATCCCTCATCTCCCTTCGTATTTGTTAATTGTATCATTAATATACTTGAGTTGCTTGGCGCATGAGTGAAAAAACAATTCATTTACTGGAAACAAGTACCCGAGTATAAACAGGTCGAGTTCAATAAGTGATTTGATCGCTACACTAGGAAAGGAAATGCGAGATCTAACGTTTCTACATGATGCATGAGAAGAAATAGTACTACTTCACTCCGCCGATGATAAAACGACTACTCTGCTAATCCGAGGGGTAGAAGTATTTAGTATATTAGTTCACATTAGTTTTTATTTACTGAAGTCAATAGTTATGTGAATTTATTTCAGAATTATTCTCTAGAGCAAGAGATACATATGGACATTTCTGCACGAAACCGAACTTCAAATCTGTTCCACGCCAGAATGTGATAAATCTTTGGTCCTTATCTTACTCACCTCTCTAACAGTCACAAGAACGATCGTGACGTATCAAATGCAGGTCTGCATGCGATGTGTCGTGTTTATGCGAATTATTTCCCTCTCGGGTAGTTTCTGAACACGAAAAGCAAAAAGTGTTGTAGTATCTGTAGGAATATCATAGTCCAGTGAGCAAGTTGTTGCAAAATCGTTTTTGTCTTTTTATTGTCGGTTTTCACCACTTTCAACGACACAAAACAAAATGTCGAGTAAATCGTTACAAACATCGCTGCAAAATTTCAATAGATCGATTTAGCAGCGCGATGATAGCCTCCTGAATGAAAAGGCTACTTACAGTATCTCAGAGTGGAGTGTAAGTTGATGTCTGTAGCCCGTCGTCAGTCATAGTAGGCCGACTATAAACTGTAAACAGTGAACACACACACACCTTACCATATTGTTTTTTTTTAACTTGGAGGAAAGTATAATGTTCTATATAATCTTGAACTGTACAATGCTGTACTGTATAATGCTAATAAAAGGAATCCGTTAAAGTGAATCATAATTTATTTCAGTTCAGCCACACGAAATGTTAATTCTTATTTTAGTTGAGTTTGTTCGAATCCACTGTTATGGCTGAGCTGCTACATGGCCGGCTGTGCTGTCCCAAAGAGGAGGGAAGTAAAATGTTATTATAGACTACTGATGCGTGTTCATGGGCTGTGTGGTAAATTTGTAGCAGCATTAATTAGAATGATAGTACATTTGTAGTAGACTTCTGAAATTTCAAATCAAACCTCATAGTTCATCGCTCGTATTTATGGGAAGATACGTAGCATTATGATAGTATGAAAATTAAAGTCAGATAAAATAGTGCCAAAAATGAATTGTTCGATGCATACACTGCTATTTAAATGCTGATGTCTGCACATTTTATATTCACATAACCTTTCAAACTAATTTCAATTTCAATAGTATGTTTAACCTGAGACAGCTCATGATCGCTAGTATAGTATGTTTAACCTGAGACATCTGTCACGCACAACACCAACTTCAAAACTGACGCGAAAGATGGCAACTGTCATTTCTCTCGAGAAAGATGGCAGGCATCTCACCTAGAGGCCATCTGCACAGGTGGCCTCTGGTAGCAACATGGGAGAACTTGCTCGCATCGCGCTTATGAGTCGCGCCCTGGAAATGTCAGAAGGGAAGAGGCCTCGGTTCGCTTAATACTCCTTTAATTCACCGCTGTCTCCTTTAATCAACCATGCTACTCCCTTAAATTTAATATTAGGATAATATTCGAGTATGACTTCGAGTGAACTTTGACAATTTCAGGAGCCTTGAAAAATAAAGTTTCCCCTACTGCAGAGCCAAGTTAAAAAAAATTGATTTATTGACCTATTTTTTTAGTGCGTACAGATCTTGCAGCGATCCGTGTCATAAATGCAATGCTTACATTCTGAAGGAGTAATGTCCCTCATTACAGAAGAGTTAAAAAATGTATACTAATCTTTCATCTAGTCCAAGGTGCGCATAAAACACCACTATTTTTACATTCTAGCATCACTGAAGCGATTGAAATTGCCATGAGCTACAGAATAATTTGAAGAAATGATCAGTAAGAGAACATGGAAATGCTCATGAGTCTTACTCTGCGGAGGTGAAAAATAAGCGTTTTTAAGGTCAGTGTCCGCGACTGTTTTTTTGGCACACATTAAAAGCTATTTATAAAAGTTCAAAAGTGAAACAATCACAGCGAACTTTTTTCAGATTAAGGGTAGAGCTGTAGGTAGAGCTGGGTTGAACTGAGGGTAGAGCCTATGTTAGAGCCGGGTAAAGCTGAGGGAATAACTGCCCTATTAAAAATTATAGGAGTGGCATCGGTGATTCTTGGGAGCGCTCCCAAATATGCATGGTTGTTTCATCCATGCGTCTCCTATGAGGCAACTTCGAAGTGTCCACTTTATAGGCGCGCCTGCGCCTCTGTCCCAACCGGTGGCCACGCATGGCTCAGCATAGAGCACTACCGTCGCGCTCCCAAGGCGCGACCAGTTTCTCCTATTCACCATCGGAGAATCATGAGAGGCCCAGGATGGCCACCTCTTAATTTAATTTAAAAAAAACGGCTGCGCACAGCTGATTTCCCATTAGTCACACTTTCCAACCGTCACACTGCTCAAACCGATTATAACCAGTTTGCCCTTAAATTACCTTAGTTCTTGCGCGATTAATCAATTCATCATAAGCAAACACGGTTGATAGCACAATCAAAATGTACCAGAGTATGTAAATTAAATACATCCCTACTCACTTGCAGAAAATTTCAAGGGTGCGTGTTCATTATTAAGCTGACCTTAATGGGACATGTTTGTGACGTATAACTTATGCTTGAAGTTTTCGCAACGCAATAACTAAGGTAATTAATGGGCAACTGGCTATATTTGGTTGAGAAGCGTCAACGGTTGAATGTGCAATAATGGGAAATCAGCTGTACGCAGCTTTGGAGGCGAAAGCCTGCAGGGAACAATATAAATGTACCTTGAAAAGAATATAGCAACAATACCCTAAGGTCATTAGAAGAATATACTCGTAGCTATATATATATAACAAAAACAATCGTCTAGCAGATTTTTCATCTTTCATTCCTAAAATTAGAAAGGAAAATAAATTGACTTTACCTTGCCCGAGCCTAATTACACCGGCTATTCATATACACACACTCCCCCACCTATCCCCACACACAAACCCTCCCCACACCTCCCCTCCCACACTCCTACCCCCACACCCCCCCCTCCCACACACCTACCCCCACACCCACACACAACCCCCCCCCCCTACACACACACACAAATATGTATCTGAACACATCGTTGATTACCTTCAAGAACGTCCTTCAATTCAAAGGTTGCTGAAGACTGACGAGGGAAAATTCAGGTTTGGTTTCCATATTTTGTTGTTTTTACACTGCTCACATTGAGGTTTTGCCTTCACTACCAGCCCCACCACAACGATGAATCGTCTAAAATATCAATTGACCGAGGTGGTGAAACTAGCAGTGGGGTCCTTGCTCCGTTCATGCTCTTGAAATAATGCCTCTCCAGACCAGCATTCTACGTCTCTTCCATCTCTTGTTTCTTCTGACACCCTCACGTACTATACACCCTCACGTAATACACGCTCGCACTGATATGCACTCTAACACTACTTGAAACTTTTAAATAATAGAGACACGATCCAGACATCTGTCACGCACAACACCAACTTCAAAACTGACGCGAAAGATGGCAACCGTCATTTCTCTCGAGAAAGATGGCAGGCATCTCACCTAGAGGCCATCTGCACAGGTGGCCTCTGGTAGCAACATGGGAGAACTTGCTCGCATCGCGCTTATGAGTCGCGCCCTGGAAATGTCAGAAGGGAAGAGGCCTCGGTTCGCTTAATACTCCTTTAATTCACCGCTGTCTCCTTTAATCAACCATGCTACTCCCTTAAATTTAAAGAAGATTAATTAAAGAAGAGCCGAGGGAAAAAGCAAGCTTTTAGAACTGACCGTAGCTGATTGTTTATCATAATTCATTAGCGCACAAGCAACGTGTCGCTTTTGATGCCAATGACGATCGTCGAATGTTAATTGCGTATACGACGATCTCTTAATTAAACAGAAATATATGTCCTCCTCGAAAAAGTATGTGAGTGAGCCTTCGGTGAAACTAGATTAACTGACACAAGGCGGAAATTGCCCAATGACAGCATACAGAGTACAAATAATTTATTAAAACTCAACACAAAATTTTTTTTGATAAATTCATCTTATGAAATGCGTTGTGTTCTTCATAACTTCGACCAGTTTCTTGCTCAAAGTTTTTTGGTAATTAGAATACGCGTGTAAAACAAACGTGTAAATTTCCAGGACCTACTTCAGCACGTATACTTATAAATGACATGAAATGGATGATCAAGCTCGCCCAAAAGACTGGTGCTCATGCTTGCTTGTGAGTTGAAACCTTCATTAACACCATTTCTAAGTGACTCATTACCTCAACGACCTATTGAACAGACCACACAAGCCTCCCTACTTCACTTAATAGAAGAGCGAAACAATGAAACTCGCAGGTTTAATGCTCCATAGTGCAGGTGTGCCCAGAGTGTCTGCAACAGTGTCTCCATCAGCTGCAGGTGCTCTTCGTTGGTCACGTGGCCCTTCCCCCGAAGGGTTAAGTGGTTATTGTTTCTTAACGTCTAAAAGGATTTCAGACATTTAAGCAACTGATGTACGAATTTCAAGGACCAAATTGTTTTCAACAGTCGTTTGTTAATGCAGGTAAGATACTTTTTCATATCGACCATTAGGGAAATCATCAAAACCATCACGCATAACACGTTGGTTACCTCGCTGCAAACTTCACGAGGGCAGGTGAGTCAGCTTCTATATCCTCTGGATGTAGGGTACGCGGAAATCCTCCTCATTTCACGAGAAGCGTTCTCTAAGAAAGATTATTAAAGCAGTTTATTTCCGACAAATATATAAAAATCATCCTAATTTTTTGAATTGTCTTGACATAAATATCCTTAATTAACACATTGTTATCGTCAATTGTCGAAACAAATGATTGAGAGAAAGCATGAAAAAATGCATTCCCTTTGTTGCATTCATCTACGTTTGATAATGCATGCAAATTCAAGTAATCAAAAACAAAATACTAGTGACGAATTTTTGAAAACGCTTCTGTTAGTGCGCACATACATTTATGTATGAGCTTAGGAACTTGCGGTATCAGGGATTTGATATTGAAAGTAAAATGTGTGGATTTAAATAATTCGGTGTCTTAAACTAAGAATTCAACGTTCGGATTTTATTTTCGTACTTACGTATTAACTAGTGCGCCAAATAACTAGCTCAGAAAAGTTATTTTACCTCCACAAATTTATGATATTGCCTACACAAATAATTCTGGCACAAAAGAGTTCACAGGAGTCAAAAACAAGAAAAGGAGTGGTGCACAGTACTAACCAAAAGATTGTACAACACATTTAGTTGGAGCAATTCGTAAAATTAACTCCCTGAATAATGCTGCCATAATTTACTCACGAGCGTCAGAAACGAGAAATTACCATACGAGCTCAAAAATAACATAATACGATATGAATAAGAATAAATTAGTTAATAATTTCCAACAAAGTTGATGCATAAAATCAATTACATCGCTTTTTAAAATATCTTATTGCAAAGGTCCTTAATTGAAAAACATAAATGGACGTCATAACAGCCGACCATGTCAATGTTTGAACAAGAGATTGAGGGAAAAACATGCAGATGTATTCCCATGGCAAGTAATTAAAAGTTTGATAATCTTTATAAATGAATGAAATAAAAGAAATTTTAAGATGAGCACAATGGTGTGAAAAGCTTTGGACAGTCTGTACGTACTTTGAGATACGGGCTTTAGCTTCTGTGACATCAGGGAATAATGTTGTAATTGTATTAGGTAGAAGTAGATAATTTTATATTCAAAATAAAAGTTGAAATGGCGGAAATTCGAAACTGTCTTTCCGTGCGAACATAACAAATAAGAACTCAATTAACTGCCTTTAAGAACATGTTTTAAACCTCACAGCAAATTTAGGATATTTTCTATATCAATGCTTGACGATAGTATACTGAAGTGATGCATTAGGTAACGTGATGAGTTGATAGCTATTAGAAAAAATTCGGTATTAATAATAGTCAAAATGTCGCTGGCTTAGAAATTTTGATATAACTGCTGGGAGTGCATACATAAATATTAGCATACAAGCAATCATACCGCATATGCACGCTACAAAAACTTTGGATCGAAAACTTAGTGATGCAGGGTGATGAGCGAGATAAATTCGTAACTACTTTTTCAGTGTGTTCTGCAGCATGGAATTATCGTTGAGATGCAAAATGACGTGCTATTTTGGTGCTAAATTATTTCATTGTTCGATTTTTGGTTGGTTACAGTGGGAGAAAGAAATTGTAAAATATCAGCATTGCTTTGAAGGAGATATTATGAAGAAAATACGTATTGGGCATTATGAGTGCGAAATCTTTCTTGAATATGAGTTCAGCCGAGTTTTTTTAGGAGAGGGTTTGTATGATCGCTCATCTTGAATATTCCTTTGTATACTACCTTAGCCGCCAAATTCTAACATTTTTGTTACTCTCTTTGAAGTTATTGCGGCTACGATAGCACTAAGGACTGAATGGCTAATAGTTTAAATTTTTCGTAGACCATACTTCTTATACGATGAAAAGACATTAAAGTTCCGTGAATTCTGTTGCAAGTTTCCTCAATGCAAGATTCGATGGACGTATTTTGATTGAACCAAATGCCTAAATTTTTCCCTTTGTTATAATGGCTTAATTTTATCATTCCCTACCGTTAAAATTAGATTTAGATTTTTTCCTTCCTGTTTCTTATATCTGTTGTAGAGAGTGCTATTTGATTTATTTTTTGTACTCACGCCAGTAAGTTTTCTTTATTCTGCTTAGCTCTTTTTACTTCAACGGTAATGCAAACAGCGGGTTTTGGCTTAGTTTTTTGATGATGTAAGGTGCACATTCGTTGATAGCTGCTGTAAAATTTTCATTGAAAATTGAAATTTGCGCAACATCAGATTTCATCGTGCTCTGAAATTCGGCGGAAATGTTTAGTAGTTTTTCATGAAATAGTTCCTCTGAGTAGAGACTTTTCCAACGATTTCATACAACCATTTCCTTTGTAATATTTACTTGCCATTCAATAGAGTAGTGGTGAGAAACAGAGGGCGATATTTGTTACACTTAGTGTTGCTGTATGATGATTTGTGATCGCTAGTTCGAGAAGAGTACTGGAGACTCAAGTTATAAGAGTACGTTCTTTCACTATACTTGGGTAGGCTAAGTTTGTGCAATGATTTGCTTCAGCGATGGTTTTTATTCAAGTCAACGCAAAAATCTCCGAAAGCAAAGAATCCTTTTTGTCGATAGAATTGCTTTGAAGACTTTCTCAATTAACTCTAACGTAAAGCGTAAAGGGGCCGATGAGTTCCTGTTAAGACTTCCGCTGATGATGGATTCATATTTTTTTTTGTATTTACAGCTAAACTATTTCTATACCTTTGTCAACTTCATTTACTGGAAGTATAGATGTTCTGTACATTTCTTTCACGAAAATACAAGATTCTACCTCTGCTATCTTTAACGTCTTCATAGCGATACCTTATGTAGTCGGGAATTTTAAAAACCGACTTTAGGTTCGTGGATCATACCATGTTTTGGAAAACACAAGATGTCAATTTCTTCAGAGATCAACATTACCCTGATGTCATTCAATTTATAATTTAGGCCACTGGTATTGGCATGTTTTATTCAGATATACTTATTATGGCTTTTATTAGAGACAGTGAAGTTATTTTTTTTGTGGAAACCGTTTCGTGGATTCATCAATCTTGTCAGTGTGGCTCAGCTAGGGTGTTTGATCTCGAGTCAGTTATGAAAAAAATTCTAGCATTTAGCTGGACAACGGTATTTTGTCATGAAGATGATATGACCCCAGTGTGATTTCTCCCTCGTGCAATTAGGGCACTATTGGGGTCGTATTTTCGAGGAGGGTTTTTTGTTGATTAACTTGGTGAGGGATTGACTATTGTTCTCCGAACGCCATGTTCTTTTCCATCGCAGATGAGAAATTTTGGTATATCACATTTGATATGATTTGCGGTATGAGGTCTCCGGCAGACGGATGGAGGAAAACAATCGTATTAACTTAGTTGATCCTGATTTCACGAATAAAAGCAAGTCACAGTCTTTCTAACAACAACCTACTTTGAAAATAATTCAGTTCCGCGATTCAGTTCATCTGAAGCCTGAATAAAGTGTTGATAATTGTGATTTTGTCCTGAAACTCCGACCGACATTTTCATATACATGGTGCGGCCAGACTTCTCGAACTAATTTTAAGTATGGAATGGAAATTGTTAATGTCATTTCTTATTCAAGCAAAGGTTTTTAAATGTAACAGAACGCTAATCTATGTTCTTTTGGTTATAAATTATTGATAAGTACGTTCGGTAAAATGGTGATAGATGTGCGTCTAATGCTGAGCTACATAGGAGCCAGTAGAAGAAATTACTAAAATCTACTGTTTATTGCTCGCTGCGTCGGGTCGACGAACTTAGAGCCCTACTGAAGATCGTCCTTGCCGTGGTCGCCTTCACACGTCTCACGTAGCTATGATTGTTGAGAGGCCAGACAAAACCAAGAGAAGCTCGTTTCAAAGTTAAACCTAGAAATGAATTTGAGTGAAAATGTAAGAGATATAGTGCGTTTACTGAAACAAGCACTCTAGTACTAACGTACCAAGAGTTCAGTTGTATCAATTGTGCAGGCAGAGCAATTTTGAACACGGCGTTTGGGAAAGAAAAAGTGAGATTTGACGCTTGTCTTTCTCGTGAGAAGAAATGTAGGAAAGAAGAAAATAATGCATGAAAAGAAATAATTTATATAACAGTACTTTACCCTATCACAAAACAACTACCCAACTAATCCGATTTGTACAAGATTCTTTATTTTGATTGTCGAAAGTAGACTTGAACTTGCTACTGTTCACGAAAGAAAAGCGTGAGCAATTCATTGAACTTCAAAAGGATAAACGAACAGTGTAGGCAAAAGTTAATCTCAACAGTTTCGGAGAATAATATCGTCAACATAGCGATGTGTCAAAAAAGAAACTTTTCATTGTCAGCATGAACATCTTTTAATGGCAACATGAAAACTGTCCACTGATTTCAGTAAAAAAATAAACTTTTCTGTGTTACAGGGAATTTCAACTACTAGAATGAAAATGGGCAATATAACATCTGCCTACGTCATCCATTATATCTAAGTTCCCTAATAACAGTTTTCAAACATAAAAAAAACAGAATTGTCCATGACGTTAGCTATCATTTTTGAAACGTGGAAATCTTCGTCTATTTTTGTTCAGCAAGGTTAGGGAACAGAGCGCCCGTCAGACAGAAAGCAGTGACGGTATCAGTCCATTTTCGCGAGTTATCGAGCGATGAAATGCGATCTAATTCCTGATCTCAATCACCTCAAACGCAGTGCATTTCCTTCGCTTAGCTTATTCTGGAGTCTGATGCGCGTGCCTCGTCCTACACAAGAACTGAAGCTCTGAAGCGCTCCTATCAACGCAAGTGAAAAATCCTCTGCACGGCGCGTGAAGTGGCAGGTAGCTTCCGAGACAAACTCGACCTTGCAATTCGGGCTGGAAAAGAACGTGTTGAATAACCATTTGGTCTTCGTGTAAATAAAGATCCCAATTTAATGTGACAGTTATTTGGCTCTTTACTGAATTGAAATTGTATCTACTGTAATATTTGTCTGAAGGCTCAGTCCGAACCCTTCAAACAGAGTATTAGTTAGGGCTAAACTATACACATAAACATGGCATGCAGTTTTAAATCGTTCTTATTTAAAAGCACGACTTCTTCTTGGGTGTATGAAAAATTGACAAGGTACAATAAAATTAAGGTAAAGGTGTGAACAAAATATTTCGTTGATATCATTCCGATATCCGATAAGCGATGGAATGCAACATCGCGAAAAGCTTCAAAAGGCACCAAATTCCTTATAGAAACAGCTCGCCTAGGACTTTTATTGAAGGAAACTTTGAACTGCAGAGGTGAACAGCTGGGGCAGGTTGAGGCCTTGGTCGCAGTGGGGCGTGCGCGGGGCGACTTATCGGGCATCTTTATTACCACCCAGACCGCTAAAATGGTCCATTGCTGCTGCTATAGTCCTCCAAACCTTCCTCGAACTCGAACAAAACCGTTGCAGTCTTGGCACGAAATTTGGTTCACGAGCCCCGGGTCACCTTGATTTGTCTAAAGATCAAATGGATTAACGGCCAGCGAAAATTGACCACCTTGTTTATTTCCACCGACAACTCGGGCTCGAAAACTCAGTTTAAATTTCAGGATTGATCAACGCCTACGATAAAATAAATTTTGGTACTGTGGCTGTAAAGAGAGAGAGCACGTTTACGAACGAAGCTTTATATTATCTCTTCTTTTATGATGTACAAAGAACATAGGTACACACCGCATGAACTATACATCTTAGATATTTGCTGGTGCTCTTCCAAGCGTAAGAGATTAATAGAGACTGAATTTACGGTTTTAGTCAGAATAGAGAAAGACTCGCTATAGTTGCATACATTTTCTGATCAAGGAAAACAACGCCAGAGTGTGGCGTTTTGAAGCTGTTGAGAGTTAGTTTTATAAGCATAGACGGAAAACTTTCCAACCATAAAGCAGAGCAGAGCATTTTGAGCATGGCACTTAATGATGGAACTATATGTTGCAGTAGATATCAGACAGCACATAATTCAACAAAACTTGCATAGAGGGAAGTTTTCAGTCTCCCAAGAATTTAAAATCTCAGCATTTACTTTCAACGGTGAAAGCTGAATTTATTACGTTGCGTGAGCGAAATAATTTTAGTATCGTTTTACAAACTCTCCACATGATGTTGTTTCACTAATGCAACTTAAAATATATATCAATGGTTTTACGTTAAGAATAATTCTCATTATCAATCACTAACAAAAAAAAAATGAATGAGAAACATCTTTAACTTTTAGACTGAATGTTTTTAGTTTACTCCACTGACAATGTGTATCCTCCAGGCAAAGTAAATATCAACAGCACTGTACTCTTTTTCGTCAAGAGAAAGTTTTCTCGAGTGTCCGACTAAGACGAGTTCCCAAAGTAGACGGCGAAATTCGTGCACGTTTTGTAAAACTACCATTGCTAAAAGCTCGGCTTCCAGTTCTACGTTGCATGTCTGTGAAACTGTTTTATTGGTCCCTCAGGCCCTTGTCGCACAACACTACGAGATAAGAGTAGTGACGAATTCGATCGTTATTTTCCTCATCGCCTGTACCCGAGAGCGCTGCAGTCGCTCAGACCAGCTGGCACTGGGGCCTGCCGGCGACGGTGGCCGTCGAGTGGCCGCCCTCGCATGGCACACCGCGCTCCTGCACGAGTTCTATTGGAACTGAAGATGACTTAAATGTACCAAAGAAATTTTTAAAAAGGCTTTTGGATGCAGTTATTTAAATATCACGCCTCAGCTTAAATAAATGTAATTAAATTTTCCGAAGTGTGTGGTTTAAATTGACACTTCAGCAGTGGCAGTATATTTTTCAAAGATGTGTATATGCATGGCAAAAATCTGAACAGGAATTTCCTTTTATTTAATCCCGCGAACGATTATTTCTTCAACGTACTTCAATCTTTATTAACATCGCAGTTCGACCGGTTATTCTCAACCTATATGAACATTTAAGCCTAATAAATTGATAACTTTATCGTACCCTCAGTCCAGCATATTGCTGTCGTAAGGTGCGTTGGTGAGAAAAAAATCACACTCGTGCGAAATCCGCGTCTGCGTGAACGTTAACACTAGAGTTAAATTAAAGAAATGAGTAATGTGCGAAATGAAGCAAGGACTACGGCCAATTTTCTAGGTCTACGATAATTGACCTAACAAAATTCATGCATTCCTCACTCTCTGCCACGAGTAAAGGAAATTCAAACCAGCCAAATCAGGCGTGGCTTGGAAAGGAAGGGTCTCGGAGGGTCTTGTGAGCCTCCATTGTGAGTTGAGCGGGTCTTGGACTAGGAAATGTCAGGTGTAATGCAGCTCATGTGCGTACTCATTTCAATCAAATATATATCCACAACAGGTTTTAGTATCTATTAAAAATACTAAACATTAAATTTGAAGGAACACATAAAGGCTGGTTAGGCTCATTGTTTCTAGTTGTTAAACTTGTACACGTGAAGTCGCATTTGAGTGTTTTTAAGCGAGTACGTATAGTCCTCAACCCTTTAATCAGTTTTTCTTCAATTTTTTACTCTAAAAAAATGAATACCTGAGGCAAATTATTGTTTGATCGCAACTTCTTTCAGTTGGACCGGAGTCGTATTACCTAGAGCAGGGGTCTCCAAAATTTCAAGCCTCATGGCCTCACTGGTAACTCCAGTAAGTTCCAAGGGCCAAACCATTTCAATTTTTCTGCTATTATCTATAATTTCTATAGTAGTCGCCGAGTACGCGCCGTTAGCTGTCGCAGGCCGGACTCATCACATTGGCGGCCCAGATTTGGCCCGGGGGCCGTAGTTTGGAGACTACTGGCCTAGAGCATGACAGACCTCACACGTATTTTCCGGCAGCTCCGCAGCAGCATCTCCTCCCGCATTTAAACTCTAAAGGGAATGCAAGGCACAAGACTCGTTGGCCTTGTTCAATTATCTATAGTTCACTCAAATCAGTTTTTATTTAAAGAATCTGAACTAATTTTTACAATCTCCTTAGCTTATTGTACAGGTGGCCCTCCTAAAGTGTGGGGACCAATTCACATTATAAATTCTACACGTCTCATTTTATGCAGCACATAGAAAATGAATTAGAAGCCGCTTCAGCTTCATTAATATTGTGATGGGAATAAACAAAGTTACATGCTCATTAACTTTTGAGTATTATACTCTTTTACAGATGAATGAATTTTTGCACTACAGTAAATGCAAGCAATTGCACTCTTTCGAATAAAAATATTTATCTCAAATATAACTGCTAAGAAACTTCAACATTCTGAAGTTTTTTTCTGTCTCCGTTAGACGCAAGACTAAATTGTAAGAGAAAACTCATGATGGAAAGTTTTCTATAGCTGGTAAACCGTACTAGTAGATTTAGCCTTTGAATTTCATGACTACCTGAGTAGGATAAATATACAGTTGGTGACGATACAATATGAAACTGGAAGTTTATGTCAGGTATAATTTTTCAATGCCAGTAATGTATACGATTTCTTGAACTATTGTAGTTTTTTCATCATATAAATCCGTATATTAGGAGTCATTTTAGCACCTTCGAAGTCCTGTGCTTCAAATGTGTAGTACACTAGAAATTCCCCACATAAAAGTGCGCATTAGGTAGGCTGTCCCTCCAATTTAGCCTACGGCTGACACTTTCTTTCCGTTTAGGATATGACACAATATCAATAAACACTGTCTACCAACCACAACTGATGTACGTAGCTTTGAAGGGTCGCAGCGAGGAAACGTGCAAAACGTTTACTTCTGAATGGATTTCGTGGTAAATTGCAACCTTATATTTATTATATATGATCACAAAATATATTCATTCTTAAGGTATTGTGACATAAAGAGGAACTTCTTAAGTTTCATTCAGTTTGAATCAACAGCTGAATATCTACCCTGAGGCCAGAGCTTAAATTCGTGAAGTGAATAAGTGCCCAAGGATATTCAACAGTGGTCAGAGCAACGAAAGAATTTAATAAAATTCAATTCAACTTCGCTAAAAAAAAATACGAGATGCTCTAATGATTATATTTTTACTCATCAAACTAGGTCAATTCGATTTCAGAAATATCTTGCTGAAATTGATAAATTGCATGCTCTGCACAGGCTGTGATATAATGAGCTAGGATTTAAGGATTGTTTAATTTATTTAGCAGGTTAGAGAGGCTCACGTTAGGTAAATGAGTGCCAGTATAGCAGGATTATTACGGTAGCTGCGAGTAAAGTAGCTATGAAGCTCATAAAATTGTCACATGCCGTTATTCGTGCCGATGTTGGAGGCTAGCTTGAGCTAATAATGAATTCCGAAGTTCAACATGCAATAAGTATTTTAGGGTTTCATTGCGCTATGATAAAAATTTGTAATTCGTTTTTGAACCAAGATATATGTATGTGACATTTAATTACATTCCATTTCTACCACCGAAAAGCGGGAACATTGATTTACTGAACCTGAGTTGCTATTTTGACTGCAGTTCTCAAACGAAGTTCCCTTGCAAGTCATTTGAGATCAAAACCATGCTCGTTAGATAGAAATTCCTGAACACTTCTTCAATGAAATCAAATCAAGGAAATTTTTCGAGACAATTGAGAGAGGCTCATGTAAATAATTTTTCAGAAACGATTTTCTATCCAGTAGTATTTTCTGTCGTTACTCTACCTGATACCATCTGTTACGCCCATGCTATCTCTATCGATTGTGGGTGAACAAATATCATTAATTAACTCGAAGAGTATTCTGCTATTTTTCTTTACTTCATCCAGCAGTCCGGTGGAACAGGAGATATACGAACAAAGTCTTCTTCTTCTACGTCCTGAAGATTTCTTTTCCATCCTCATTTAAAAAAAAGCGATGCACCAAATTGCATGCGTAATCTAATGGCGCCTACTTGGTACTTGCACTTTCCAGTAAAGCCGGGAACATGAATGCGAGCGTAGGGATTTATAATTTAGCTATACGAGTATTCTACCAAACTACTGGACTCGAAGGAAATTTGAGAAAAATGTACAAAATGCCTAAGAAACACATGCAAATTATAGAAAATATATTTCTATGCAGCAAAAGAGAATTAACATTTTACACTAGCCCATACCTACGTCACAGCACATCGACATCAACACTACGCAGAGCCTCGAGACCTGCCATCCTCCCTACGCGGCTCACACCCAGCCCGGCGGCTACAGCCCCTCATTACCTCATTAACATAACACGAGTGTCATTGGCTTCCCCGGAAGTCGCCCTGATGGCGCTTCCTTCTCGCAGAGCTTGCCGCGCGCTGCCAGTCTACGCCGGTCGAATGACTCGATCTCGGAGCGGTGTTGGTTGTATCATCTGCACTACTGTGAGTTTTATCGTTTAAATAAGTGTTGTATGTTTCATTATTTGAACTTCTGTTGGTTTTAACATAGAAGCGCAGTTTGCTTTATTGTTCGATGTGTTGTTGGCTCAGCATTTAAGGCGCTGTTGGCTTTATCGTTTGAAATGTTGCAGGCTCTATCAATCGGAAGGTTGCAGAATTCGTCATTTACAGTTTTACAAGTTGGATCGTACGAAGCGCTCTTGGTTTTAACATTTGAAGCGTCGGATGGTTTATTATTTGCAGCACATCATTTGAGTCGTAGCAGGCCTTATCATTTGAAGTGTTGTGCGCATTATCATTTGAAGAGCTGGAGGTTACATTATACAAAAAGCAGTATGCCATAGCCGTAATGTATAAACATTGAATTGATGGTGACATAATTGTCTTTCCATTTTTGAAATACGACATTTGCCACCTAATATCTTCCTTCTAGGAAAAATTCGCTTCGGATTTAATGAATACTCAACGAGAACTTATTACCTAATTATCATATTTCATTTGAAATAATATTTCAGAAATACTGTGTTTTTTGTTGTGTTATAGGTCCGTTATCGGTTACACACAAAGCTGTGCTAGTCTTTGCTCTACGAATTCGCAAATGATTAATAATCGGAAGGACGAAATAAAATTTCTAGAAGTTTAGCGCTTAAAGTTGAAATAAGTGTCGACTCTTTCACGAGAAGCTACTCATCATTTAATTTTTCAACCGAGCTCGACGTTATAATGAGAAGCACTTTCTTTACCACATCCTCCATTTTATCATCATTTTTGGAGTATGCATATTTCATTTTCTAAATTTCTGACTTACGCTGACATGATTCATGATTGCACTCATTTTCTCAGAAATGATACGAATTATTATACATAACTCTCGTAAAATGATGCTTATATGCAATGCAAATCACCTTTGGGCAACTCTGCTGGGTGATTGCTCTAGCACATGTTTTCCAGTCCCCAGAAAACTATTCTTTGTCGCTTTTCAAATATGATTTAATGCATGACATCGAACGCTAGGCGAGTCATGAAATCCGTCCGACCCCTCGCTTCCTTGAGCCAGCCGATTTGTACACCTCAGGGCTCTCGTGACCAGTTAAAAAGAATACCAACTTTTCGCTACCGCGACTCCGTTAAACAGAGGCAGCAGAAGCACCTCCGCCGGCTCCCTCTCCCGGCCGCAATGTTGTCCATAAACACGCCAGTTTTCGCGTCTAATCTAAAGAAAAATCGGCTCCAAGTCATCTCTGTACAGCAACACTGAGAGACTTTTCTTAAATTTAAGTATCACCCGGTGACGTCTACACTCTATACTCGAGCTCTTTAATTTGACTTAGATCGAATTGGTTGTCATTTGTGGGAGGACGCTGCATGGAAACCGCGAACAATCGTGATTACTGAGTGAATTCTGAGCAGATTACTGAAAGGATTGAAAATCGATTAAAATTTCAGTTTCGATTGAAAACGTTTGTGTTCTGGTGAATTGTACGAGACGTTCTATGAAATATTTCATGCCAAGAATCTTTAGTAAGATTTTTCGTGCGTAAATAGTTAAAACTATTCCCCACTCCAATTCTAATCAAGGGTAAAATACTCTCAATGAGAGACGCGACATAGCAAACATAACTTTTCTGTTGCTCAATTTTATACCCGGTAATTTAGTTTGAAATAAGGAGAAAAGATTTTTACGAGTGTCTCCCGTGGTACTTCTGCGTTTGAAAGAGCTGCGACCGAATGTTGTAATAGTTAGGAAAACTCTAAATGATTTGGAATATTCGGCAGTCGTTCAAACTTAATAGAGGCAAATGGAACCAATTAAGTGCACTTATATATGTTTGCGAATATTCAGCCAAGCGATGAGTTTTCCGAACAAGATGGAAATTTTCAACTTAACGTTAGCTTCAATTTTATTAGATGGAATTTAGCGTCAACAAACTAAATTTTTCTGAATGTATCTGGATATTTAAACGTAGTCAACTATTTTCTCAAGTTTTGTACTTTTACCTACATACATATACCAGGTTCCTCCTCGCTACGAGAGAAGAGCCGACAGTAGGCCACTATCATCACCCTTAGTCACTGTATAGAAGGCACAAAAATAATATGAATGAATGGCAGCACTGGCCGCACCAGAAATGCCCGGATCAGCAGCAGCCCAGCATAACCATCTTCCACAGTCAGGCCCGACAGCCGTAGCTGGTTTACCCCGACCGCTTCATTGAGTGCAGCCCCTCCCCCTGCACAGGACAGGTCTACCCCATCACACACGGGTATCAACCCCATCATACGCGGGCAGAGTACTGTTGTACTTTTAAAAAAGGATAAAAAAAAACAATGGTGCTTGGAACGAGTCAAGCGACCTAGTCACAGGTTGCCACCCAAATCCCGTCTAGTCAGACAAAAATCACGCACAGGCATCAGAATAAAAGTAGATGAGAAATAACAGGCATCTTCAAAGTCATCAATCCTCGCACACAAGTACTCATACATTTGTATCAAGATGTTTGACGGATAAGTAGCCCAGTGATTTGGCAGTTTTAATATAGACAGCATTATTTCAACCGCTACATGTTCTTTTCTTTCATGAACGTATTGAATGAGACTCTACGTAGTGATCGTTTAAAATTAATAATTAAAGCAGATGTTGATATTGTCTTATATATTGCGTGCATAGTATTTTTCTCTTTTTACAGGGCGTTGGGATTCTGGTCTAACATCGAAATAGCACTGGTCAAATATGGTGGATTCTACATCATAATGTTGGTCAACTCAATTTTCAGATGTATTCACCATGGCAGCGGAACCAAATTTTACTGCACCTCGTTCCAAGAGTGTGGCTTTTTCAACAGTCGCAACTTTCTAGTGAAGTACTGATGTAATTGAAGGGCTGAAGCATATTTAAAAAATCGGACAGAGCCCTTATTAAACATAATAAACTCAGTAATGAATTTCTTCTAGTGCTCATCCATTTAGAACGAATGCTCAACGTTTTAAAATCGAATAGAGAAAATGCAAACTCATATTTTGTTGCTATCTTTACATTATTTTTTAATTTACCGCAGAACTCAAATGTTGATCATCATTATTGTAGTTTTTATGATTGAATTATCATGATAATCTACTCAGATCCTCTTGTGAAGTACATCATGAACAATAAATTCTAAGATTGTTTTCCAATAATGTAAACCACATCAAAACAGAAAAAGCAATCACTCAGTCCCATATCTATCTGAAAAGTGAAGAAATCTAATCGGAAATGTCGGCAGGATTTTAATTCTCATTTCAAGACTTTGTAATATCTGTTATTGAACAAACTTACTGTTATGGTTTGTGTTACCATAAGCATTGAAATTCTAATGGAAAACAATGAGTCGTACAATTTTTTTTAGGTGCTTTAGTGCGCATGCAAAAGAGATGCAAAGAAGTTTATTTCAGACTGGAGTAGTTCTTTCGGAAGGCGAGCGTCACCCGTACGAATAGACTCTGACGAAAAGTAACTGCACTCACCTAACGTACTTTTGGAAACAAAAAACAGGATTTGTGAACTTTGTCGAACTTAGGAATACAGATACCAACCACTCTTTAGATTGCAACATTCCGACCGCTTCAATTGCAGAATCTTTTTATTCAACGCATACCAAACAAAACAACCGTAATAATTGTGTGGGCGATGAATATTTAATCTGTGATATGTGCTACACATTGTCGGGTACTGAATAATAATATGCCGAATGACTTCGTTCCCGATAATTCTTGCCGCGCAGGGATTTGAGAATTTTCTGTTAGGGAAAAACTCACTCTTGATCGGTGAATGCGCTCAGTCAGTACGCATTGAATTTGGAGCTCATCATGAGCAAGCAGAACAGAAACATCAGAGTTTTTTTATAAAACTAAGTTTAAGAAACCAAGTGTTCTAATATCTTTCGGTCTGTCCTATTGGTTAACGATTGTTAGGTTACTTAGCACTGTATACAAAGAGAACATGGACAAAGTTTCTCCTGAGAAAATGTTCGCTATCTCAGTAATTGGCTCTGGAATATTTGTCATAACTTCTAGTCGTCCGAATCCGATAATGAGCTATTTTTTAGTGAGGAGCCAACGAAGCAAGGCATTCATTCCTGTACTCAGCGCAAGTTTTCGTGACAAGATCGGTCTGACAGAAGCACTGCAATGAGACGGGTAATGGTCCGCTTTCTTTACGCTCATTCTCTCCCTTTCAAAGCATATTCCGAAAAATTTCACGGCAACACAGTTACATTTGCAGATTCGTACAACATTTGTGCGAATTTGTACAATGTTTACTGTATTCCAGGTTGAGGGTGTCACTACAAGTAAATTTTCACATTTAAATCCAAGTTGATAAACGTTAGTTAATGCATATGTCAAACAAGTAGCTGGCTATGGAAAGATTCTCAAGATATATCCATCAGAAGCATGAACATAGTTACAAATAATACAGGTGAATGAACTCAATATCTTAGTCAACAGCATTAGCATTCCGGACAAATATTATACGAGGCTTTCATCACTCCATCATGCCATCAATGTACGATGTAAAATTGTATGATGGCTTAGATCAATTTTAGCTTAAAAGTAAAATCCTGAACTTGAAGAGATTACATGCGAAGTAATTTTATAAAATGTTTATATTCGAGCTTTCCCATCATCCTTACTAGGACGTCTAAGTTTTTAGCTTTAAGTACCAGTTAACAAGGGTATGTTACTTAACATGAAACTTTACGAAAGATGAATGGCTATGGTAGGGGGAAATACCAGTTTTGGCCAGCGCCGCTTCTACATGCCCCCGCGTACACGTGAGGCGCCGCGGTGCACCGTCTGCATGCAAGTTCACAACAGGATCTCAAGCCCGCCATCTCATACCATCCTTTGTTCCCTATTTTTATTGCGTGGCTCTTTATTGCGGCCACTTACTTCGATTAATACCTCTATAAAAATAGCAGCAGAATAATGAGAGTCCCTATAAGCGAGATAATTGGTTGGAAAAAAGACTACGCTTGACGGAGAAGCGGATCACTGTGATTACCCTAAATCGTGAATGATCTTAGAAGTGTTTTATGGGTACGCAATTGCTGTAAATCTACGCTGCGAAGTTTACATTATTATCATCTCTCTTACTAATAAGTCGTGCATACTCACCTCCAATGAACGTCACTAATAAATGTAAGTGAAGTTAGGAGATTAAAGTATCTTCGGTAGGTATGTGTAGAAGAAAACCATTCATTAGCCTTTTCACGTATCCAACTTCACGCTTGTTCTTCGCGAAGTAATAAAAGGTACGGAAACTTCCTTGGAGGCCCGAGAAAATAAAAATAATAACGAGCAACACTGCAATTCCTTTATTTTTTCTTTTCAGTTTCCGCGGACAGGCTGTTTGAGTTTGTGTGGTAAATTACTATTTTCCTTACAAAATTCTTACCGGAAATCATAATGGCCAAGTCTTGCCTGATCATTCGTCTTGTCCTTCAGAAATTCCTGGACTCTCCCGTATTCCTGGAATCCTACCAGTGATTGGGCACGAAAACGAGGCAAATCAACGAAATTGAATATTCATGAACTATTGTAAATGAACGCCATCATCATATTTTAGGTATACGTTGAATTACAAATGTAAAAAAGAGCTTGGTAAGTGAATGAAAGACGCTATGAAATGTGGTATAGAAGAATTATTATTTAAAGAAATGTCCGGCTTAGAACGCTAATTCTTGCTCGAATTCCATTGCAATGCCTGACTTTATTCGAACAAAAAAAAAAAACTCCACTTACTCGCACAAAGAACATCTTGAGCAGCATACTTCAGCACGCCGAGGACGGTACTCGCCCACATCTCGCTCAAGTTATCGCATTTCTTTTCGCTCTGTATTGAGTGGGTTTAGTCGGAGCCTCTCATTCGAGGGTGTAAGCACGCACAATTTGTCAGTTTGCATTACACTGGAAGATCAGCTTGTAGCCGTACAAAGACGACCATTTACACTCCAGACGGGGCCTCAGCAGCATCCATTTTTTGCCAGGAAATGAACGATGCTTAAGAGAGAGCTTTAATTTTTATCTTTCGCTGCTGACCTTGTAATTCGGAGTGCTTAGCATGGTTTGAAATCTTTCCTGGGTCGTGAAATTCAGTATAACATGTGAACAGGACACAGTCCTTATCTTAGTAGAGTCCGGTTCAGCAAAAAAATTAATTTACAGGTCCGCAAACTGCACTGGTTTTACTAAAATAATCAAAATACGATGGAACGATAAAACTTATTACTAGACCTGCGGATAAAAATGAATGATTTACTAGGTTTTCAACGCAAACTGATATTTCTTTGAAGTTTCAAAAGGGAAAAGTGTAATACTGCTGGACGTATAATTGAAAATAAGCTAGAATCTATGTAAATATCTTTTGAAAATTTAATTTTTCTTCCAGGTGTTACTTATTCTTTATTCATTCAATACACGGAAATAGTAGTACTTCATCCATTTAAAATAGTGCTAACTTAAGCTAAAATCATTTGAACAATGACAAAATAGGATTCAATAAATTTTTGAGCAATTTGATGAAAAATTATTTTAGGATACTGCACATATTTTTTCCATTCTAAAATATTTATTGTAGTCTTTTGAAGCAGTAATTTATCGTGCATGAAAGCTATCAAACAGAGCTCGAAAATCACTGTCTTTCGTTGCAGTACGTCATGCTACACGGTGATCGAGCTAAGGAGTGATACATCAAAAAGGATAAGAATTATGCAAAATGCATTGGCTCGACCCATGATACCTAGGCTTAGATTGCGTAAATGACGCTAGAAAAACTTGATGGTCCGCATCCGAAATTCTGCCTTGTTTCAAACGCGGCAATTACTGTTTTTAGGGCGCTTGGAAAATTTACTATTCCTGGAACGCTGAAAACATTTACCGAAAAAGTGAATGCAATGAAAATTCAGGTAAAAATTTTTCAACTTTCAAGTGGATGCTGACTGATTTGAGCTAGCTAATGCAGGTTGACACGCAAGAAACTGATGGGAAACATGAAATTATTCGCTCAAGGCCAAATTACTATGATGAAGTGAAACAAAGGCTGCTAGACAGATTATGTTAACTGTCAATTTGTAACATAGAGAGCATTTAAAAAAAATCCGTACAAATTTTCAACTTTAGTAGTTCTGATTCCTCAAAAAGTATCACTGAACTGTATCAATTTTGCTTAGTTATTTACAAAGACGACAATTGACATTTCGAGATAGTTGCGCAAGCACCACGCAATTTGGGGCAGTGAAAATACTCAGCTGAGAACTTTGTTGAGCAGAGTGAAGCCTAGCCTTTTTAGCAAAATCCCTCCAGCATGCTATGCAGACAGTTTACGATTGTTGGCGTTTTGATGATTCTGGCAAGATTGCAGGTGGTTTTTGATTGAGCTCAAAAACCACCTGCACGGTGATAAAAGGTGAAATTTGCAAACCCTGTTTTCTAGCCGGGCTCAAGAGAAATTTCAAGGCCAATCTAAGCTTGTCACAATCGACATTGGTTGATAAGTGGCTCGTCAGCATCACAGTTCACACCGCGATCAAAGACCTTGACCATAACTTCTCATGCACGAGGTAGGAAGCATCTCTTACCAAGAAGATGGAAGAAGTTCATTTGGAGTGATGCAAGAAAGTTCGGAAATGGTGAAGATTGGATTGACCATCAAGTTCTTTTTTGATAAGATTTTTGCAGTTGACGGGGTTTGTAGCAGACGTAACGATCGCTAGTCACAAAAAACCACAACTAGCGCGTGGATTTGAGGGCGGTTGACGGCTTTACTAACTTCTTCGCCGCTAACGAAAAAGTGAAAAAACGAATTCTACTGCGACGTCTTGCATGCAGCAATCATTGAATGGATCACGGCAAATGTTTCAAATAAGAAAGAAATTCATGTGCCGACAGGATTTGGATCCCACAAAGCCGCTAATTCGCTCAAGAGATCCGGTGTGCGATAATGGGAGAAAGACTTTTAGCCTTACAACTCACGTGACTCAAACCCGTTGGATTCCTATCTTTGAGTAGCAAATTGAGGCCAAGGCTTGTGCAAAGCCTCACAACAGCATAATAAATTGTAGTAACGAATTTTAAAAACAGCAAATATTTATTGGATCGTACCTTTGTTCAGCATTAATGAAACATATATAAAAAATCGAGTTTGTGACTACTGGTTGGTCAGTAGAATAAATCATTCTAAAAATCCCCTACGTGATCACCAGTGGCACACGTTGCTGTCAAAGAAGGATATCAAAAAGACCGTCGAGCAGTTGGAATCGTCAAAAGTTATCCACGCCGTGTCCAGTTTTTGAAAACGTGTAGAAGAAGCTGCCACCATGGCTGAAGGCAGTCATACCGAAAAAAATTAGGCTCTCAAAATCTTCACAATAATTGTTCAAAATTTCTAAATATTACGCTATTTTTTCTTGAGTTATTATGTTTTAGGACACTAAAATTGTGCGGTTGTAGTTAAAAAGTCTTTAAGTGCTAGTTGATTTGCCACATCATATAGAAGAGAGAGGCAGAACCATGAAGCGCTTTACGTGAGAGTCGTATGGTAGAGCATCCTTGAAACGAAAACGTTAGCCAAATGCTGCTCATATCATCTGACCTTATGAACAGAATTCTCCGATGAAAGTGTTTTGATGCATTATTAAATGTTCACTGCTCAATTTCTTAGACTAGCGGCCGAAGAATAGAAGATTTCATTTAATCAATCAGTCGAACTATATTCTGAGAAAATATATTTGCCAAAAATGAAATGCTGGAACGTAAAATAATGGAAGAAGAACGAAGTAGCGGTAGTTATAGAATAAAGACAAGAAACAAGAATTAACTTGCCAGTCAGCTAAATTTGAATAAATTTTACATGGATGTGATAATAAAGTGGATAATAAGTATAAATAAGTGGATAGTTCCTCAGGTCCTCAGATTAAAGAACAGATCGAAAGTTTTCAAGAACCTCGAGAAGAGAACTGTGTTTTTTTAAGTTATTAAAAAACTATTTCCTGTCATCATCCAGAAACTGTTAGCCAATTTACACAGCTTGTAAAATACATGAACATTTGCTGATGCATGTCAGTGAGAAATTTACAAAACATTTATACTGGAACAGCGAGAACACATAACGAGGCAGAGCACCGGTGGTCACACATCGATATTTTCTTAATGCGATCTAAAACAGGAAACTTATGTTATTTCCTATCGAAATTTCCCATCAGTGAACATAACAATAATTTTTTAGCATTTTTTAGCATTCATAGCCAATATCTATACGGAATAAATTTGACAAAGGTATGTTGGACATATATGTTTAAGTATGAAGGGAATATCATCAATTGTAGGAAATTGTCGATTAACCAAATAATTACAATTTAGTGACTCTCAATTGACGATAAATAGGCTAACCTAAGTGAGAGCTGCTTGCAGTATTCGCTTAGCGCCCGTCTTCAGACCTCAATCATAAGCAGATGACCGATCCCTGCACACAACACACAAGAGTGTCTGGATATTTGCGAGGAGATTCACTTAGCGCCCGTCTTCAGACCTCAATCATAAGCAGATGACCGATCCCTGCACACAACACACAAGAGTGTCTGGATATTTGCGAGGAGATTCACTTAGCGCCCGTCTTCAGACCTCCATCACAAGCAGATGACCGATCCCTGCACACAACACACACGAATGTCTCGATATTTGCGAGGATATTCGCTTAGCACCCGTTTTTAGATCTCCGTCACAATAAAATGATCGTTCCCTGCACACACACACAAGAGTACCTGGATATTTGCGAGCGCCTTACAGCCCTTGAGACGTGAGGTACAGCCCGTACTCCAGCCCCGGCCGTCGCATTGCTCGCTACCTGCACTTCGTTGAGGTTTCCGTGCAGCCAAGTGTGATGGTAGCTCTGGCTTGACCGTTGTGCTGGGATGGTACGCGAGATTTTCTTTGTTTGCGAAGTTTCCTTTTTCTTCGTCACGGTGGGCCAATTTCATTCCATACTCTCAAGCTTTTACTATTCAATAAAGTGAAATGCTTAAAAATTTTTAAATTTATTGAACGATGTTATAAATAATGAGCGAACTCATGTTACCGCCGAGTGAATGATGTCGACTATCTATATCCGACGAATGTTTCGATGCCATACATGTGTAATAGTTATTCTGTATAAGTACATTATTTAAATAGTAAATTGAGATTATTTTATCCAAGTTGGTATACATTATGGCTTTATTACCAATTATTCATCCAATAATCGATATAAGTAAAATTCTGTTGATGTATTTATTATGCGTACACTTCTAAGCAAGTGTCATTATTTTAATAAAAAAAATTGGGAAAAATAAACGAACAATTAAACGACGCAGGTCACAGACATTGTGCGAAGTTTGTCTGTAATTTTCTACATCGAGCTAGAATAGATTTCTAAATGTTTGGAATCTCAGGAAGCTCATGAGAAGTATGAGAAGAAAGCTCAAATATTTCTAACCGTGAGTTAAGAAATAGATGATATTTCGAATGAATTTAATGCAGGAAAATGCTATTTTATGATACAAGCTAAGAAAACGGCTGCGAAAAACATTTAACAGTATAACCCTTCGGATACACCCTTATTCATTGGCATGATGAAGAAATGCACTATTAAATCAATTTCTGTTATTACTTCTCTGGTTTCATTTCAGGTGACTGATGATGAGCATAGTATCGTTCGAAAGCTCTACTTAGATTTCAATGAAAGCTGTTGTGAAAGTGGAATATTCCTTGCAGGCCTTGTCTTAGCTGTAATCATGAATTTATTTCCTTTGAACATTTTATATTTCCATGTTCAAAACAGACACTTTCAAGTCAGTGATAAAAACATGTATAGTCTCCCGACTGTAAAAATAGTAGAGAAAACACAAAGCACTTGAAATAATGAAATTGCTCCTTTATTTCCAAGGTTTTCAAGTAACTTTTTATTACTGATCGCAACACAACTCCTCATGTTTGCCGCTGACTCCGATTAAGTTTGATATCGCTCTGACACTGCCCAGCTGATGCTTTAATTTCAAATTCACAACACACGCCTCACGAATAATGCGAAAAGAGAAATAAGGCACTCAGCTCATCGTATCATTTTCAGGAAAGTTCAAACATTCAACACATGAGAATAAGAGAATGATGTCGCAGGCGTGTCGCCATGGCTGCCCGGGCCCGCTACACGCACCCAGCGGCGGCGCACTCACCTCCGGTGCCGCAGGGCGCGATGTGTTGCGATACCGAACAAAGAACTTTAATAGCTCCGCAAAAAAGTGTCCGGCGGGAATAATTTTCAATATTAATTAACTTGGGAAGAATAAAGGGCTCAATTTAATGGAAAGTCGTATTTATAGAGTGAAGGCGTGCGGTCGAGAGGGTGAGTTACCGTAATGGCAGGAGTGACGGACGCACATGGGTGCGATGGAGAGGGGCGGCCAGTCCATTTTCTATGAGCGGCCAGAGGAAATTGTAGGGCACGATTGAAATAGAAAGTTGTTCAGCGTACAAGTCTGTAATGATCTGAATAAAGGGGCCATAATTATTCTGCATGCGCTAAATGTCAAGTGCCGTGTTCTGGCGTTCTGTGAAATTCTATTAGCGAGTAGATTTTCCATGCAATTTTAGAATTATGCGTGCACATCTTCCCAATGCATATATTCTAATGAAATCTTCCAAGTGAAATAATAGTTTTTGTTATTTACTTAATCACAATTTTTTTCTCGAATTATATCAGATTACATTCCGTTAGAGGGTTAGCAATATAAAGATAATTGTTGATCAAAAAAGTTTTTTAACGCTATTTTCACGAAAAATTAGTACACTTCCACATTAAACTCCTTGACAGTTAAACAATATAAATATATTCATCTAAAAACAGTGCTGTGCCAGCAGTACAATTCAGTACGGTTGTGCGCTGCCCCCACTGTGAAGTACTGTGCAGTAACTTGCACAACTCAATAACACTAAGCTTGGTGGGCTTAAACCTAGTACGCCTAGTTCTCTTGTTCACTTAACTGAATAGTCTCGCTTGTAACATATCCATGTGAGCATTTTATAATTTTAATGAATATATGGATTTACCGTTCAATTAGAATGTTCTGATAAAACGGTAAAACGAAGAACATGGTTTGAGAATGTAATCTCTGCTGCAACATCATTCTGAAATTTTTAAACTCATTTCTAAATTCTATCCTCATTCTAATTTCATTCGTACTCATTTTTCTGTAACATTTCAACGTGGCTGAAATCACAAACAATTACTCACACTAATACAAGAATTTATATTTATTCATTATATGCTACAAGACTTCGACATAGGTCGTCTTTCATTTTTAGGAAGTGAAGTTGTTTCGCCTCACGTAAATAAATGTGCACAAATTTTGTGTCAGCAATAACAATGACAGGAAAATAAAACTCGAACAAATCTTGGACCTTGTAATTATTGCCTGCGCTGTATTTCATGAGGACTTGAGCAAGCGATTTTTCAAGGCAGGGAATGCAGAATTACCGCAGTTTTAACAACAAAAAAAGTTTTAACATTGACGTTTACGTATTCTGAAAGCGTACGGTGAGTCTTGCATTGGTTACCCTGTGACGTACGTCGATAAGGAAATAAAAAAATAACATATCTTCTGCCTATTTATCACATTGTCTGTAAGTCCGTTTCATCAATGGTAGTCCAGTGTGAAAAGACACAATTTAATTACAAACATTGATCTCATAAATTGATTTCAAATTGTAAATGACTTTTGTATTCTAAGTTTTTGCATTCTCCGGAATTAAAATTAATGCCGAACTTGTAATTATGAGCTACTCGGACAGCATACTACGCTTAGGATAGATAAAAACTCTGAATATCATTTTAGATTTCTATTTTCGATGTATATGAAGTTCACGTTGCACAAAAGAAGAAATGAAACGTGCTTTCCTCTCTGCCTCATCTTCATTTTTACAAATTTTCTAATCGTCGGTCAATGATTTGGTAAATAATTATTTCCCCTCATCGCGTGAATTATGCCACATTCCAACTGGCCTTCTCTGGGTTGTAACTTGGCCACAACCCTTGCCTCGTACGAGAATATTTGCCACCGCTGGACGTACATTGGTCGTGAGGTGAGCCTCCGGGTTCAGCTTGACGTTCTCACAGTGTCGACTTTCTGTCGCCCGTCAACGTTTGTTAATTCACTAAAGTACAATTTTCGTGCCATTCTCCGGACAAAAACACGGCAAAAACAAGCGGTGTCGTGATATGCTGCCACGGTCGTTTAATTGCCCTCCAGTATTTGCCCGTCTTCAGCGCGCCATCAATTGAGTAGATAGGTTTCCGACTTCTGAACACCTGTTTCTCGACGCTCAACTCGGTTTCGAGAGTCGAGAGATGGTGATGGATTTTGATCGAAGTAAGCATTGCTTATTGCGAGCAGAAATGCTATTTTTTCTGTATTCCATATTCGTTTCATGTTATAATTTTTTGTTAGATGGCTTCATTTGCAAAGCCATCATGATCAAATACAGGAGTTATTCATCGAACGCAGTGATGTTATCGGGGTTCTGATGAAGATAGCAATATCTATGCGTAGTTAATACAGAATATTTTGTCGTCGTACATTGAATAAAGGACATTTGTATTACATAAAAAAATTTCAAGCATAGGCTTATCCAATTTCTCACTTATTGAAAGAAAGAAAGAAAAAGAAAGAAAAACCACTCATTTTTAGAGAGTTGATACATGAAATGTATTACAACAAGTTAGTTTTTAAAATTTTCCTAATATAAATGTCCTTAAGGTGAACAAACCTTAAGAGGTGTACAACAGCCGTGTCAGGGGCTTACAATGTTTTTGAGAAAAATAATCAAACAATTTTGTCATGGATATTTTATATATAAGTAAGATGACTTAAAGCTTACAAACACATCAAATACTACTGAAGAATGCCTCTGAAGTTCTTCGCTACAGGTTAAAACGAATGAAGAAAATACATGAAATACTTTCCTGGAACCGGCCAAAATCTCGTCCTACATGATTTTCAAGCAGTGAGAAAAGGTTAACCAAAAGTAAATTATGAAAAAACAGAGCACAACACGCACATCTATAACAAGTAACCAAACATACTGACTGTTCATGCAGAAATGAATTCCAGACCTTGTTCGTCATAAGATGGGCAAGATGGTTTGTTTATGAATCACAAGCTCAGATCATGCATATTTTCATTTATCTATTTACATTTTGGAATACAATGGCGTAGCAATAGATCTCTTTTTGAAACAGTGAGCCAGTGCACTTATTTTTTTACAGAAAAATTTCGAGTTAGTTCAGATTAAAAGTTCATTGCCAACTGGTCGTAGAGCGTTAAGCGAATGTAATCGTCATGACTTTCATTTTTTTTTCGGAAAAAATGAAACACTTCATACTGCAATATTCAAATTGACCACTGTATTGCTCAGTGTAGCAGAAAGAAATGATTAGGAAAAAATGATGGATAAAAACACTTAAGAAACGCAATAAATGAGCTAGTTCCTAATTTTCCGATAGAAACGTTTTAAAAATCCAGTTTTTATGAAAGAAAAAATTTGAGGTTTCTAGGTTATACACATTTGAGGTTTCTCATTCTCTCGGTATTCCCTAGAATAACACACAGCAATGGGTACATGAAATAAAATAGAAACACAGTGATAGATAATTATCGTTTAAGGGTAACAAATAGCTACAAAATTTCTAGGCATAGATTACAAATGAAATAATTTCCGACCTTACGCGTCCAGTGACGTGTAAACGACGGTCTCACATCTACATAGCAGCTTTATTGGCATTGTGGTGTTGTAACACAAATGAAACAGCTAATGTATCATCTTTATTCTCGAGGCGCTAGTTCGTCTTTCTCCAGGTTCGTTTCAAACGCATAATTTGTATTTTTTTGTACTTCTATGAGAACTCATCGGAACTGTGGCTTAATTGAACAGTTTTATGTAATCATGTTGCAATGCTTATTCGCGATTAGTATTTGGCAGAGAGTTATAATTAATTTTCACTTATTTATCAAGTTGGAACAAAGATGATGTTGATCGTATTGTTCGCTACTATGAAAAAGCTGTGGCTGTGAACATAATTTCCATTGCTGTGCATCCTCACTCCATTGCCTCATCGCATTCGTCGAAAGTTCAAAATTGCAGAGCTTGAGAAACTCAGTCGGTGGTGACACAAAAAACATCAGTTTAACTTCAAACCTATCGTAAATCATCTCCTAATTAATAATGTGTGAGGCCAGCAGCTAGTAGTTCTGAAGTACGTCAGGCAATATGAATAAACGAAGTCAAAACAGTTTGGAGAATGAATTAAAGTTGGCACCTCATAGCTTCCAAGAGATATTTAGTTCATCACGCTATGTGAACGCGAATATTGCTGCAATGGAGTATAAGGTCATATCTGCTAACTCAAGACGTTAGTTCAGACCATGCGACTTCAAACGCAGAAAGCGATTGCAGAATGGAAAAACCATTATTATTTGATAATAGTGTAATACTTTCACTGCAATGTGACTGAAACACCCATAACACAGTATTAGAGTCTAACACTTTTATATGGTCAATTCCTACGTAAGCCACCATACACTTACCACTCTTAAAGATGCAGTTTTCCTTTCGGTTGCTAAGCACATTGATCAGCGACTGATCTTCGAAAGACACGGCGTTGTGTGTCGTGAGAGAGAATCTATTCCTCAATAGTAACAACACTGCCCAAGAATAGTACATCTCAGAGAAAAGCATGCCTAGCGTGACGGATTGGATGAACGATTAGCAAGGATTAGGATACAAGTAAACGTTAGAAGCGTGATTTTAATTTTTCCTAAACAGAAAGGTGTAATTACTTATTAAAGTAATCATGAGCAATAGAGAGATTTAAAGCTGTCTTCTATGAAACTTGAATATTAACGATTATTAGTTTCATTCCAAGATAGAGTATATCCAACCACACGTTGTTCTTGTATTATTTTTCTACTTTTTCATAGATATTCGTACAACAAAATTAAAACTCCCCGAGTGTTGCTAATGCGTGTTTCGGCTCTAATCGCACCACACCAATGGTCTAACGACACTCATCATAAGCTATCTATGCCTGCCACTATTTTAGTATACCCCATTCTCCACTACATTTCTTTCTTGTCACTATCTCAGTACATCTCATTCTCTAGCATATCCTATGCCTGTCGCCATCTTATTATATCTCATTCTCCAGTATATCCCAATCCTGTCTCCATTTCGGTTTATTCTATTCTCCAATATATTTCATGCCTCTCACCGTCTCACTATATCTCATGCTTTCAAAATGTGCCATGCTTGTCACCCTCAGTACATCCCATTCTTTAGTACATCCCGTGCCTGATGCTATTTCAGTGTGTACCATGCTTTTCATCATTCCAGGATATCCTCCGTTTACTTATATTCCAAGCCTTATGCACGCCCTCCACAATTCACCTAGTCCACATTTTTTCTATCAATAGGTATTTCAGAGCAGTACAAAAAAATAGTACGAATATAAACATTGGTTGCATCGGTAAAATAAAACTTCGAACTTTCTATCCTACCACAAGAGTTCGCGGTTCATTTCATGAATAACTATGGACACGCACGCAAAAATCTGGAAATTCATCGTTCAGGAGAAAAGGGCTGATAAAACTAACTGTTGCCTTCATGTGGTACGGCACCGATCGGCCCTAAAAAAGCTGGCCCTGGTCTAGAAGAGCCTTTGTCTTTGGCTCTTTTATTCCATATTCTGATATCGTAGCCCGGCAATTGCCCCTTGAAATTGCGCGCGTCCCAAACCCTCTCATGACCGGAAAATGATTTCTCAGGCTTCTCCTCCAACGAAGACTTGCTGACGCAACCAGTGCAGTTCTTTTTCCACAGATTATCGGTCTCGAGTTTTCCGCCCACGTCGAAACTGAGGCTACAATTTCTTCAGTTTAATAAAGCGTCATTACTAAGCCAATTATTACTTCGGATTGAAGTCTAAAAACGGAACAGGGTTTCAGATTTCATTGTGTTGAGGAGGGAATGAACTTTTCTCTGGTGAGAAATTTATTCACTAGTTTCGGAGCGACCCCATAGTTGTCGAATTTGAGTTTGCATTTCTTCTTTTTTTTAGAAAGAGAAACCAATTTTTTACTTAAATATTCATGAAGTGAACAGTTGAACGTTGCCACTTTTTTGAGCATTTTTCCCCCTTTTTGCAGCCATCGTGTTTCAAAGCGTCTAAATAAGGAGAACACAGAGCAGAAACTCAGCAGAAATGGCTGACTTTCGATTCAAATAACGCAGCTTCTAATTATTTGCAATAAAAGCTCGAATCTTAATCAACCAATGGGGCATCTCTTACAGTAGTTAGCTTTCAATTACTAGTGTTTTATTTTTTGTACATGGTTGCATTAAAACAAATACTCGGTTCAGATTTTAAAACAAAAAATTGCGATAATGTTTTCTCTTTAGAACTGTAAAAGAGATCTTACGCATGAAGATCTGTTTGGACTATCTGCTTCCTATTTGATGTGGATATATTTGTTTAATTTTAAGATTTCACCATGAAATAATTAATTGAATTTGTAAAACATCATAAATTGCTGTGATTATATAGGATTCAATAATTTCATTTCATCATATTCTATTGCTATCTTTGATATCGAACCCTGGCTAACGCCTCGTGGCTACCTATCCCTACCGTTAAATTTGCGCCTGTAAGTTGAATCAACTGGCGAAACAAGTGATAACAGCAATATAATACGGGTGAAAATTAAACCAAAGCAAAAAATCTAATGAAACATACAAAAGCGCATGTTTAAATTTAGTTAAATAGTCTTTCCAATTAAAGGGACAAAATTACCAAAAGGACAATACAAAGCGGTAAGATCAAAGTTTGCAGCGTCAAAAAGACTTAATTCTAAAGCTAACTGGAAGACATTTGCAATGAGTTATACTAGGGCCTAACTGTGAAACAAGAACTGAACAGTTAGCAGCTGACAAGCGTTTCGTATCCATCGCACACAACTTGACTGGCATAAATTGTGAGACATTAGCACTCCCTTAGTACTCTCAAAGAGCGGCAACAAATTAACTTCCATTTTAAATCCAACTAGTGCACGCTAATGGACGATCGTAATTTATTGTGCATCTGTTAAGCATATTTTTTAAACAAAACATTCAAATTAATAGAAACATTCTACAAGAGAGCCAACGATGTTTCTGCATTCTTTGCAGCTGACACAGAAACGGCTGGTATTTTACAAGCAGACCGCAACCTTAGTTACGGTGGCCTGTACGTGGCGTTTACAAACTGTTATTGAATTTAAAAAGTTTCAGAACTGCAGGAAAGCAAACATTTTCATTCAACTTTGACTTCCTCTGGCGAACACGCATAGCTTCTGAAACTTCGAACGGCTCTATTTCAAGCACGGTAAATAATGCTGGTATTACTTCTTAACTCATCTTATGTTGGTGACATGAAAACGATTAAAAATAGAACCTTGATATAAGTGGCTGGACAAAATAATGGAAACACCTAACATTTTAAAATCATAATCTTTGAACATGTAATAAACAATAACAATTTGCGATATTTAATTGTTTTATTGTTTATGATTGTAGCTTTTTAATATTGTATTTAAATTAGCTGTTTCGTGCAGATATCTAAAAGAAATTTTGATACAACCTTATTAAAATGGCAGACCTCTTCAACTTTCAAAGAGGCCAAATTGTTGGTGCTCGAATGTCAGGTGCTAGTGTAACAGAAGCCGCGCAAATGTTTGGCGTTTCAATAGGTACTGTCTCAAAAGTAATGACTGCCTTTGAAAGAAAAGAAAAAACGACCTCAGCAAAGCACAGGTCTGGCCGAAAGTCGAAGTTGTCTGAGAGAAACCGTCGGACTCTAAATCGAATAGTTTGTGATGGTCGTAAGACCACGGCTTTTAAAATCACTGCAGACCTCAATGAACCCCTACAGAACCCAGTTTCAACAAAAACTGTCAACAACTGTTCCAACTGTTGAGCAGTGGAAAAATGTGACTTTCTCTGACGAATCATCGTTTACCTTATTTCCGACCTCCAGCCAAGTGTACGTTTGGAGACAGGAGAAAGAAGCCTTTAATCCAGATAGCTTTCTCCCTACCGTACTACATGGCAGGGGTTCTGTGATGATCTGAGGAACTATTTCTTGACAATCCGCCGAGCAAATGATTTCCCTTCATGGAAGAATTGACAGCCGAGACTATTTAATTAGGAATTTTGGGCGACCAAGTTCATCCAATGGTTCCAGCGCTGTTTCCGGAGGGGAACGCCATCTTTCAAGATGATAATGCCCCAATCCATACCTTGAACTGTTAAAGAATGGCACGAGGAACATTCTGATAAAGTGGAGCATTTCATCTGACCACCACAATCCCCAGATCTCAATATTATTGAGCATTTATGGTCGGTTTCAGAGGTAAAGTAAGAAGTCGATTTCCACCACCATCGTCTTTAAAAGATCTGGAGGGTGTTTTAGCTGAAGAATGGGCTAAAATTCCTTTGAAAACAATTCACAATTTGTATGAATCAATATCTCGTAGAATAGAGGCTGTAATTGCCTCAAAAGGTTGACTACACCATTTTAAAATATATTTTGTCGATTTTCCAAGGTGTTTCCAATATTTTTCCCAACCCCTTTATATGATGGTACTATCGTATAACTCTTCAAGCCCGACTCGGCTACTATTCAGACTCGCATTTTCCCATGGCACATTCTAACTCGTAGATGATTACGTCATGATTGTCCGCTTCTAAAGTAACTACCCTGCTCAAATTATTCTTCATTATGGAATCCCCAACTTTCTTAGATTTATAATAAATGCAAAGCAGAATAGGCACTTGGGGATCAAGTGGCTTGATATGCGTACGATATGATATTTTCAACAACCCACTCATTGGTTTTGTAATTGAAGGTGTACCGATTTTAATCATATATTTAAACAGTTCTATCGAGTTCAACCACCTGCATGTCTCCTCGTGTTATTATTCTGATTGAGGAAATTTTTTTCAGTCCGATCGATGGAATAATTTGACACCCATTATTGGTAATCATGCCTTTGATACGCAGAAATTCAGTGGTATGGCGATTCCCATGAGCTGCAGAACTTGAGCGCTCGATTAAGGAATGTGGATAATGGGGACAGTGTACGCTTGTGTTTAATCTCGATGAAAGGAATAAGAAGGAATTTTAACGAAGTTCTTGGATAACTTTCCCACGCATACCGTGAATAATTTTGAAATGTTGATGTAATTGGTATTTTTGATGCTACTCTTTCCCTTCTGACTCGAGCGTCTTTGTGTGTTTTACTTTTCACTATCATGTCGCTATCGCTTACTTCCTTATACTTCGTCTCCCAGTCCAACAACTTCCATTTTCTCTTCATTTTGTACCAGTCACTGTCTACATAATCTCATGTCTGCTCTTTCATTCCGTATCATCTTTTGCATTTAACATTTACTCTCCACGTGTTATATCCCCTGCTCTTTTCCTTCATATTACGCCTTCAAGAATACTGTTCCTTAGCCAGCAGCTCTATCTATTTAATCCCACTTTTCTTAAGCATTCCGAACCGTCACCGAGCGTATAAGAGTGCTCCTGGCTACACCATATGATCGCCTGGCCATACTATTAGGTCTTGTGGCATGTATGCTTTGCCATCGTTGCCTCCGTCTTTATTTGACCAGTCTTCCAGTTTTGTCCAAATGGAAATTCTATTGGGGGAGAAATAGAGAAGCAGTGTAACATTTGTTACGCAGCGAAACGTAGTACAACTAAGGAGAAATGATAGGATTTTTGACAGGAGTAGGTTAAATTATCTATTTGTTAATACGCTTGTAACTATGTATATATCTAAGTGCGTGACACCCTTCATCAATTAAGACAAAGGTCATTGCGGCGTCTAGAAGACGACAGCGCTTGCGAGAAGACGGAAGGCAAGTAACCAGTGTTAGAAACAGACTACGAATGCAGCAGCGATGGATTAATATGAATGAGTCAGAAGGAGCAAGAGTTGCATCTTCAAATCTTGAGAAATCTTCCTGGGGCACATGAGAAACAGAGCCCAAGAAAGAAGAAATAATATGAATGAGGCGGAGAGACAGTAAGTTCTAGAAAAATAAGAAACAGAGACCATAAAAGCAGAAATAATGTTTATGAGTTGGAGAGACAGCAATTTCTAGAATATGCGAGAAACAGAGACTATGAAAGCAGAAATGATATGTCTATGGAGGAAAGACAACAATTCCTAAAACAACATGAGAAACAGGGACCATGAAAGAAGAAATTGTAGTTTAGGTTAACCCTAAATTTAGTTCAATACGTTAGGCTAGATAATAGTAGGATAGATTAGATACGAAGCAACAGGCTAGGATAGGTAAGGCTTTGATATTAGAATACCAGGTTCAAATAGTTTAGGTTGAGATTGATTAGGATAGGTTAGGCTAGGTTAGGCTAGGATAGGCGAGGCTAGGATAGGTTATGTTAGAATAGGTTAGGTTATGTTGACGGAATTTTTTCATGGGTCCAGCTAGCGTAACGATGACATTAACCGTGGAATTTCCACGGGTCCTGCTAGTAATGATAATCATAATTAACCCTAAACATTTGTTAGCACTTGCCTTGTCTTCAGTTTGGTTGGGAGGATTCACGCCTCAGTAGGGATAAAGAATAACGATCGAACGAGGAGGTAAATATTACTTTAAATACTAATTGAGCTATAATTGGCTCAATTTTCATGTAATCGCAGGTTAATCAGCGTTATTTAGTCGTACCTCCGAAAGACTCGGAGAAGTATCTTAAAGAATCAATCGTGAAGTTACGCATAGCACTGACCACGATCGTCGGAGTAAGGTGTTACGATAGAACCAAGAATACCTAAAACACAACGGGAGTAATGAGCAACTGAAGTCCTACTTCAAACTTACAACAATATTTTGACTCATTGATTAGTTGAAGTTATATCGAAGGAATAAATATGAAATGTTAGCCTACAGCAGTGCTTGCCAGCAGCAAATACATCGCAGGCACAGAGGAACAATTAGAGTGAGTGTCGTACGGCAGTCGACTACAAACTTGACACGAACTGAGAAAGGAATTCACCTTCAGATTACTAAAGTATTTTGGAACTATCCTTTTCTCGCTGACAAATCCTTACAGCATGACAACAATGAATCATTCGTTGGTTTTAACAACGTCATCATTGGTAGCGTAAATTGAGTTCTCTGTACTTCATAAGCCATGCTGTGTTTAGGACGTAGGGCAATAAGAAAAGCGCGAAACGAAGCGCCTAAATGAATAAGCAGGCTTAAAAATACACATCGAGAAATATTGTGTCGTGTTGTTGCTGGTCTACCCCTGCCATAAAATAGTAAAACTTCAAGTCTCTCATATTCCAGAACCCACCGCAGCAAGCGAATACATTGAATGACAGCACGCTTCTATCGGTATTGTGCATGGTGATTGCATGGTGATGGGTTCAATATGCATATATGGGTTCATTGTGTATAGGTTCATATTACTCTGCCTTGATGGGTGTCTCCGGCACTCACTTAGAAATTTATGCAAATAAACCTGGCCAGTATGTTTAAAAAATTATTCAAATATCTTCAGCCACAGATGAAACATTAAAATATTTTGTGAGAAGTACTTACAAGCAATAAAATAAAAGTACATTAAGCAAAATGATTATACTTCTCAGCATAACTGAGAAATTGATAAAACCACAGGCCTTTTTATGAACACCAAAGTATAATTTAGATCAAAGAAGAGATATAGACATTAATCAGAGTGAAAATAGATTAATGTGCGCGGAGAAGAGAAGGAAAAGATAGAAAATTGAGGGAAGTATCTGTTGAAATGATGTGACAGAAGTTTACTTCTGCTTAAAACCATCATCGAGTCATGAACGGGAACCAAACCATATGCGAACCACCACAATATATGCGCGTTCTTTAAAAATGATGTGCGATGTTCTGAAATATAGGATAATGAGCAAAGGAAATTCGTGACAACATTTTCAGTATGTGTTGCTGCTTACAATTTCTAATGAAATATTGTAACGATGTTATATTAAATATTGTATCGAAAAGATCATTGGTTGATAATTAAGCGTCTTATTTATCATATGTGGGTGATCGCGCAACAAATACACTTGTAGACATATATTTTATAAATGCTGTACAATAATCAAGTAAAATGAAGTATTACGTAGTGACACATTCACCTATCTATGTACGCATAGCGTGCACAAGTACACATATACACAAGTAAGCATGTGCGCAAATATCAGCGTAAACTAATCAGTATAAACTAGCATTCCAATTGAGGGAATCGGAGAAAATATCTCTTATTATGGCATGAATTTTATAAAATTTCCGTACTAAAAACAGTCTTCCTTAGTCAGAAACATGAAAACGATTGTTCTACAACGGTTCCCAAGTACACAAAATTTCCAGAAGTACGCAAGGCTTAGGTGCGGTTGTTATAATGTATTCTAGAGCGTAAGAGATGATATGATAATTTGCACTACACTAGCCTACCAAGAGCATTTTTGGACGTGAAGAAGAAAGAAACATGATTGTCCTATAAGGGTGTCATATTAGGAAAAAATCACATTATCTTTGAAATATGGCGCAAAATGTCTGCAATTGATAAACATACATAGGTACCACATTTTATAAGTACAAGACATTTAAGCTTTGGATTGCTTTACAATAATAACATGAAATGATGCGTTGGGTAGGGTTAGAAGTTGGGAGTGAGAAAAAAGTATGGTATTTATAGTTCATATACCAGTTGCTAGTCCAGTGCACATAAGTGTATTGTGCACACATGCACACCCATATACGTACACAAATATACAAGCAAGCATGCTTGCAAATCCCAGCGTATAGGCGATCAAATCATAATACCTACGCATACTTCAAGACTGTTGGGTGATGTCTTGAATTATAAAGAAAATGAGCAGCGAAGAGTACGTATTAAGCAATGGAGATACCAGGCAAAATGAGATTCTTCAATACGTGTTCAGTATGTTCTGTAACAAAGAATTATCGTTGAGACGAAAGATGACGAATTATTTTGGCTTTAAATTCTCTCGGTCTTTGGGGGATTTTAATACTAAGGGGAAGTTTGTTCCACAGTAAGGCGCCTGATATTGATAGAGCTTTCTTCCCTATGTGAGATGAACGATAGTTGACTAAGACATTGTTGTTTCTGTTCGGCTTTTGGTTGGTTACAGTGGGTGGATGGAAACGTACTATCTCAGCATTGCTCTGAGGAAGATACAACCAGGAGAATACGTATTGGGCCCTCTGCATGAGGAGCCTTTCTTGAATAGGAATCCAGCCGAGTTTATTAAGGAGAGGGGTTACGTGATCGCTTCTTTAGAAATTACCGTAGCATACCACCTTGGCTGCGAAGTTTACGCATTTTTGTAAATCCTTTTGAAGGTATTGAGGTAAGTGTCTAGGCTGTAGTAGTCAATGCGCGATAACACAAGGGATTGAATGGCTAATAATCTGGATTTTTCGTCTAGCATACTTTTTATACGATGAAAAAACATTAAAGCTCCGTAGATTTTGTTGCAAGTAGTCTCAACGTGGGATTTGAAGGACATATTTCTATCGAACCAGATACCTAGGTTTTTAACTTTTTCTGATGCATTAATTTTATCATTTCCAACTGCGAGAGTAAGATCTGAAGATTTTTTAATAATGCATTGTGTTTTATTAGCATTTAATTTGAGATCATTTTGGTCGTACCATGATTTCAGGCTAGTCAGTATAGTTTCGGCTTTAATTTGCGTCTGTGGTATTTCCGATACAGAACTCGTTATTGCAATTTGAACATCATCTGCATACATTGAGATCCGTGTGTTAGAAGGCATTGGAGGGAAATCATTAACGAAAATAGAAAACAGTAGCGGATCAAGAATGGATCCTTAGGGAAGACAGGGAAGACCAAAGTTGTTTTGAATGAATGGGGACAATTTGTCTTCTATGCGGACTGCATGAGATCGATTTGACAAGTAACTTTCAAACCATTGCGTGTCAACTCCCAAGTTCAGTGTTTTACGTAGAAGTCTATCATGTTCGATGCTATCGAACGCTTTAGAGAGATCGAGTAGCAGCAAGAGTGTTGCATTCTTCTGATCGATGTCACTGTATATTTTTCCTGAGATATTGAGCAGAGGATCTTGAGTTCTAGTGTTTCTTCTATAGGCGTATTGATTTCTGTGGAGAAGATTTGACTCGTCCAGTGGAAATGACAGTTGATTTGTCACCACTTTCTCCAATATTTTGGATATTACAGGTGAAAGACTGATGGGCCTGTAGTTTGATGCTGTATTTAGGTCACCACTTTTATGCAACGGTCTAATAATGGAGTGTTTCCAATGGTTTGGAAACATGTTGGTTGCTATTGATGTATTAATTATAATTATCAGACGAATCCATGGTGCATGTGACTGGGAAACTTTCTTTGATATATTGAAGACTGATACCATCATGTCCAACTGCCTTTGTGTTTTTTAGTGGGTATAAGATATTTCTTAACTCCGGTAAATCGACAGGACGTGGTCTCCGCCTGACATCAGCCCTCGAAGATGCAGTGGGGCATGAATTTTCAATTGACGTTTCACCTGGACTGGTACACACCTCACTGAAAACTTGAGCCCCTACTTTCGAAAAAAATATATTGAAATCAGTGGCTGTTGCCAATTGGGATTTCCAAAATTACTTGTACGGTCTAAATTTTTATATGGGGCTACCTCGCTAATGATTTCCCAAGTTCGTTTCGGGTTATTTTAGCCGTTATCAGTTCCTGGTGGAAGTGAGTTTGTTTCTCTTCAGTGATTTTCTTTCGAAGAATTTTTTCATGTTCTTTATATCTTTTGTATAAGGTATTGAAAAAACAGAGTGGGGAAAAGGACGACACAATGCTGTTAATTATTTTGGTGATGCAAATGCACATTTAATAATAATGGTAATAAATTAATTGCAGAGGACGTCTTCTTGTAAAGGCACGTCGGAGACTTCTTGGGTGAGTAAAGAAGTCGGAAGTTGGTGCATCCGACGGCCGCCCACATCAATTTTGACAATTACCGTGAACTGTTGAGCTTAATTGGAAAAAACGTAAATAATTTGATGGTGATAAGATTGAGTGCTGCCGAGAATAGATTAAAGTTTCTGAGTTAACAGATAAGACAGTGCACTCTACCTGGAATGTATTAAAGACATTAGAATTTACGTTTAAGTCACGGCTTTGAATTTAGGGCACGGCCCGAGTACGGGAAACTACAGCCAAATGTAGGCCAGTGACAAATGCACCTACTTACTTATCTCCAAACGTACCCTCACAATGGAACCCTTGAAGTCCACCTGACGACGGCGAGAAGAGAAGGTCGATGACAGTCTGCCCGGCCGCTGAAGCGCTGGACTGCCGTAGTTGACACTGGCTCCCCATCAAGGTTGCCTCCGTAGTCCCGGAGACGAGAAGTAGGAGAAGCAGCTGGGTGCGGAGCAGTCTCGGAGCGTAGCGAAACCGTAGTGGCGGCCGTCATCATGCTTCTGCCGTCAGCCACAAGCCCTCCCTGACGTCAAGCGTAGGGAATCGCGGTGCAGGTCACGGGCGTTATTAGCCTAAAACGCACATCTTGAAGACTGTATCGTACGATAAATGAAGAATTTATCAATGAACAAAAAAGTTCTCCATAGGAAGGCAAGTTGTCAGTGCGATGGAGGTTGGAGCGTGTCTTCGGTTTTCAGGCACGACATTCTGAGAACAGTTATGAGGCGCTCGAACGTAAAGGGTCGCAATTGGTTTGACAATAAAGGCACACTGTACCGAACGTCCTCTAATACTCTAATACTCTAAATGTATTCAACAAAATTCTTAAGATTCCTTAATACTAATTCCCCGAGCAAGAAAGTGGATTTCTTCAACATAGGGTACTGTTTGATCTATTGTTTTTGTACTCTCGCAAGTTAGCTTTCTTTATTCTGCTCATCTCTTTAATTTCGTCAGTAATCCAAACAGTGCGTTTTGGCTTTTTTTTGGTGACGTAAGGTGCACATTCGTCGAGAGCTGCTGTGAAGTTCTCGTTGAATATGGACACTTGAATGTCAACATCGTCAGATTGCATCATATTCTGGAATTCGGTAGACTTATTGAGTAGTTTTTCTTCAAATAGCTCCGCAGAATAGTGCCTTTTCGAGCGATAAGTCATTAAGCGGTGTTTTTGTCTTGCCTTTGCAATATTAATTTCACATATGCTGCTGAACCGACAAGCAACCGACTGGTTCGATTCTCCGGCCAGCATGCTCAGTGACCCTCATCTGAAGCGCTCTGTAGGTGGAACCCTTGTATTGCGACGCTCATGCTCATAATTCAAGTTATAGGAACTATCCCATAATAGCCAGCAGCATATCTTTAAAGCAAAAAGAAAAATCTTTCACCATTATGACAGTAAGAAAATTGAGACAAAATTTTATAATATTTTCATAAATTGTTGAGCTAAACCAATTAATGCTTGAAGAGAATATCAGGAAATGACTAAAAAATGTCCCTAAAGTAGCGTAGTCAGTGTCATAATTATTCATCAAAAATGTGTTAATAATGAGTCTCACAAACGTAGTCTTATAGTCATTGGTGATGAAAAACTACTAAAGAAAGATAAAATCTTCGGGTAGATAAACATAATTGAGGCACGTATTGTGTTAGCTGAGTGTGAAAATTAAAATGCTATTATTCTTACAATTTTTGCTGATAACCTGATCTAATCAAGCTAAAAATCCCAGGATCTAGATTTCTTGAAAACAGATGTGCGGAATCTGTAACCGTAAAGCTTATATATGTTTTAATGAAAAATTCAACATACCAATAAGGGACACAGAAACAATTTTTAACTTCAATGCCTGTTTATCTTTGGACCACTTATTGAATACATTCAGTATTAACCAGCCCACTGGAGTAATGCTAATGAAATTCATTCATTTACAAATAAGCATACCAGTTGAATATTTGCCAAAAAAGTAATAGATGTAGTTAATGGCTATCGAATTTCTGTTTCAATTGAGAGACACTCGCTTATTGGCACCGCTGGAGAGTAAACTTTAAAATGATACACATTAAATATTCGCATCAGTTACCAAAGAGCTTACAGGTGCACTCAGATCTTTGTAAAAACCAATGGAAACGCTGATCGAGTCTGGATATATGCCCTTCTCCTCTGCTGCAGCGCTGACCATAGGCAGGGATACGACTGGTTTGCCTGTCAACACACCGACAGCATTATTCGTCATTATGGTAATTTCATGTCAAAATGCTTGTTAACTGTACGTGCGTAAGACGATCCGTCAACGCATGCAAACCCCGCAGAAATAAATCACGAACACACGGTTAGCTTGACACGTGCAACTGAGTGCCCTTGTCTACACTGGGAAAGTTTTTGAAACACCAGTGTATGTCAAACGGTTATATTGTAGAAATCCTGATACATATTTGTGTATTTTGTTTGACTACGTATTCAAGCAGTTGAGAGTATTAAAACACATATTCACGTTTCAAACGGCATAAAAGTGAACTCTTATTGAACAAACTGTGATTGGAAACCAATCTAAACTGTGAATGGAATTTGTGATCGGAGTATAATTCTCATAATAATTAGATCTTCGCTTTTTTCCTCCAAATTCTTTGATATTTATTACTTTCATGTTAGTATTGTCAGTAGCCAGTCTGAGAATGCGAAACATTTATCTGAAATATTGTTGACGCTGAGTGTGTCACCGTTAATTGGGACGCTTATTTGTGTCGTATTAGCCCATGACACAAAAGTGTGTCACAATACATAGACTAATGATATATACTAATGACAAACTTTTGTGTGACGGTTTTGTGATGATATTTTTTTCAGTGTGTGTGTAGTATGACGTCAGCCGAGCGTAAAATACGCCATCAGAAGCGACCACAAAAAAGAATAAAATGTTCTGTGGTTGAACTGAGCGGTAGGATGCGACAGAGTCGCGCTTAATTATACAGATCAGCACAATCCTAAAACTTTGTCAGCACATGATCGGCGCAATTTGTTCAGCCAATTATCGGCTCTGTTACAGTCTCCCCATCACTCACGCTCACATTCAAATATTAAACATAATTTGTAAGTGGGCCCCTCGCGGTTAGCAGAGCTGTGAGTAACCCTTTTGTTCGCGCGTAAAAACCAAGATGGAACTGAGCTTTAAAATGAACAATATGAACCACTTTCATTTACTTTCGAACAATAAAAAAATCCTACTTTCTCCAAAATTCACGATTTTGCTGTTCAATTGAACCATCGAGCGAATATAATTCTAGATCTGTGGGGAAATTCATAAGAATGACAACTAATTGTACATAGGATTTGTCAAGTCTAAATTAATGACAAATTTTATAATAACGACAAAAATTATTCCTTTACTCGAGTATAAATGATTGACATTTGTGGTCATTTCGAAGAGTTTACTGTTCGTATGATTCCAATTATACTAAGATTAATACAGCATAGTTTTTAGAACGGCATCTTCTACTGATAAGTTTCGAAAGCACATAACTAAAAAAGAAAAAAGAAAAAGTTGGTATGTGTTGGAAAAGAGAGCATAATAATAATAATAATAATAATGGTATAGATATTCAACAGAACAACCTATGATCTTGATAACTTCCAACAAATATGTAGTTTTCATACCTGTCAATGAAAATAAAACACGTTGGTGCTGGGATATTTATCTAATATCACTGGCTACGGGTTCCAGTTCCTGGTTATATTTCAGAGTTGAGCAACATATTCTAAATTCCACTTCTCTCCGTAGTTTCTCAAAAGGATTTACGTCAGGATTAACCGAATAACTTGGCTTAAGTATTATTTCATTTTCTGGGACTGTGCAGTTATGGATTTAAAATACATTTAGGAACTTTGTCATGCTAGAATTAAAATTGTTCACCGAGACCAATATCTTTTTTTTCCACAGAGACCAATATTTAAAAAAATCTTTCAATATTTTAAAACTGTTACAGATTCTCCACACTTCTTTGACTGTTCATTCATCACCAGTCCCATTTAAGCCGGAACAACCTCAAAACATTTGGTAAAGATCTCCATGGTTAATTGTTTGTATTGTGTTCATATGGCGAAGAGCCTCACCTTCTAGTGCTAAATCTCGCTGGCATAAGATTCTTTTCAGTTACAATTTGTTTAAACACTTTGCTTGGCATTCGTTCCCTTACGGATTTTCCTTGTTGCGGAACTTATTGGTCAAATTTAATCATGTTGAAAGCTGATATCTCTCGGGAAGAGGTATCCATCAGATTCTACAAGTATGTGTGTTCAAGTATGCCACACGCTTCACACAACCTTAAATAATACAAGTACTGATACTCTAGGTATCCAAGTCTTTACCCTTGTCCGACGTAACCTCGCGACTGGGTTTGAGGCGATATTTAGTTACAGTTTCTAACCCGTCAATAATCTTGTGCCTCAAATTCAGTTTGAATTTCTTGTCTCGAACATATTACCGTAAAAGTGATAATGTTGATAATGTTGCTCCACTTTATAACTTTTCCTGAAACTGGAATATTCTGGTAAATGAATATTGACTAAATCTTCACTCATTGAGTCAAACGTTAATTCCTTTTAACTATGTGGATTTTTTCGATTACTACAGAAAGTTTATTACACGAACAGTTTAAGCAATTTATTGTTTTCAAAATGCTTCTGTTAAAGTTGTTCAGTTTTCAAAACTTCTGTTCTTAAAGCTGGATTTTTTCCTGCATTTAATGACTCATATATAGTAAGGAATCGTTCAAGCGTAAAACGGTTAAGACCTTAAGAAATATTTACAGTAACCAATATAAGTGGATGTACGGTTATTTCGTCGCTAACTTTGAGCAAATATTAGATCTCCTGCCTTAATCAAGTCTGGCGAACGCTCAGCTTGTTTTCCTACGATACGTCAAGTGAGATTCAGTTTAGTTCTCTCGATCACGCTTTATAGTTTAGGAATCGGTGATGTTTGCCATTTTTCAAACTGGCCGCTACAGAGCCTCATCGGTTTCCAAAGTTCAAATACAGAATAAATCCGTAGGCTAGTTTGGCTTAAACAATAATAATTCCCGCTCGGTTGTTATGTTCCTAATATACGACCTGAGTACCAAATGCTTTTCTCTCAATATACAATTCTGAGGAAGTTATTCTTCCTTACAGATTTCAAGAGAATATTTTATTTAGTAATGCAAGTGCATTTTGTACCTCGCTGGCTTTTATCCTACAAATTGCGTTGGTGTAGTCTCCTCTTGAAAATGCACGTTTTTCTAGTCCTTTCAACCTTTCAATCAAATTTTAAAATTTTCAATTAAAAGTCCGTATTTTCTTGAGTGATCATGTTTTCACAACTGTATCATATCAATCATTTGTTTTGTCAATTTACTGGCATCAAGACAAAAATTTGTGAAAAAATGTAACCCAGGAGAAGAAGTAGCTCAAAGGTTACTAGCATGCAGGGTTTAACTAGGTAGCTCAGGAGGTGATACATGCAGCGTCAGGGATTGTTACTGAGAGTCCAATATGTATTTTGAAATGTAGGAGCGCATCAAACAAATATACCCTTGTCTATTCGTCCTTTTTTCACTAAAATTCCAAAATCTAATCAGCCTGCGTCAGTGCGTCTGTTGAAGGTAAAATTTAAAAAGGCGACAATAATTGTTTACCTGGCTATCCCAGCCATGCGTACACACTGTGAACAAATCTTATCTGATTATTGGTATTTACTTGATGGAACAAAGAAAGGCACTCACAATCTCATGATAAGTTTACGCAGCTACTGAACATTTAATCCTACGTAATAGTTTTTATATTTGAAATTGTTGCAGTAAGAAACGCGTTTACTCGTAAATAACAAAATAGGAAAATAACCGCTTTCTATTCTGGCCCCTGATTAGTAAAATAGAACTGAAACTCAGAAAAGCGTTATTTTATTCCTCGATCATCAAGAAATTTTCATTGCTTTAGAAATAGAAAAAATTAATTTTGATCGAATGTTCAACTTGAAATGAAGCAGCAATCATATTTTTTCAGTAATGTTCTCCATGTAGATAAGTTCAAATGGGAGTAAAATAAAGTATTTTAAATTATTTTTGATGTAAGTGCTATTTCCAAACCTTAAAGTACAAACGAAATTTTGAAATTTGAATGTTAGAAAACATACGGATCAAAAAACTTATTTTATTAAGCGTGAGTCATGTTTAAATTTCATGGCAGTGTAATCCACCACCTGCAACGGTGAGTGTGCATTGAATGAAACAGTAATCAAAATAAAAATTTAAGAACTAGATAAGCTACGTGAATCATTTCATCATTTAAGGTAAATACTCGAATAAAACCTATTTTCAAACGTTTCTGTCCCAGGCCATCATCAGTGGTAATAATTCAGTAAAACTTGGTAAATGGAGCAGTATAATTGCTTCCACTGTTCCCTTTACCCAGTTTTACTGAATTCTTACCCCTGATGGTGGCCTGTGACCATCGAATAATATACCTTTAATGATGAAATGATTAAAGTAGCTTATCTTGCTCTTTCATTTTCATTACGATTGCTGCGGCTGTCTGGTGACCTATAAAGTAATCAGAATACTTCGAGGACAAAACAGTTATCAAAAGTACAATTAAACAAAATGACAAAACAATTATCAAAAGTAGTCTTCGAAGCACTCATAAATTTATCCACGATTAACACCGAAATTCATCGGACTCTATTTGTTTCCGTAGATCATGTTTTCTCCAATATTGTTCAATTCCTCAATTCTACTTGTAAATGGTATTAAACAAACGCAGGGTTCATTAGAAACTGTTGCTTTTTGGTTCGAGTTGATCAGTTTTTATAATTTCAGCTCACTCTGCGACCAGACTCGTACCGAGAGCTGCGGTCAGGATGCGCTGATTTATGCAACCGTGACCACGCGCCCGATTCAGCAGACCACCGTAAATATTACTTTCTTATTTCCTGTAGGGTTGACGCTCTTCACTTTAACTTCATCAGAACTGAGGCGTTTCTATTTCCTGCGAGGCTTTCAAGTAATTTGTCCCAAAAATTGGGCCCCTGTGGTTCCCAGGCGGAACCACAACACGTTCCGCGCGCCCCTCCCCGCCCTCCTCCGAGGTCAGCTCATTTATTTCTTCACTAAATTCCGCCAGATGCTCACGAAAGAATAAATAATCGCTCGGAAGAAAAATATGAGTCAATCGTGGCGTAAAATTTCTGGTCCTTTTTGTGTCATTAAGTTAGATTTAAAATAGTTGAGTTCATGCATTCATAAAGTTGCCGGTAATGAATTTGAACTTGTATCGAAAAGCTGTAAAAAAAGCTCGTGCAATATTTCTTTGAATTCGATGAAAACTCTATCATAAACTCTACAATGTATACCTCTATGATGAATTGACTTTGAATTTCATTGAAAGCGATTTTATAGATTCTCTTTCACAACATTCTTAAAGTTTATATTGTGTTTCATGTTGCATTAGTTTTATCCCAGGCTTGAAGGCTGATTATCCTTCCTTTGTGTAACGATTATCTCTTCAATATTGAGGAGCGAAGGCACCCTCTTTCTTTGTCTATTCATGTTCCACTCGCCAGTTTTGCGGAGATTCCTTGAAGGGCTTTCACGCTGTCGACGACCCGTGTCCCCGGCCCCCACTCTCGCCTCTCCAGTCCCCACTCGAGGCCGCTCGTAAATTCATCAGTTCCCTCAATGGCCGCCGCTACTGCAGTGAGGTGCGCTCTCTCAAATGACGGCGCGGGGCAGATGTGCACAAGAAGAATTCCTGGAAGCCTCAGCACGGGAACAGGAAATTTTCACGGAGAATTATGGTTCTGCTAAGTACAAATGATGGCTCAGCAGAGTACGTTGGATGATTTCACTCAGTACACACAATTCTCGAAATAATATTCCACAAAATTGAGGAATACATAGACAATGATATCATGGAACTTCATGATTCCTCGACTTAGAAATATGCTCACACAAAGCTCTTTGATTGTCCACAAAAGCCCATTGATGAATGGCTTAGCTCAAACTGGCTTATCCCAAATCTGCACGGTTGCTTCTATTTTATTCAAACCTATGTAGCGAGTAGTGCAGAATCGACCCTAGTGTTAACTGCTATTGTATAGTATATTAACATACAACGAACCAGCTTTTCAATTTATGCAAACTCTTTCAGCGTATGTTTTCAAATGTGGTTGTAATTTTAAGTAAAGCTAGTTCAATTTATGATGTGTTGTGCTCACACGCGTGCCTCAGTTATTTTCTTTGTCTTACGACAGTAAATTGGAATTTTTCCAATCAATTGAACGCAGGTAACTTCCTTTTCGATTTTGTTCAGTGTCATTTAGATAACACGTCATAGAGAAACATAGCTTTGAATAATTTTTTATTGCAGCTCAACTGTATTGTATTTACCATAATTAGAGACTCTTGCCTTTTACTGCTATGTAAAGCCTTCGCGTCAGCATCTTATGTTTAGATATTTGAACTGATTGATATGTATTTCCATTTTAGTCGGATGAGCTCCCGATTTTTCAATAAAATTGGGATGGAAAAGGTATGGAAAAGGCTCGTAGAGCATTCTGTAGAATGGCACTCCCTCAAATGCAGAGCGCGAGTGTAAAATAGAGAAGGCCCGTGATTGGTGGAGTTCGATAAAGCCCCGTAGGAGCACACTTGTAGAAAGGAACATCATAAAAATACGAATCAAATCCCATAAACGAGACGAACGAGTCGCAAAAACTCGCTGAAGTAAAAGAAACTGGAAAATATGAGTGTATGAAATAGTTTTTCCAGTTGCAAAGCAAAGCTTTTAACGCTGTGCTCACACTCACAAGCTCCGAAGATAGTTGGAAGATTTACCATAGTAATTACTGAAAACGAAGTAAAATATTATACACTATTGGCAAAATAAGAGACTACTTAACGTCGCAGCGTTGCTTTTGAATTAGCATTAGTTTCTTTAATCAGTCAGAAATTATTTTCAGAAATCAAAAATAGGGAATTTTTCACACTTCCAACATTATGATGTTTGAGGTGAATTTTATCCCATATTCTTCACTCATCATTATATTCCAACACCTCAACCTATTTTTGTAACTTACTGGAACCGTTACAAATCATTGATCGAGTTACCTTCATAATGAGTTACAGTACTTTAACTTTCTGACAAATCAGCTGTTGAGATTTGAAGTGATTCCATCTTTTGAAGCATCTTCACGAACACTAGCTTGACTCACTAACTTGCCGAGTGTCTCTTGCTTCTGTAATTCTGGTTTCAGATTCAAATTATGGTACTTTCAAAGGTTTTGTTTCGTATACAAGAATTTTTTCACATTTTCATCTTAAAATATTTGCGCCTAACTTTTGAGTGCACAGTAGATGGTTGAGTGATTAGTGTTAGAATACATTTTGTAATTTAGAATTATTGAAGTAATATTATTGATATTTTAGCTATTTCCAAAACTTTGAGGAACGAAATTCAATTTTTAAAATTCGGCTTTGTTATTTCGTTGAATTTTGCTGTTTTCTAAATAAATAAAATCTTTGGAGTTAATACTGCCATTGAAATTATGTTTCTCGAGTTGTGTCACATTTCTGAGCCTCTCTTGCCTCAAGGCACATGAATACGGTTCATGCCACTCATCACTTTGCAATCATAATTCAACAAATAATCATACATATTTTTATCTAAAGAGCAATAACAATTCCACAATAATGAAATATTCACTCCAAATAGCTTAATATAAATCAGAGATGTGAGAAAGAAATGGTATTGGCAATATATGCGAGTCCCTCTTTGTGAGTGCGTTTGAAATTTGAACGATGGGTAAATCATGAAATGAAATGTCAGTGTGTGAAATACGCAAAACTCTCAGAAATACACAGTAAAATTGATTGACACGAATGTTGGCGAGTAAGTTTATTTTGACTCGCGATGATCCAACTGGAATAATGTTTAAACGTAAGTGGAATGAATTAAAATTATTCGTTATTTTATTACCTATTTGAGTAACAAGAAAACATTTAGCGGTAAAAAATGAACACATGCAAATGAATTATTATACGACAAAAAAGACTGCATTCTTATTTAATTTGAGATATTTTCTGTACAATTTACAAGGCAAATTAAGGTTTTATAAAGATTAGGCTGTCAAAAAAGGTACATGATTTACATGACCTAAATTTCGTTTTATTTCCCAGGCGCTGACGACACTCAAACACTATTTTGTTCTTAGCCGAGAGATGCAATCTAGAAATCATAGGACTCCATACAAGAAAAGATAATCATGGAACTTGAATTGCCGTTTGAATTGCTAATATGTTTGATGATGAATAATTGCTAAAGTTAAAATCATCAAACATGCTGCGACGGTCACATAATATGTGTGGGGATCCACCGTAGAAAAATGCATAAAATATTTCACCCTGCAAATTCTTTTCAGCTTCGCGATCTGCGCAATAGAGAACGCGATGAGCTTGTCAATAATTTCTGCACATCTGAATTTTACAGACGCTCGCGCGAGTAGGACACTTTATCAGTTGTCAGAACCAGCCAGGTTCTAAATAAAAGGTTTATCTCTTTGCAAAAGTGCCGGTTGCATCAGTCGCTGAGAAAGAGTTATAAATAAAAATACACTCACAAAAAAAGAATGAATTGTTGCTTCAATGGACAAATTAACGAGAAGTCCATGATGAACAAATTAATAATAGGCATATTGTCGAACAATAAAATTTTGACCAAATGCATATTGACCTTGCCATAATTATTCGAGAAACGCTGATAAGCATAATCGCCTCTGACTAATTTTCGTAAACTTATTCTCTTCAAGCAAATATTAAACTTAATGTTTAAAATATTTTTTCCATAAAATAAGTTATTATTACCTACTCACAACAGCAGTTGTTCTATAGATTTCTATCCTGAATTTTCGGACAAAAGCAAATTAAACACTAAATTTTTAACGAGTACGACAAATACGTCTGAAAATGATCACATGTGTAATGATTTCCATTTAAAAAGTGGGTTATTTGTTACGTTAGATAACCTAGAACCAACAATTGTTTGTTGAGTCAGCCAATTTTCCTTGTAGCAGCTGGAACAGGTATCGCGGTCTTTTCTGTGGTATCCCAAAATGCTACTTTTGAAATAAATTACAGTTCATCTTCGCAAATAGTGCGTTTTAAAATAACTCGCAAATACTCAGATGTTGTGCAAAATCAGTTTGCTAGCTAATAACATTTTACCTCATGTCCTAAATCTATCACACAAAAAGTTTTGCTAGACCCAATGTGAGGCACGCCAGGTTTTTCATAAACAACATTCTTTTCATTATCATGGGAGACTTTGACTTCACCCTTTTATCTCGCTCCATCTCGAGTGTGCTGAGCGACATCCTCGTCGTCAGACCATCTACGGGGTCAAGAATAGAGCTGCTGCACTACCTGTCCTGCTGTACTACCGGTCCAGGAGGTTGGTCATCGTAGAGGGTCGGGGAACTCGACCACTACCGTGGCAGTTTGAGACACCAAGGTTTCTAGCTCGCTGGAACCCGAGCCTTCGAATTGAACTTTTGCAACATTGCAACAGTATTTCGCGCATTAGGAAGGAGAACCTTGGAGGTGGTGGACTCGCTTCGAAATGGTAACATGCATTTGCGTTTCGTCCATTCATTAGTCATTTTCTTTCCTGATTGTCATGAATTTTGCGAATGTGTGTTAAAATTCTTCAACAATATCGTGCGTACCTTAAAAATTTTCTCTGTTAAGTTTTATGAGGCCACATGTAGTTTAGTTGCATTCGTTGCATTTGAAGCTGCATTATTTCGCAATTTTATCATCTTTTTTTCTAAGCACCAGGTCCAAGTTAACTTCGAAGCAAGGAAAAAGTGTCAAAAGACATTTAATAATTCCAGATAGTTTCGTTTACTATGCTAACACTTCTTGCACTATCGTCTTTCTCATTAACAGAAAAGGAAAATAAAAGATCATCGTACTTTTATTCTTGATGAGAGCTGTTTGAACACCCAAACAACTTTGTTGTGGGTACTAACACTCGTTTATATTCGGTAACATTTTTTACTTTTCTGTACAATTCATGAGCTGTATTCGTTGTTTGTATGAAAGACAAGACCATTACCATTCTCTTTAATATCTCTTGATTCGTCATTAACGTTTTGTTACAAGTTATTACTTAAATGATCAACTGTATTCTTATTCGCTATTCGGACTGTACAGTTTTAAACCAATCTTTTTTAATGGGTAGAATTTTGCTTCTGCCTGCTTCTGTGCTGCGTAAGCTCACCAAGTGGGAAGAATTCATCTCACAATGTGCTGTGCAGGCGACGCCCATGCACACCTTCCCGAAGTTCCGTTAGCAGTGTTGCCGGATGCTGCTAAGAAGTCTAACAGACGGAATTTTCATGCATCAGCTCATGTCTGACCTTATAATAGTCTACCATTTGAGGTGCTAAGCAATTTGAAAATAAATTTCACGGATGGTAGGCATACGAGGTTTACGTAGCCTTACGAGGCTTACATAGGCATGAGAGGCTCAAGAGGATCTATGATTATATCCAACGAGTACTACAAAACCGTTTTGTTCCAATTAGAATTTTGTTATGTGTTGGTCTTCAAATTACGTTTGACTTGCTGCTGATGTCGAGATAACTCGTTCCAGAAGTAGCAACAGAAACAGCCGGAAGAATTGATAGTATTTTTGTCCTCGGTTCTGAATTTTACAAGTGCAGGTGATACAAACGTTCACACAGTGGAGGGTTAGAAAAACGTTAATCATATATTGCTCATTTGAATTGAAAAAAAGAGATTGTTTAAAGGTCGGTAGGGCTACAATGGCTTTTATACATTTGAAATCAAGTACGGCCAGTGATCAAATACCAAAATAAATGGATCAAAATATAAAAAAAACTAGTATTGATAACGACAAAAAGATTGTGAGAAATAGCAACTGAGAACTAACTGAATTAATTAACGAGTCACTCTAGGGTGACTAATGCCGGGGCCACACTACAATTTTTCGTTCGTCAAATGAATGACGGACACTCGTCATGTCAAACGGCCGTTAAGCAAGTCAGGCCACATTACGACTGTGTGTGGCTCTGACTAAGCTCTGTGATGAGCGTCCGACGTTCATCGAATGTAAACAAACCGAAGTACGTACGCGATATGGATGAGCAGGACGTGCGAATGTGTGTGAGCTCTAGAAATTTGCTGTCGAAGGAACTTTTGTGACCGCAACAATTTATGAAAGTACAAAAAAAGCGAAACCTAAAAGCAGATGTTGGGTAAAACCATGGCGAAATAGAGCTAACAATCCGAATCGATTGAGAGAAGATCTGCTTGCTGATGTAAACGATTGCAGTTCAGTGAGATGGTTCCTACGGAGAAAATGATTATTTTAACGTTTCTTTTAAACGGATCATAAATGATTTTATTTAATTGGAGTGTAAAATTTAGAATTTACCGCTGAAAATAGCTTGGTAATATGGCTGAGTTGAGCAATGCTCTTTAATACAAGAATGAAAAGGGGATCCAAGAATGTTACCAGTTTGATGACTTTTGCAGGTGTCCTCAGCAACCCTCAGATAGAGCGAATGGGGAGGGATTGAAGTCATTAAACTGTCAAGGTTTCTCCATTTATGTTTTGCATGTTTGTCTATTGTTATCTGTTAAAATTGTGCAAGTTTTCCTTGTTGAAAATGAGCTTAGGGCATGAAACGTTAAAAAAATAGATTCAAGATAAGTCTTCTCCATCGCCTTCGTTGAGAATAATATAATGCTTTCTCCGATATATAATTTTGTGTTCGTCATTTATATGTGTTAATACACAAGAATTATGCAAAAGTTTTCTTATTCTTTGCGGAAGGTATAAGACATACTGGGCAAAGTTGGCTCGGTAATCTGCAAGCAAGACAACAAGTTCCAGAAATGCTTCCCTGCTTTTGATCGACTCGGTTATTATTATTATTATATAAGAAAGTTTTAGCCTCCCTTAACCACGACAAAGATGTTCCAAGAGAGGAAAGAAGAAGGCACCATTTAGTATGGAGTTGAGGGAACGCGGAATCTATGCACGAGGTGCACAGAAACAGTAAGCTAGGAAAGAAGTTCATGAAACAAGAAAAAAGTTGAAGAAGAAAGTAGTAGGTGCTGAAAAACAGGACAGCAGTGAACCGAAAAAAGATGGTCCGTAACAAAACAAAAACCTATTTTATTACAACAAAAAGGAAGCCTACCCAACTTTAGCTCAGGCCCTCACATAGTCCCCCTGGGAGCGCCAATTCCCATAGTTACGATAGTTGTATCCCCCTGAGGGGTGATCGACTCGGAATTACCCTCTGATACCTCGCTACAATTGATCTAGTATCATGACGCAGGAGTGTTCAATAACTCGTCCTTTAGGAAATCATTCGATTCTAACTGCTTGAACATGCCCCATAATCGTGAACTTCTTGTGACCAACTTCCTTTCTCCACATGTCATAGCGGCAGATGATGCATTCCCATTGCCAACTCGTTTCATAAAGCATTATCCTTGTACTAACCTTTCTCACGACCAAAGAGTTTTCAGCTGGTCTTTCTAGAGCACAAAAAACAGAGACAAACGCATTCGGCTTACTGTCAAGTACGTTCAGAGTTTTCCGTACTGATACAAACATCACAGTCAAGAGAATCCAGTCTACCACTCTAGCAACTTGCGCTCTTTATTATTACCTAAATGATCATAAAGACTTCCGTTACATCAACCCGCTTGCTCTTGAAAAAAGGACATTATCAATGAATCGTGCACAACCCGCAGTTGGTGGGAAAACACTGGACATCATTCGGTTCGTTGTGTTGAGGCGGTCGATCGGCTGTGGCAGCTACAGCCATCAGAGACCAGCTGAAGAACTACTTCACAAGCGGAGGAGCTGTAAGCTTGCTGGATAAAGTGTTGGGACTCCATGCTCTAACACTACTGTGGAAATGCATCCTAAAAGTGTTAGAAATATCTGAGAAATAATAGTTCCTCATTATTTTCTGGTATTACTTGTTGGAATGAATGTATTAGGTCAATCAACAAAATAAATTATTTCAATATCATGTATTTTATTCCAGCTTTTCATCGTTAAATAAAACATCGACAAATCATTATTTGACTTAAGAAGGCTAACATAAGATCTACATCAACAGGATTTAGGAAATGTATTACTGCAAACTAGATTACGTGTTAAGGTTAGGAACATCCATAATCTGAATTCACAATCACGCATTGTCGCAAAATCCATGTGCAGAGTTTCAACAAGTATAAAAATCCGATTTTTAATAACAACGTAAACCAATGTTACCAAATAAACAGTTTTGTCCACACTCATATCTAGTTTATAAATCTGCCACCAACTGAAATAGTTTCATCCATTTACTCGTATGCCCTACCATCATGCAGATATGGTGCATAGCTATAGTTCGCATCCTCACAAGTTGAATTGAATAGTTTCTTTGTTCACCTTAGATTAAATTAAATTACAACTCAACAGCGTATTGAAAAATTTATGCATATGTGTTCTTACAGATGATTACGTGCGCATAGTAACGGCGGATAATAGATTAGATTAGTCGTTAGTTTTAGCCTCCCTACCCAGCAACAAATGCAATCCAAAGATAGGAAGGAGGAACGTACCATTTAGTATGGAGTTAAGGAAACGCGGAATCTACGCAGAAAGGCATAGAAACAGTAAGTTGTGAAAGAAGGTCATGAAAAAAGATCAAAGTTGAAGAAGAAAGTAGTAGGTGTTGAAGAAAAGGTCAGAAGTGAACCGAAAAAAGATGGTCCTTAACATACCAAAAGAACATTTTATTTCAACAAAAAAGAAGGCCTACCTAACTCTCAGCTCGGGCCCTCACATTGTCCCCCTGGGAGCGCTAGTTCCCATAGATACAATAAATGTATCCCCCTGAGGGGAATAATTACTAGTTACTATTATAATTATTTAGGTTAGTTTAGATCATCTTAGTCACGACAACGACGTGATCAAGAGAGGAATAGTGAAGGGACCATCGAGTATGCATGGACACGTACACCGGAAATCTTAGCACAATGTGTGTCTCACACAGGCCATCCTTCTGTGGTAAAACGAGTGTCTTGCCACACAGGATACAATGCGTATTTAAACAGGAAGTTGGGAAGAAAATTCAAATAAAATAAACATGCAAGAAGGTAGTAGTAGTAGGTGCTGAAGAAAAAGATGGCAATGAGCCGAAAAAACATGATCACTAAAACAAAACCAGAAACACTACTTTAACAAGCTCGTGCCCTACCATTCTTCTCCTGGAAGTGTTACTTCCCTTAGATACAATAGCTTTTTCTCGTGATAGAGAAATAAAAAATCGGGAGATTTATGAAGTCAGATGAAGGTTAAGGGTGAAGTATTTGGAGTGTAAAAATAAGTCAAAGAGGAGCAAAAATAATAGGATGGTCCGTAACATATTATAGAATAGCATTGTACTGACCCTAGATATGCTATTTTACCACATAAGGTATAACTTAATTGATCCTATCATACATTGAGATAAAAGAAAGGAACAATTTCACAGTCAGGCAGGGAAGCAATTTATAGATAAGTTCATGATTATTATTAAAGAGGCCAGTAAATGACATCTAACACTTGTCAATTCTTAGAACAGAGTTTAGCAAGTTTCGACATGAACTTCATTTGTTCTTCACCCGCAAGGCCATTCAGTTCATCTAGCACAAGTTCACAGCAAGTTTGGTAATGTAATTATCATTTCCAGCACTCCTTTTTTATGCTAATGAGCTCTCAACATGAAAAAAATTTCATGAAATAACTCTACCGTACTAAATTAAAATGCTCTTATCTTTCTTACTCCTTTTACACTTACAAAATCCCATACTGCCCATGACATCAGTACATGTATCTGCTGCCGGGGAAGGCTTGGTGTAGGCGAGACAATTTTGAGGCTTGGATCCACTACTTACATGAACGATATCGTTATCAATTTCGGCTGAAGTGCCCATTAACTGAGTTTCTACAGTATTTTTAAGTTCTTCCTGAAACCAATCTGTCGACCAACACAACAATACTCTGTATAGGGTTCTTTGATTATTTGTCTTTCACATGAAATGTGGGTAACAAAATCATCACTTGAATTAATATTCATGCTGCTCATGCTACAGTCTGGGGGCCCATAATCCGAAAAAAAAGGCCATAAGGTTAGTGCGCATCCAAGCCTCGCTCTCCACAGCTCCAGACCCTGATATTTTCATCCTTTCAGAAGCGAGGAGCCGCAAGAAATAGAAGCATGGGAGGGATGTCCTCTTCTTTAGGAGATCTGAAAAAATAATATCGATTAGAATTATTCTTACACCATTGATATAATAGTCCTCTACATAGTTACTAGTAATATTATTTCTTGCAATAGTGTTTGTGACAGACTTGATTATTCAAGTGCATAGAACATATTTGTTTGCTCCAGTACATGAGCTTTATTGAAAATAAACATGTTTTGTTAGGGAATAACACAAGAAGTAGAGATATGTGTAGTGAAATGTTTGAAAATGGTATGTTGAAAGAAATATCATTAGGTATTGCTAAAATAATGTTCAGAGAATGCAGTCGCACAATCTGGTACTGACTTTCATCCAACACTGAAAATTATTAGCTAATGAAGGAAAAGTTTTCCATGAGTTTCATTGAGAACTCAAATGAGGAACAATAAAAACCTCCACTTTATGTTACATGAGGGTCACACAAGACTACAAAGATTCATCTATGTCATAATGATAGTTTTCATAAAACCTCAACTGTATGATCTAAATCAGAAATTGCCCTCCTAGCAAAATGTTCACATTGTTAAGAAAAAAATACTATCAAGCTATGTTTACTTTGCTTCTAAAACTGTCGGTAACAAGTGCACATTTTTCCACAAGCTTCTCGCCTAAATTCAGAATAATTTGCAGAGAATCTCATCGATTTTCAAAATTCTAACTTTTCTGCCAAATACTTTGAAACAAATATATCAAACTTAATGCCCAAATTCCACTGACATTCAGAATGGCAATAAGACATCTGTACTAATTTTCACATTTGCAAAAAGGTACAAATTTAAGAGTACAACAACATTGAGCAGACTAATTTCATCATAGATGATCAGCAGCTTCAGATAAATAGAATATTTACAATTCAACAGATAAAACAACAAATTCAAAATTAAGAGCAAAATTTCAGGATCTAATGTGATACAAATAACTGGCAGTTTAAATAGGTCACCACTAACATTTATACTACTTGTTATACTCCACAGAACAACAATACCATTACAAACATTATCTAAACTCATAACTTAATGTCAATAATGTTTGTCTATCAACTCTGGTAGGTAATAATGGCCCTACTTATCATCATTGTTGTGTTCAACATTGACATGCTCATGCTCATTGTACAGAACTTGAAAGGTAAAAATAATTATCTAACACCATTTGCTTAAACATAAGATTATGCAGTAATCCTGAAGGGAAATATTTGACTAATGGTAATCTTAAAAAATAGTGGATTTTTAAACCTGATCAAGTCATTGTTAGTTGTAACGGTCAATTTTTACGTTAATGTTGTCAACGATTTTCACAATTTTGTTGCCATAGATAGGTAATATAGTCAATTTTAAGACGTTTTACTTGAATGACAATGTGCTCGCAAACACTTAGTTTTTGTGTTATTCAAGTTTCAAGTTATAGCAGCGGCGCTCCTGAATGGCCCTTATTGCGCAATTTCAGAGTTGAAACAGAAGATAACCCCCTATTACAAACGTAAAGAGGTTAAGTCATGAGGGGTAGCCACAGTTCTTCTAGTGAAAATTATAAATGAAGGTTTCTAGTGACGTCCGTTTACATCCGCTCCAAGATGGCGGCCGCCATCTTGGGTACCGCGTGGCCGTCATTGGAGATGATGTAAATGGACGTCACTAGAAACCTTTATTTATAATTTTATAATTTTCAATAATTAGAAGAATTGTGGCTACCCCACACAACCCAACCTCTTTACTTTTGTAATAGGGGGTTTGCTTCCGTTTTTAATTAAATTATGCTTGGCACACTCGCTTCCCTGGCACGCACTAGACAACTTCTAAGTTGAATAATTCGAAAATAACGCAAAAATAACCAATAATCAATAATGTGTTCCATTATTGATTATTGGTAACAAAGTTATGAAAATCGTTGACAACATTAAAGCAAAAATTGACCGCTGTAATTTCCACTTAAAGAAAAAGTGTAAGGTTAGGTTAGGTTAACATTGGCATCTTTGGGATACTTTATTTCCAACCAAGCCTGATACATATGATTTTAGCATTGGTTTTTCAAATGTCTTATAACTAACCCTATATATAGGACACCATGACGGTTCCCCCGTAAAGCCGGTACCCATTTCCGACACCTGGGTTGAGTGGGGTATTGTGCTTGAGCTTTCCCTTATACCCAACGGGGAAAATCTCCGCTCCAGCACCGGGATACAAACCCGCGACTCCAACATACGAGCCCGATCCCTTAACCACTGTACCACAGAGAGCACACATGAATCAAAAATACTTCAAGATATTTTTTGCTAGAATCCGCATTTTCAATTACATTGTTCTTCTCATTTTCAATTCCTATTTGATTTCAGCCAATGTTTAACCCTGCATTCTCAAAATAACCTATTTCATTGTTGAATGAAATACCTGCTCATTTAGAATATTTACATAATTAACTCACTTTTAACACCTGCAAAAAAAAAAGAAATGAACTCTTGAGGCATTCTTGCACACCATTCACTTACCTAGAAGTATAAAGCTGATTGGTGGTTCCCAAAAACCTGAATACACTCACGAAGTTTATTAATCACGATTGTTTTTTAAAGGTCTACATAATTAATGCAAGTTTTAAGCTATATCTACCTTCTGGTTGTCTAGGATCTGTAAATCAAAAGACATTAAAATTAGATGGATCTTTTTTTATGCAACACATCAAATAAATTTAACACTTTAACATGAAATATAATTCTATTCAATTATATTGAAACTTTTATAATTTATGAAACAATAAAAAATTTTAATAAACTGGAAGGAACTGCAATAAAAACGCCTGCAAAACAAGTTGTTTGACACATTTTTCTGTGAATAGCATTCATGAGCAATGCTAAAAAATTACAAAACCAAAAGTTTTTCATTTACCACATTATCATCCATGTAAAACATGTCGACATTGTTGGAAATGAATGCTTAATTTGATTGGTAACAGGCTACTTGCTTTTTCACTAAACTGCAAGACCTAGCACTGAATTTCATTGCTTTACATTTTGATACCACCACGAAAACAGCTAAAAACCATATCTTATATATATCTCCTGCCAAAATTGGCCACAATCATCATTTAAAGTCAACATAACAGCTGCGATACTTGTCAACACTGTCCGCCATCTTTGTTCTTCGTAGTTCATTTGGTGACTGAAAACCTCCGACGACCTTTCACGAAATGACGAGCATCCATTCATCAAATGATGATCGAACGGGCCTTCCAGCGTTCATTTGACATACGGAGTTCATTTGACGAACGGACGTTAGACTAGTGTGGCCCCGGCATAACAAGTACTTCCACAGACGAAAGCGAAGGTTAAAAGAGTCTGTAGTTTGCTTGAATTAAATTTTTACTAAAAACTTATAAGCGAAGAAAATTCCGAGAAAGTTAATTATGTTTATTTTAAAAATATTTCTGAGCCCAGCTCTATCACCCGTTCAGTAAAAAATTATTACAGATTTAAAAAAGGCCAAACGACATTGAATTAGAAGTATTATAAATATACCTCAAGAAATATAGAAAGGAGTTTCTTTAATGAACAGATAGTTAGTTATCTGTTGACTAGGTGTCTGTGTTTTTCAGGTAGGGTTTCCGAATGAAAAATACTGTTTCTAAAAATTCCAGAATCGTAGAATCATTCGAAATTGAAGATGATTCTAAAATTTATAAATCGTTAGTAGTTATGGCATTTTTCAGTAGAGTCGCATTCTGCTGAATAAGATGGATGAGCTAGGCGAATCCCAGTACGGAAGCTCCTCACCAAGGTGCTCCGCCACTCTGCTATAACTATTTCGTGACGTCATGCTGACTTGCGACGATGTGCACACAACAGTAATAGTAAACTAGAAAGTATCGTGGATCCTTGCATCGGAAAATAGACCCCACTCAAAATTATTAAGAAGAATGACTCGCAACTGAAAAATTGAACAGGCTTATCATTGAACCGGAAAACGAAGCAGCCTTAAAATCATTAACAGGAATGACACTTACCTGATAATATTGAAAATGATTTGCACATCATAAATTCATTTCTTGAGACGAAAATGAGCATCAAGAAATACGAAAGATACGAAGATACGAAAATGAGCATAATAAATGATTTTTATTGTTTTCTGCAGTGGGCTATCATGCCTATTGCTTCGACAGATTTTCTCAAGTTGTGCATAAAGGACATCCAAAGAAAACCTGTTAATTGTAAAGAATTTCCGTGAAAATTCAAATTCACAATGTACATTTTTAGAGGTAGAACTCATTTTGTCACTTCCATTGATTAGTGTTCGAGTGCAATTGATTTTAAGACTTACTAAGCAAAAACAGAGGAAACTGGTGCTTAATCCTGTTAAAGAGGGTTTGCGATACACTGAAGTCTGAAACTGATTGTCATCTCTCGCAATTGAGCTGTCAAGAAAGAATGAAAACTTCCAGTTTTCCTTGTAAACTTAATTTATTTATACTTCGGATTAAGGTAATTTAAAAACTGTTCAACGTGCGATGGATGTGTTAATAAAACGAACATGTCATCAACACAGCGATTGTAAAACACTGGTTCTAAATAAGGGAACAATCATTTAGCTAACAATTTTAATTCGTGAGAACGCACGAAAATATTGGCCCGTGTTGTGCCGATGGAATTCCCATAACGACCGTTTATTGGTTTATGAAGTTTACTCTCAAACATTAAGAAAGAAAGAAAGCATTACTGATTATTCATTGTACATTTTTTGTATTATTCGCGAGTAAAACCACAGAAAATATCAAATTCAATTAAATAACAATGGTTTCATGGAAAAATGCTTGAGTGCAATTATTCAACCTCGAATGAAGCCATTGTAAAATCTTTAACATTAATTCTGAATTTACTTTCTCGGACGTTTCTTGGCTTCAAAGTATGAGATTAAACACGCTAAATAAACATATTCAACATTCAATACGCTAAATAAAAAGGAAAAATTTACTTCACTCAAGATCGACAATTGTCGCCGTATTTAACTTCCTAAAGTCAACAATATCCCATCATCCGCTTTTCTGCCTATGCCTATACTCGTCAGGTCATATTTAGGTAATCCCGCCAGACACTCGTCTTGCGACATGCAGAGCAACTAACTCGCTCGAATGAGACTGCCTGATGAAGGCGTTACTCAAATTCAAAGTTTGATTCAATAACAACAAAAGCATCCTCTGTCGCTTGATTATAAGCCATGAGATGACCCAAACATCAAGTCCACATCTATTCACAACACAATGTATAATATCACTCAGTCCATTCTTTCGGTAAAAAGTGAATTTTTGAAGTGAAGTTTATTACATGCTTAAAAATGGACTTGGGATATTTCTAATCTTTATTTTGTATACCAGACCAGCAACATACTCAGAATCAAAACGCCCAGACATTCAGTCAACAATTAATAGTAGAATTTTTTTTTCAAATGTTGTTAGAGTTTTCTCCTATGTTTGTTAGCTGTGTGCAGTTGCCTTCTTTGTAAGAATTTTTCACCAGTCAGAGATCGACTTTTCGCTATTTTATCTCCGTCAGGATTGCTTCTTCGCTCTATAATCACCTAAGAGTTGAAAGTATGTGCTCTTGGTTTCCTTAAATGATGAAAGCTATGTACATTGCTTGTTTTTTTTGCTTAAGAGCAGAAAATTTTCCGATACTTTGGATGCTCTGAATTCCAATTTGTTTAACTTATTTAGGTTAAAGGAAGGTGACTTTAAAGAAGCTGGGTATTCGCCCGAACAACAATGTTAGAAATTTTCACCTCTCAACTGATGTTAGGTTTTTCTTTGTTAGGTCGTACATTTGCCAAAAAACTACAGAACTAGTTTTTCATTCGCAAAACTTGCCTTAACTCGTCGAGGCGACCGTTTATGGTCATGGCTGAGGTTAAATTACGTGCTGTCGTCTTCTTGATGCACCTGCACTTGTGTCAACTGGCTTCCATGACCTCAGTAACAACCGCCTTCTGAGGCGTCCAGAAGTGGGCTTTGTCTCCAATACTACGGTATAGTGCACGAGCAACTTTGAGGGTACATCTTGCTGTCCCCGTTTCACTCTACAGAATCTCTAGCTGACGTAGGTGATACAAGTGAAAACACACGAGGTTAATCGACTGATTACGCTGTTTTGTATATTTAGTGAATAATTTTTCGTGCAGTAACCACATGGGAGCCACTTTATCTCATATTCCCCTGGTCGAACGGGTGTCGGAAGCAAGTTGAATTGCGTATTCTATTAAACTGCTCGCCTAAACACTGAAGAGCTAAACTCACATTCGTTTTTAGCATCCTCACAAAATGTAAATTTATTTCATGTGTTGAATCAAAATACATTTCTTCAGTTCGCAATCAGAATCTACACTTTCCTAACACGGCTATAAGATTCGATTTAATTCCACAACCGATGACTTTCAGAATACATTTCTTAATGCTCACTTAGGAAATCTTACGCAGAAAACACCAGAATTTCAAAGGATGCAACAATTGACGATGCAAAAATTGAAGAAAATATCAGTGTGCAGCCCAACTAATTTCAAATTCTGATACTTCACGATATTATTTCATCGTTAATTTAAATATCGATGTTTTATTGCTGTACCGTTGCTTTTTAAAGCATTTTTCTATTTTCCTGATAAACGTTATTAATTGTACAAAAGCAATCAAGAAGGTTTCGGACTAACAAAATTAAACTCTCGGGATTGTGACGTTACATTTCATAGAAGCAGTTGTGTCTTCGATAAGAATGTTAGGAACTGAGTGCCTAAAATAGACTAAATATCCTTAACATTACTGAAGACTTAACATTATGACACTTACAGACCTGAGTTTTGCTTATGTTACCGCATTATTCGATCCAAGTTTGTCACATACTATGCTACATATTGTTATTGAGTTGAAATTCTTGTGGCTGAATGAGTCGCTGTTCTCATTAAGATTAATAGCTAATCCTCTCAGTTAAACCGGGTGTAACATTTAGAGTTACTCAAACGGTGATCTCACAAGAGGTTAGTAATATATGTTCTAGCAACACAGAATCTAGTGGTTAAGTGCAAATACATATAGATCTCCGGATTACTAGAACTAATACAGAAAAAATTTTTGCACACCTGAGCTTCAACAGAGGTTTGTAGAAACTGAGGCTTTGAAAGCAAATCTGCATTCAATAGACCATACATTTTCAGTTACAAGAGATACTATTTACTATCCGCAATTTTATCACAGAAAGGAAAAGGAATATGTCCTCTAGCGCAAGTGTCTGACGAACTTAAAGCCCGAGGTGCTGGACTTCCCATGACGATCAGGAATTTTCTTTGGTATGATTTTAAAGCATCTGCACATTTTCTCTTCAATACTGAACAGAAGTTAAATATCTAAACTTTCAATTTAAATTTTATACTCTCAGGTCGTCTCCGCTTACGGTGAGGATACGAGTAAAGTATATTTTGCTCAATAAAAATTACAAAATGGTCATCATTTTCGATGTGTCTTCCTAATGAGAAATCCAAAACATTTTCGAGAAAAACGCAAAAGCACATTCTTAACAAGAGAGTTTGTTTGGGTGTAAAATCCGCACGGTCAGATGGTGGAGACTTGGGAGCTGCTGCGCTCGCCTACAAGTCATCAGTTTGTCCATCATTCGTCGTACGGTGGCTCCATTATTCTCACGCTCATTGGAGCGTCCACAGACGCATTCCTTGAGTCACACTTCGCTGGCCGCGCGCAGGAGCGCCGCACTCTCTGCTGCCACTGCAGGCTGCGCTGCGATGACCCGTGCTGCAGTCGCGCTGCAGCAACTTTTACTGCAATCACCACTCTGGGATCAAGAGCAATTTATAGGAATCAGTAACGAAAAATAATCAACAATGCACAGACGTTAGTTTTTTTACCATGTTTTTAGAATCCTTGGCTGTCATTAGTCAACTGCAGTGTGTCATCGACAAAGTTCGCTGTTTTGCAGTCGTCCGTCTCGGTACTTTAGTGACGTAGTCCACTCGACTCACCCTATCCATAGTGCAATATATCCATGTAACTGTACGTAATCTGCAGGAAACTATAGGGATCTTTTCCAGATAAGCCCCGTCACTAATGCAACACAGAAGTTCACCCACTTGTAATTTTCGAAATAATGAACCTATCGACTTCAGATTACTCTCAAACGAAAGAATGCTTTAATATTTCGTTCGAGAGTAATTTGAAGTCGATAGGTGCATTATTTCAAAAGTTACAAGTGAATAAACTTATGTGTTGCATCAGTGGCGGGGGTAATCTGGAAACAATCCAACTATAGTCTACCTAGCCCCATCGGTCAGCTTCATATAGATATAAATATTGCAGTTGTAATTTCAACCACATTGCCCAACGAAGGTTGCAATGTGCGGCAGATTGCTGATAAATGCACGTGTGATGCACAAACGTCGCCAATACACGTCCCCTCACATAACATCACTTCGTGTTGAACGCGGAGGAGATTTTTTAAGCAAATTGCTGCTAAAAATTATTTAAATATTTTTAATTCAAGTTATTTCAGTCGCAAAATTATGAACTGACAATCAATATAAACAATTAGGAGGCATGCACGGTAGTTGCAATCAACATGATCTCAAGCTTATTCTACTAGACTTATACTTAATGATGTAGAGCTAGCGTGCTCTCCGTGGCACAGCGGTTAAGGGATCGGACTTGTGTGCTGGAAGTCGCCGGTTCGTTCCCAGCGCTGGCGCGAAGATTTTCCCCGTTGGGTATAAGGGAAAGCTCAAGCACAATACCCCACTCAACCCAGGTGTCGGAAATGGGTACCGGCTTTACGGGGGAACCGTCATGGTGTCCTATATATAGGCTTAGTTATAAGACATTTGAAAAACCAATGCTAAGATCATATGTATCAGGCTTGATTGGAAATAAAGCATCCCAAAGATGCCGATGTTAACCTTTAACCTTTTACCCACGGAATATCGCTCTGCATATGACCAGTCATTGCATCAGTTACAAGCGTAGAAATTTTTGCATTATGTTTAACAAGCCATTAACTCAAGTCCAGTTAGTTACAGTAACTTGAATTGTAGGAAATACCACGATAAGATGCCGTTCAATCACCCATTTAAATTTATTTATTTAAATGATTGAAAATTTTATTACGTGTGTCCAGTATGAAGTGGAAGAATTTATTCAACAAGCTGTGTATTCATCGAAGACGCAACGAGCATCAGTATCAGAAACCAGTATTTCATTTCATGGCATCTTGTCTGTAAAGTGGGCAAATTTATTTTAACATGTAGACGTATATAACTATATTGATCTATATTTGCAGAGGCTTAATATTAGTCACTTCTAGGTATCATTGTAATATTTCGTCTCCACTGAAGAAGCATTAGCTCAGAATTAAGTCTTGTGTGTGTGAGCATAAATGTATGCTCAGCGATCCTCGAGTTACTGCTGCGCATCGAAAATTTAAATTCTCCGAGCGCATCTGTAGAATTTTTTTTCAGATCTCGTTAGGCCATTATATGTTTTGAATAGTTTATTGCGATGCAAACTAAGCCCTAGACACCAACATCAATAATCCGGGTTTGGAGATAGTATTGCAGCCAAATGATTATGACGTCCACTTCGAAGAATATAATTGCCCGGCTCTAACTCTGAACTCTCCAATTAGGCATCGACAAATTTTTGGACAAACTTGAATGTGAAATTTCATTGCTGGTAAAAAGTAAACTTCTTGAAACTATGGAATGATGCTACATACTATACAATTGCAAGCTATTATTACAGATCAGTCTCGCACATTTCTGTATCGAAAAATGACACTTTTGAGCTCATATTGATGCGATATTCGAGACCTGAGGCAAAAAAATTGTTGCGATGTTGCAGTGCCTGGACTTTGCGGGTTCCGCAAAAAGGTGTTAATTGAAGACGTTGCTCCGCGCTCAGGCAAAACCTGTCGCGCTGAGCCCCTGCGTGTGCTCTCAAACAAGTCGAGAAAAATGAGTGGTAACTGTGGTGCGGTTGAGCGCAACGTCTTTGATAGGTGGAAAATGTCGCGTACCTGCGATGTTCTCATGCGGGTGACGGGAATCGCTCTGTTCCAGCGTCGCTCTCGTGAGAGCACACAAGTATAACTTCTAAGGTAAATTTTAGTTTTACATTACATTTCTGTATTGATGCATCACCGAGTTTTTAATGCAGTTTTTACGCTTAAATCGTGATTTGAAACTTTTTCGCTATGATCAATATTATTATAACTATTACGAGCTTTGACATATTTTTTAGATTGTTTATTGTTAACTTTACAATAAGTTGATTATTTTTATAAGTTTTCATTTCATCCTTTGATTTTGCAATAAGTGGATGAATGTTGAATTATTTTGCATTAAACTACTTCTTCTCCATTCTCGAGAATAAAACAGTGGGACGTTTCGCTATGTTATTTGTAAACATAAAGCAACTTGAGAATTAAAGTATTAGCTTACGCAGATGCAGAACACTGCGTATTTACTTGGTAATGGCTTAATCCAACATTGTTCACTTCGCTTATCTATCGACGGTTTCTCAACATGTATATTAAGTTTAATCTTTGTGCGCTTTAGTTTTTGCTCTTGCAATACGAGGCCTGTCTAAAAAGTATCCGACCTTTGGCCAGAAAAAATATTTCGAATACCTGTCGGAGTTGGGACCCTAATCCCCTTCAAAGTATGCCCCTTGTGCTTGCACACACTTAGCCCACCGATCCTTCCACTGCTGGAAACACCTCTGGTAGTTTTTTTTTAGAATGGTGTTCAGCTCCATCGTCGCATTGCCTGTTTGACTCCTTCGATGCTGACTGTTTTCTTTGATGTCCGTGGAATTGTGCATCACGAATACGCACCGGAAGGACAAACAGTGACAAAGGAGTACTATCAGGATGTTCTCCGGCGACTTCGTGATGCAGTTCGGCGCAAAAGACCAGACATGTGGACTGCGAACAACTGGCACTTGCATCACGACAACGCGCCCGCAAATTCATCCCATTTGATCCGCAATTTCTTGGCCAAACATGGAATTACGACCGTTCGCCAACCTCCCTACTCTCCAGACCTGGCTCCTTGCGACTTCTGGTTGTTTCCAAAATTGAAGACACCACTGAAAGGATCCCGTTTTGAGAGTAGAGAAGAGATAATGCGGAACGCGACGACAGAGCTGAACACCATTCCAAAAGAAGACTTCCAGAGGTGTTTCCGGCAGTGGAAGGATCGGTGGGCTAAGTGTGTGGAAGCACAAGGAGCCTACTTTGAAGGGGATTAGGGTCCCAACCCCGTCAGGTTGTTGAAGTATTTTTTCTGGCCAAAGGTCGGATACTTTTTCGACAGGCCTCGTAAAAATGCCATGGCTTCACTTACATTTCTCGGTCAGAGCCTTGTCAGGGCTATGGGTGACCTCACAATTAAGCGAAATGATCATTTCGGGAGCTGCTCTGTTTATCAGGAGACCTAAGTGCTGCTCAGCTTCTGCTGCAACTTGTCGTGTTGAGATGCTTTTACCTGCTGATCAGGGGCAGCTTAGTTTCATCTTTGTTGCCCGATTCACTTAGTTGCTGATTGATACATCGGGGTACAAACCCCCGTGTTTATACCCCTGGGTTTTAGGAAAGTATAAACATCCCCTAGAACAATGAGACGATAATTTTTTTGAAGATAGTCCTTCATGAACATGAAGCTTTAAACAATACTCGTTCGGTGTATTACACTACTCAAGAGAGTGTTTTGTAGAAACGCGTTGTTTTGTATAAAAAACATTTTGTAAAACATATTTGTGTTTTGTAAAAACATCACCGAAACTCTGTCATTGACAGAATGTCCGTAGGTAGGTGATTTCAGATTTGGTAGAAACAAACCACCAGCCAGCGGCTTACCTGCATGAACGAAAATCAGCTCATACCGAGTTTAAAACTTACAAAACCTTTTCACGAAACTTATGAGCGTCACATTTCGTGAAAATGAAAGTACGTGCTGCACGAGAAACTTCACTCCTGAAATTGATGGATTAAAGTGAGTCAGAATTCTTATTACGTTCGAAGGAAAATAATTCAATCACACCTTGCACTCGCATTCGTAATGGTGTTTTTTCTTTTTGTGCGTAAATCACCAAATAGTAAAAATTTGCATTACATTCGAAGGAAAGTAATTAAATCATAACTTACACCCACATTCGCAAAGCTGATTTTTCTTTTGTGCGCAAATCACCAAAGAGCATCCCCGTGCGGCGTCCTTCAGCGGCCTGGAGTTAGCGCTCAGATCATCTCCTGCCAGTCCAGTTTTTAGCGCTGCAGCGCCGCGGTCTGGCCCCGCACCTGGCCGCTCGCGTCTGCTGAGAACATTCCCTCACAACCACTCACTGTCGCACAAACGTAACGTAGACTTTTTATTACAGCTCTGATACCTGCACGATACGAACACCTATAAGAGCGATACATATTCATGTTGTTTAACCGAAAGCTTGGACAGGACGTCTGATATTTCGCGGAGAAAATCTAATTAGCTTATCAAGACAAGCCCGTTACCATACTCTATTTACTTAGCATGTGGGCGCAAAAAGCTGCACTCTTCTCAGAGATTGAGCCTCCAAAAGGGGAATTTTTTGTTCCAGAGGCTTTTCTTGAGTGCAGGAGAGAATTAAACGTTACTTCTTTCCAAGACGATGGTGTGCAACAATTAGGCTGGCGTTGTCCGAACTCACTCAATAGAAGACGGCTCAGGGCTTTAATATTGATGATCAATAATACAACGGTTTTAACAGCTTGAAAATCCAAAAAAGTCAGAAGAAAATATAACTGCCATGATAATTACACAATGACGAGTAAAAATGATGTACAGTTGCAGTGTATAAAATATCATGTATCAAGAAAAGATCAATAAAATGTTCACCTTTAACTTTAAGGAAAGATATGTATTCCGAAGAATACAAATTTACTTTTCTCTCGCTATGTCTCTGAAATTTCTCCCTAACACACTCATGCCATTTATGGAAAGTAAGGCACCGGAGGGCGTCCAAGGCTTCAGGCTACCATCAATAATATAATAATTCTGCAAACAAAATCAAATAAACCTGTTAGTTTGTTTCGCTAAAAACTTGAAAAAACTTTCCTAGCTAAGGGAACATTAATAGAATAATTTGAAATTCCAATGAATCAAATGAAATTTCTACTATATTTTTCGTGGTCTGTTGAACAATAAAGAAGTGCATCCAATTTTAGGCCTTCACAACAATTTTGTACGTTTGTTGAAGATCCAATTAATTCCTAAACTGGACGTATCTGAACGTCTTACTGAGCGGCTTCCCTCTGAAACAGATGTGTTCTTAACTCATTGCTTCATTTATACTGTATGGGTATTAATGCTCGTGAACTGTCTAATGTAAATAAGTTTTAATGCTGTTTGCGGAGATCTGTTGACAAGAAGAAGGCTTGAAACATCTTCAGTCAGCTATTGTTTTAATGTTTGAGCTTCATTGGTTTAATGATGATTGCCTTGCGCTGGCGAGACAGTCAAATCTACCGAAAGTCTACATGGTCAGAGAACTTCGTTAAGTACGAACGTGTCAGAGTTCTGGCGTCAGCACACCGTGTATCAAGAACCTGACATCGAACGGTATCTGATCCTCTTTTGCTCACCATGTAAAACTGAAACTTTGCAACCATGGATCACAATTACATCTTTTCGGTCAAAAATTTTCTCGTAACATAATGTGGACACAGCGTACTCGCACTCAGCATTTGCTTCGTCGTATGTCCTCAGTTGGAAAACAAACTTCTTTCAGACCAGGAGGAAAGTATTCAGCTGAATAAGACTTTTAACTTTAGATTCGAATTAAAAAACTAGTTGGACAAGATTTTGACGACAGGGTAAATTGATGGCGGGACGTTCTCCTTGGTTTTGTAATATTTTTTATGCTCCCCACATTTTAAAATAGAACCCATGGGTCTGAGCAGATTTGCAGCACAGACTTTCTTTCGTCGTGTTTTTACAATTATTCACGGAAAATTTTGTATTCTGTCTATTAATAATTCACGGTTTATTTTATCATTATTTTCCACACAGCAAAACAGATGAAATTAGTTTTCATAAAAACTTAGGGTGAAAACTCTGCGTTGGAAGTACTTCATAACTCGTTGTGTAATGGGTAATAAGGTTTGCTCTTTTAGTAAATAATTTAACGTAATACTGAAAATATTCATAGTTTTAGTGACGACAGTGTACAAGTATTCCAGTAATAACACAGCTATCGTATGATAGTTTTAATGGTTGGTTCAGAATAACAAGAATTGTATTGATTTTGCAAAAAAATTTGCGGTAAAGACGTAATGACAGTTGCGATGAATGGTGTCAGTTGAAAAATAGCCCCAATGAGGACATGACAAAATCACATGTCCTCGAGTGTACCTAAGGCCCTAATGAAAGTTGGCGAAGTGTGCAGCAGGTCAGTGCATATAGTAACATCAACGCAGCGGTTCGGACTTCATGTCTGCCTCAACAGTTGTTTTTTTGCAACTTGATTTCGCTTGCCACTGCTGTTATTGTGTCAGTCAGCTTTACTCTAAAGTCTCTAATGCAACTGAACCTCAGTGGGCGGCTGTGCACTACATGCCACCCTTTACAAACTATGTTTTCAAACGCTATGGTCTTTACAAATCGTGTTTTCTATCACTATGCGCAGCAGTGGCGCACTTGCGTTTTTACGGCACGAAATTACTGGTGGCCGCAATTGTTCTTCGAAACCACTAGAATTATTGGCGCAATGTATTGCTCTTGATCGACCGGAAAGTGCCTAAATAAACTGCAGAAAATCAGTGGAGACACTGCACCGATTTTTAGCTATTGAGATCACTTTCAGACGAATTGAAGTAAGAAGAGTTAAAGGTATTTTGATCGTAAAATAAGTGCACGACGTTTCGCCATGAACACATTAGTTTTGGAAGCCCATTAAAAGCCGTCACAACAAGCTGTTCTAATTGTACACTGCTCAAGTTAACAAGGGGCCGGGCCGGCAGCTCAGTACATAATTCCTGCAAACATCGGCCCCAACACTAGGTCCCACAGAGGACGATCCACATTTTCAAAATGCTTTTTACGATCAGTTGAAATCGCGCAGCGACTGCATGCATGAAAAATCCTGTTTTTTGTGTTAATAAAGAATTCAGTCTTCTTATTGACTTGTGCGAATTCTGAAATTTTGAGAACCGATTTCTAACTAACCGCAGTGCTAAGGACAACTTGGGAAATACGAAACAAATTTTGAAGGTATAGGTAGAGACTTTTTAACACAGCTTCCAAACTTAAGTTTTCATTTTTGATCTTCTTTTATTTATGAATCTTTTTGTTTTGATGTAAATATAATATATACTAGGGTTAACTGGGTCATTGTGTGGACAGTTTCCTGCTTTTTTTGGACAATGTTTTGGCTTACGATTTTAATTCCATTGCATTTTAGGAGGTTTAATTATTGCATTTATAGAAATTACCGCTTCCTGGGAAATCACGAGCTTATAGTTCGGTAGGCCTCCTTTCGTTATAAAGTAATGTTTTATTTTGTTACGATCTATTTTTTCGGTTCACTATGGCGTTTTTCAGGACCTACAACATTTTTCTTCAACTTTTATTTTGTTTCCTAAACTTACTTCCTAATCTGCTGCTTCTACGGGGAGAGAATTTTGTGTGAGAACATACTTTGAGTACAGATTCCCCATACCCTCAACTCTAACCTATGATAAACGATGCGTTTCTTATTCCTCTTTTTGGAACATTTGATGTGCATCTTTAATCTACATTTTATGAGAAGAGACATTCGACGAGTGAGAGGTAGCTGAAAATGAAATTTTGACTGCTATAACCGAGAAAATAATAAGCCTAACAAAGCAATAATATATGCAGGTATTTTTTACTGTAAAGTAAAACTTCAGCAAAAACAAATAAACTCCCCACACAGAAAGCTTTGTAATGTAATTATTATAAGTTTTACACATTTAAAATTGTTCGCATTCTACGCGAACTTTCAACGGAGAGTTCAAGTAAATGTTAAATTTCAATTAGATTGAAAAAATTCGCCCACTTTTTTATGCAGGTGGAACCAAACTTTATTTACCGGTGGCAATCAATACACGAAAATGTTTTATAGCATCGTAAAAATGAAGGATTGCCACAGTAACAGAAAGAAAATGCGTTTAGTACCTAGCAATTACTGACATAATGGTCATTTGCTATGATAATTTAAAAAACTCATGCAAATAACATCGGAAATAAAAAGACTCAGGCTGCTTAATGAGACAGAGAAAGATACGTGTGATAATTATCATGATAACTAATTGAAGACGTGCGAGTTGCCAGGACAATTGAAGGAGCAAGTATCAGCTACCACACTAAATATACGAACGCGTTGGGATCTGGGACGTCGAAGTGAGATGAGCAGTATATGTAGTTGCTGAGGAGGAGTCGCAGCGTAATCAAGAGGAATGCGTATTGGTTGACATAAAAGTTAAATTTATCTCCATTTAATTTATCGGACGGCCGCAAAACATGTTCTGCTTGATATTTTATGTAGACATCTTTATCTTAGCTCTGGTAAGTCAATACCAGCTCCATCGCACAGCATTGAGCAAAAACTTGGGGTAATCCTCAGCTGCCGAGCGGTGCAGCCTCGGAAAAAAGACAGGCATCAAATTCCGTCAGACCTCCGCCAGTCCTTGCAATCTCCACCCCATGAAATTCTCGAGAATTATAAGTTTTTATGAGCATGGGTGTACGACGAGCTTTGCGCATGGGTGTACGACGAACTTTGCGCCTTTGGAGTTTCAAATTGCTGTGATATAAATAAGAAACTTGTTTATCCTGCTGTTTTTATCAAGAACTTACTGGCTTCAGAGTAATAAAAATGTAACTTTTTTGAATGAGGAAGAACGAGTATTCAGAATTCACTCCCTCAATAGCACTTCTCTACGTTATATCAATTGTTTCAGCAAATTCAATTAAGGTTCAGAATGGGAGAAATGTTAACTGATTGATAACTAATGAAGCGCCGTTTATATTATTTCTCCAAATTTCGAAAGCACGATTTCAATGATGATTATTTTAAATCCACACAAATGCACCTATGATAATCTTCCTCTTCTCAGCAGTTTTTTTTTTTAAATAATCAGAGATCAAGTTTAATTTTAGATCATCTCAGAGAAACTTCAGCTCAATATAGGTCATTTTTTCTTATCTCAGAGGCAAAATTCTATGCTTTTCACAATATTTTAGAGGCCGATCATACAACGAGATGCTCTCAGAGTCTATGAATCGATTGGAGCACAGTCTGAAGCATCCAAGCTCGCAAAAAGCCGCTAATTGCTGCCTCTGAACGAATCTCGGACACAAAATATTACAGCTGCAATCCTATGAGCCGACGTACTGCACGCTCATATTGTGAAGAAGAACTGAGACTTGGTGCGTATAAAAGTAAAGAAATTGATAAAATTTCAAAAAATAACTTAGAGGAGTTGCGAGCTTTTTGGAGCAGCGATCAGCAAGGGAAAAGCAGAACTTAGACAGCAACTCAGAGTGAGAGTGTTGATTAATAAAATTTCTGGCTCGATAGCTTAAGAGTTAAAAGTGTTATTTGCGTTTTACGTTTTTCCCTTTAGCTGGTGCAGGTAGTGATCGGTATTTGTGAGTCAAGTTTTGAGTTATTTTCTTACTGCTGCCAAGCTGTGAAGCCTCGCCTCCCCAGCCCGCCCGCCGCAGTCGTCTCCTCGGCCACGCATCTTTCAGGATTGCTCTCCTGGAGACGAATTGTCCATCCGTTCTTTTGTTCCAGAAGAATTTTCGCTGGAAACGGAAGTAATCTTTCATGCTCCAGCATCAAAATGTTCTGGGATTTTATCCAGAACGAAAGGGACCCTCCGATCTGTCACTAGGCATTCATACCAGGGAGCGACGACAAGTGCGGTTCATTCACAACTTCACGTTAAGTTTCAAAAAGGACAACTTCTGGTAGACATTTGACCTGCTTCATCAGAGCGTGAAAGAAAATATTCGTCATTCTCCAATACAGTCAAAATATTTCACTTGCTGTAGAAGACTAATCGCTCTCGAGGGTGAAAATCAATACCAAAACAGGAATGCTTCATCACTTCAACAGAGAATTAGCTAGTTTCCCAAAATCGATTCTACCTTCTGATTGCCCGGCAGTGAAGAGAGAAAGCCGTGGTTTGATACACAATGCGCTCTCATTTACAAGCAATAATGTGATGACACAGAGCCGCTGGAACTCAAATGATTTGAAGCCGCGCAGCTGACCAAATAGACCTGCATCAGCGTGCGGACGCTAGGAATTTATTGCATGGGAAGACGATACATCGAAATTACAGGAACTATGACGGATGTTAATTGTTTCAGCAATGGGGACTGGAAACTAATGATATTGTTCTCTTGTAATTAATTTGGCTGTTTACAACACTCATGTCAACGTCGCAATTCAGGGGCTTTTAAGTTCGTAGTGATGAAGCATTTTTCTCTCGGTTTCAGTGCAAAAGGCAATTGCACTGTTTTCCTCTCCCATGGCATGCGTATATTGCACAAGCCACTCTACAGTGCACAGGATTTTAAAACCAACAGAAAATGTACGTAATATAACAGTATTCTAGTTCAACTCAAACTGAGCCGCCTTGAATATAAAGGAGCAAAACTTATGCACCAACCATATCTCAGGTGTGCTAGAGAAAAGGAGAAATACACACAGATTCATGTGATATTTTCTATACATATTCGATTACACCACAATCCGTATTATTGGAAAACAAGAGATTGCATTAGTGTCTAATCCGCATGCGAAGACATCATGCATGCGGTCCCGTGGCGCTGTCCAGCTTCGGCTCACGTTTTCAAATGGGATTATTTAGAGGCGATCTATGGATCCCATTCTCGACTTGACTTGGCGCTCCGGCAGTTTGCGCATTCCAGCTCCCGATGGAGCAATAATGCCTCAGACTCTCGTTTATTGATGGCTTTGGGTTGGCACTTCAGTCAACGAAGTTGGATTACTTCTGCCTGACTGCCATTAAACTGCGGCCGGCACAAGTCGAGTGAACCGCTGGAGGGCAGTGCAGTACCAAGCTGTCGAAAAATTCATAAAGTTATTAGTGGCATAAGTTGGCCCTAGTTTGCGGACAGGCGGTCCCGGCGAGTGGCTCAAGTTTCGGAGCGCCAAATCGCTAATTATTTTATAGCACTGCTTGTAGAATGATTCTCCTGTTCAATTTATAAAACGCAAAATGGCTCACAATGAAGGATTTCCTCATCTGAGCAATGAAGTTAACATTCAATGCTATGACTTACCTAACGAACTTTCCTCTCTCAATATTTTCCCAGTCAATCAGCGTTAACAGAATTGTAATCATATAGTTTTCATTTTAGAAAATTTTGCGAGACATTTCCAAGTCCAATTTTCGTACAGCTATGACGTTATTATTCAAGTATGGTAATATCCCAAGATAAATATATAAATGTTTTAATTTCCTTTTATGTACGAGCCATTCAGTAGGTTACAAGACTCTGAAACAGTTTGAATAGACTTGTAGAATGTTATTCAAAAGCAAGACTGTACCGCTTCCCTCTAAGACTTGAAAATCATTTACGCTCGAGGTAATCCAGATAGCATTGCATAAAACTGATGTCCGTGTTCTATGTTAACTCAAATTGCTCATGTCCTCATAGGGGTATGAAAGTCTAAAGTGTACCTAAAATGGCAGAAGCCAACCTAAACTGGCTCTGATGCACATTTTATCAAATAATTAAATCCAACATATAAACATACATGGATGCCGCTAAGGTTGCTACTGACAAAAAATTTTTTGCTTTTAATTTTTCCGCAATGGCTGGCTCGCGCTCGCCGTTTTGGCGAGCGCTTATATCGACGGGCGGATGAGAGATACGTCTAAAAACAAAATCCACGTTACTTCTGTTGCTGTATTTGAATATTTTGTAGATAAACTGCAAAATTATTCTGTGGAGGCCCATTTTCAATTTCGGGGGTGAACTATCTTTTGGTTTTCGATGATCAGAAACATGAAAATATTAGGATAGAAATTAATAATCTAAATGCGAGAGGTTTACCACGAAGGCTTCTGTACGTGATAACTGAAGCGTATCAATTATCAAGTGTCTTTGGACCAACCTTTCTTTTTCCAGCCGTGGTTCTTATTCTGCCTTGCGCTTGCATTTCTCGAAATGAAATGGACCAAGAGGCTTGAAAAGTTTTAGTAAATACAATATCATTTGTTTCTAGCGCCGCTCAATTCAGTATTTTTAAAGTCTTATTGATTTTAGACACTATCCCGTTAAATTGTTTCAAGCTCATTAGTACGGTATTACGCCAATATAGCTGGAAATTTTCAAACCTCTCTTATTTTTAATGTTTCTCATGAAAACCGGTAAGCAACGCTTAAAAAATATTATTCGTTTTGCTCCGTTTGATCAATATGTCTAGAATTTTTCCATATTTCTCTTTGGACATTGGTATTTTTTACTTGAAACAATTAACAATTAATTTTTTTAGACATACAATTCATGACTCAGGGATTTATATGGTTGGAACTCTAACAACTCCATGCATTTATTTTTGGACGTATATTAGATATTACAACTTAGCATGACATAATTATATGACTAACTATTTTTATAGCCAGTAGCCATGAATTCTTCCTAATGAATTAAGAGAATAAAAAACTAGAGAAGTCTTTTAAGTTACTCGCAGGACACACTTTTCAGTTTTCTCGCTCTTGATTACAACTAAATGATGATCTCAGTAATTGCGGAAAAGCTATAGCTTTACTGTGCAGATTATGCTCCGTCGAGCAGAACTGTCTACACTACACCCGCTCTTGGCTACAGCGACGCCTGTCCAACTTTTTCTCCGAGGCACCTATGATTTTAGCAGCTCAGGTATAGCCTCTGCATTGAGCGGCCAAATTCAAAGATGTTGCAGCGAAACAATCTTTCCGGTGCCACTGAAGCGACGGTTTTGTGTGCGTTTTTCAATCTATCGTTTAATCCGCATTCATTTAGATTTTCAAGATCTTTATTTGTATCCCTCCAATCTAGGGACGTTTGTACATTTTCGGTTTATTTTTTTCACGCATTTCTTACTTACTGCTCTATAAAGTTTGTTGAGAAATTGGTGATGAATTTCATCTGTAGTGATGAAAATGTGATAATAAATTCTAGATGTGCTAAAAATGTGCAGTATAACATATCAAGCTAGGTGGAAAGGCACTATCAACAAACGTATGATTTGAACGAAGATGATAAAAATCAATAGAGCACATCTCCTACAAGTTACTGAGCGAGCAGGGAGCTTTCAGTTCAAAAGAAAACCTGAAAACATTCACATTTACTGCTTACTTGGGTGGTCATTGCAGCATTACTTTTCAGTAAATAATCATCCACTTCTTTTTGCCCATTACTTCTTTAATCACGACCATACAGTTTGGTTGCGCTGTTTCAAACCAATTCTTTAAGCAAATATAGAAACAAATGATTACAAATAGCATGAACGTTATATCAGGATACATTTGGTTTGGAATAACAGTCTGCGAGGGTAAAATCCCAAGCTGTGTGAATAACATATTCCAAGCTCAAATTTAAATTCTGCTCGGCACCTAGAGCAATAACTAAGCTATGTGTTACAATGGAGTTGAATAGTCGCAGCGATGAGAATATTCTGAAGACATTAGTGAAACAGTTGGGCCAACCCCGTATTGTTGCTTGATTGTTATATCACAGTGTACATGACGAGGTCGCGATCGCTAAAAGTTCCAAGTACAAAATTGCTGAAAGTCATTGTGACTACATATAGTATCTATCTGTAGTAGTGGAATGATTTTGGCTGAAAATTCACTTCGGTTTCTGTGTCTTCTATACCGATAAACAATTAACCAATGTGCGTTTATTTGTTCGTTTCACATAGGCTTACCATGACGTGTTCTCAATATTACGCAAGGACGTAGTATCTCAGATGCGTGTTGTGCATTACATTGTCAATTTTTCTCTATTGATGATAGTCTTTTAAGGAAAAAAAAACATTTCAAAAAATTTTCTGCGCTGATGGACCAAATGGCATTCCTCGCAGTAAAATGGTCAACGAAAAGTGAAATCATCATGCAATCCATTTAATTTTTTTATGACAGATCGTTTTTATACACTAGACACATGTTCAACAGCGGAAACTATACAAAACTGAACTGTTATACAAAGTCATTTTTAGCAAATTTTCGCTATCGACATAATGAATTCGTCATCGTAAATGGTCGTAGGTTCGTGGGAAGTAGTCAAAAAATTTGAAAGAATATGTAACGTAACGCATTGCAGCCTGGGTTATGGCACGAGTATGACGCTACTACTTCTCCTCGAAGCGGTAATTTGACCCCCATGTTGCAGTCTAAGTAACATTTTGACAACACGAGTACGATGCTGCTACTTTTCTTTGAAGAAATTATTTAACCCTTGCTCTAGCTTTACAGTGACCTAGGAGATGAGGGAAGCTAACGCAATCAAACAATAATGGCAGGTCAATTTTCAATTTAATTAAATGTTTTAAACTCTATCAGGCTTTAGTTTAGACACAACTTACTCGAGACGGTATAGATACTCCAATTTTCATTTGAATGATTAGCAGACGACAAAGTATTTCCCAACCGTGTATACTCTCTGAAAACTGCATGATGCCCTCGGAGTGTATAATTGAAGCCGCCATTTTTAATGGGACGAGTACGCCATTCAGGGTGTCTCAAAAAATATATCAAAATTTTGAAATGTTGCTTGCTCATAAAGTATTTATCGGTGAGACTCATTGAGATCATAATCTCATTTTGAATGTTATTTTGACAAATAACGTTCAAAATAAAAATTATTTTATTTTGTTATTTTGAAAAATAACGTTCATAATTTTGACAAAATAACAAATAATAATTACATAAATTCATGTAATTTGACCACTCGAAATGATGGAACGAAAAAATGAGAACTTGATCAGTCAAAAATATGCAAACATTCTCAAAGGACAACTTCTTATTCCACCGGTGCGGACTGGTTATGAGAATCGATCCAACTGAGTGTGGTGGATGCAAGACGGAGCTTCGTGCCACAGAACTATTCCCTTACAGAACCGTTTAAACTTTAAACGAAGATTTGAGAGAGCGTGCCATTGTAATCAGCTTTGGAAAAGGATGGCCCCCTTGCAGTCCCGATCTGATCCCTGTGAATTTTGTTCAGGTATTATTTAAAAAAATGAAGTGTATGGAACTCCTCCATTTTATTTGCAATATTTACTTAACCGTATAATGAGCTTGAATACAACTTCTTCAGCGAGTGATATGGAATTCGATGTCATCAATTTCTTGAAAACAATGATCATTGGTTATGATAGACCCATAAATTAGAAATTTAATGGAAAGTTGTTCCGTTACTATAATTAATGTCTTTCATTGCATAATACTTCTTATTCATTTTTCTTCATACTCTAACAACAAGTTTTTTCGTAAATTTTTTTTAGGACTTTCGTATCAATAAGAACAACTTCAAACAGTCCATTTCTAATTTACAGTTTAAATTAAAAATCCTTCCAACTAAAAACAATTATTGTTCAAAATGAGAGCAAGTTAATTTCTTTGCAAATAAATACTTAATGAGCTATAAATACTTCAAAATCTCGACACTTTTTCGTTAGACCTGCTCTGCAGCAGTCGTAGGATGTTATGCATGAATTAAATAAAATAACGATTTAGTCGTGAAGAATAAAATAAATTTGTGTCAACCATTTTTCATACAACTCTAGAAATTCATGCAACTCTAGTACTCAACCCGAAATTTTACAAGAAAACTTGCAGTCACAGATTGTCTTAAAAGTGCTTAGCTTATTCGTATGCATGAAACAAATCTGTTGATGTTCAAGTGTTGATTTCGGCGATATTTCGATTCACCTTATATTCTTATTTCCTGTGAACTATTTTCACGGCTTGCAATAAGCTAACGTTCGATGCTTTCTGAATAGTGAGTTTTAAGACCCCTTTTTTTCCGGGCTTAGAGTATGCGTTGAATCAAGCTCCTCGAAAAATTACGGTTCTAATTGTGATATACAAGTTTTGTTTACGCCACTTTCAATGGTGCCAGAATTAGAAAATCCGGAACATTTTTCTCGTACATCTCTCGTCTCTAATCTGATAACTTCAGATTTAATGAGATATTAGATGAGAACCTGACCAAGAGAGTGGCGATGACTTCTAGTGCTTGAGGATAATTGCAAGTTTAGCGCCTTAAATCATGGAGACAAACCTGCAATTCAGGACTTGAACAATCACACTGCAGCCAACGAACCATAAATATTTTAGATAATGCAATTCTCAAACGGTAAAATTCATATGAATGCAAATCCAACAATTCATCAATAAAGCTTTCTTAACATGCCTTCTCACAAGTGCATCGTAGATAATTCCGTTTCAAACCTTAATTATACTTCGGTGTGCATGGAGGCGATGCTAATCACAGAATGAACGATCGCCTTTCGGTCTGCATACGTAGAAGTAGTTATTTGTGTGTTATTTTTATACCTCAAATATCGTATAAGAGCCTACTATCTTCGTTTTCTTTATATGAACAAATTATTGCTTTCTAGGAGGCAATCATTGTGATCAGTTTGATTGCGATACTTTCGAAAATCTATGCCAAAGTTGATGGAGTTGGTGTTGTGGTTGCAAGGCTATGGCTTCACTCATTGTTATGGTGTCAGCCTCTGACTCTCAACGTTAACTAAAACGAAGATAGCAGTTTAAATCCAACTTTCTCTCCTTTCAGTCTCTCATAAACTCCAAATGGACGGTTGAAAGAGCCGAAAACTGGCAGCATACTTCTTCAGTCATCTATAATCAACATGCACAATTCGTCAGTCAATAAAAATTTCGTAATCCAATGGTTAATGAAACTGAAATCGCTTGAAGTTTGTTAAAAATGAAAGTGTATTGGCCCTTTCCAAAAAACATATTTAACATCAAAGCCCGACGCTCAAGGAGAGAAAGCTATTTTTCATTTCCCTGGCAAAGGCTTTTAACCTATGTAAAGTATTCTTTTTTTCGTAAATAATAATTAGTTAGTCCTCTACCCTACGCGCACGGAGGAAGCTGTTTGCATGTATCAGATGCTTTCATCAGCACCACCTGTTAATTGGTATTGATTGCTATCCTTTCTCTCTATTGGAGAAGGAAACTTGACTTGGTTCTCTCAAAGCTATGATTGTTCGAGGTGATAGCGGGCTAGCGAAAGTTTCTCAAAAAACATCTGTTGGCTTTAGTTGTTTCAGTATGCACACTAAGAAGTTTCTCTCATGCAAAGAAACTTAAATATAACTAGAGGATATGAGAATTGAAGAATGGCTTTCAGTTCAAGTCATCTCAAGAGCGCCTGAAGTTAAAATTACTCTAAAATTGCGGAAGGCGAGACCAAAGTTTGCTCAATCATTGAGCAGCAAAAGTTTTTCTCAAAAGCATCCTTTCTATCTGAAACGATTAAAAAAATAAACTTGTGATAAAGGAGTATTTGCACTAAGTAACATGAGAATATGAAAAATTTATAAATTAGTAAATACAGATGAGATTACCGAGGAAGAGAGGGAGAAATGAGAGGTTCAAGAAATAAATTATTTGAATAAAAAATTGAACAATCAGAAAAAGATACTAGGCATGTTAAATTATGAACAAGGTGAAAAAATCATTACTTTAACTGAAGAAAATTATAATAGGAGTTCTCTGCCTTGAGTATTATAAATTCCTAAGTTCAGAACAGGACAGGAGCATTCTTTTTATCCGTACAGGAGTTCGGAAGTCAGAGTGAGGGATGGTTTTTGCCGGATCCAAGGCATTGAAGTCCGCTAGAGTACAGCAGCGGCCATAATCTGAGCAACGGAAACATAAAAGCACTTAATAGTTTATAGCTCGACCATTTTTCAATGAATCATAGGGAAACTTTCGAGAAATGTAGATATATCAGTATTTATAAGCTATATATTTTTTTGCAGCTGCGACAACTTTGAAACAATTTTTCAATTTGGAAAATAAATTAGTGAATTTTTACATTACCGTAAGTTAAGGAACCGTTCAAAAATTACTTTATTTAGGTTTTATTTATTTATTTTAAGTCCTTAATGCCCTTCTTGGGATAATACGCTTCACTGAATACACTTCTATTATACTCAATTAAAAAATCACTTATTACCCTCAAGTCAACACTTAAAACTCTGTCTCTTGCTGAAAAGGTAATCATTTTGCATATTGTGGCCAACTACAGAAATCACGTCTGAAATTGCTGTTTATCGTGTGACAAGCAGGTATAAGATATCTAGAACACTAAATGTGAAACTGAAAACACGAAGACCTTCAAAACCTTTGCACTGGATAATTCTAAAATAATGATGACGACCTAAAAGAACTGTTTTCCAACAGCGTCATCAATTTTCGTAAGCCCAGTGAAGAGAAGGAGAATATTACAAGGAAAACAATTTCTGTTGCACCCAATGTAAGATTACGTGAGCGGGTGCCAGCTGGCAGGCCTCTCATTTCCGAGAAAAAAGAAAAACTTAAAAGCACTTTCAGATTTTTCGACCAAGCATGTCCTTTAGAGTGATGCACAATGGGATAAAGATCACTTCATCCCTTCAGTCCAACGAGTTCAGTCCTGGAAGGTCAAATTTATCTACAATGCAAAAAAGGGGGAAGGTTATCCCCAAGACGCTTTAATGAAATACTGTCAGGTTTTGAGGGTGAATGTGATAGTGTGGGTAATGATTTCTTCAGCCCCATTATTTGTTTACAAGGAAGAATTGATGCAGAAGCTCTTAAACATTTTTTTTAGCAACACGTTACGTAGAACCTTAATCCTAGTCAACCCTCCACTTTCAGGCATGACAATGCACCACGTCATAAGGCTAGGAAAGTTACGACCTTTGATGAAGAGAAAGGGATTACTCTGATGGACGGGCCAGCTCAGAGTCCTGACCTGAACCCTATCGAAAATGTATGGGAGATCATTAGCGTGAGGGCCAAGAAAAGAAATCTTGAAAATTAAGATAATTTGTGCGATTCACTGAAAGAATGATGGGAAGGGATAACTGCTGGGTTTGGCAAGAAACTAATAATGTCATGTGGTTGACGATGCAGTGAAGGGATATACAATAAAGAGATGTTTACACAGACGTTAAAATGATTCTTGAAATTTTGCAATAATTAAATCGACATTTGCATACGGTTCTTTAACTTTTTACCACAGGGTAATGCACCACTTATTTCTGAATTAAAAAATTGTATGGAAATAGTTAGTTGTTAGTTGTGTAACTATGTCTTCAGTTTATAGATACTGAGTTTATTATCCACATTTTTTGTAAGTTTTCACATAATTCATTTACTAATGTTCGAGTGACAAGCAATTAAGTGCTGTTGTTACTGTTGTTCCTCATATTTTGGCCGATAATGTACGAGTGTGTCCAGACGAGCAAAATGTGCAGGGGCTTCACTAAAAATTTTGTACAAAGAAATTATACATTGATCATCAGATATGAACGAGAGTTTTTATTTATCGCTAACACGTAGAGATATTTACTGAAGGTCACCTCAAGGTTACTCAAGTTCAAAATATCGCTCGAGAGGTGTGAAGTATTTGTAGGTTATTTGTATGAAACAATTGAACAGGTAAAATAAAGCATGTAGGATGAGGGAAATGGAGCCGCCCAGTTGTTATTTGTCGATTAGAAATTCTGTGAAATAATATTTTGAATCTAGGGCGCAAATTTTTTGTTTTCAAAACGGTAGCTACGCATGATGAGATATATTCTGCTAAAATATTCGTAATTATTCTGTACGTCTCTTGAGAACCACCTTTTTTTGCCGATTATTGTCATCTGAAATCAGTCATTCATTCATTGATCGTAGCACGTGTGCTTCACTTCAGTCTCAAACAAACCTTGTGCGATTTCTGAGCGCTATAATAGGTGCACGAGATCAATTTCTTACGAGACTCGAGTGGTGGTCTGTTTACTGTGGCTTGCAAATGAAGACAAAAACATAGCTGTTCATCTTGAGTGCGTTTTGCACTAAATGAGACAAATCGTGTTTATAGTTTACTATGTATGAGTCTTTTATATCGGATCATTCAGATTATCGTTTGATTTAGAAGTTGAAGCTCCGTCTCTCGCTCTCGTAACCCCCTAAATGTAGTGGTCAAAATACACTTGCAACTATTTTACGTCCGCATTTGATTGCTCAGCAGAATTAAATTTTTTTACAGAACTTTTACTCAAATGATCTGCATGGCCGTAGAACATTGTGGAGAATTTTGCTTAGAAAATTTGAATTGAATCGAACAAATCTTCCTACGGCGTCGAAGTATCTTAACAAATATTACGCATTTTCGTTTCTAGATCTACAGAAGAAGAAATATTATGAGATTCAAACCTATGATTTTGTTCTAAGCAGGAGAGGTGAGTTTGATGATTTATCTGTGATATTCATTTCAAGTTTGATTCCTACAAAAAATTTCATGTAGAAATTATATAACAGCGTAAAATATGGTAACCCACAAGGAAATTTGTCAATGAATTTGTTCGCGTATCAGCAAATGTTTACATTTATTATTGTAAGTGTCGTTCTGACCCAAATTCTTTCTGGAAATCTGCACGCGCTCTCGCCGATGTCGCCAGTTTCTGTTACAATCCTCATCTACTGGGTCCAAGGTTTAGGTCTCGACAAGACACTCGACAAGGATGAACGATTTCTGTTGCTCTGCATACAAGAAGCAAAAGTCGTAGTAATTTTATTTAATTCATAACTACGAAGTGAAGTGACAATACACTTGGGAAGTTGCTACTGACAGCACTTTTAGGTTCGTCTGCGTGACCTTAAGGAGGCCGTCTGGGTAAAAAAATCCGTTATTTACGGATGGATTTGTTACATTGTCACAGTAGGTGAAATTGTCACAGTAGGTGTGAAATGATGCAAAGATCATTTGTTACTTGGACAAAATTTTTGTTTCTGCACTTGATTTTTTTTATTTTCGAAAAATATGATAAAATAGGGTTTTTTCAAAATCTATCTTCTTCTACAATTTTGAAGTTACAGAACCAGTACTTCGTTTTTAGATTGCTTATATGTCTATATAACCATAAGGGCTAGGGAATTTTGATAACTTTTTTTGTGGATTTTGGGAATTTTTTTTTAAAAATGTGACCTTTTTTACATTTTTTTTTCACGTCGTGTAATTTTCAAAACAATAGATGTATAGAAAAATGATACTCCTTATGGATACAACTTGCTAATTCCTATCGAATGGTATATAAACAATTCTTGTAACTCTAAAATTGTGGAAGAAGATACATTTGAGAAACCAATTATCAAGTTTCCAGAAAAACGTGTTTTTCACAAAAAAAATATTTTTCTTCTTATCTCTTGAACTACCGAGTTTTATACAATGAAATTTTGAGCTTTTGAAGCTCTTTCCAAGCCCTTTCGATTGATATAATTTACATTGCTGTAGCTCTGGATCTCTGTGAAAAAAATCTACATCAAAAGAAAGTACGTGTAATTCTTCAAAACTAACAACTTTTTTGAAATTTTTATTTTTTGACCAAAATACGTTTTTTTTCAAGTCAACTCCTTTGTCTTGTAGCTCTTTTCAAGTCCTTTGGATTGGTGTGCTCGCCATAGCCGTAGCTATGATACTGCAGCTCATCGAGCTATGAATGAAAGCAGCCGTATCATAGCTAAGGCAGAACAGCTAAATTTAAATTGTCAAAAATTTTCAAAAATTTTTACTCAGCGTTTGAATGTTTCGTTTGAATAATGAAAGCACTTTGAGTAGCCCATGAACGAACTCTATTGCCATTGCCGCAAAGAAACGCGCTCAATTGACCCCCAATAATGAGGGGGGAGGGGTCAATGTCACACCACCCCCATCGCTTTCCCCCTCCTCTGGTGGGCGTACCATTCGGAGTAGACGTAAGCGGAAAGTACCAATGGAAGCGCAAGAAAATCCTCTATAAGATGCATATAAAAACAGAAAATCAACACTTATCCCAATTTCTACTCAGACAGCCTCCTTAACAGCAGATCGGTGATCCTAAGGTAGCGTGGACCGGGCCACCGCACAGCTTTGCGTCAGGGCGTCACCTAACTAAACTTTGTGCTTCCCTCAGGAGCTCTGAGGGAAGCACACTCACAAAGGAAACACGAGATGGAATCACTTGTTATGTATGATGGGAAAGCTTCGTAATAGAGTAGACATGACTAAGAACTATAATTTAATGCTTGAGGTACTTACTTGATTTCCACAGCTTTATCCCCATGAGCTTATCCTGTTTCCTTAAGCGGCAGGGTAAATAGTCAGCGCATACTCAGATTCGTTTCTTACGACTTGAGACAATAAAAAGTTAAGAGCAAAAACCAAAGAAGTCCACATTTTAAAAAAAATTGTATGTGGTCAACACTAAAACGAACGTTTCGGGCCTTGACCCATCATCAGCAAAAATCTGCAATTATAAACAGAAAATTAAACATTGAAACTAGGTAATTACACATATTGTATATTAACAGAGATGATGAAACACTGGTGATCACGGGCAGACTGCAAACCCTATAAGCTGTACACAAATAAAAGAGAATTTGAATGCATTGCGTAATGGGACGTAATGCACAGTAAATACCAGAGTGCACCCTTAAGTTTTAGCTGCCCAACCAGAAATAGGGGATGCACACTCTGCATATCATCAAAATTGGGTTTGTTCTTATGTATATAAGGAGATTCAAGATTATTCTAAATTTAGTAACATTACGAACAGACCCTAAAATTGAGAAATCTTTGTCACCCTCCACACTCTGCCACAAGATCTCATGCAGAGGAACAGGGCGATGTTAGAATTTCAGATTACCATTCCTCGATTTTAGGGTCTGTTCGTAATGTAACGAAGCTTAGAATTCTTGAATCTCTTTATATACATAAGAACAAACCCAGTCTTAATGATGTGCAAAGTGTGCTCCCCTGCTTCTGGTTGGGGAGCTAAAACTTAAGGGTGCACTCTGGTATTTACTTTTCATTACGTCCCATTACGCAATGCATTCAAATTCTCTTTTATTTGTACACAGCTTATAGGGTTTGCGGTCTGCCCGTGATCACCAGTGTTTTAACATCTCTTTTAATATACAATGTGTGTAATTACCTAGTTTCAATGTTTAATTCTCTGTTTATAATTGCAGATATTTGCTGATGATGGGGTCAAGGCCCGAAACGTTCGTTTTAGTGTTGACTACGCACAATTTAAAAAAATGTGGACTTCTCTAACTTTTTGCCCTTAACCTTTTATTGAACTTGCTAACTGAGCAAAATTTACCTTCTCAAGGCAATACATTGGTAAATTTCTGATGGTTGTCATTGAATTAATATGATTAAGTGATAAAATATAACTCTTGGCGTTCTTACGGAACAGGTTTAACCGGTGAAGAGTTGTGCGTGCTGAATAGTCTAGCTGGCTTCTTTAATCATGATCACGAGGAGGGGAGCCATGACACTGTAGCATCATCACGGCTGAACTGCTAACTGAAAGTCAGAACAATAAACGTGTGCTGCGTTCATGAGAGGTTCTGGCATGCGCAGGCTTGACCCGTTTCGGTCACCTCTGGGTCGTATCACATCTACGCGCTAAGTGCCCGAACATCTTGCATGACAGTTTTGCGGTTACAACATTTCTTTGTTGCAAACTGTCGGGACATCGACAGAGACTCAAATTCATGTGCGTGTCTGGCTCATGGTATTGGCAGTGAAGTTTCTAATCTTTTGGCTACCTTCACGATGGTAGAGAATGGAAACAATTTTGTCGTCTCATCTGACCAGAGTATAAAAACTTTTTTGCCCTTCCATTCATTCATTCTTAAGCGGGCGAATTGACATCAGCATATTTTTGAGTTTTTTTTTAATTTCCTTTTTATTAGAGTTTTAGACCCTGCAACTTGACAAATATTGGTTGATAGAAAGAAAGAAAGACAGGAATATAAAAATTAAATTGCAGTTCATTGATCTCTTCGAATATCGTTGCTTCTAGTCTTTTTTTTGCAGTATCACCGCTTTATTCAAGCCCGTAAAAAACAATATAAGGGTATAAAGTACTTTCTGGAAATGGAAAACAATTTTTGATTCAACCTGTTCGAGCCGATTTATATTTGCTTCGAAGCACCAATTCCAATCGGATAAAAAAAATATTTACCATTTAACGGGAACTAAAGTTAAGTACTTACCACATTTCAAAACAAATGCCAGCATAATTGAATTAAAATATAACAATTATATCTGGCGACATCTTAGGGAACAGTACGCATGCGAATTACACAGGCATGTGACGTTGATGGAGCAGAGACGTCAAAAACGAGTTAGTTATAATAAACGTTTCCTAGTCAATCGATTCTTTATTGTTGGCTTTTCTCTTTTTTGAAGAAAATTGAAATGGTTACTGAAGAGAGCAATCATGTATTTTGTTCTCGAAACCAGTCTCTCGCAAATTTTCAGGGTTCACTGTGGAAGAATTGAACCACCGAAATAGATAGTATGAAAACTGATGGCGAAAAAGTGAAATAATTAAGAAATTTGGTAAGCTTGACAACTCCGGGGAAAATATAACTAGTCGATAAATTGATACAATGGACCTACTGATTAAATTCCAGTCGAAAACTTTACTTTTCTCCCAGCAGATTTTTAATAAATTAAATCACTACTTTGTTATGAGAATAACAAGAAATTAACAGATGCTTGATACACTTAGCGATAATCTCTACTCACTGCTTTTACAAAAGAAAAACAAAGGTAATAAATAGAGCTTAAACAGGAGATAGATGAAACGCTTGCAAAACACCTGAGTATCCCGAAGCCCCATGAAAGCAATAGCATGCAGTCGTTAAAACATTACGTTATAGTAATTAACGTTTTTGTTGGCAAGAACGAGCGAGCGAGTTAGAACATAAGAAATGCAAACCACACCATATGATTATTTAAGACAACGGAATAAAAAAATATTTATCTATGCTAAAAATAAAATACGACTGAATTTGTGCATCGCATCCAGATAGATTTCCTTCCGATATGGCATGATTTAAAGAACTTCAACTGCAATCTGTAATTTGATCAGTTAGCTTAACAGGTTTTTGCGAGTGAATCCGTAAACAAGACAGCTCTATTATTATAAATCAATAATATATAAGGAAACAATTTTAACTTGCCGAGAGAATGTAACTGTGATAAAACTTGAATTCTTTCAAATTTAGAGTTTGTCAGTCTCTCACCGATGAGAGAAAGAAAAGGACAAAATCGATAGTACTAGAAAACGAGAGGTTTAAGCGCAGATGGTTTTTGAAAATATGAATTTTGGGATTAAATATTCTACCAAACCTCCCACGATAAAACTGGATGACTAATTAAGTATGGACCCTGCACTGCATTCGTTCAACACGTAACTGGTCCTCTCGATCTGACGAGCTCAGAAGAAAGTTGTTTCTCTCGTTGGTAACAATTTTTTATGGTCTTTGAAGTAAGGTTTCCTTAAGGAACCTGAGCTCAAGGGACGGCAGTAAAAGCTTCTTTTGGAGCCAATTATCGCAAGTCTCCTCCAGCGCTTGAGACATCTGGTCGTCACGTCATAATTTACGATTATGGTTGCCCATTTACTGAAGTCTTGAAATAATCCTGTTACTCGCATCCGGGACGCCAGCCGCATGCAAAACAAACACGAAATCCTCATTTTATTTTCAGTGCGAAGGCAGGAAAAGTGATTGGTTATTTTTTATTGAAATACCATCAAAATTTACACATGTCAAACTATGATACAATTTACCTTGAGTGAAATTCATTTAATCCGTCAAGTGCTTCATCAAAATCGTTTTTAGCACCATACCTTCATTCCCCCGACATCACTCTCGAGCTGTCATAGACAGCATTTTGCTACAAGTCTTTGATTAAGTCTAAGAGTTTTGAAATGAGTAATGGTTCCCTGACACATCTTGAAATGGTAAATCATAGTTGAACTCGTGATAGATACTGATTAACTGCCTCTTATGTCACCTTCAATAAAATTCTACCACAATATTTTCCAGCAATTATTCGATGCGCATTTTAATAGCGTAGCCTGCTGCATTGATCTTCAGACAATTGCGTAGCCTGCTGCATTGATCTTCACACAATTCGTTCTTGGTCTCGCCCTGTGTTGCGCGCGTTGGCTCAGGAGAGCTAATCATATTCAAGTATAATTCATGGGCCTCCATGATTAAGTGCAGGCTTCAGACACCGCAGTTTTCACCGTCTCCTCAAGATGGATGCAGAGAGGCGGGCTCGAGACCATCATGAGTCATGCGAGCACCTGTGCCAAGCGTATCTCCTCATGAGTGACTTACTACTTGCGATTGTATTGCAATGCCCTCACGGTTTGATCGTCCGTCCCGTGACTGCGCTCTACAAGCACAGTGTGTCCATTTGATAAACGAGCTCTGAGCATGAGAGAACTTGTATTTCTCTTCAGTCTCTCGGTCTTCAGCTCTACGCGGCCCGTCCCTTTCCAACACAGCTGGTTAGTCTCGTTTCGAACGGGTTTGCGTGGTCCCACAACAAGCCCTTCACTGGTACCAATAGAATAGAAATGCTTACGCTGAGTGCAATAAAATGTGCTCTTCAAATAAATTTACAAAACATATGATGTGGGCAAGGTTCAAGAATTCTATTCTCCCCGTACTATTTAAACGCAAGTGTGCTATTACTCGGAAGAAGACATTCTATTATGTTAGGAATGGGAGTTGTTTACTTATCAGTGTGCTTTATTTACCAGCACAATTATTATGATAACGTGTAATTAACTGCGGGGTCTGTTTAAAAAAATTCAAGCTTTTGTCAAGGAACCTAAAGATACTGAACTTGCAACTTTGCAGATGCTTGTTCGCTTCGAAGCCTGTCTCGTTGCTTCCTACGCTGCGTCCCATCATTTATTCCGCCCGTCAAACGCTCCGTGGAAAAAGTATTCTGTGATGGCTTGTAGGTGTATTTTTTTAAAATTTCTGGTACACGATAAAAAAAATTCGCAGTTAGTGAACCGCTGGGGAGAGTGTGCGCTTTTGTCCGAGAGTGCATTGGTTCTGTCCTCCCCTCCCTCGAGCGCGGGGGTTCTGTCCTCCCCTCCCTCGAGCGCGGTGGTTCTGTCCTCCCCTCCCTCGAGCGCGGGGGTTCTGTCCTCCCCTCCCTCGAGCGCGGGGGTTCTGTCCTCCCCTCCCTCGAGCGCGGTGGTTCTGTCCTCCCCTCCCTCGAGCGCGGTGGTTCTGTCCTCCCCACCCTCGAGCGCGGTGGTTCTGTCCTCCCCTCCCTCGAGCGCGGTGGTTCTGTCCTCCCCTCCCTCGAGCGCGGTGGTTCTGTCCTCCCCTCCCTCGAGCGCGGTGGTTCTGTCCTCCCCTCCCTCGAGCGCGGGGGTTCTGTCCTCCCCTCCCTCGAGCGCGGTGGTTCTGTCCTCCCCTCCCTCGAGCGCGGTGGTTCTGTCTTCCCCACCCTCGAGCGCGGTGGTTCTGTCCTCCCCACCCTCGAGCGCGGTGGTTCTGTCCTCCCCACCCTCGAGCGCGGTGGTTCTGTCCTCCCCTTCCACGAGCGCGGTGGTTCTGTCCTCCCCACCTTCGAGCGCGGTGGTTCTGTCCTCCCCTTCCACGAGCGCGGTGGTTCTGTCCTTCCCACCCTCGAGCGCGGTGGTTCTGTCCTCCCCACCCTCGAGCGTGGTGGATCTGTCCTCCCCACCCTCGAGCGCGGTGGTTCTGTCCTCCCCACCCTCGAGCGCGGTGGTTCTGTCCTCCCCACCCTCGAGCGCTGTGGTTCTGTCCTCCCCTTCCACGAGCGCGGTGGTTCTGTCCTCCCCACCTTCGAGCGCGGTGGTTCTGTCCTCCCCTTCCACGAGCGCGGTGGTTCTGTCCTCCCCACCCTCGAGTGCGGTGGTTCTGTCCTCCCCACCCTCGAGCGCGGTGGTTCTGTCTTCCCCACCCTCGAGCGCGGTGATTCTGTCCTCCCCTCCCTCGAGTGCGGTGGTGGTTCTGTCCTCCCCACCCTCGAGTGCGGTGGTTCTGTCCTCCCCACCCTCGAGCGCGGTGGTTCTGTCCTCCCCTTCCACGAGCACGGTGGTTCTGTCCTCCCCACCCTCGAGCGCGGTGGTTCTGTCCTCCCCTTCCACGAGCGCGGTGGTTCTGTCCTCCCCACCCTCGAGCGCGGTGGTTCTGTCCTCCCCACCCTCGAGCGCGGTGGTTCTGTCCTCCCCACCCTCGAGCGCGGTGGTTCTGTCCTCCCCTTCCACGAGCGCAGTGGTTCTGTCCTCCCCACCCTCGAGCGCGGTGGTTCTGTCCTCCCCTTCCTCGAGCGCGATGGTTCTGTCCTCCCCACCCTCGAGCGCGGTGGTTCTGTCCTCCTCACCCTCGAGCGCGGTGGTTCTGTCCTCCTCTTCCTCGAGCGCGGTGGTTCTGTCCTCCCCACCCTCGAGTGCGGTGGTTCTGTCCTCCCCACCCTCGAGCGCGGTGGTTCTGTCTTCCCCACCCTCGAGCGCGGTGATTCTGTCCTCCCCTCCCTCGAGTGCGGTGGTGGTTCTGTCCTCCCCACCCTCGAGCGCGGTGGTTCTGTCCTCCCCACCCTCGAGCGCGGTGGTTCTGTCCTCCCCTTCCACGAGCACGGTGGTTCTGTCCTCCCCACCCTCGAGCGCGGTGGTTCTGTCCTCCCCTTCCACGAGCGCGGTGGTTCTGTCCTCCCCACCCTCGAGCGCGGTGGTTCTGTCCTCCCCACCCTCGAGCGCGGTGGTTCTGTCCTCCCCACCCTCGAGCGCGGTGGTTCTGTCCTCCCCTTCCACGAGCGCAGTGGTTCTGTCCTCCCCACCCTCGAGCGCGGTGGTTCTGTCCTCCCCTTCCTCGAGCGCGATGGTTCTGTCCTCCCCACCCTCGAGCGCGGTGGTTCTGTCCTCCTCACCCTCGAGCGCGGTGGTTCTGTCCTCCTCTTCCTCGAGCGCGGTGGTTCTGTCCTCCCCACCCTCAAGCGCGGTGGTTCTGTCCTCCCCACCTTCGAGTGCGGTGGTTCTGTCCTCCCCACCCTCGAGCGCGGTGGTTCTGTCCTCCCCACCCTCGAGCGCGGTGGTTCTGTCCTCCTCTTCCTCGAGCGCGTTGGTTCTGTCCTCCCCACCCTCGAGCGCGGTGATTCTATTCTCCCCACCCTCGAGCGCGGTGGTTCTGTCCTCCTCTTCCTCGAGCGCGTTGGTTCTGTCCTCCCCACCCTCGAGCGCGGTGGTTCTGTCCTCCCCACCCTCGAGTGCGGTGGTTCTGTCCTCCCCACCCTCGAGTGCGGTGGTTCTGTCCTCCCCACCCTCGAGCGCGGTGGTTCTGTCCTCCTCTTCCTCGAGCGCGTTGGTTCTGTCCTCCCCACCCTCGAGCGCGGTGGTTCTGTCCTCCCCACCCTCGAGCGCGGTGGTTCTGTCCTCCCCACCCTCAAGCGCGGTGGTTCTGTCCTCCCCACCCTCGAGTGCGGTGGTTCTGTCCTCCCCACCCTCGAGCGCGGTGGTTCTGTCCTCCCCACCCTCGAGCGCGGTGGTTCTGTCCTCCTCTTCCTCGAGCGCGTTGGTTCTGTCCTCCCCACCCTCGAGCGCGGTGGTTCTGTCCTCCCCACCCTCGAGCGCAGTGATTCTGTCCTCCCCACCCTCGAGGCCGGTGTTTAACTCGTCAGCTCTTCGATGAGCTGTCCCGTGCTGCTCCTGAATTGGCTACTCTAAATTATGCACAAGTAATTATTTGAAGCTCATTGCTAACTTAAAGCCCTCTGCTATCTTTCCTATTCCCAGACAAAGTCAACATTGGGTTACTTTAAATAGAGTATAGAGTAAATTTGAAAGTTTCTGCTCATGAGGAAACAAAGAGTGACCTGTTTTAGGCTTTGTTTTAATTATAATAGTCAATTTATGATGCACTACTGTCAAAAATTGAATTAATTATGACACTAACAATTCTCAAAACTAAAGGTATGGACAAGGTAAATGTAGCAGGTAATATATAGTTCATATTGGTAAATTATGAAATGATAGCGGTGAAATATTTGTATTGTCGTTAGTTCTCTGCATAATAAAATATTTTCTCGTGTTATTTGTATACAAGGGACCATGAAGCTGAAACTGATGAACATTTGAGAACCATTCAATCAACCGTTTGGAGTCGTCAAGAGGTGTTTAACAAGTCTTACCCGTCCTAAAGAGAGCCAGATATTAGGAGCCATGATTCTAAGTAGACGTCTGGTGCTCCACTCATTCCTTACTGCATGTCAGGAGATGCAACCATTTCAGTGTTAATAATTGCTGCCAAAAACATTGCACGCGACTTTTTCGTCTTCGCGAGGCACTTTAAGGACCTGATTGACTTCTCTCCACCCACCTGCGTGTGCTCCACCCTCATGTCGTTCAAGCTTTCCTTGATTTTTTTCGCTGAACAGTACAGTTTACATTTGCGTTTTCATACTTTATTTCAATCAAGAAACCCTGTTTACTTAGCACTTCTACATACGCGGGAGTTGGACGCTGGCGTAGAAAATCTGTTTGGATCGAGAAGGCCTAGCTGCGTTCGTCAACATAGGGGGACGAATGCTTTCATCATCACAGTCAGATGTTCGCGTGGGTTGGGACATGTATTCATAGCGAAGCTTCACTTTGTGAATCAATGTGTGTTTCGGGACCATTCATCTTTTAATAGTCTCCAAATTTACATCACTTACCCGCAAAGCGATTCTTCAGGGTGTCGTCATCATTGCATGCTGCATTAGTTATGTTTTCTTTAAATATTTACCAGCGTAAAGTATTTTGACAGTAAATGATTTTTTTTACTATCTATATGCTACTCATGTTTAATAATGAAAATTAGCAACTAGCTCGCTACAAGTTGCGAAGAAAATGGGTGTACTAAAATTAAAGGGCAACCAAAAAGTTAATCATTTGTCATTGTGACTACCATTATGCTTCATATCCATGCTTTTTTTGCAAGACGGTGATACTAACGTCTGTGCAATATTTGCGTCAGTGCTTTGAAACTTGGAGACAAATATTTCTAAATTATCATGGGACATTACCGTACAATAAGCGCTGAAATTGTCACGTTAAGGGCTCTCCAAGAATCTGACTAAGTTAATTTCGCCATCGGTTGGCTCACACGTTAAAAGGCCGCTGTGCATCATTCAGTTTGGTGCCTCATGAATTTAAGACTCAATTGGCCTCGGGGAGACGTTCCTTGTGGCCGTGAAAGAGGACAAGTATCTCAATGATCTACTTATTCAAACCCGTCACAGAGGTTTTTTTTATCATTATCTTGCGATAGTTTAACATAACCAATACCTCGAATAACCAATAGAAGAATATTTTAGAATGTCAATTTTCCTTCTCTATTTTTATTTCAAAATAATGAGAAAGAACACTTGGTTCTCAATGCCATTGTAACATTAAAATTAAAATCCTTCGACTGTGAGAGAGATAAAATATATTTGAAGGGAAAAACGCAGACCAAGTATCGTAACAGATATTGTAAGTGTTGACATTACTATAACTTTGTATTTTGTAAAGAAATAACAAATTTGTTGAAAAAATTTCCATACCGCAATAGATCGAATTGTGAGACATGAAACAGCTAAAGATGCCGCTAAAAAATACGCTGCTATAAATATGCCGCTATACATAGAAACTCGAAACATCAAGTAAGTAGAAATTGTCAAAAATGTCGAATTAAGCAGAACTTAGAGAATATTTATCTGTTTAATATTTCCTATATCAAAGTCATGGGTGATATTACTTATTTTGACAACGCCTTCATTGATATTTAGTCTGGATTTTCATGCTAGTCGAACGCAATCTAACCTACCTGAGCCTGCTATCTTCTGGGATTTGATATTTGCTGAAATTAGCTACACAAGCCTAGCTAGTTCTACTCTTCTGGACGAGATTGTGTTTCTCTCACTAGATTATTTCTCTGATGTAACCCACATATACTTTTTCTTTCTTAGATTTCAAATCCTGTAAGCACATTATTTCCTGCAGCGAGATTAATTTTGAGTTTTCATCGTTCTTACTGACAAACTTAAAAGTTACGTGGCCTTTTCCTGAAAGCTATCTCTTGCATGCAGTGCGAGAACATGCACCGTGAAAATCTGTCAACGAAACACTGACACACATACATCATCTGATATTCGATGTACCAGTGTGACATTTGAGGTTGAGAAGTTTTAAAAAGAGGTTTCATAACCCCAGACATGTATGATTTTTCTGAGTAACTGTTTTCGTCGTTGACTTATTTTATTTTTCTTATCCACTCTACTGGTTTTGGATTTTTTTTAAATACTTTCGTTTTAATTTGAAGATGGCAAACTTCTAGAGAGCACACCACAGGCTTCAGGCACGAACTTTTTCTCAGGTTTCAGGCACAAACTGCGCAGCTTATGCCTTTTTCCACCTCACTGAACCCCCGTACGCGTAGGCATGCAACAGGCGGTACCATACTTGCAGAAAATCAAAATGACAACAAACTGAGGCCGTGCTCAACTAGAAAAGCAATTAAATATCATAATGAAACATTTGAATCAAATTGATTAACCACAGTTCAGTGAGATTCATTTAAAAAAAGAAACATTTCGTAGATTGAACTATTTTTTTCGTAATTTGCTTACTAGTTCTTGGCCAGGAAGTGTATTTCCGGTCTTAAAATTTTGCAGTTGCTAGAGATAGCTTTCGTAATGATATAGCAGCAGACACGTAGTTTATAGTTCTAATTTCTTTTTCTGCCTCATTCATTCAAGATAGTCGTACACAATCAAACACCAGGCCCATTATAGCTGACCGTTGCTTCTTCAATCTATTGGGGTTTTTCTAAGAACTCGTGTGAATTCGAAAGAGTACCAGAATGAATGACGATAATTCTATCTAATGCTATTCGAAGGTATTTTCTTTTCGTTCTTCAAGTCCAGATAATTTGCGCTTTGTCCGTAGCTATTCATTGCCAAAGAAAATTTAAATGATTATGAAACGGTCGTTAGTGTTTCAATTCTTTGTTCAACGTGTGATTAATAGTATGAGCATTGTTCTTCGTTTTTACGCGGAATGTTACAAGCACTGGAGTAACTTTCTATTATTGTTGTACTCCACGTTTGTGTGAAAACTATTGAATATATTATTTTGCAGCCACATTGTAAAACATTTCACAAATACCAATGAAGCGAATACGAACAGCATAAGCAGTTGCAATTTGCATCGTTATCGAGCGCCAACAAGCAGGCAGTCAATGATTGGTCCTGCATGTGCGCAGCTAAAGCTTGGGCAACGTCTAGGCGAAGAAATTACGCGAACGCGTCCCATAAATTCAGAGACTATCAGCAAGACGCTATCAGCTGTTTCATCTCCTTGGGTTTCCACACATTTGAGAAAGAGCCATCTTTCATCAAGAGCCACACTCTCCTCCTGCCGGCCAGCGCCTCTCTCGCGGGTCTCCTCTAACCTTTGCGTGCCTCATTCATTAGAGAAGTTAAGGCTTCAAACGTGTTCTCACCTGCCAACTGCGCGTCCATTTCACTTTCGCCAAAATAAGAACTCCAGCCGATGATGATTCGGGGCGAGATGAAGGCGCTTGCCTGCTGGCCCGTAAAGGGTGTCAATGCTGCACAGAATGTTTTTTATATCTTTCTAAACGTTCTAAACCGTGTTTTATGGCTTAATGAACTAAACACTGTTCCAGAAATATTTTTAAAGGAGAAAATTGATTGCGTGCAGAAGCTTTAGCAGAACAGGATACTCTTTTCAATAAAGAAAAGAAAAAAAACTGAAGATGTAGAATGATTTGACTAAATTAAATTCCAAAAAATTAATCATGGAATTTAATACAGAGCAAACAACTCCAGTTAATATTTGATGAATATCTTAAATTATCTTAGAAATGAAAATTGCACATTGATTGGAAAATCTGAAAGTTGTGCTCACAAGTTACCGCGTAGCGTATCACTTCATCACACTGCCCAATTACGAATTAAGAAGTAAAATTTACTGACGTATTGTTATATCGAAAGTTGCAAGCAGCCAATTCGTACTATGGCAAGGGAGGAATATAATCTATAGGAAAGTGAGACACAGAGTTGGCAAGAGAGGATGTAGTATATTTCCCTAGATGGTACTCAAGAAATTCATTGTGGCCCTCAAAACAAGAGGGTGTACAATCTCCACGTCTTAACTCTGCCGTTCGGAACGCACTTAGGAATACCACTGGAAAAAATACTCAGATTATCTTCATTGAACGAACGTAGAACATGGACCTTAGATATCCTTCCTCCATACATAAATTACCAATAAGCAAAAAGAAATATTAAGTATGAATTACTGATACACTAAAAATAATTGATTTTGTACGTTGTGGTGTGTAGTTGAGTAACACCCTACAAACATTTCTTGATTCAAGTAACCTGATGTCATTAATGAAGTAAATTTTTATGTTACGGGTATTCATTTATACGATTACTTATTCTTCCTACTCCTATGATAGCAGAGCAGTTAACACTCAAGATTAACTCTGCAGAGGCATATGTCAAGTAACAGCAATGAAGCTGCACAACATTAGTTAACCATTGAAAAGACATTTATTGCTCATGCGATAAAAGAAAAATACTATAGAATGATGATTCACATGGTTTATGGGAATGGTGAAATCGTCGTTATCCCAAACGTTAACAGCAAAACGCCATTAGAATTCGAACATGGATTTAATGCTGCATATGTTGTGATATGATCTCCAGTTATTTGGCATGATATAATTTTATTTTTTATTTACATTTTATGACACTTAAATTCGTTTTGGTTTCAACGGAAAGTTTTTTGCTTGCAAATTGATCATCTTGCTACATTTGACTATCATATTCAGATTAAAATCATTCTTTAAATTTACTATTTTGTTTAAGTTCATGAAAGTGTACAAATTGAAAACTGAAAATAAGCGGTTATGTTGAGGAAATCAAAATGATGAAATATGCGCTAAAAAATCATAATATCCAAGAAACACGAAAAATTTAGAATGAACAAAAAAGTGCAAAGCCCAACAACTACTGGGAATTTAAGTTATAAGCTAACGGTGTATAATTTTAAGTGGGTACGAGCTTTTCGATTCATTTTAGGAAGGCATTATTTTACGTACATCCAAAGATTCTAAAATGGGATGGTGAAACTGAACTGAACATGAATAAAATATTTTACATCTACTTCTCGTTATACTTTCAGTATTACAGTATTGCGGTGCTCTCTAATACCTGAGTGAGACAGAGAACCTAACATGCTACTAACTTTATAACTCCGTCCGTCTAGGTCGTTCAGTTACCTGTACGTACAGTACTCGGTGGGTTGAATCCATGTACTAAGATCCGCATTGCCCACAGCTGAAATTATTGGCTACGTAAGTTCGCATGACTTTCCGATGCACTTCCTTGAAATGAAGAACTCACTAATTGCGCGCTTATTAACCAAAACAATGCGTAAAGAAACGTGTGAAAAAATTTAAAGAGGAGGTTAAAGAGTTCCAGCTTGAACTTTTAGGACTGCTGAACAATACTTGGAGAAAGGTAAAAGGTATGAAAAGTGTTTCGGTTATAAAGAAAAATATAACAAATATTTGATAGCAATTTCCCGATTAATCGAGAAGTTATGTTCACAGGAAATCATTTGACATGTAAAAACATTTCAGGAACATAAATTCATGATGAAGATTTTCATAACTGGAAAATATTCTGTGAGCAGGTGAAATAAGAGGGAATAAGCCATTCCTTTGAGTCGTTTTGAACAGAGGCTAAAAACTAAATCCTAAAACGGTGAAGTTTGTTTTAGGTAAATAAAGGCGACAAATTTATCATCAGACCGAAAAATATTTACACTGGAAAAAATTGAGCCAGTTATCTTGTTCCGACTAATAAATGAATTTAATACTAAAGAGTTAGACATTCGGATACTGGAGGAACAAATGCATATCAGGTGTGCGTTTTAAAGAAATAAAGGTGTCGTTAGCTTAACGCTCGTAGCAAATTGAACTCAACGTCAGAGCATAATGTCGCAGCTAAGCGTGCTGAACGAAGTCATCAAACTGATAAAATATAAAATTTCAGAGAATGTGAACTTTGCATTTCATATAAGGAGGTATTATTTTAATTATTTACAAAGACTCAAGAATACGGATGTTAAACGGAACTGAGCACGAATCCAGCATCATAAATTGACTGTTTTTGCTACTTAGCTCGCTGTCCATTCTTAGCCGCCCATACTACAAGTCCTGTGACTGCGTCTGGCCAGCGCAGCTGTTCGCGCGTGTGTAGTCCCTGAGCAGCTCAGGTCGATTTTTTTTCGTTGATTTTGAGGTTTAAGCCGCTCGATATTTTCCATGCATTTTTAATTGTGAGGAAATTGTTGAGATTAAACACTAAACGTTTAATCCCGGCATCATTGCGACTAAACCATATATACCCTTAGCAGTCAAGCTCTTAACAAAGGAACGTAAATTGAGCAAATCTAAAATATTGTACAAAATTTATTCCTGTATATGGCACATGAATTCATAAAGAATATTATCTGTAAATTGAAAGAAAAGTGATTGATTTTTATCAAACGCTAAAAAACTTACATTCACTTCAAGATCAAGTTCATAAACAGCTCTTGTCCTCTGGCACTGCGCGTGGTACTGGTATTCCTCACGGTTTATACAGAATCCATCACCCAAACTCATCACCATTGTTCCCATCTCTGGTCATTTTCATAGTATACGATTGCACAACCTATCACCTAAATAAATACCTAGTCCCGATTCTTAATCCACTCACTACAAACGATTACACTGTTTCTAACTCTACCGACCTCGTCAAATGCATATATCCGCTCATAATAGTGCCAATAATTGTGAAATGATTTCTTCCGGTATCGAAAATTTGTTGACAAATATTCCGCTTACCTGGGACAATTGAAACTTACGTGGGTGCTTTATTCTGCTGTCTATCTTTTCTAGTTGAAGGTTTATGTAAGAAATATTTTAGATCACTTTCAGAACACACTGAGTGTAACGCACGGTTTGAACTTTTGTGGTTTAAATCCAAAGTTTTTTACTTGCAAATTGATTCTCTTACTACAGTTGATTGTAATCTTTAGATTAAAGTAATTCTTTAAATTAAATATCTGTTTATATAGATTATAAAATTCAAATTGAAAATACGTTTTAAATTAACTATACTGTTTACATTGATTAAAGTACTCAATGGACGATTTAAAGAGCTTACGTGAATATGAAAGTGAATATAATGATTGTTGTAAACAGTATTTACACTTTCCGTAATTCAAATAGAGCGGTGCCCTTTAAAGCTTACAAAATTAAACTAAAGCAGATGAGTCTGATATGAAGTTGGCTTTGAATTTCCGGTGCAATACGGATGTCCTAACTGCTGCTCTGTGGTCCCTTCCCACGAAAATCTACAACCGTGAACACGGAAAGGTACGGCGATGATTCACGATACAATGTGATGTGCATGTAATACAAAAATTGACGTGCATTCTAATTTTAATCCAAAGCTGTACACATGTCCGGCAGGACATGAAGCTGAGCCCTTGGTGAGATCAGAGGCTAAAAGCTCGGTAATTATTCACCCGTCGAAACTTTCCTCCCCGCCAAATGAATGATTTTGTAACACCCAGTTAACAAATGAAACATTTCAACCAGGGTTGCGGAGTCAGAGGAATAAATTGGCGACTCCGACTCCACCTATTCACTATTTTTAAGGTGAATATTTTATTTCCTAATGATTGCAGGTATTGCAACCTTTATCTACATTTTTTAAATTATTTAACTACAAATGATATTAAAATTGGTGACATATTGTTGAAAATCATGGTTTATTATAAATATTACAAACACATGCCCTCTGATTAGACAAAGTTGGCAGTGCCTACGCTAAGAAATATAAGTCAGCACAAACAATATCTTTCTATGACAAAGATTCGAAGTATGCACCAACTACAACGAAACTATAGTAGATGATCCAATTACTATGCTCGAAATACCAAAATTTTTGTTATATCTGTTGTGAAGGCAGGCAAAATTTGGACTGCCTTTCTCTTTTTGCATCTACGCTACGCAGAGTAACAGTGCAGTTCAGGTGCCATATCACTGCTCAACACAATTTTATATTGCAGCTATTATAGGCAAAAGTCTTTCTGCTTTCATCTCAGCGAGTCTGACGTTTCTAGTACGTTTTGTATCATAATACAAGCCACTTTTAGCTTCTTTGTGTGTAATATGGTATCATTTTTTAATCTATTTTAACATTTAACAATGTATTTGATACTTTATCATTTTATCATGCCTATTTTCCATTTATTTTGAATTTTTGGTGCAATTTGGAACGTTTTCAGCAATAAATTTTGAACTTGAGCAAAAAATGTAACCATTGGAGCTGAGGCAGTGCAGTTACACACAACATGTGTGTGACTTGATGAGGTTTTTGCTTGTGTTGTGTTATTATTTCCACTGCTACTCGTTTATATTGTATTTTAATTTTTCCATGTATCCCAACATCGATATTTATTATCTTGAAACGTTGTCAAATCTTCCATTTGAATAATTAAGTACTTCTAAAATGCTAAAAAGTAGAGTTTTTTTCAGTTGGTAAAGTTATGAAAGCATGATTATAAAAATCTCCGTATTAGCGTATGCTTACTTAAAAACTAGGGAATGAGCAGTAGATAAAAAACATGATAATGCTATAGTGTTATTATAGTTATTCTCAAACAACATTCAAGTAATAGCATTAGAAATATGCAAAAATTTCTATTATTACTACGTGTTAATTTGACCTAAAGACTAGGAAGTGAACAAAACAAAGAGATCAATATGAAGTACATAAGAACCACGCATGGCCGAAAAATTCAACAATATTCCAGTTATTAACATTAGAATAAGCTTATTAAATTTTCATTATCAATGGTGATAACAAATATTGAAAACTAAAAGTTTTTAGGTATCAGATCATAGCTTTAGGTTTGGGCAAAAACAAGTCACTGATATCTAGTCATTGTGGATTCGTAGTAAAAATACACAATGACTAGATATCAATGACAGTATTACGGAATAAGTCGAGATACGCTGTTCCGTACTTTCGACAAAATTATAAACAAAAACATTGCATATTTTATAGATTTATATTCAAGTATTTTAACTCTGTTTTGTCTACATTCAATTTTAAACAAATATCAATAGATTTTAGCAACAATTAGAGTCAAAGGCACCAAAAAATAGCCACTGCGATTTCGACTCCACCACATCCGAATGAACTACTCCGACTACACCGCATTCAGACAAACGACTCCTACTTCACCCTAGAACATGCGACTCCGACTCCAGTTTCCAATGGTCTCCGACCCATTTGTTCACCAAGATTAAGTGTCGCCGAACGATGAATCAAAATTTCCTGACGACTCAATATTGAAAACCACGTAAGTCACTGCTATCATATCTGACTGAGTTTGCTCTAGTCGTATTCTTATTCGCTCATTGTTTCTGACCATCTTGTGTGATGAATTTGAGAATCTCTGTTGTTTTATTGGAATCTGAACGTAATCTAGAATAGCCTTTTTAATTCTAATTTTGTTAATATTGTCTAAAATGAAGAATATGGTAATTGATCACGTTTGCTTGGTTGGAAAAACCCGAGTATAAAGTGAACTATATAGCAATGCATTTTACGTGATCACTTGGCAGGGTTTTGTACACGTAGATGAAGCAATATTTGTTGAAGAATTGCTGAATTAATTTTCATCAGAATTTTATAATTATGTAATTAAATGGAGACCAATCTCCGAGTTAAATGCAGGGTTCAATCATTGTCGATGAAATTCAATAGCTGCTGCTGTTGTGGAAAATTCCTAGCTTCACATAATAACCTTCTCTCCAAAGCTTTAAAGTAAAAAAACGGAATCAAGTGTTTTCTATAATTCCATCAGGAAGTTTTTGTACTCACAAACTAGGTAGTCAAGTTCAAGCTATTGTTATTACGAACACATCTTGATCTCGTCACAAAGATTGCTTTACTCTGTTGTTTTGCATTCAATTTGGGGATGGAAATTAAAATTCGGTCCTGAAGTGAAAATAGAAATTTCCCTCTGCAACAGACAAACCAAGTCTGACGCCGTCGAGCCATTGCTTGAGGAGATCCTGGAACGGTTTTTGGCTCCGGCAGCTGGAGCTGGAGAGGAGGCCAAAAACATAAGCTCGCTCACACTCGGCTCTCAGCGAGGCAGGCAAGCCATTGTGCCTCCCCTCAACCTTCTCACCAGCATCTCCCAGCTATGAAGACAGATGATCGGTATCACAGCTACCTTGTCGGCACAGGATAATATTTTCTCAGTTTTCGTCGAAAATAATGCTTAGAAAATTCCCGCCTCTTTAAGCTGACCAAGCAAGCAGTCGCGGCTGCTTCAGTGATGATAAATATACAGGGTGTTTCAAAAATACACGGCATAATTTCAGGTATGTATTTCCCACATGTAGACAATCAAAATAGTTCATTACAACATATGTCCGGAAATGCTTCATTTCCGAGTTATGGCCTTCACAAGATTGAAATTCACCGGAACGTTTTTCTTTCCGCAGGTCGTTGCCGTCAAAGGACACATTAAGAGGGCACTCTGACAGATCATTCCTAGGCGAAGGTTAAATTCAGTGTTGTGTTTGGCGTTCGACTGTGTGTCATGTACACAAATCAGGAGCTGGCAGAGATGCACTTGATCTACGGTAAGGCAGACGGCAATGCTGCGCTGGCTCGTCGTTTGTACCAGGAGAGGTACCCACAGCGACAATGTCCAGATCGGAAGACATTTGTAAGTCTCCATCAGCGTCTGTGCGAGTATGGAAAATTTGACTCTCCTGGATTGGGAAGGGGACGACCAAGATCTACAACTCCAGAAGAACAGGAGGAGATTCTGGAGATTGTGAACAGAACTCCTTCTATCAGCACACGAAGGTTAGCGTTGCAAGTGAATGTTCCCCATACGACTGTCTGGAGACTGCTGAAAGAGTATCAATTGTATCCTTACCATTTGCAACGTGTACAGGCGCTGTCACCAGCAGATTACCCTGCACGAGTTAGGTACTGTCAGTGGTTCTTGCAGCAATGTGCTGCAAATCCGAACTTTCCTGCCTTAGTATTATTTACAGATGAAGCACAGTTCACACGAGATGGCATAACAAATCTCCACAATCAGCATGTATGGGCGTATGAAAACCCAAATGCAACTGTTGTATCTCATCACCAGGTGCGGTTCTCCCTCAACATGTGGGCCGGTATCATTGGTGATCGGTTAGTTGGACCCCATGTACTTGTAAACAGACTTACGGGGCAGGCGTACACAAACTTCCTGGAAAACATCATACCTGATGTTTATGACGACACTCCACTGATCGATCGTCAGCACGCTCACTTCTTGCATGACGGCGCTCCTGCACACTTCAGTCGTACGGCTCGCCGGTACTTGGATCGAAGATTTCCTGATCGATGGATAGGTAGAGGTGGCCCAATTGCTTGGCCTCCACGCTCACCTGATCTGAACCCTCTCGATTTCTACTTGTGGGGCCATTTAAAATCATTGGTTTATTCGTCTCCGGTGCCTGATTTGGAATCCCTTCGGAATCGAATTGTGGCACGCTCTGAGGACATACGCAACATTCCTGGAGTGTGGGATCGTGTTCGCAGGTCAATGAGACATCGATGTGAGGTCTGTATTCAAGCAGGAGGTGGTCATTTTGAACATCTTCTGTAATGGCAACGACCTGCGGAAAGAAAAACGTTCCGGTGAATTTCAATGTTGTGAAGGCCATAACTCGGAAATGAAGCATTTCCGGACATATGTTGTAATGAACTATTTTGATTGTCTACATGTGGGAAATACATACCTGAAATTATGCCGTGTATTTTTGAAACACCCTGTATGTATGGTCGAGGGAAAATCAGACATTTGTGTGCTTAAAATTGTTCATTTAAAATTGTGCTGTAAAATGACTACGCATGAACAGCCAAACAGCTCTGGTACAAATTGATTGAAATATTTTTTATGCGTGTTTTGGGATGAAAAAATGTTCTCACAGAACAGAAAATGCCCAAATGATTATCACTTAATACGTCATAGTGTAGCTATTAGTGACTTCAGGATAATTAAATAGTCTTTTTGGTTGTTATCAGTTCATGTTTACCACGTGCAAGTCGGCCTCTTTGTCGTTTTTTCCTGGTATCATCTCCAGCTCAATAATTAGTTTTAGACCTCTCGATTCAACTTGAGTTTTTGTAAAACTCTACAAATTTTTGATTGGACTTATGACAAGAGTGTAGTTTGGCCGTTAGAGTATTCACATTTCTTTTAGCCGTCTATTTTTTAATAGATTTTACTTAAAACTGAAGGTCATTATTTCGTCAGAATACCCAAAAAAATGAAAGTGCAAGCTGCCAATTGAAGAAAACAAAGTTTTCTTTCCAGTATGACACTTTAAGGCGTTCAATCTACCATCCACATCTGTCGTATATTCACTGTACCTTTAACAAACAGACACCTCCGAATCATGGCGCCGATGCCACCAAATGTCACTGCTGGAACTCGAGCTTCCTCTGGTGGCAGCACCGACTTTCTTGCAACTGCATGATTTCCTGAAATGACTTTAAATAATTCAATTTTAGTTTTGTTGCACTCAAAAATATTTGATCAGAGTGATTCCTGTCGATAAGAATGTTCATAATAAAATTTTAGCCAATCATTTAGAAGTTTTTTCAATCGCTGTTAGGTTTATATTAATGTGACTTTGAAATGGTTCATATGAATTTCATCACTGATGTTGAATGTTCGTTTAGTGACACTGTTTCTTGATGAAATTACTTCTTCCGACTAATCTGAACAAGTAATCATTAGATTATTCAAAATTGTGGTTTTCATTTCCTTGAAGATCTGAGAGAAAAGTTGCGTAAAACGTGAGATATTCCTTTGTATTTAACAGTGTTTACCTTTATATACTTTGTACCAAATGATCTAATAGTAGTATATTAGACTCTTTAATTGTAGTGACATTTCGTTGTAGCTCTGAATTTTCTTCCCGAGTTCGACGTGCAATTTTAAGTGCGAATGAAAATATTTCTACCGAACGATATATGAGTGCACAAGTCTGTTGTATGTATGGTCAGACTGACGCTAATTCTAATTACAAATGATGTCATTAGAAGAATCTAAAACATTCTATTTGAATTATCCTGTAAAGGGAAGCAGATTATGAGGTTCAAAATTGGACATTCACATCGCACTTATACATTTTTTGCTAATTTGAAATGAAACAGAAATTTGCCTAAAAATAATTCATCGATTCCTCTATTTTTGTGTGTGTGCGGTTATCATGTTCCTGTGTAGATGAATGAAAACTTTTTTGACATTTTACGCAAACTTAAAGTGAAAAAATTATGGTGCACTGATATTTGTATCTCCTACTGTATTTGCATTTATATTTTCGATGTGCATGGAGAACATGGAGAGGATTAGGCTGTTATTCCATCTTATTTTTCTGTATCAAAGACTAAGCAATGTGGCAAACACTTGAAGACCATAAATGCTCTAGAATCTACAATAATCCACGTTGTGTTTCTTTACGAATGCCGTCAAAAATGACGGCATTCGATCAGTTTTAGTCAACGCACGTAAATCATTTAATAATGTTAGTGAATAAAATAATAACAAATAGCGTACCCACGCAGTCAAAAATGGCACTGTCTTACTTCCATATAATAGCAGAAATTTATCGAGGAAGTTGTTTTTACATGATCTGTTTAAATGTGCGTCAGTTCTTCCGAGTCCTCAACTTGTGTGCTATATACACTTTTTCATGATTTTCAATCACTGATATGACAAAACTGCAAAATAAAGAGGAAACTTTGTATTTAATGTCGGGGCCGGACTCACTAACACTTTACGTATCTAACAGGTGGCATCGCAACTCGACGATACATGGAACCACCGAAACGATCTCGAGTGCAGTTCTCGTCTTTATTCGCCATGGGGGCCGTAATTTGGGATACGTCGAATCGGTTGACAAAACAAACATAAATGACACGAGTGAAAAATGTGTATGTGAAAAGCAAAATTGTTCCAGAATTTCGTTCGTACAATTTTTTTATTCAAATTGTACAGTGTGGTTTTTAAATATGGGGCCTGGAGGAATATTCAATAAATCCTATATTATTGAATGGATTTATAAAAAAACAAAGAATTGATGATAACCTGAAAAATATTAGTTTTATTCTGATGACTTTTTGTACTAGTTTTATTTTAATTAACGCCGAAAAATTTACGGCCACCTTGGTATATCTTATCATATATAGTATATCCCTCGTGTGGTAGGACTTCCATCTTTCGTGCCCTCTTTGTTTCTTTCAGTTTTTATCCATTCTTCGCCATCTCTTCTTTCTCTTTTCTTCTTCTTCCTTCCTAACATGCTGCTTCTTTGCGCAGGGGATCCTGTGCGGGAACACGCGATGTGCGTGAATTCCCCGCTGCTGCTGTCCATACAAATGGTCCCTTGTCTTCGCTCTCGTGAGATCGCATTTCTTGTGGCTAGGAATAATAACATAATGACAAGGATATGGTATGTTAGAAATGCAATTTTACCCCAAATATGGCCCATTGACTCTACGGTAAGTTTTCTGATCGCAATATTTTTTATTAGTAATTAGTTGACCCTCTTAAAAACCTGATTTTCAATCCATTTTTGGGTTTAAAAATAAATTTTATAAACAACCTGAAACAAAATGTCTGCATAATTATATAGACAAAATGTCTGCATACATTAATTAGTGTTTCCGTGCTCTAAAAAACGTCGGTATCATTGCCATTTATATATTCTAGCGACTTAAGTTCTTCATTAAAAAAGGCTGTATATTCTACCTGGGATATCATATATACCATTCAAATGATGTATAAAACGTAGCACCCGTTTACTTTTGTTTAAAAGTAAAAAAATATTGCGGCGATGAAAATTGAGTCTACTGTTCAAGTAAATGCAACTTGTGCAACGAGGAAATAGATATAAAAATGTTTTCAAACCCTTCATGGCTTATAGTGATTATGTAATTAAATGCTAGGTGTCTCCTAACATATATGTAAACAAATAAAAAAGGAAATGAATATATTTTTGTGTGTAACATCTGCTGTTATTACAATGGGAATCAAATTGAACGCATTAAATTTGTGGAGAATTTAATGCACTAAGTACATCCTTAACCATGTACAGGGTGTTTTTTAAATACGGCACCGGAAAAATCTTTAACAACATTTTATACAATGAACGATTTTTGAAAATATCGGCAGTAGGATCCTGAGATTTATGTCTTTTATTCGGACTAATTTTTGAAGATGACATTCTTCATGTGACGACAACTTGACTGCAGGGAATATTGGGCGCTTGTTCGCATGCTTCTCATTGCAGCCCTGGTGATGGTGGGACCGATCAATCTTATTTTTGAGATCATCTGCAAATGACCTTCTTTGTCGGAGAATTTCGCGGGTTGTACTCTCTCTCTTGAAACTTCGCTAGGCTAGGACTAGCGAAGTTATCTTACTTTCTATCTGTTTTCAACGAACGTTTTTTTCGGATTTGCTGCTTGGGTTTAATTCGTGTGCCACCTACGTTACTAAATCTAAGAAAATTTCGATATTCAAGCACTTTGAGTTAAATATCGTCTCTATCACTTCGATTTAAGTCCATTTAGTCTTTTGTTGTAAGACAGCTTCCGTAACTACATTTTGAGCAATTTATGCACTCCAATGTTCTCGCTCATAGACTGAGTGCGTGTACTCCTTATGAAATCCCACTAGATCGTAGACTAATTACCTCAGAGGGATTTTTTTAATTTTTAGTTTTGAGTAGGAATATATTTATTTCTTAGTATTCTTTGCTTAGTATTTTATTTTTCATACGTTGTATGTTACTCACTGTTTATTCATTTTAATGAGTGACCATGTTGATATATTAGATGATATTGACCCAGATGCAACCATTTGAGTACATTGTATCCAGATCTAAATGAAAATAGAAACTGTGAATATATTAATGTTCAAAAATTTTATGAATCTATGAGAACAACTGCAACGATTTTTCGCTATTATGTTGGAACTGTCGGTCCCTTTATCTAAAAATTAAATGAAATAGCTTGTACTATCACTGAGCTAAACTTTAACTTGACGTTTTTAGCTTCACCAAAATTTGGCTAGATGACTCAATTAAAGACATGATTCAAGTGCAAAATTCTTCTTGCCATCATTCACTACGTAATCTAATCTGTAATAAGAGGGGTGTTTGTCTGTCTGTCTGTCCGAAGCACGGTAGAGGAAACAAGGTAGGGTCATTTCTGTGGGAGAAAATAAACCTCCTCTTGTTTGGGTAGCCAATAGCAAGGCTTCATTTCGAGCAAACTTTATGACGTCACCAAAACTCCATGTCGTTAGGCCTATAGTGGAGCCAGATTTGAGGGTAGCAGTGCTACCAGATGCAATATGAGCGATGCTATTGGTTCGTCACCATGTCAGCAAAACCACGCCGTCAACGAAAAACACTGATTTGAACCTACCTTGTTTCCTCTACCGTGGTCCGAAGCCAGCCTGCAGTGTGTGATGAGCGTATCTGTGATACAAGTTTCATCAACTCCACAATTCCAGTGTATTAATCCATCTGATTCTAGTAGGAATGAATATCACGGAAGTTCGTAGGAAATAGGAACGTGTGTCATGTGATTTGTCGAACATTATTATACATTTTTGACGGGCTGTGAGTACCACGGTAGAGGAAACAAGGTAGGGTCATTTCTATGGGGTAAAATACACGTCTTTTTGTTCGGCTAGCCAAAAAAATGCTTTATTTTAAAACAAGTTTTAGAACGTCACCAAAACGCCATGTCGTTAGAACAATAGTGGAGACGGATTTGGGGCTAGCAGTGCTACCAAAAGCAATATGAGCGCTGCCATTGGTTCGTTACCGTGACGTCAGCAAACCCACATAGCCGCCGAAAAAAAGACTGGTTTTACCTTAACTTGTTTCCTCTACCGTGGTGTGCACTCGGCCTCATAGATTGAATTTTTTTATATCTTACGGCCTTGCTTTCATTTTGCTTTCTTTCTTATTTCTGAGGAAGGGGGATGGACTCGAGATAATAATAATAAACGCGGCAGGCAGAGGCGTCAGTACGTACATATCTAAACACATTGCTTCGAGAATCATAATAACTTTGAATCGTGACCACGTCGAAACTGTATTTATAGAACTAACGAGAAATGTTAAACGGGTCGTTTTACAATGACATAATAATCTACGGGGATTTCAACTACGATCTTCTAAAACATGAAAGCTGAGAACCAATCTCAAATTTCATAAGGTTTTTCAGTCTAACTTTTTCCCTCCAATCATCACGAAGCTTACACGTGTCTCATAAGAATATGCTGCGCTGCTCGATAATATTTTCATGGTGGATCTAAATGCTTTTCTTTCCGGAATAATAACCGCCGACTTATCTGACCATTTCCCGGTGTTTCTTATTCAGAAAAATGTCTGTAGTACTTGTACAAACCCACAGTCTCAAACTTACTCGTATCGTGTAAATGGATATAATTTGGGAACCATGTGCACTGTTCTAGAAGAACTAATGCCATCGCTGAACATCTATCGACAGGACAATAATGCAACTATGATTGATGAAACAATACTGAATTTAACTGAAATTACAACTACCTCATACAATCAGTGTGGCTTAATCATCACTTGCTCAATTACACCGAAAAATGGGCAAAACCCCTGGATTACTAAAGACATCGTGGTCAATATAAAGAAACGTCAAGCGAACCTAGCCTTACTATACAAAGGACGAATATCTGAAGAAATGCATAACAGATTCAGGAATCATGGGACAAATCAAATACGAACGTCGAAAAAAACTACTTTACGCTCAAATTCAGTCAATACAAAGCTGATGTTGAAAACTTGGCGCTTGCTTAATTCATGCTATAAACCGAATAATAATACAAACAATCAAGTTCATTGTTCAAGATGATGTAAAATATCACGAGAAAAAAGACATTGTAACAGTGTATAACAAGTTTTATGTAAACATAGGCAAAAATATAGCTGATAGTATTTTTATTGAACCAACTGGCCAGTTGTTATACATGGATCATTGTCGTGAACACAATTTTTTTCACGCCAACTAATTACCCCGATGCAATAGCGTGGATAAACAACTTGAAAAATAAATCAATTGTGTGGAGAACCCACGCAAATCGGCTTAATACGAATAAACTCACGATAGCCAGAATTTTTATTACCTTGCAAGAAATAGTATATTTGCACGTCTATAAACGAACACAGAAGCCTACTATAGTAAAGACTCCACAAATAAGATTCTATGAACATTTTACGAGCAAACACGAATAAGAATTTATCGTAGATTTATTTCAGGGTTAAAACTTAATAAATTGAAGAATGACGACCCGCACGTTATAGGTAGCAGCACCGCTGCAGTTGCGAGTAAGAGCAACGTGCGGCTCCTGCGGAGATCCACGACGAATTGAGCCGGTGACCTCGGGCTGTTCCAGGTGCTCACATCCAGCTGGGCAAAGTCGATACCGTCTACTTCAGGATCTCAAGAACCATGAACAACCAGTTGCAGTAGGCCGATAAAACAGGTCCCAGCAGACACAGCAAAATCAAAGCAACAGCACCGTCGTTGATCGAAGCGTCGAATAAAACCAGTCGTCCCGCACGGTCCCCGGATCCGCTGCCCCACCCTGGGCTATTGGAGCCCCAAGTTGAAGATATTGGAATAATTGAATGGAAAATGATTAATACTAGGAAGAGCAAGCCAGGGCCTTTTCGTAGCATAATAAATTTGTCGTAATAAGTGTACTAGTAAAAAAACCCTACCGCTAACTTGAGTTTAATTATTCCTCAGTATGGTGGTCACTTGTAGAGTCGAGAAAGGCGATTTAATATGGCAAGAAAGAGATGCTTGTGTAAAGAAGAAGTAGTTATAGAATTTAGAATTAGGTAGGTACTTCAAAAGAATTACCCTAAGACTAAAACTGCTGGTAAGCTGTCTTCCAGTCAGACCCAAGGTAAAGGAATTAGTTAAAGAAATTATGTAACTACCAAGCTGCATGGCTCGTAGTCAATTAAAAAGTTTAATTAAAGAACTTCAAAGCTCACACACACTCACACCTCACGATTATAGAAGGCAATAAGTTAATTTAACAAGGTAATAAAGGTAATAAGGCAAAAAGTTAAATAGGTAGAAGATAAGTACAGTAGGCAAGTAACTGGTTAAATAATAAATAAGGTAGAGAATCAGAATTCAAGAAGATCAGATGAGGAGCGGAACAAGGCAAGTACGCAGGAAAGGATGACCACGGCAGAAAAGCGACAGCCCAACACGGGTCCGAACAGCGACTCAGATGGCCCAGCTCACCAACACGTCACGTCCAGCAGGACACCTACACTCTCAGATAGAGTTTACTCTGAGTTCGTCACTATATATTTTAACATTAGCAGAGAGGTCGCCCAAACAAAAAGCATCGAATGAATCAAAAAGTATCAAAGCATCTTGCTAAACACAAGTAAAAGCAGCCCCCAGCTCACCTGCCCCAAGACACGCTGAAATGATACTAAAGGTTAAACTTTAATGTGGCTGGTAAGTCAATGGGGATGTTAGGATTCTTCTTAAGTGGATTGAAAACTTTCTTGGCTGAAAATCCACCATCTTGGCATCTTTCTTGGCATCTTGGCATCCATCTTTCTTGGCTAAAACTTCCTTGGCTTTCTTTCTTTAGCTGATATAATAGCACCGTGCATATCTAACTTTATTAACCAGTCACTTCTCTAGGGTATTTTCTCGAACTCTCTCAAAATTACCAGATTGACCCCTATTTTTAAAAATGGTGATGCATTAAATATTATAGACCTGTCTCTGTAATACCAATAATTAAAAAAATATTCAAGGAAATTGTGTATAAAAAATTGTATTCTTATTTTGAACAAAAATCTTCCTTTACGATAAACAGTATGATTTTCGTTCTATAAAACCAACCACACAGGCTGTTTTAAATTATTTACAATAATTTTTATCGAATATATATTATGAAAAGCTTCTTTGCTCCGTGTTTCTTGACTTTCGAAAAGCATTCGATTGCGGGGACAATAACAATTTACTATCGAACTACACTGTTTTGTCATTAAAGGAGTTGCACGTGATTGGTTCAGATTACACTTAACAAATCAGAAGAAATATGTTGGCATTGATGATGTACGAACGGAACTGCTGACAATCAGCCATGGATGGAGTACCAGAAGGGTCTGTCTTTGGGCCTCTCCTCTTTTTGATCTTTATCAACGATGTAGTTAAATCTACTTCATTTTTCAAATTCAATCTTTTTGCTGACGACAGCCCGCCATCTCCGGCTCTTTCAAATGAAAATCCTATTTTAATTGCGGAGAGCGTAAACAATGAGCTACAAAAGGTTTCAATGAGGCTTAATTAAAGCTAATAAACAATGCCTCAATATCGATAAGACAAAGTACATTATATTCACATAGAAGAGAAATGTGTCTCTTCCCCGCATTAAGGTAAGTGATGGTGAAATCGAAAAAACCAACACCTGTAAGTTCCTAGGCATTATATTAGATAAACATCTGACATTCAAAGAGTATATTGTTAATATCAGTACAAAATTATCAGAATCCGTTGGAATCCTTCATAAAGTGAATAATGTATTGCCCGAAAAATCTTTAAAAATATTTCAGCAAACGATCATTTCAGCCTATCTACAATACGGAATGAAAGCTTGGCACGGAACTGATACAAATAAAACCAATTTATTCTTTGGGCTGCAAAAAAATATTAGAGAGGTACAAATATTAGAATATAATGTTTAGACAAATGATTCATTCAAAAGTTTAAAAATACTTGAGCTTTCGGATCTCTGCAAGCTCTCCATATGTAATTTCATGTATGAAACACTGACTCATGAGGGAGACAGAGAACTCAAACAATTATTAATAACACAAACTGGCCATCATGATCATTTAGCCCGGAATAGAAGTAACTTAATACTTCCTCACTCAAAATCTCGGTCACAACACAGGACCCTCTTCACTGGAACTAAGAATTGAAATGCAATCCCTGCAGAGATCCGTAGAAAAAGTCCTTACAAAGCTTCCAAAACAAGTCTTGAATCCCTCTTCCTATCGAAATATTAATCAAAAAAGGCAATCAATTCAGATTTTTCTGCGATATGACTAACCATGATAGGGTAATTTGCTATGATTGATGACAAAGATCTCAAGTCTGCTCCTAATCATTTTCTATATCATACTCTTCCTATCTAGCCCATATAAACTATTTTTGTAAAGTTAAGCCTCGAATCTTGAGAGAAACAATTTATTAATCAGTCTAGAGTGCACCTAGATTAAGTAAATTAGGTTAAGCATAATTGTACACCTTAAAATAGCGTTAATGATAGGATGCCCTAGAAGTCGTTGAACTTATTCGGGCCCACAAGTAGCTATACTCAAAAGTGTCCGTTGTACTAGACTTGAACAATCTACTATTGTATCGCTTGTGGTAATAAATTGTTTGAATTGTTTATTATTTTTATTGCCTGCAGGGCGGGTCTTACTATCTTGATTGAAACCAACATAGCTTCAAAGTACGATTATTAGAGCCGCCGGAGTTTCAGAAGAGGAGAAATTTAATTTAAAAGGTTTTATAATTTAAATTTTAAAAATGGCATCCATATTGATCATGGTATGTAGTATTGCTTTGTTAACGTTGATAAATATAACACGTAGTTTCGTGTACAGCAGTGACGAAAAAATTTTATACTGGGATTGAATAAGTGCATGTACTTTAGGAGCACGTGTACTTAAGCAAAGAGTGTCATACTAAGAACTCTGACCACAGCACGCATCAGCTCCTTGAGTCGCTGCGTCTTCTACGATCCCGTACAATGTTTGATAAAAGCTTCCCATGTAAAAAATATACCTCTTTTTGAGATTTTAAAAATCCTTCATACATTTTGAGCATGCGGATACAATTCAAATACATCCTCCTAATTAGAATGAAGAGTTTTAATATCCTCATTATATTAGTTTCTACGTATATATATATATATATATATATGTACAATTTTCTAACACCCATCAGATATTGAAAGCGTTATAAAAAATTTCAAGAGTTTAAAAATTGATTAATAGACGTGCAAATTTTGCCTTTATAGCGTCTCTGATGCGAGATGCTATGGAAGATATATTGTGGGATGGTAAATTTTTCTTGAGCATAATACCATAAGAGTGCTAGAACTGACCATAAAACTGAATCACTTAAATATCCCGGAAACTTGACAGAGGCGTGTTTTATTTACTACATTAGCTTTGGTTTTTAAAAAGGATTGAAATATATGATAGTTTTCTCTGACAGCCATAAAAATCAGTCTTAAAATTAGGCAATTCCTCACTGACGCCAAATTTCGAAAGCGTCTCTCAGTCGTAGAAGCTCAATCCAGTGTTGTCTTTTTCTTCAGAACTGTTCTATTAGTCAAAAATTTTTAATTAACCCACCGGGTGGGTGAATTTAAAAAATATGAATACTTTTTACGAACGCTGAAACATTATTTCTAACGAAAATTCCTTAATTTCCTTCAGGAATAACACGAGAGTGTAAATAAGAGTGTTTTTTTGTGTTATTTAGCACAATTTACAAGTCAATATTATTACTAAATTCAGATTCAGGATAAGAATTTGAAAATAAATTGATTTTTGAACGTTTTGGATTGAAATTTCTCCAAAAAAATTGGTTGAAAGAAGCATTTGAATTCACCTTAAGCTGTAAAATTCGATACGTCTCAAATGAAGACAACTTGAGGGTATCAGTAAAACCTCTGAACAGTTTGTCTAAATCCCTTATGCGCTAAGCAGTTAAGTGTTTTACTGGCCGGCAGATTTGAGACGACCAAAGCCACTAATAAAACATGCTTAGAGGTGCACGGCAATTCCAGCGTGAATACAGTTCGGAGTCATACTAACCTACGATGGTGAGCTCTCTAAACTACTGTATTATCATAAATTAGAAAAGCTTCCATTCCATCGTAAAAGTTTTAAAATTCTATTGTCATTACATCGTATCAGGAAGAAATCCCTGGAATTATTCATGTCTGAGATGTTCTCGATGGTTTAGTAGAGACAACACATCTCAATTAGCAGTCTATTACATATTTGAATGTTCTCTAAGATAAGCAACACAGCTGAGCCAGCGCATGAATATTTCTGATAACTTGAAATTTTATTTCTGAACTTTAAATGTGCTGTTGAGTTTTTAGACTTTTGCCCAATTTAATGCTCAGTCTTCCATTTTTTTAATTTCGTTGTCAAAAAGTTTTTTTTGTTGTGTATCGATATGCTATCAATTTCCCCTGCTATGGACAATCCCATAATCTTCTTTGTGGTTTAAAAACTTCATAATCCGTTATTTTAACAGCTGTTGCCCCACTAGATGAATGCAAATCATTCTGGCAACTTTTAAATTTTACATCATTAACACTGGCAGGGAGCATACATGTACGACGCAGAAAGTAACGAGTTAGGGGTAGCTTTTTATATCTGTCAAAAATCAACTCTTCTACTATAGAGTAATTGCAAAGACACAAGAAATAAGCCTGAAAATATAATACTAAAGAATAATATGCGCGCTGGTTATGAGGATCAACGCCCAAAATGACATCGAAGCAGATTCTATCATAAAAGTAAAATTCAGCTTGAATTGAGAGAACCCGACTTTATTTCAAGTGAAAATTGCCCCCACTTACCTCGCTAATAGGCAATCTTTACAAGAAATGTCCAGTGATGCCCAATAATTCGCATGAATGCATCAAAACCACGTCCGAGAGCTGACCTCCGCTTTTGCAGCGCGGCACCGCTCGCTGCGGCGGCAGTCACGAGCGGGTGTGCGCTTTTGGTAGCGGGCGTCATGAGCTGCTCAAGGAAATGATTGATGCACGCGTCGGATTCCGCGGCTTCCTTTTCTTAGATTTTATCTGCAACTGGCTAAAATAAATCAAATGTTCGTTCTGGGAAATCAATAAAGATGTATTTTTTAAATTAGGGGATGTAATATTGTCTTAAAAGAGTGAAAGCACGATTATTGATCACGCAAATTCCTTCGCTGATCTGTTGCTGTATGGAAACGATTGTCCCCATAACTGTGGGAGAAAGTACTCAGACATGAAGGAAGCTCCAAAAATATCTTCCTGTCTTCAACATTCTACGATGAAATATGGGAAGAACAAAAGACTTCGTAGAAAGAATTCGATGGGTTTCTCAATTATTTTTATTTTAAGTCGTGTTGCATTGGAGTTACTTTTGTTAATAAATATTTTATTTATAGTTTGTTCATCAATGTGTAATATCTTGGTCGTATGATATTTAGATACTGCTTTCATAATGTTACCCAAAAAACTGAAAAATGTGTGGACGTGAGCCGTAACAGCTTTCTTAGAATCACAGGCAAATAGAAGCCATTCTGCCTCTTTAAACAATGTCTGAGCATTCATTTTTCAAGCCAAAAACAAAGACCTTTCCCGTTCTCGATTTTATTGAACTGCTAGTCTTTCCTGCAAGCTTTTCTGAAAAACGAATAAAATAAATTCGCACTTGTAGTGGGGGCGACGCGAGTTGAGCCTCGGTGATGACATCATGAGGGTGATAAAAATTTTCAGTTTTATTTGGTTCCTTTAGGATCACTGAATTGTCTATGATGTTGCACATTGATAACCACGCCCAAAATTCTTACTAGTATATAATAAATCTATCACAAATTTACGAGGCAAAACTTCAGGTACACTTTACTCAAACTTAATCTAGAATAACGTGATGTTTTTTTCCCCTATTGGTTTCACCCAACTAGCCCTAAATTGTAATGATCAAAGACTTTAAAATACCATGCCGTTGATTCTTGCTCATCAAGAAATATTAAGAAAGTAAACCTATAAGTTTCTTCACGGCGCACATATGAAAGCAGGAGGCGCTGTCTCCATCGAATGTACGGACTGGTTCATCGAGTCAAAAAAAGTGACAGTTTGTTGGATCGCAGTCAGGCTGGTGCAGTGATTGTGGAAGAAATAAATTTTAACCCCAGTATATTTTTCCACGTCTTCTTTGCTGCAATCAGTAATCTTTGCAATAAAAAATATCACATCGTTAAATCGTTTCAATTTCTGCTGTTAATTTATCAAAAAGTTACAAATAGGAGCCAAATAATTACAAATAGTAGTGTTTTGGAAAGAGATGGTCGTAGTGATGAAACACTTTTAGTCTAGGCCTAGTAGAGCCTTGTTCAGTAGAGCCTTGCGAAGTTGCTATCAAAGTTTACCCACCGTTGTAGCGCACTTTCATGATCCACTACAATCATTTGCGAGTGACATAAATTTAGTTTCGACGATTGTATACTGCACGAAACGTGACACAAATTAAAAATTATTTAGTTGAAGATTTGTACCCACATTTCTTAAACACTGACTGTGGAGCAGGGAAATGTGGAGTGTGTATCCACGAGCCTACCGTATCTAACTTCTTCACCAGAGCATCTATAATTTTTGCCGCTCGTGCAGACTTTACTCGGGCGACTAAAGTCTCAGGTCTGCGAAAAAAAGCTAGGCTGGGTACTTAACACATGTGAGCATGCGTTATTTGAAGCATCCGAGAAGTTTCCTAAAATGTTTTATGGGAAACTTCAGATTTTTTGCAAAGCTTATGTGAAAAATGTTCCTCTGCATTAAAACAATTTTTGTTGAAGAATTACGTTATTTATTTAATGATAAATTATATTTCAAATCAGACTGTTTATAGGGAGAGCACATCTGCTGTGCGAAGAAATGCACTTCCAACTTTTTGATACAACGTTAAAACTTTCCTATAGAAATAATTGAGTATCGCTTCATCCGATTTCTCACATTTTTCGAAAACTCGCTTTAACAAAGCGTGTCGAATGACAGGTTACGAGTTCTATAAGTTGGTGGAAGGAACGACTGCTGGAAGAATTAGTTCTCATGCAAATTTAATCTCAATATGTGGTGAATTCAGAAAATACATTTAGGAAAACCAGAAGAAGGAAGTATCTGAAACATGTGGCGAACAGGATGTTATCCAAATTGATGGATGTCATTTTAAATTGTTACAGGAATGTCCAATTTCCAAGATTGGGACATGTTTCATACTCATTAAACATGAAAATAATTTCATCTTATGTAGAAACTTTGTTCTTCTTTACTTTATTTGCTACTTCTAGGTAGAGTTAATTGTGTGATGCATTTCTGAAAACTGAAACTGGCTATCATGCTTCATAAAGTTATTTTGTGTGTGGACTCGCAAACAATTTCTCCTCGTGTCACATTAAAAACTTTGCTGTGGAATTCTAGACAGCGCTTTACGCAATAATGTTTGGAATTAATAGAATGATGCACTTAATCATCATCTGAATCATCCGAGGTACTTCCGAAGGCAAATTCGACTTCGTGATTTTTTTATACAATAGAATGAATTTTCGTTGCTAAAGTTGACGAGGACATTTTAAATGTATTTCTTGGATTTCACAGCAAACAGGATACGCTCTTGAGTCGAACAATAATTCTGAAATATTTCTTTCATTGATCAGATAAGGTCTTGCACAAGCGTTTCTGCAATCGCACACTAAGCCCAAGCATGAACGTTCCCCTCATGGTGCAAAAGGGTTCATAATTTATGAATGATCGCATCAGCACCTGAAGAATTAATCACCCAGTATTTCGAGTCGCGCTAGACATGCGAGCGTAGCTACAGACCACGGGCTGTCAGCAATTGATTAAAAAGTAATGAATGCACGGCAGGTCTGACGAACTCAGCGCTCGAGCAACACGTGAGGGCGGCTTAAGGAAAACCAAGTGATGAAGAAGTCTTAAGAATAACAAATGGGCAGGAATTTGAGGCAGATGAGCGTACATGACCTCATCACGCGGCCCCGTCGTTCACTTAGCGATGGTGATTATGTTCGACGATCGTGGAAGCGGGGAGGCTGAACGCTCAGTCCCTCTTGATGAACTGGAAGCAGCAACGGAGGTTCACACTGCCTCCACACTGGAATATCTCGATGCGGGCTGGCATCAGGCAGCGAACACTGTAGCAGCTGTGTTCCAAGAGCTAGGATAATATTCTAACAACTCGAAGAGTAGAGCTAGGAAATATTCTTCTTAACTATATGCGGTTTAAACAGCTAAGTCGAAGCTCCGTATTTCTTATTTTATCATTAAAAACAGTTTCATCATTCACGACACGGATGCGAGAGAATAAGGCCAACAATGTTTATAAAGGTGGAAAACTTGCAGTAGGACTACGCAAAAGTGTATAAGAAAATTGATAACATATTGGCAACATAATACTGTAGCAACTACATGATTTGTAACCCAGTTCAAATAGCGATTCATTCAAAATATAAATAATTATTATTACCAAAATGAAGGTAATCTAAATAATGATGACTTTGCTGGCCCAATTTATCATTCTAAGTCAGAATAACTCCTCATGTTATTGGTGCGAACAGACTAAGCTCCGAAAAAATCTGGTTTCGATTTAAAGCATAAAATTGAGGCGGGTAAAAACAATATTTTTCAATTAAAAACTGTTGAGAGTAAAGGGTTGGAGTATAATTATTGCTCATCTACACAACCTTAGCGATGGAAAATAAAAAAATAAATCAGACTTATTACAGGGACATGAGGTTAAAAATTTGCAGAATTGAATTTAAAATGGAAATTGAAAAACGCCAGTTCAGTAATTGGAATGGAATTGAGCTTGAGTGATAGTTACGATCGTGAAGGCCAGTACCAGTGATCAGTACATTTCTATAGTGCGCACGATAGGATGAACTCTACGGAGGACTTTTAAAATTGATGTTTATAATGAGATAACTAAATCTAATCAACAAAAAATCTGATATGATTGAGAGGAAGGATGGCTAAGGATTTGTGAATCCCCTGGTGCTGAACAACCCTGGTGTTTAGGTTTCGCTCTCATCAATAGGTACGGGTCCGTCGCACTGGCCACACGATTACCAAATAACTGCGCTGTTTTCCTTCGGGACGATTCTTCGTACTAAATATGCGTCTCATGATAACAGATATAAATATCTGAGATCTATTTTTGAAACGGAAGGTTCATTTATTACTTCAATTTCCTGTTCCATCATTGCGAATGAATCGAATCACTTGAAAATTCGCCGGACATTAAAAAAATTTTTTCTCAACACTTACGAAACTGTGTTAGCTGTTTAACTGCTCTTCAATGTTTATACAAAAAAATATCATGACAAGAAACGGAAGAAATCTAATTATTCTGAAATGTTCATGCGAAAAATATGATCCGAGCGGAGAATTTTACAACACAAACACAATTTAAATGTTCTATCTAGTTGACACATTGTGAGCCATATTATCCCTTGTAATCGAACGAAATAGGACTGCTTAACTTTACAGAAGTTTGTTTGATACAAACTCCTACGTGAAAATAGATACCACGTTATTTTCACAGACATGCCTAAAAAGGGATAAAAAAATAAAATTTTATTCTTGCAAATACATTTGCTTAATGGATAGAAAACTAGAAAACTAGAACTTCTGGTCTAGAGATAACAATATGAAGTAACAAAGAGGGAATTAGAAGGATATAAAATATTTCAACTCTGTAAAAGCACAATGAAAATCTAAATTTAAAGCAAAGCGTTTCGCTCATACACATCCTCAGCTATGTAAATGAGGTCATATGATAAAGAACGAAACGGATAACGTTGTTTGAAAATAATATTTGGAAGTTCAAAACACATATCTAAAATGCAAAATCAACATATAGTTCAAAAGGAAAAAATTAGAAAACGAAAGAGGAAAACGCTCAGTACTTATCAATTATATTCAACGGATATGAGGTGAAATGATGGTCTACATACCCCACAGTATTATTTGCAGTTCACAGTTTGTTTACAATGGTTTACGGTTAAAATTTTCATTTTTCAAACGCAAGTTGGTTGGAACTTTTCATGATATAAATTTACATTGAAACTAGCCTGGCCAATTCTTGAGTTGTGCTCAATCCTCGAGCCGTCAGAGACTGAACACGCACAGGTGCCAAAGAAACACTTCTACGTTATCTTTTTTTACGCATAAGCTCTCGCGCATTCATGGCAACACAATATCTAAATCGCAGCCGTTATGCAAAGTGTGCGCCCGTGATTCGACTGTTTTCTTCCATTATTAGTAGTACTTGAACCAAAATCGCCTTTTTCTCGCTTCATGTTGAGAATAGTATATAGTAAAGCAATACCAATGGAATTGAAAAAATATTGCATATTAAAACACAGTTTCTGATAACACCTGTGAATTACATATAAAAGTTTTTCTCTTCACTTCAACCTGAAATTCCGGTTAACCCTCGTACTGAAGAACAGGGTATTGCTAACATAGGAATAAGGGTCAAAATGATCTTAGAATGTATTCACTGAGCTGGCAGAGACAACATTTTCTGAGAGCTGATTCTAGAGCTTGAAAATTTCGAAAGGAAAAAATTTAGAGCTTGACCTGTCTAAGAAATTTTTAGACTCATTTCCGATATTAGGTCTGGTTCGGACATTTCTCTAGGTAGCAAATGCCCATTTGGGTAACATTAATAAAACCATTGAGATACTTGGAGGTTTCTTTTGGTAAAACTCTCAATTTTCTTTGTTCGAAGAGAATGAGTTTAGTCAGTTGAAGACACCGCTCGTTGATGAGGTTACTAAGTTCTTGAATTAGTTACGTTAATTGCTTTACACTCAATTCTCTCCATTTTGTAGATAGCTCGTCCTAAGAAAGTGAACCAGAGTTACACTGCGTATTCTAGATGTGGTCGGATTAGTGTCTTCTAGAGAGGTTGCATAATGGCCTTTGACTTGTATTCAAAATTTCTTCCTATGAAGCCAAGAATTCTGTTCGAATTTTGAATGCTTTTTTACAGTCGGTTGTCATGCTAGCAATTTTTTTGTGATTGTGATCGCAAGATCTATTCGTTGGTCCACTGTTCCATTTGGATTATCATTCATTCTTCTACCGTACAATGATTAGTACAAAAATATGCATTTCTAAGCATTTTTCGACATTTAAGCTCATGTACGATGTTTCGGTCTTTTGAAGAATACGGTTCAGGTCTGCTTGAATAGAAATTATTCCTCGCTCGGTGAACGCCCAATGGCAAATTGTGCGGCATCCGCGAATCTGTTAAATGTTAATGATGATTCCGAGGTCAAGGTCGTTGATTTCGATGATGGTGAGAAGTGAACCTAAAAAAACGATCCCTTGGGAACTCCTGTGGTTACTTGTGTCCAAATTGCTCCCTACCTTTTAAGTGCAGTCAGTGAGCCAGTTTATTATTCATCGAGAGTAATTCCCCTAAATATAACGGGCTTCCACTTCGGTAATATGCCTTTCGTGGGCAACTTTATCGAAGGCTTTCTAAGAATTGAGATAAATGGAGTCAATGGCCTTCGTACTATTGAAGATTCGATTGACTTCTCCAAAGAAGTCAAGCATAGGTTTGTAAAACAGCTGCTTTTTTCAGGGGCCCACGCTGAGTATCTCTGATCAAATTTTAGGTTTGAAGATTTTGCATTACAAAGACTTTCGGTAATCTTCCCGTAGTTTTACTGACACCAGATATCAGTCTAATTGGTCCATAGTTATTGGGGACTCGTGTGTTGCCTTATTTGAGAATTTGAGCGATATTCGCTTGCTCCCAGACGTGCGAAACTATAGCGCAGTTGCTGAGATCGACTGAAGATGTTCGCTAAAGCCAGTAAAGGTTTGCTGAATACTTCGGCTGTTTTCATGTACACAGGGAGCTAAGCCGACAGATGCAGTTGATTTGAATGGGTTCAAGACGACGAGCTATTTTTCTACCTCTACCCCCCAAGTTAAATCGCTTGTTATAGGCAGCTGTATGTTCAAAACTTGAGGTCGTATAATTTCAGCTTAATCCTTCTCAGACAACACATATTCAGGAATTAAGGCTTTACTTTCATTACCTGTTTGGGTTTTCCCGTCGACGTCGATTAATGGTTTTTCATTAACACATTCGTTAAAGCTTCCCGTTTTCTTTTGGTTTGTGTTGTTACTGGGAATTATTTGTTTTACTTCGTATGTTTGATCACCTGTTTGGCAGCTCTGCAGGCACGAGTATGCTCCGGCAGGTGACGGGCTTCTGCACGGTTCATCTCTCGCGTTCTCGTTGAGACTACTGCCTGGGATTCATAAAAAGTCTCGTCTCATGAACAAAGCAGAGAGAGTAATTGGTCGGTGTCAGCGACTTTGTTGGGATATGGTGTTCTGAAGTTGTCATTTTTCTTTTATAACAAGAAGCATTCTTGATCGTTTCTGTTCCTTATTAAATCTTCGAAGTTTACTCTGCCGAGCTCATTCTTCATTCATTCGAAGCACATGTGGATAGCTTGTACAAATTTTAACGTGATGAATTTACTCACTTGAAGAATTTTTAGTTCGAATTATTGAATTTTTCATTGCTTCTATGGAATCATAATTCTTGAGTCGTTGGTAACACATCTGACATTCATTCTACTCGTTATGACTCCTGCTGAAATTTCAAGCACGCTCTTGTTTCCATTCTTGTTCCAGAATTTCCATTCTTTGGTCGAAGATCTGACGATTTCGAAATAGAAATAGTAGCATCACTAGCTGAGTATTCGTGTGAAATTTGTCTTGAATTGATACTGGTTAACGAGAGCAGCAATTGTAATTTACTTGGATTGCACGGTAAACTTTCTGCGGAGTTTCAGGCCCGCCTGATATATTAATCTTGTTGTTTAAAATGTGTATCAAATTACGTGGGAATAACGTCAAAGTCTTTAGGCTCCAGAACAGCCGATAACCGTGGTAAGAGTTACCGAACTGATAATTTGTTAACCAGTCCTCTTCATTCAGCAATTTGAGATCACGCTAAGAGTAATAACCCTAGGAACAGATATCGTTACGATTTATGTATGACTAGGTACAGTTCAGACGTATCAATTTTAGTATCTTTATTTATCATAGAAAAATACTTCAAACAATCATCGTTGCTTTTACCCGCTGACTATTGTTAATAGATAGCAAACCCATTATATTTTGATCTTTTGTGTTGTTTTTTTTTACATGTTAGATTAACAGCTCAATTTTGTCTTTAGCGTTATCTTTTATCTTTATTATTTTTAAAGCAGCACCGTCCGCTTTGTCGTTCAGAAGGCATCATTTTCATCGCTGATGATCTGCGAATGCAAGAAAGGTCATTTAATTTTAGATTTTATCGTGCCTTTAGAGGTGTAAAATGTTTTTCGCGACTTAGAGGTTCTCTCCTTATTTGAAAAATCACTAAGTCTTTCTGAAAAGATTGTGAACAGCTTTAAATACTGTTTGTCAAATACCGTGAAACAATGAAAATATCTACTAAAATTAGAAACACTCGACCACCTTACACGTCTTTTTCAATATGGGAACGCAATTTTTTGTCAAATTACGAACAATCATTTATTAGTGTTTAATTATCATAGAATTCTGAAAGTTTCATTGCTAATACCATTGTGCAAGCTCATTCGTAAAATTTACAATTTGCATAAATTTAGAACAGCGTTTTCTTATGAACTCATATGAAATGTTTGTCACTTAAATTGAGTCCCTTAATTACAGCTCATTTGAAAGGTACTTGATTCTTACAAATCAATGGCAACGAGAAGAAACAACGTGTCGAGTACTGAACCAGTATCTCAGTACTTAGTTCCCTTCAAGAGATCATTGGTCATTCGTGCCGTATTAGAACGAACCTTATCATGAAGAAAGACTCCACGTATTTGAGTTGACAGAGGTGGACAATTCATTCAAAATCATACCACTCATACCAAACAATTCATTCAAAATCAAACCACTCGTTAAGCATAAATTTTGAATTTAGTATTCCTCCCTACAGCTGACCAGTTGTTTTTTCGACTAATTTTCAACTGGTTATATTGTAGGACCTCGTTATCACCAGTGAAACCAGTAAATAACTGACCCCTAAATAGCACTTAAACATGCTGTCAACTCAAAAAGTCCCAATGTGGGTTGTGTCGTGAAAATAATGATGGATTTGCGAGGAATAGTTTGCTTGGGACTAATTTTGCAACCACTGAGAGTTTTTCACTTCAGTTCAGCTCAGAGTGCTAATTTGTGTAACGTTCAACTGCTCGGCAAGGTCCCCAGCTTATAGAGGGGATCGAAATTTAAAGCGTCATGAGCTTCCACGCCTCCGAAATAAGTTTTTTTGCGTCGGTTCAATTTTGTCATAGGCTTTTCTTCATGGCTGATATCATCACTTCAAAAACAAGGATTCGCTACATTTACTACATTCATTACATCATCATATCCTCTCTTAATATATTTCAGTGATGTTGTTGCCCCACTCTGTAATGAAACTAATGCGTTGAAGCACAAGGAATGTAATTGTTTAGATATAGGTTTATGTGATGAACTGAGTTTTCCCATACACTATCACTCCTAACGAACTGATGAAATTTTAAGCAAGCTGTATGCTCTAGCTAACTAAATAAAAACGTAGTTTCTAATCGTACAGTCGGCATTGGAATTTTGCATCTTTCTAGATGGCCAGCCAAAATTAACTGCGCGTCGACACCTGTCTAGATTAACTCACACTCTTTTGATTTCAAATAAAATCATTCTTACGTCAGTCTAAATTCGAAGTGTAATGAGTGAATGTATTTCAAAGACGTGGAGTAGCTTTTGCCCATTAACTATGAACTGTTATTCAATGTTAACGTTAGCCCCCTAAGGGTTACCGAATTACTCAACTCTGCCATTAACCTACGAGTAAACGCTTTGGGTGATACACAGTATCACTTCTGATAATGTGCGACACATGAGTGACCACAATTATCTGCCGGCTTTATCAACATATATGCTTTGAACATTGGCGTGACAGGGACATTGGCTATTCTACATAATTTAATTCGAAAGAGGGATGCAACGCAACACATTCGAGATGCATGATTTTTTCTATATATTACTTAACCGGGAGGAATCAATCAGAATTTTAAACCAACTCCCACATCACTAGAAACTAACTTTCACATGTGCCTTCTAAGATATGTTTACCTTAATGCGAATACAAAGACTCTAAACAAACTCAAATGAGCACGAATTTTCAATTGACCGTTGTTGATACTTTGATTGCATTCAGTATAGTAGCGCTCTCAAATACTTGAGTGAGGCAGAAAACCGAATTTCTCTCTGATTCTATGATCCTATATAGCATACTCAGTTACCTGTACGTAAAGTGCTCGGTAGGTTGAATCGACGTACTGTGACGCTCATTTCGCAATCTGAAATTACGAACTACAGAAGACAGTGTGCCCTTCCCTTGAAGTGAAGCAACGAACTAATTGTGCGCTTACTAAAATAATGCGTAAGGAAACGTTGGGAAAACAATCATTGAAAAGAATACTGAGTTTTAACTTCAACTTTTTAGCTTGTTGACCATTGGAAAAATACATGAGGTTGTACAACTTTTTCGATAATTAACAGGAGGGTAACAAATATTTTGTAGGGATTTTCCGATTGACTTTGAAATTATGTTTGAAGGGAAAACATTTCAAATGTAAAAATGTTTCAGAAACACAAATCTATCACGAAAACTGTCATAAGCGGAACATTCTCTGTGGGCACAGGATATTTGCGTGAATGAGCTATTCATTTTCAGCAGCTTCGAAAATGAACTAAAACCGAATCCTAGGCCGGTGAAGTATTTTTTCCTATAAACAGAAGAATAAAATTTATTATTAGATTGATGTTAACATTGATGCAATTTAGACTATTGCCTATTTCCGACTCGCAGGCAAATTTAATACTAGGGTGTTGGGCATTCAAATACTAAAGGATCAAATGTTTATAAAGTGAGTGTTTAGAAAAATGGCGTCGTCAACGAAACGCTTGTAAAAAATCAGACGAATGACGCAGCCAGATGTTTTCGAAACAACTCAAAATTGTTCACGAATGTTTGACATTTCGGTGAGCCTATTCGTACGCTTTCTATTTACTTTTACAGGGATCCATTTAAAGCAAAAAAATTATTCGCAGTTTATACCAAAAGCGATTTGAAATGTCTTATTCAAACCTATAACTAGAAAAGCGAAATCACAGAATTAAGAATCCAGGAAAATTTTATTGGCTTCGGCAATTGGAACATTGGTCTAAAAATTTCGATGTCAGAACAATTTATCGGCATTTTAATGAGCAGCCATGCATTCAACAAGTGCGGTAAAGTTAGTTAGACACAGTGTAATCATTCGCAGTTAGAGGATTAGAAATCGTCCGTAGAAATTCAGCTAGGGGATTGATTATTTAATCGTAGATTATAGGAAAAACGGAAAAAATGGATAAGATATGGAAAAGTATGGCTTATGAATCTTGGGTAAACCGTAAGGAATACGAAAACCATTACCAGAGGGCAATGGCTTCTTCTGAAGTTCATCCAGTGAATTCAAGTATTTCAGTCAACGGAGAAAATTTTTCCCTTTCTCCTTAAATTACAAAGAATAATTTTGAATACATTCATACATAGGAATGAATTTTATACAATTGAAGGAAATATCTTACATTTACTCAATATACGTTCATTTTTTAAGAGTTCGACTAGGAAATCTATATTTGGTTTAGTTATACCGATTTCTGGATCAGATGCATACTATTTAATCTCAACAATATCCTCACGATTAAAAATGGGTGGAAAATATCAAGCGGCTGAAGGAGGTCAACCCAGGCCCGTGTCGGTCCGATGAGCCATTTTTTGGTTGTTGTTGAAAAAGGACCCTTATGTGTTGGACTATTTGGTCCTAAAATTTTATGGCGCTACGGACACTAGAACCCCCCCCCCCCCCCAGGAGGGTGTAAGGAGACAAAAATCCTGAATTTTCTACCTCATCTAAAAAGAAAACCAAACCGGAAATGGAAAATTTGCTACCATCACTTTGTTTGCAATGCTTCAAGGATTCTAAAACTGTCTTTGGCTTTGTTCTAGCATAAAAACTCAATGACTTCTATTCTTTTGGAATATCAATAAATATGAACTAAAAAAACAATATGTCAAATTTTTTAGGCAAACTAAGGCCTGAATCGAAAAAATGAATAGAAGAAATTATGTTTCTTTTTAAAAATTACATATAATACTCAAATTTCATAAGAATAAGACTAAAAATATAAAAGTTCATAATTTTAATAAAAGAATAATTCTTTTCTGTAAATTACAATTCACAGTGTGAATATGAAGTTATGCACAGTGTCGCGAAATGAGAAAAGGGTGTGGTTTAGGATCCCCCCTTCCCAGACGCTGAGGGAATTTCAACCCCCGCACAATTTGAATATTATACTTTCATGCTTGCGCACACCTGCATACCAGACATGGAGAGTAAAAGAATTTGAAAGATTAGCATGAATTTATTTTAGAAACACGTGGATTTAAATATGACACATGAAATGAGAGATTCAGGCTAGAAAAATCAATGAATGCCAGCGAACGATCACATGATTTAACGCGACTCAGCATTTCCTGGCAATCGTCAAAGGGGAATTAACGCACAAAAAAAACGAAATTAGAAACATAAAAATGAACATCCTGGCTAGCGCACACATGAAATAAATGGTTATGCCAAAAGGTAGCACCTTTTACTTACAGCAAGGTTTCATAATACAGAACGCTTCGTCTTATACACAACCCAGAATTCGAACATGAGCCAATTTCCCGCATGACACAAATCACATTTGATTGCGCGCCGCTCGGAACGCACTATTCCATGTGCTGGCTGTGCTAGAACTTTCACACCTAAAAATCACCTTTCTGGGTTTTCAAACAGTAACTTGGTGTCAACACTTTCTTGCAATTGTCGATCGCAATGACTCAATACACTTCCAATGCAGCTTGAAGAATTTACGTAGTGCAGCTCAGACGATGAATTAACACACTCCCAATGCAGCTTGAGAATTCACGTGGTGCAGATCAGACGATGAATTAACACACTCCCAATGCTGCTCGACCACTGCATGACTCGTAGTGCGTAGCATCATTGCAGACTCCGGCGTCCGTGCCGCTTCAATATTTTGTGCTGAAGTTACTTGTGAGCCCGGGATTGATGTAGAAGCGTTTCGAATGCTTTCATGATGCACGGGTACTGGGCGGCTTCCTCCGTGAGGCTGAGGCGCTTAGTGCAGCCGTTGCCGCAATATTGACGCCTCATGAGGCTGAGGTGCTTCGTGTAGCCGTGTTGCAATTTGGAGCTTCGACGATTTATGATGAACGACGTTTCCTTTTCTTGAAAATTTCGATGTGCTCAATATGCTCAGATTTTTGATTTTGCAGATTATGTTGAAGGCACACCAGCAGTGCGCCGGCGCGCCCGCTTGTGCGCCCTTAGTTACGTGCCCCTCTTCCGCACTCGCTACCACGTAAAAGAACCTCTATTATCCTCTTCTCGTATCCTTATATGTGCGTGGCTCGGATCCTTCTCGAATGTTCACGAATGTTCGCAGTTACAATGACAGCATTTTACAGCTGATTGGAGGAATTCTTCCTTGTCCTGACGTCTCGAAATTTCATTGGCTAGGTGCCCGCTTTCTTGTGCCACACCTTCGACGCGCGGCCTGTTCATTGGCCCAGATGTTGCGGCTTTTGCTAAGGCCAACCCTCGTATCGCGCCTTCGTGCGAGGCCTGTTCCCATGCCCAAGCGACGGCCGGCTTAACGGTTTGGACATTCCAACGTCTATCGCAGCTTTTCGCGCTTTTACCTCAAATTACCTAGCAACACATCGTATTATATAAGATATAAGATATTTCACTACTAGTATATAAGATATTTCACTAATTCTCCATGTCTGGTATGCAGGTGTACGCAAGCATGAAAGTATAATACTCAAATTTGTGCGGGGGTTGAGATTCCCTCAGCGTCTGGGAAGGGGGGGCCTAAGCCCACCTACTTCTCATATCGCAACAATAGAGATTATCGAAATAAAAATGAAAACAGCTTTCAATTACATAAATGGTCCATTATATTACAGTTCAGATAAAAATTTATTTATGCATTATTACTAACAACCCTTATTTTCAACATTCAATAGAATAGAAGTCAATGAGTTTTTATGCTAGGAAAAAAACAAAGACAGTTTTAGAATCCTTGGAACATTTCTAACAAGAGTGTGATCATTTTCTTCCCAATTGTACAAGTAATTTATTTCATCCAGCTCAAAGCCCAAAATGAGTGTATATGCTAGTTAGTGATCAAATATCGCATATATAAAAAACGAAAACTTTCAAATGAATAATTTGAAATCATACTTTTGTTTGCAATGCTTCAAGAATTTTAAAACTTTTTTTGGTTTTGTTCTAGCATAAAAATTCAATGACTTCTATTCTTTTGAAATATTAATAAAAATGTAACAAAAAACTAATATTTCATATTTTCAAAAAAATAAGGCCTAAATTGAAAAAGTTACTCGAGTAAAATATGTTTAATTTCAACAAATACATACACTGGCCAAATTTCAAACGAATCGAATCAAAATTTAAAAATAGCTGGGTTGACCCCCTTAAACCTCAAAATCAACGAAAAAAGATCGACCTGAGCTGCTCAGGGACTACACGCGCGCGAGCAGCTGTGCAGGCCAGACGCAGTCGCAGGACTTGTAGAATGGGCGGCTTTCGGTCGCACTCTAGTGTTACAGAGCTTTGCGGTGCTCAACGCGATCTAAGCAGCAAAAACAGACAATTAAAGATGGTAGATTATTTCTTACTTCTGTTTAACTTTGGTATTTTTGAGTCTTTGTGCCAACATAAAATGAAACCTTCCCTACATAACACGCAAAATTCATATCCTCTAAAATTTTAAATTTTATCAGTTCGAAGACTTCGTCCAGCATGCTTAGCTGCGACAATGTGCTCGGAGCTTAAGTCCAATTTGTCACTAGCGTGCGTTGAGCTGACGACATATTCGTTCCTTTCGAACGCGCACCTGACATGCATTTGTTCCTCCAGTATCCGAATGTCTAACTCTCTAGTATTAATACACTTATCAGTCGAAACAAGCAAAATCACTCAATTTTCCCCATTGTAGGGGTATTTCAATCAGATGATAAATTTGTCGCCTTAATTTACCTAAAACAAACTTTCCTCGTTCTAGGATTTAGTTTATTTTGTCTCTGTTGAAAATGACTCAAAATGAATAGCTTATTCACTCTCATTCCACTTTCTCACAGAGAATGTTCGGATTACGACGATCTTCATCATGAATTTATGTTCTTGAATTGTTTTTCATCAGAAGGTTTCCCTACAAACATAATTTCTCGATCAATCAGTGAATTCCTATCAATTATATGCTCTATTTCTCTAAATGCCCGAAACACTTCTCATACTTTTTATCTTTCTCCATGCATTGCTCAGCAGTCCTAAAAGTTGAAGCTGGATCGAACTCTGTAATTTCCTCTCTGAATTTTTGCACACATTTCTATACGCAATGTTGTAGTTAACAAGTGCGTTTTTTTTCATTTCAAAGATGTACATCAGAAAGTCATGCGATCTTTCTTAGTCAATAACTTCAGTTGTGGGCAATGCGGATCATAGTACATCGGTTCAACTCACGGAGTACTGTACACACAGGAGTACTGAGCATGCTAGACGGACGGAGTCATAGAGTTAGTAGAATGTTAGGTTCTCCGTTTCACTCCGGTATTTGAGAGCACTGCAATGTTGTAATGAAGAAACTGTCAAGAAAAGTAGATTTTAATTATTTGATTCGTCTTCAGTTGAGTTTCACAATATCGTATTTTAGAGTCTCCGTATGTACCTAAAGCGATACCTTCTAAAAATGACTCGCAAAGCTCGTGTTCACTCGTCAAAATTGTACACCGTATTGTGATTCTCGGGTGTTGTGATTTTTTCTCACATGTTTCATTTTGATTTCCTCCCCTATATTGCTTTTCTTTTTCATCTTTAATTTGTACGCTCTTATTAACTTGAAACTTTCTACTTTTTCAAGAACTGTTCAGTAAAAAAATGCGACATGCGTTTTTTCAAAAATGTTTTCATAACATAAATTGACATGCAGTTCAGTGCGTCCCCTCTAGTTTTTAAGGATCTTGTTTTAAGGATCAAACACATCTGACGCGCTAGTTAACTTGAAAATTATTGTAAGCTACCTTTAAGGCGAATCTGCATTAAATGCTCTTTTATGTTTTGGCAGAATTTGTTGAAGAAGACCATAGGCTCGGAACATTCGAACCAAATATTTTTATGATTCTGTTCGCTAATTTTTCGTTGATAAAGGGTACTACATCGGGAAGTAAAAACAGTTAACGAAACTAAAGATTAATTAGGTTTTTAAACGATGATCACTGTTGCAGATACATGAAACGAACATGTATCATAGGACCAGATTGACATGAAATGAACACTTGCCTACGGTTAGTGTGTGTATTCAGTGGCAGCATTGAATAAGAACGCTTTCTTCGCTAGCCATAGGCTCAACTCGAACAAGGGCCATGACTGCAGCGCAGGAGTGCGGGTGGTCTTAGCCAGCCACCAATTCATTACTGCACGGCGTGCGTCTCCCGAAGAGGCATGATCATTTTACAGTGATGGCACGATCCAGGAAAAGAATTTGATGATTTATTTAATTCCCTATTCAGTGTTTAGGGTAGTCACGAAGGAAAGCTAGTCGCAAAATTTCAGTACAGTGATGGGGAAATTACATTTTCCCGTGAAGACCGTTTGGCCAAACTACAGACATGCACCAGCATATATAGAAATCGTTTCAACAACTGTTATTAACATAGCTTGTCTCTTTTTGGGCACGTCCATCGTCATTTTTGTCTTGAAGACTACAGGCGACTGAAATGACAGTTTTCGCGAAGAAAGTACTCATACGAGTGCAGCGGAACACAACCGTTGTGGGAGAAAAACAACACGCATGAAAATTAATAAGCAATGTGACCATTAACTTTTTAGTACTTTTTCTCTCGATGCAATTGCACAAACTTCCAGTCTTCAGAATAAAGTTCGCCAGTGGACGAGCATGCTCGCTAGGTTACTTGCCTTGACAACGGCCTCTCGGCGTCTCCATCATCGCTGTCTAATGAACTCATTCATCCACGTTGCGCGCCTGCGCAGGCCGTCGTCTTTGCTTTCTGTGGTTGCCCCGATCCTGAATTCCTATCATGAGGGAATAAATTATCGATTAAAAGACATCGCAGTGAAACTGAGGGTCCTCTCTCGGCCTTGTTGTGAACTTCATGAAATGGCAATTTCATGAAATGGCAATAATTTTATTAGCGAAGCACATGCTTCGTGATAAAATAATGTTCAGCCATATGAACGCGCAAGGGCTGTCCAATGCAAGTGCGTATTGTCTCGACATTGAAGATCACCTGCCAAGCAATCCCAGTGTGCTTAGATTGTAAATAAGTAAACGGATGTTAAATTCGAAGTAATGCTTTTCCTCAAAATTCGTGTCCATGATATTGTATTTGTTCCTTATAAATAAAGCAACCGCAATTTGTCTGAAAAAAAGCAATTTGAAGCTTAGAATTTTTTGCTTCTGATTTTTAATTTACTCATTAATTTGGAAGCATGATATGGCTATAGGGCTGCTTAAAGATCGTGCTTCTTTTAATTTGCTTTTGCCTGGTAAGCATCAGGTGCAGTTAGTGGGTAAGAAGCTAACGGGTTGTGAAGCAGGTACTCATTCAGAATGCACTTCGGACTCTAGCTTCAACTGCTTTAAAGTTGTATTTATTTTTTTATTTTTAAATTATAATTTATTACTTAGAGGTTTGATCTTCTTTTCCTAATTTTTCAGTGGTCTTCAATTTAAATCACTTACCTAGCATAAAGGGTTATCAAACGCAGCGTTTTAAAACGATTTTGATTCCCGTTTGGTATGGAAAATACGCAGCAATTTACATAAGGCGAGTGAGACAACGAGGTTAAGTGCAAGAAGTCGGCGACGTTTTCTTAAAAGCATGAGCAGTGAGTTGGAGACAGACGACTTTTTCTTTTTGGAATTTCTATGAGTTTTGTACATAGTGCGTTCGTTCTTAGTAAATAGTTTAAAATGGTAACAAATGGTTGAAATACATGTCCACGAAAAAACGTATCTTTTGGCAATTTTGACTTAATTATTAGAGTATTTAAGGTTTTTTAGCGAGATTTCTAGAAAATTTATTATTGAACTTTTGAGATTCTACAGAAGAATATGAAAATTGTGAGGATCAACAATCTTGGGGATGATATACTTTACACTTTGCAGAAAACCAGTGCCAAAATTCAATATTATTTTGTGTGAAATACAATAGTCATCCAAGTATTACTGCAGTACTGCAATAAAAAAGGTCGAAGATCGCAGTGTATTTTAAGTTTTAATACTCCTCTTGTCGCCGCAGGCGTCAAAATGAGGCATTTACGCATTTAACAATTTGTTTTCCTTCGCTACTCTAGAATAGTCAGGCAATGTGCTTTTCAAATGTACTAAAAAACCAAAAGGTTTTGTATATCTTAGTGCCTCGTTGTGGGACAGCTGATTCACATTTATTCATGCAAGAAGGCATTTTGTGAAATACTGGGAACAGTAAAGCGTTCTTAAGATAGATTAATGTGGAATAATATATGAGTAAGAAATACTACTAGGTTTGATATCATTTTAGTACATACAGGTTTTTAGTGCTGACTATTAATTGTTAATAAATGACACATTTAAATACATGCAAAATTTTTTTTATGATTTATACTGAAAAAAAAAGTCTTTGGCACAGTTTCATAAAGTAAGTTGCAAGTATTAAGACCTTGGAGCCACACACCTTTACGTGCTGCAGTATAGTTTGATTGTAAATGTACACAGGAAACTTCACTGTTCAATAACAGCCGGGAATGTAAGCTCTTTTCAGGTAAAAAATTAAAAATCTTCTGCAACAATTCGTAGAGAATGATTTTGTGATAAATTCAATGCACTGTGAATGACCTACCTAGTTCAGAGCCCATATTTTTGAAAAGGTTTTATCGTAGATTCCTTGTCTTACTAGCAGAAAATTCAAGAAGTTCGCTGGATTGACTTCACATTTAAAGGACGTGCGTCTCGTTAAAACGTTCACAACTGCAAGAATTAGCATCATCACCTTCCACTTCTCGTCGTGGTAATAAATCGTTTTTGACACAACAATCGCGCTAATTCCGGCGTTGAGTAATAACCCGTCCCGCACTCGAGCACGTCCAGCGCTCGGCGTCAGGACGGCCGCCCATTGTAGTGCCGAAGAAATGAAGGTCTTTAGCTCATTCTAATCGCAACTGAGGAGAATTTCACGGTCGTCCATCGTCTTCAATCGCATGCGATGAAGCGAGAAGTTCCATTGTATCTCAATTAGGGGGAAACTCCGGCGTGTTTCTACGTGAGTGGACAAAGCGGTGTTTTGCATCGCAAAAATAGAAGCATTTGGAGGTCGGTACTCCGCATTTATTATGTACCGTAGTTCATATGTTATAAGGTATTTTGACAGCCGAAGGCGTGTGATTTTTGAAGTAAGATGTATAGATTCCTGTTTTTGAATTAATCTGAGAGATGTATGGATGGAATTTAAATTAATATTTTAATTTCACCCCATCTTCACTTATTGGCCTAAATTCGTATCAGCAGCAAGGAAATTATTAGATAATAGGAATCCGATTAGCTGGACTGTTAATACGTCAAACAAAGACAGAAAACATAGCCACTTGAATATATATATATATATATAAGAATACAGTAAAAAATTAACTGATTAAGCAATCGTTGTATTATTAAACCTTTTGAACTTGGGAACCAAAATCTACATCAATTGGTATCTAAATAAAAAATAGACATGTTTTCGAGCTGTGAAGTCATGCATCGCAATATTAATACTCTCAACTTGTAAATTTTTGCACGGTTATTGATAGGAAGTTTGTCCTACAAAAGCTGTAGTGCTGATACACTTCTGTGATGATTTAAAAAAATTGCATTGAACAGTTGATGACGAACAATGTTTGAGTAGAAGAAATATATCTGTGCGATTTTTCAAAGTTTAACACCCTTTGAGTGCATAAGAAACTCTTTGTTGGGGAGCAGTCCAACCTCATTTAAACTTTATCGGTCATGGAACAGAGCTATTTCGACAAAAATTACTAAGATTCCAGGTGTTCATGTAGCAACGCAAAAGAAGGTTGAAATTCGCAGCTATGAATACTTTTAGCAAACTCAGGGAAGTATTAAACAAAATACAGTTCAGTACATTCAAGTTTCTTTATATTTTTTAATGCGTGTTCTCTAAACAGAAATCAGACTCGCAACCAAGTGAAATAAAGTATCGCATTTAGTTTTGCCTTTCTTCGTTCATTGAAACTCGCTCGTATTCGCTCGTCGGCTTGCGTGATGCTGTCCGCTCACGTTAGGGTGCGGTGTATCGGCTCGGCTGTGGAATGAGAAGTTGTCCTCAACGCTGGACACTTGTTGGGGACAGTTTTGTAGATTTACTCTTCAATTAAAAATTAGTGATATCAACGCTCTGAGGTGATGAATGGGCTACGTAATGGGGTTTAAGTGAACTTCATTGTTATAGAATGAGCAGCGAGAAAAATTGTCTTTGAAAGCTAATATCAGGTACCATTCCTAACGTGCAAATGATGAAATTGAGACAAAGAGCAGTAAAGAGAAACCAAGAACGGGGCCATACCAAGAGGATTATTCCATGCGTGGTTGCTCAGAACATTTTGTAACTGACGTTAATTTTCAGACCTTTCATTCCTAAAGAAAATTAAGCAGCTTGAAAATAACTTGTGACAGAACTTAGAAGAATAAAGAATGAAGAGGTGCGACTGCTGTAGTGAACTGAAAAAACATGTCGAAGTAGGTCGAGAGCTGAGCCAAACAGAGGTAAGACCACCCATACACCCTTCAATTGGATTCGGCATGCGGAAGAATGTGCTTATGACGTCTGTTCAAGAATATGATGAAGTAGGAAGTGCCAGGATGATCTAAAACTCGACCGAGGTATTGGAGGATGATTAAGATATATGTCTTCGAGGAATGCAATAGTGTTCTGTAGAAACTGTAAGGGGTGAAGGATGCGTGTTAGTTACTAGTTACTGGCTATTCACTCTTCATCTCGAGAAACATGAGTGTAGGAGAGGAAATTGCTCAATGGTGAGGCAAAGATGAACTACAAAAAGTTCTAAAAAAGAAAACAGGAAATTATAAACGGCTGGAAGCGATATATGGGCTCTGTGGCGAAGATGCTGGCACAGAGGAGGCAAATGGCTTTACTGTGGTCTAAGCTTTAACATTTTGTGAATGTTCTCTTGCCTCTTCAGCTATTTCGTTTAGAAAGGAGATACTCTAGTTTATTGTTATTATGTTGCTATTAATTTCCCTTCTTCAATAGATGAGCAGTCGTCGTACGGTCTATCTCCTTACTTTTCAAGCGTTGAATCCGGGCAATAAAAACTTTGGTTTTTTAAATAACGCCCTCCAACGGCAAACGTTCTTATACTTTACTTTTAGAAATTACCTTTTTTTGGAATTCACATACCGTTGGAGCTCTTTACATCTCGGCGACATCTGAAATGAATTCATTTTATTTGCATAAATCTAACAAATATTTTCAAATTTACGAGCGAATATCTAAATAGTTGTGTCCGTTAAGCTAATAGGGCTGGAAACGAAAAAGATTTGTCGACCATTCTGTGGTATAAGTTATGCGCTTAATGTCTTCAAGCGACTTACGGCAAATGTTTTCTGGTAAAACAGTTCTGATAGGCAACTTTATCTCTTGAAATTCTCTGGAGACGCTTAAAAATTATCATCGATAATGTTTTGAACTTGTTCGATGATTAGGGCAATCGTACAGCGCTTGAAATTTTATTTTTGATACCTTTGAATCATCGTGCCGAGCCCCAGCACATGCTTACAGGAAATATTACAATGTCTATAAATTTGGCGATTGCTGAGTAATTGTGCTCTGCTCATAGGAGACACCGATAACTTTGTTTTTCATTTTTCTTGAGTTTTGGCCTTGTCTATGTTGGGCATCTGAAAAAATTATAGTCATTTCCTGTACACATTATAGGAATGCAGCGAAATTATCACATCCTCCATTATCACGTACAACACTAGTAGATCCCAACATACTTCAGTGAGCTTTAGAAAACGAGCCAGGAGAGACGAGAAAGGAGGTATTCAAGCTTCATTGCTCAACATTTTCAAAAGCTATGCAATCATTTCTCGCTAGGCGAGGTGCTAGCTTCCAAGCTAAGCGTACCTTATCAACAGAAAAAGCAGCTTATGAAGTACTGGAGATAGGATTCAATTTTAAATATATACACCACTAGCAATTTTTGCGTGAAATGCTCAGGCGTACAAACACATCTGACGCAGGAATGAAAGGGTCATGCGAGAGTCACGGAGCACGCCAGTCTCACCCGTCAAACAAGATAAATAATTTATCGTTTTCTCGCGAATTGGTATATTTTAAATATTTTCAAGGACGTCGATCTCCCACCACAGTCATGTCCATTGTTACAATTAATTAAAACACAGCAAAGGTCGAAATATACATGTAAAAGTCAAGCGTCCAAACGTCGTACCAGATTTCTGACATTCCGATTTCTACCCGAATGATTTCTCTTTTTTCTACTAGAAGCGCCTTTTTGCATTTCTCGATAATATGTTATCAGTCGCTATTCGATAATATCTTCATGATAGATCTAACTTATTTTCATACAGGAATAATGGCTTTGGACTTATCTGATCATTTTTCTGTATTTCTTATTAAGAAAAATGTCTATCTTGCACAAATCCACAGAATGAAACTTACTCATTTCATTGTGTAAATGAACTTAAGTTAGGAACAACGATCGTTGTCCTTAAAGAATTAATGCATCATCGGACATCTATCAACAGGAAAAAATGCGACAAACATTGATGAAGCAATGCTGAACTGAACTGAAATTACAGTGAAAAGGCTGCCTATAATCAGTGTTGTCCGATCATCACTGGTCCAATTACACCGAAAAATAGACAGAAGCCCTGGATTACTGAAGACATCGTTATCGATATAAAGAAACGTCAAGCGTACCTAGTTCTACTTTACGGAGGGAGATTATTTGAAGAAATATATGACAGATTCAGGAATTATGTGATAAATCAAATTAGTTTAAGCCTAAATTCACTTAATTTAAAACTGATATAAAAAAAACTGTCGCCTGCTTAATTCATGCTATAAACTTAATAATAGTGCTACGAAAACAATTCGCTTCATCGTTCAAGATAATGTTAAATATCATAAGATTGATATGGCAACTATGGCCAACAACTTTTTCTAAACATAGGAAAAAAGTGCACCTACCGACCACTTGGAAAACATGGACCATGTTCGTAAACATAACTCTTTTTTATTACGTTTACTAATTCTTCCCATGTAATTGCGAGCATAAACAACTTAAAAATAAATTAACTGATTTAAAAACATCATGCATATATCAACGTCCATGTCCAATATTATTATACCAGTTGCCTTTCTAGTTTTTTCTCAAACTTTCTAAAAAATTTGAATTGAGAGTAATCCCTATTTTTAAAAGTAGTAAAAAAAATGCGGGAACAATTATTGTTTCTGCACTACCAATTATTAGCAAAAAATTCGAGAAAATTCTACATAAGAAAGTGTATCCTTATTTTGAACAAAATTCTTTTCTCTACTAGAAAAGATATAGTTTTTGTTCTAAAAAAACTCATCAACACACGCTGAACTAAATCATTTAGCAATGCTTTTATTCTAATAAAGATAAAGAGAAGTTTTTCTCTCCGTGTTTCTTGACTTTCAAAAAACATTCGATTGCGTAGACAGTAACAATTTACTCTCCAAACTCCACTGTTGTGGCATTAGAGGAGTTGCACGTGATTAGTTCAAATCACACTTAACAAATCGGAAGCAAAACGTTGCCATCGACAATGTGCAATCGGAACTACTAACAATCAGCCATGGAGTACAAACAAGGGACTGTACTTGGGCCTCTACTCTTTTAAATCTTCATCAACGATATAGTTAAATCTAATTCATTTTTCAAATTCATACTTATTGCCGACGACAGCGCGCTTTCTACGGCTCTTTCTTATTTAATTGAGAAAAGTTTAAATAATAAGCTACAAAAGATTCAATGTGGTTTAAATCTAATAAAGTAAGCTTCAATATGGATGAGACAAAATACATTATATTCTCCTACAAGAGAAATGCGTCTTTTACACGCTTTAAGATTGGTGACGGTGGAATTAAAAACAACAATTCCTGTAAGTTCCTTGGGCATTATCGGTACTAAATTTTAAAAATCCGTTGGAATCCTTAATAAAGTGAAAAATGAATTGCCTGAAGAAGCTTTACGTGTACCTTATCGAAAGCTCATTTCACCATATTTACAATAAGGATTAGAAGCATGGCACGAAAAATATATGAATAAAAACCAATTTGCTCTTTGCGCTGCAAAATAGAACCATAGAGCGAAAAGAAAATTAGAATGTCACACTCTCACAAATGATTTGTTCAAATGTTTAAAAATACTTAAGCTTTTGTGTCTTTAAAAGCTCTCCTTATGTAATTTCACGTTTGAAACACTGACAAATGATGGCGACAGAGACCTTCCACAATTATTATCTACATTAACTGGTCCTCATGATATTTTTACCCGGAGGAAAAGTAAGTTCATACTTCCTTATTATTCAACGGTTTGGCCACAACACAGCATCCTCTTCATTGGAATTAAGACTTGAAATCCGAGATCTGCTGAGATGCGCGATAAAAAGTCCTCACAAAGCTATCAAAACGAATCTTGGTTCCATTTACCTATCAGAATATCAATTGCCCTAAGTAATCAAGTCTAATATTTTCTGCGATAAGACTATCTTAATCGGGTAATTTGCCATGAATGATGACATGTATTTTAAGTCTGATCTTCATCTTTTCTAAAATATACTGTTCACATTTGCCCCATTTAGACTATTTTTGTAAAATTAAGCACCGAATCTTTAGCAAACTAATTCATTGATCAGTTTAGAGCACTAGGTTAAGTGCATGAATTAGATTAAACATAGTTGTACACCTTAAAATAGAGTTAATGATAATGTGCTCTAGAAGTTGCAGAACGTATTCGGACCCACAAGTTGCCATACTCAAATGTGTATTTGGTACTAGCCTTAAAAAACAATGTACTGCTGTATCGCTTGTGGTAAATAAATTCTTTAAATTATTCAAAAGTCAACCAAATTAGCATTGTGGGTCAGACAAGGAACAAAGCTTTTATCGCAACTCGTCAGGATAGAAATAAATTCTGAAGTAATGCATGAAAATTAACTTAATGATCCAATATTTCTTGATAGAAATTTGTAATACGAATCAGGCGAGTAATTAAGCGTTTGAACACTACTATAAAATTGAAAATTATTGTTTAACACTCTAATCGGTGTTTTTCTTCATTAGAAGTCTTTTCTATTTTAATAGCTGAATTAAACTTCTTTGATACCTGAATTGTGAAGAGGAACATAAATTGGGAACAAGATTTTAATCTGTTATCCACGAGATTTAAAGTACATAGGATTTAAGCTTAATTTTAATTTCTGAATATGTGGATCTATCACAAATACGATCAGATGCGAAATTTCATAAGTTGGTACCAGTAAAAATGGAGGTTGTCTGGGATTTGGTTTTGAGTTTTGCAAGACGGAGAGAATTCTTATTTCTTGTCAAATTAGTGGACAGGAGTCAGTGTAGGTGAGCTTAAATTTGCTGTAGTTCAAAATTTAAATTTGCTTTGATATTTTCGTTCATGAAATTTTGCGGAGATGGTCGATAGTAGTCAGACGCTTCCAAAATTTTCAGCATCTTGATGAGATACTCTATGCTTAAGTATTTAATAAATTATAGTGAAAAGTTTGTCTCTTCAGAAAAAATCAGCTGGAAGAAATCAAACAAGGCGGTGGAAGTCATAAGAAAAAATTCTAAGGCTGAAATCTATAGTAGGAATAGCATGAATTCACTTTTATCAGTGCAATGACGAACAACATCTGGTTTGAATTGAAGTTCAATCGTATTTTAATACAATATACTAATTTGAATGAATTTTAATTTTTATAAATTTGACATGTGAGCTTCCATTTTTAGATAAAATAATATGATCAACTCATTTCATAACGTTATAGGGGGACTGGGGCCGTCTAGCTCGTGCAAATTATAACTCAAACTATCGCGGCTACAACTCTTGAAAAATATTAAATCGAAAATTTAGCTTACTGAGGTGCTATTCGTGCCCTAAAATGAGCGATCGTTGTCGAGGTCTAATTTTCAATCGCAGTTACAAAAAAAATGTGAGCAAGACCAGACGTGTAAATATGTTCAAAGCACAGTACGCAGCTTCATATGCATGTGGCGCAGCAGAGCAGTGCCTGCAAGTATGTGAGGCATCCAAATTATGAAGTATTCGTACGGCTCAATTGAGGCGGAGGGCATTAGCAGTTAACTTGTGGCTTACGTAGCTGCTAAAGAATGTTCTTTTACTTTAGTTGCATTTCTAAAGCTTCATTGTCTTCATCTTGCGAAGCTCAATCTCGATGTGATGACTTTTGTGAAGTAATTGTCGGTGCTGCAGTGGAAACCAGCCGTGGTGTTGCCCAGGAGATTAGAAAACAATGTTTGTATGGTCACAAAGTTTGGTAGCGTTCAGGTCAGTTTTGAGCTGCGATCTACATGAATGGAATGAGAATAAATTGGAAATAATTTTAGTTTGCGTCCACGTATGTTGAGTTGTGCTACATTGTACGTACAAGAGAATGAATTATAGGGGGACTGGGGCCTTAATATCGATTATAAGCCTTAATATCGATAAAACAAAATATATTACATTCTCATACAAGAAAAATATACCTCTCCCACGCATTCAAATTGGCGAAGGTGAAATCGAAGAAACCAACTCAAGTAAATTCCTCGGCATCATAATAGACAAACATCTAACCTTTAAAGAGCACATCGCTCATATTAGTTCTAAATTATCAAAATCTATCGGAATCCTAAATAAAGTTAAGAATTTCCTGCCTGAAACAGCCTTACAAATGCTCTACCGAACGCTCATTTCACCATACTTGCAATACGGAATAGAAGCATGGCACGGAACTGATAAAAATAAAACCAACAAAATTTTTACTCTGCAAAAAAGAGCCATAAGAGCGATAAAGAATCTAGAATATAATGCTCACACAAATGACTCATTCAAAAATTTACGAATACCTAAGCTCTCGGATCTCTACAAAATCTCCATTTGCAATTTCATTTACAAAACATTAACAAATGATGGCGACAATAGCCTAAAACAACTATTAACTACGCAAACTGGTCATCACGACCATTTAACCCGAAATAGAAGTAAATTCATGCTTCCTTATTACTCAAAGGCTCGGTCACAACACAGTATCCTCTTCGTTGGAACTAAAACTTGGAACTCAATACCTGCGGAGATCCGTGAAAGTAATTCTTATAAGGTATTCAAAAAAAGTCTTGAGTCTCACTTCCTATCAGATTACTAGTCGTGTAAGATCACAGAGTCAAACCTTGTACATAACTGGTCCTAATAATGTAATTCGCCTTGATTAATTTCGCCGATCTTCAGTCTGTTCTTGAATCGTTTGTCGAATATACTGTTAAATCTAGTCCATATGAACTATATTGTGAAATGAAGTATCTAATTTCGAGTTACTTATCTCATTGATCAGTCTAATGCGTCTCTAGTTTAAGTGAATTAGGTTAAACATTATTGTACTCCTAAGACTAACCTTGATGGTAGGATGCCCTAGAAGTCACTGAACTTATTCGGGCCCACAGGTAGCTATACTCAAATTTGACCATTGTACTAGACTTAAGAAACATTTTATCTCTGTATCTCCTGTGGTAAATAAATTGTTTAAAAATTGTTTAAGAGATAAGGAGTCGCGCCTCTCAGCAACACAGCTTTCTGCAAATCAGCTGCCTACCTAAATCAGTGAGATCGCCTGTGTCGGCTGTAAACAGCATCATGTTTTATGCGCTGGTAGATATCGTTGATATACAGACAAATATAATCGATTTGGGTAGTGTTGCACAAATTTGATTTAATCTAATTTCAAGAAACAATGTAACTGTTAAACTTACAGCATTTTTCACTGATGCAATGATTTTCTGAGAAGTTGTCAACGCATTAACTCAATTAAAAATTCGCACATTGCCTCCAGTGACCTTTCGTAATTCGGTATCGTGAGGTATTTTAGAGTCGATTCAAAGCAGTACATCGCTTCAATAGTTTTATTTGTATCGAACTTCGATTACGGCGACTGGTAAATTAACGTCCTAAGAAACGCGCTAGTGTTACTGAGGAGCATAATGTCAGAAAACACAATTGTTAATAGCAGACACTTCTATTATATACCCGCCCGCTGCAGTTAGGCAGTGCTGCTCGCTGAAGTTGATTAATTGAGCTGCTAAAGCATTGCAGCAGCAGCCACGGAACAAGAAAGCTGAGTGAACAACGAGCATGACGTCAGTAGCGCTGCATAAATGTTACTCCACCGAGAAGCTGCCGTACGACATCGATTTTTAAAAGGAGGGTACAAGTAATAAACTTTATTTTCAAAATTCTGGTAAAAAACATTGAATTGTTCCCTCGTTTTGTTAGTTAAAAAGAACTTGCAAACTATGAGACCGCTAACTCTCAAGCTTAGATAAAAAAGTTAGTAAATTTAATGATTGAAATATAAATTCAGTTGTCGCGTATTTATTATGTATGGACAAGTGTAGTTTACAAGCTCTTTTTTTATAAATGGAGGAAACTAATTTGGGGAGAAGGACATCCACGAAGAAGATCGTCGTGCTGCGTTACCGCCGCCTTCTCCGCGCCTCCTCCGCCCTACGCGCGATGCTCAGCTGTGTCGAACATGGTGCTCGGCCGATGAAACCGTGTTACTCACGACTGCATTCGGATCATTCATCGTATTTTAAACTTCCCTTCCCCCATCCCCTTTGTATCACCACCAGCTTGGTTCTAATCCCACACTTTGCTGGAAATTAACTCATGATAAAATGTGTTGTAGTTAAAATAATACTGGATTTCAGTTTTAAGAGCGTTGGTCTCTTTCAAAAAGGAGATTCCTAACGTAATCTAAAACTGAATCCGCATTGACGCGTCTTATTCTTAAAATGAAAAGCAAGGCGAAAATCGCTGTACGAATTGACATTTTATTATTACAAATATTAATTTTACCAGGGAAGATGAAACGAACAGCCGTTTACCGTTTCTGGACGTCAATGTTAGCAGAATTGATAATACTTTCCAATGTTCTGTTTTTAGGAAAGGCACTTTCTCGGGTTTAGGTACTAGTTATTTTAGTTTCTGTGCGACCCGTTTTAAGCTCTGCGGCATTCGAACTCTCGTCCATAGAGCGTTTAAAGTTTGTTCTAACTTTCGAATTTTAAATCAAGAATTTGACTTTTTACGACAATTTTTTCTTAAGAATGGATTTCCTCTGTTTACTATCGATAAACATATTGGTAAATTTTTGTCTAAGATTTATGATCGAACGCCGGCACTCTAATCATGTGATCAACAGAAATTTTTCTTAAAGCTTCCCTTCTTTGGTCATCAATCTATCAAGTTAAATCAGGAGGTTCAACTCCTAATCAGCAAGTTTTTTCCGCAACTTAAAATTCATTCTATTCTAGTCAACAATTTCACAATCGGTTCCCTTTTCCGCTTTAAGGATAAGCTGCCCACTGCTATGTGCTCCTCTGTGGTTTACCAGTTTAGTTGTTCACGTTGTGAATCACAGTACATAGGTTCCACCTGTCGTACTCTTATGTCCAGAGTAGCCGAGCACGCTGGGCGCAGCTGTAGAACCGGTCGTCCACTTGGTTCTCCTCCACTGTCCTCTGTTCGATCCCATGCCGAAAACTGTAACGTCCCTGTTTCCGTAAATCATTTTAAAATCCTTGCAGGTGCCCCTCATATGATTGATTTACGCATCCTCGAGTCGCTATACATCTTTAAGCTCAGACCCCCTCTAAATGATACTCAAAGTGCTTTTCCTCTTCTCGTTGCAAATACATGATCATTAGTTTAGGTTTTTTAATTTTTGTTTTGTTTTATATTTTAGTTTTACATCTACGACTTTTTCTGTATATGTTGTAGTATTCGTTTGCATAGTATAGTTTCAATTTACTCATTTTCGTTTTGTTTTGTCGCAGAATTCTTTTCTTTGCTGAAGATGAACTGTTTAGTTCGAAACGTTCAATTTTATTCATTTAGACTTTACTATTTGTAATAATAAAATGTCAATTCGTACAGCGATTTTCGCCTTGCTTTTCATTTTAAGGAGATTCCTGCTTGGCTTTGGCATTAAAATTTCTGCTGCATTTCGAAAAATATGCATTTCAGTTATCCAAGCTGATCAGGACCTTCGCAATTCCATTATTACAAAGAGGGGTGAGCTAGCTTCGTGTTAAACTCTGGACCTAGCACCCAATTTCTTGTTATAGGCATCCTCTTTTTACCAATGTGTGTCATATCTAGAAATAAACCAAAATTTAAAAACCAATTTATGTTTGTTGCAACCCTGTTTTTTGTCATAACTTCTAGCTTTAATTATAACTTCAAAGGACGCTCCTCCATTTTTTTACAGCCCATGAGGAGTTATATGTTTGTGTAGCTTTCCTTTGAGAGCACAAATACTTTCGTTTATTTCACCGACTGTCTTTATGAATAGTTTCCCTTCTGAGCGTCACACACGCAGATTATAAGAACATCTGTAACTTGGAGCTGATACTCGCCTCCACCGCCAGGACAATCCTTTAATCCTCCCCTTGAACTCTTCTGTGGGGCTTCATTCAATCAGCCCCTCGAAACTCTCTTTAAATCCTCTCTTTGCGTCCGAAACGGCCCTGTAACGAACTCAATCGCTGTTTAATTCTCGACAGGATGTGGTATTCTGATCATAATTTTTCAAGTGCCTGGTCTCCTTTTGACTGCTCCGCATTGGGCCTCAACCGACGAAGAAGTGAGCCGAACGGGTCGCAATTGGTCCGTTGCCTAACGTCCAGCCATCGGTCAATACTGACCGATGCTAAATCAATTTGATTGACTTTCGAAAAGACATTGAAAAGACTGAAAGACTCAATTACTGCTGGTTTGTTTGGAGGAAATGTCTCAGGATTTCACGTAAGGCAACAGCAAAGCTATTTGAAGAATTTGTTTCTACTTTTGGTAGTTATAATAAATGATTTGTTCCTCGCTAGTAAGTAACATTGCACTTCAGTCGAACAAGAATTTGTTCGAAGTAACGCAGACTTTCTTACAGTTCATACAATACAGAGTGCATCTATTATTCGAAGAATGCTCTCCATTTGCATCGTAGCTTTGACAATTACTTCAGAAAAATGGTTGACTTTCGGTATTGCTGTGAATTGAGTAAAAACAATTACATTGAACTCTCAATGTGAATAAATCATAATCAGTTGATTTCCAGCGTTGCATTATATAATGTTCGGTAGTATAATTCAGCAATCGTTTCCATTGTCTTTCAGGTAAGGAACAGTGCAAATAGCGGAGGATTTTAAATGCGTTTAATCTTGGACATTTCTTGTCATTTTATTTTTATATAACATGATCTTGTTGCAATTATTTTGTATAACGGTGCAAGGCTGAGGAGAAAACGTGAATGTTCATCGTTAATATACGTTATTACTCTCAGGCGTAGGATGCAGTCATGGAAGAATGGCCACTGGAAGAATTGCCATTGGAAGAATTGCCACGGTTTTTTATGGCTGTCATTGTGCTATTTACTGACATTTTCATTATGCTTCAAGATAAATTTTTCTGTTTGTTGGATTTTCGTAAAATTTAGTCATCATATTCCTGTTTGTGGTGTAGATGTTCTTGGCTCACAAGTATAGTTTCCTGCTTGGGACTATTTCATGTGTGATTGAAATACCGGAGATTGTTCAGTTTTATAGAATTTATGTTGATTAAAACTATTTCCGTAATTGCCTTACACGCTCTATTCGAAATAATATTGGCTTTGTATTCAACAGAATGCTCGAAACGGCTTTGCCTTATCAGCATTTGATTACTTTACTTGAAAATATGCTGTTTAACGAGCAAATTAGGCTTGTTGTTTGCTGTCTACAAACTTTGCCATTAGAAAGCAATAAAAACCAAGCCCTGTTTTGTCATACGCTAAGGAAGAAAATGAGTGATTTATCACGGAGCAAGCGCCATGAAGTGACATGGCTGGACGAGGTCCCACCCTCCGGCAGCCCGGACGAGGAGTGCTCCCCTCTCTCGACCGCTCGAGGGCTTCTCTCACTGTATCGGTTACCCCTTCAAGGACAAAAGAAAATAATCCTGAGAAAATGAGGAGCGTTCGAATGAAGAGGACACGCTCCATTTGCAAGAAACGGGAACGTATAGAAAATAAACAGCCATGAGCTAGCGCAGAAAACAAATGAAATCATAACCTGCTATTATTTTATTGTTTATGTCGGGAGACAATGATGACAAAAATCTAACGGTCATTTCTACCTGCATGGAATCTTTACGCACTTTTTAAAAAAATTCATGGTTCGTTGTAGTAACTCCTCGTAAATGTTACCATCAACACTGTTCAGAAGCAGGCAGTAGGCAGCTGGCCTGCTCTTAAATTCATGTGCTATTCTCCTATTGGGAATAAAGTTCAAGAATTTTAGGGTGATAAATCAAGTCTGGTACGTTAGAGCTTTCATCACGGGATATTATGTAGATTTCTTCTCACAAGACTACATATTTATACATAAAAATATATATGAACAGAGGTTCGAAAAAAACAATGGAGACACCTAACACATTTGCATCATAAGCTTTGAATATGTTTTATACAATCAAAAAGGGACATATTTTAATGTTTTCTGTTTAGTATTTTTTGATATTTGATATAATTTTTTAAAATAACCATACTTTGCAGATACCTGAAAAAAAGTTGGCTAAAATTTACAAAAATGGCAGACCTCTCGGACTTTCATAGAGGCCAAATTGTTGGTGCTCGTATGGCAGGCGCTAGCGTAACAGAAACTGCCCGAATGCTTGACGTTTCAAAAGGTACTGTCTCAAAAGTAATGACAGCCGTTGAAAGAGAAGGAAAACGTCCTCAGCAAAGCACAGGTCCGGCAGAAAAGTGAAGTTGTCTGAGAAAGACCGCCATACTTTAAATCGAAAAGTTAGAGATGATCACAAGACCACGGCGCCTAAAATCAATGCAGAGCTCAATGAACACCTACAGAACTCAGTTTCCACAAAAACTGTTCGTCTAATGCCGCAAAAGGTGGGGCTTACGCCATTTTAGAATATATTTTGTTGATTTGTAACTCAGAGCCAAGTTTAGTGAGTCGAATCAAGAAAAGAACACTAGATTAGAATTTAAATGACATAAAAGAAAACTTTGTCTCACCTGAAACAAAAACAAAGAATAGAAGAGTAATTGTCAGTCAAAAAACGTGCGTCATTGTATATAGTTGATTAGTAGGGTTAGGTTTTATAAATGATTTACATTGACTTTAATTTGGAACATCAGTGGTCTATAAAACATAGGAAATTAAAATGCGTGTTTTGACAGATAATACGCAAGATCGTGGATAATTCAAATGAACGTAAAAATAAAACAACTATTTGGCCTTGATTAACCTTACGTTACCAACTACATTGTAAATCAACTATTTATAAAAACTTTGTAAATTGAGTCACAATGTGTTGACAGATCTTAAACAAGAGCCGGTTAACGCTGTTTTGACTCACTAGGTGCTTAGTGTAATATTTAAATATCTAATGGCTGTCCATTCTCTTTGAATGTGTACGACTACACAAAAGTACCCATATGAACTCAAGGGAAAAATTTTAATGCCAATGCCTACCCTAACCTCAATTAATAATACTCTGATGTAAATTGGGAACTTCATATATGGAAGATTGTATACCATATGATACATATATGTGAAGGGATTTTGTGGAAGTTTTTTAGAATAATTAATCATTTTATCATTTACATATTTTGTTCTGGGAGGGAAAGAATTTTATCAACGATGATACATTCTTAGTTGTCCATGTGAATTCCTCTTCGCATTGGCGTGTCCTCTGTGCTTGAAATACGTGCACCACGTCCTTTCATCGTGCACCATGTCCTTTCTCAAACTAGCAGACCACAAATTGAAGTGTAGCAACGCGGGAGAAACAATATCGACGTTTGTTTTGAAAAAAATTACTAGTTAAAAGGAGTTGACATTGTCGGCAAATTTTCTGTTTGTTTTGCTTTTTCCTCTATTCACTCGGTGTCCCAAGATAGAGGCTTCCTTTTAGTTGGGTAACCATTAGTGCTCTGCTTCCTGTATTGCTTCAGACGCAGGAAAAGGGTGAGAGCGAACAGCATATAAGGTTACGGCAGTCTGTGTGTACCAGATCTGGGGATGTATGGGCGATCTATGGAGTGGCGAAGATAATTGGTTTATGATTTCAATTGTTTAACAAACTGCATGTTCATTCACATGTATTTTCTTCGTCAGTAGACTTGAGCGAGCTGGCTGGCAGGCTGGTAGAACAACTTTGATGCAATTCGACCCTAATCGCCCCAGCATCAAAAACAAGGGCACTCGTCACATTTCGTCCCCGACACGCTACAACAATGAGGCAACCCATTTTACGCAGCAAATGCTACAAGAGAACTCCTAGAACCAAACTCAAATCTCGATCACGTTTCAAAGTTGCACTTACGACGAGGCTGGTATTTTTTAGGCTGGGGAGCAAGCTGGTGAATCTACAAATAGTTATACAAATGGCTTTAACCTATTGTTTTCGAGATTTATTTACTATTCAAAGCTGGAATGTTTTCAATTACTCAATGAAATTATTTCTCCCAACGGGTGATAATTTATTGAAAAAATACGAACTCATCGCAAAAACCTCTTTCGAAGTCTGCCGTGCGCACGGTTACTTGTAATTTCATACGATTCGTTCTTTTAAAGTACGTCACAACGTTACAAAAAGGCGATGTCACCACTCGTTCCTCCGCATTTTTGAATAAATACTCCGTGAGAGATGTGCATGATGAAAGAATTGCGGAATATTAAGCTTAAAAAACATTCAGTTTTGTGAGAAATGTAGTAACTCCCACCAAATATTATAAATTTGGAAACACTCCACGTACAAGAAAATGCCACTTATTAGAAGATAAACAAAGCAGCTGCAGGCATATTTGATAAACGTTTCCGCTTTCACAAAATTGTTGAAATTTCACATCGCTAAGATACCGTAACATGGAACAAAATCAACACAACTGGCGGATGTAACCAAACTACATGGATTGCAGTTTTCAAACCTGAAGGTGTGACGCTATGATAGGTTCTAACTCTGCGATGGTTGCCAACATTCAATCCTGTCCTATGTACGTATTGATGCTCTAATACTATTTTTATAGTGATTATAAGAATAGCAATTAACTTTCTGTAGCATAACATCAATTTGAGTCAGAATTCCTTTGAAATAATGATGCTGAAGCTTCATATATCGGCCAAATACTTTATCACAATACCTTTAATATTTGGTCTAAGTCCTTTTAAAATAATTCCGCTGGATTCCTCTGTGAAAGTTAGATAAAAAATTTCTCAATCGTCATCAATTTTTCAACGAATTTTTAAAATCTGAACAAACACTACATCAGACACAACAGGCTGTTGAGCTGGAGAAGCAACCAAATGAAAATCGCGTTGAAAACTGACGTTCAATTAGTCGTCTTGTAAGTTCACTTTCTCACTTTGTCATTTAATGTTGTGATCGAACAAATATTTACAATTACCTCGGGAAAAAATAACATTAACGATCATTTTCATCATTTAGTGGGTCTCAACTTGTCCAAGAAAATTTGTTGGGGATGTTTGATATGTTGCCTCTATAAATTCAAAATATTTACCTCTTGGTATTTCCATTGATCCTAATTACAATTCAAAAGTTAAAACTGATTTTCCAGTTATAGGTGAAAAAGAATCAACATAGGCAGCCGAAATTAACGTTTATCGAAATTAAATACGACGAAACTGCATGATCGCCTAACGTACTCGAGCCTTAAGTTTATTGCAGAGGAGGATTGACACTTTGACCGCAATTGGTTAAATTGAAGTTCAATATTCGTCTCAAATTTAAAGTCAATTGTGGTGGGAAATTTTGGAAAAAGTAAGCATTATTATTATTATTATTATTAAATCAAGCAAAGCAACCCCAACGGGACGGATCGTGGATCCATAGATTTCACATAGGAAACCCCGCCAGCATCAACTCCACGAACAGTGAAACAAAAACAAAGAACAAAGAAAAAACTAAAGGAAGAAAGCAGGAGAAGGAGAAGGAGACATCAACCACGCAATAACCAGGAGTTGACAGCACCCTTGAAACCACCCAACGAACCCGAATCAAACACGGCAGAGGGAAGGGAGTTGCAGCGGGCAACGGAACAAGGGACAAAGCAACGCCTATGCTGCGAAGTTCTACATCTAACTTCCCTCAGCTCAAAACTATGAGCAGCAGCAGCAGCACGGGTAGCCCGAATCCGCTCGGCCTGTGGGGGAAGCATATGGAACAACCAGTGCCTTCTATTGTTGAATAACTTATAAAAAATGCATAGTTGGGCAACTAGCCTTCTGTGCGCTAGAGACGGCAGCACCAAACCCGGACATAGCGCAGATGCAGATCTTACAATGCGATCCAAGAGACGCAGCTAGGTGGCAATCAGCCGCAGAGCCCTAAACAGGCGAACAATACTCTAGCAGAGGAAGAAGAAAGGCACAGAAGCCTCTCCGAACCAACTGAGGGTCCTGATAAATTCCACCAATTACCCTCAGGATCCCCAGCCTTTTGGAGACCTGTGAGACTACCCTCCGCACATGAGCCTCAAATGTGAGCCTCCAGTCAAACAGCACACCAAGGAAATCAAGTTCAGGGTAAACCTCAATAACTACGACCTATGACTAGCTCACCGAACGGGGGCTCACTGGTCCTGTATCTACTCACTACGAGCGCCTTTGACTTACTAGGATTGAGTATCATATTCCACCTCAAGCACCATTCGTTGATGCGTAACAAATCAGCATTCATGTCTTCCACCACTGCTGGACGCAACATGGGATCGGGCACAACGGCGATTAATGACGAGTCATCAGCATAAGCAATAAAATTACTTCGCACAAGATCAAACATCTCACTGGTGTACAAAACAAACACGAGAGGACCAAGTACACTACCCTGGGGCACACCTGAGACAACCTCACACCAGTCACCCGCCACTCCGTCAACCACCACTCACATTACCTGGATCATGCCTTCCTTTTGCTTTAATTATGTAAATATGGAAATTGAGTTTGCGACTACTGGTCGGTCAGCAGTATTATGAAAATCCCCTTCGAGGCAACTGGTGGCGCACGTTGCTGCCAAAGTGTTAAAGTTGTTCCCTATTGTTCACACTAGAAAATGACTTCCATTAATTTAAAGATTTCACTCGATTTATGGAGCTTGAAACGTGCTTCAAAATGGTCGTGCTTTACTACTTCAGATAGAATTTCCCACTAATTTCTCTGAAAACTTCTCTGCTCACTACAGCAAGAGAATGCTGTAATTAAGAATTCTAAACGGTACAATGATATAATTAGATTCTTAACTTCTTTCTGTTGGGTGGTTCTCACTGACCCGTCAAGCAGCCGCCCTTCATGTTCAGTTGGTGCGCTGTCCGTCGGGCATCAGTTGAACCAGTTGAATTCAACTATTCAACATGATTTAGCACTCTTAGTTTATTGAAGTACCGGTAGGTATAACTCAAGAAGAGATAGACCGTGATTAAAATCTCACTTAATTAGAGCATGCTTACTTTATTGTATCGCTATCATTTGGTTCAGTAATATTGTTTAGTGTCTGTGGAAGGTCTGGGACGTGAACACTGTTAGATTCCAGACTGTTGGACGAGATTCCATGGATGTGCCGCCTTAGCAAAATGGGGAAAAAGTACAACATGTTGCCATACGACAGAAAGCAGTAAAAAATGATCGCTGTGTTTGAAAATTTGCAATCATTATTGTATTGCTGCCCTCATTCTAAGAGAATTTGGAAAATTGGAAATGCCAACTATCATGCTTCTATGTAGCTAAGTTCACCCGCGTCCGCAGGTGTTATAGTAGTAACAAAATAGCTTTCCTGGAGAATTTTTGGAAATTGTTTTGTAAACTTGTCTTTGACGAAATTTATTCCCATTTGCCCACACAGTCTGAGATTTATTAGAATCGGCCGACGTAAGTACTAATATATTAGGTCGAAAATATTTTACATTGCAGCTACCACAAACGAGCTCGCATTTCTATCTCATTGTAGACGGTGAGCTCAAATTTGATCATCATTTGTACACCGTACGTAGTGAAATTACTAAATAACGGCGTTGTAAAATAAGGAATCAACAATAATCTATAAGTTACGCATCGGTACCTTTTTCTAGGAAAAAGGTTGATACACAAATTTTGAAATCTATTGAAAGTCGTTAACGAAGAGTATACACTTGTAGCGTACATGACAAATTGTCTTCAAAAATACGACAATGTATCACTGGTATCATTCGGCGATCAAAGAGTATAAGTTTTTGTGATAACCCACTTCTCAGCTTGTGCACACATAGCAGAGGAAATACCCAACCTAGATTTCTCGTCCCATAAAGCCTGGAACTAAAAATGTCTCCCAAAATTTTTCTTCATTTTTCCAACGATTTTGTTTTTCCTTGATCCTTTTACGAAGTTTTTCGTACTTTTAAATTCTGTCATGTCCATAACGATTTACCACGTGTTGCGTGTTAGTGGCCGCTTTATTCATAGTTTGAAACGATCCCTCTGGGGGGTTAGCAAGAATGTGCATTTTAGCTCAATTTTAAAGCTGGCCATAGCTGCTTTGATGATATTTCCAATGGTAGTATGGAATAAACTGGTCTCAATAACTCATGTAATAACTAAGGAAAAACTGGATAGTGTTTTCAGGAGTGAAACGAAAACTTGTTGATCCTTTAAGATATTTTTCTTTCGTAAACATTCGTTTTGCATTGCTTCTGATTACGAAAGGACGGTGGGTTCTATCTCGCATTCAGATGAAGAATTCTTCATGGCATTCGATCTCTCTTGTTTATAGCAGTAGGTGGGAGCCGTACATTGCAGTACGCAATTTTTCATCTCATCGATCACAACGCGTTATGGTCGTAGAGCTAGCAGATGCAGCGCCAACGAGTTGGTCATTCGTATGCTGTCTTCTCCTTATTATTTTTTGCGGTGCACATTAATATTTTATTACCGATGGCTTGCCTTACTGCGTACTTGAGAACATGAGAAAAAACAATACATTATAATTTTCGAAGTATATGAGCCGTTAACTTAAAATTTCTCATTATAGAATCTTTGCACACTATCATAACCGACCCAAGAGCTTTGATCCAAAAATAGATAATTTAGAGCGTTTGGTTGGCCTAGATTTAAAATTTTTTGTTATGTTTGTTCTGATGATGATCATAGGGTCAGAATACCTAGATGATGAATAAGGATTTTCAGATATTTTTCTTTCAATAAAGCCTTTTATAAAGTACTAGCTCCCTTCCATTGCAGGGAGTAGCAGAGGGAGGATAATCCATCCAAAGTATGCAAGAAATTTTCTGAAAGCGTTCACTCATTGCTCGTATACACTATTTTTTCGATGCGTACTAAAATTTCGTGTGATATATGAAAATCAGTCAATTCTCAGCCTTCGTTACGAAACTGGGGTAGATTTACTGATAAGACCTAATTTGCTTCAGTTTTCTCATGAAGCTAAGTTGCCTGGAAGTTGAAATCGTTTTCCTTACTTGCGGCGGAAATTTTCAAATAATTTGAGATAAGAAGCGTTCATATCGTCTATACGCAGCAGCCAATCAGAGAGCAGAAATTTGTTCAGCTAATCAGAGAGCAGAAATTTGTTCAGCCAATCAGAGCGCGGCAAGTAATTGACAATGTTCAAGTCCCCCAGTCTATTTTCGTGAAGATAGAGTAAAAAGCTTTGATTGACCTTCAATAAAATTAAAAATTGTTTCTATTAAATTCACATCGAATTACTAGCCCTTGAAACGATGTTTTCTGACGAGCGTTAGCTGGACGTTATACTTAACATGGTTTCAGGCACTCTGTTGAAAAACTGCAACATAAGGTTGGGACAGTTGAAGTAAACACTTTTTACTCAATACCCGTGTGGTCTAAAATGCTTCCTTAAAGAATTACAAGAACTTAAAATTTCCACATGGTCACTAAGGCTTCCTAATATTACGCCCCTAGACTTCTAAATTCAATTAATTTATATTGCATCTGCGAGGTGCTGGTGTCAGGTAGAAACCACGTCCTGTCAATCTACCAGAGTTACGAAGAATTTTATACTCATTGGAAAACAACAAAAGTAGTCGGGTATGATGGTATCAGGCTTCAGTATATCGAAGACAGCTTCCCAGTCACAGCAGCACCAATGGTTCTTTTGATAATCAATACGTCTATAGCAACTAAAAAGTTCCCTGACTAATGAAACGACTTCATATTAGACCGTTGCAAAAAAATGGTGAAATTGATACTGCATTAAACTTCAGGCCCACAAGTCTTTTACCTGTCCTTTCCAAAATATCAGAGACAGTGATAACAAATAAACTGTCATCTCACTTGGACAAATCAAATTTAGCTCATCAAATCGGTAGTGCTCGCGATAGCCATGTGCTATAGGTTCCGCCGCCGTGCGGCCGGGACCCGGGTTCGAAACTCGGCGCTGGCAGTGGCGATTTTCTCTGTTGGGTATAGGAGAAAAATTCCAAGCACAATACCCCACTCTACCCAGGTGTCTGAAATGGGTACCGGTCTCGACCGGGGGAAAGCGTCATGGCGTCCTGGCGTTAGTTATAAGGCATTTGAAAATCCAATGTACAAGGTGATATGTATCAGGCTTGATTGGAAATAAAGCATCCGTAGATGCCTTCATTATTACATTATTATTATAAAATCAATATATATAGAATATTTCTTAATCTTCCTGAAGCGTTGGAAAAAGACGAACTGCTCCCAGAAAAGGGATTCAGTTATTTAATAGTAAGCTTCATCCAACTTTATACAAATAAAGAACTATCGAGAATGGTAATACACTGAAGTATGGCGAATAGGCATCAGCAGCAGCAACAACAGGAGCGTCAACCAGGGTTGCGGAGTCGGAGGAATAAATTTGCGACTCCGATTCCACCTTTCCAGAATTTGGCGACTTCGACTTCGACTCCGACTCCACCTTTCCAGAATTTGGCGACTCCGGCTCCAACTCCGACTCCACCTTTTCAGAATTTGGCGACTCCGACTCCACCTTTCCAGAATTTGGCGACTCCAACACCGACTCCGCCTATTCGCAATTTTGGGACTCCAACTCCACCTATTCATAATTTATAAGATGAATATTTTATTTCTTAACTAGCGTACACGGTCCGTCAAAAATAACGGGATTCAATACCTTTCTTCAACAAATTTTCGTTCGAGTGGAGTTTCCATGCTTAAACTAATTCCAAAGGTAACTTATTTTTCTTAATAGAGTAATAAAGACTTGGAACACAGTATTGTTGAGCCGCAAGAGAAGTAGTTATAACCATTCGTGTTGTATCCCTGATATAGAAATTCAGTATTACTGAAAGCAACTGCGAGCTTGCGTATGTATATTGTAATATGCAATAGAGTGTATTGTAATACAGTACATTGTAATATACAATACCCCGCCGAACTCGGTATCCACGATCCGAACTCTGATATATAAGGCTCTGGATCTCTCAACTGTTTTGAAAGTGGCATGATAGCTAGAGCACTTGTACGAAAATGAGTGTATTAATTGACCGTGAACTGAAACCAAGACCGCCAGTGCTAATTTTTTCCTATCGATTCATAAGAGCGTGACACGAAACGTATAAATTAACACACGACTGTCATTCTTAGTAGTAGACGGTTGCAGATGTTGAAACCTTTACATATGTTCACTATATTCTTTATTACCGAACGACTTTTAAATTGACTGCAGAATTTTAATAATAAAGTTACTAGAGTACATGATTGGGGAAAATGACGGGATTCGATGGTATCGTTTAAAAAAAATATCAAGATAAAGATGACAAACAAATATACCCATCCTAATAGTACCCGCGATTAAAATACAGTATTCTCGTACTTGTGCACTGGTAAAACTTTTATCACAGTTACGGTCATTAAGCATCTTTAGGAATGTCGCAGACGCACACACCAACCAAGCAACAACACTGTATTATAATTTAAATTATTATTCGGCAAGAAGTTTTTAAAAAAATTGCCATACCTTTTTACTGCGATTAGCCACATTTTCGTGACAATAGATTCGATTTTGACGCAATGTTTTTTATTCATAAAAAAGTGAGCAGATGCCAGGGTTTTCATAATATTTCAATGGTATTCAGGATACTGTCCAAGCAAGCAGATTCCCATTATAATAAAATAGGAGAAATTACGCACGAGAACATATATTTATTTACAAATTGACGGACACCTGGGTTTTTATCATACCGGGTGTCCCAAAAAATGTCCCCGATTATTCAATTAATTATATCTCCGCTTTAAATTAAAACATTTGAATTGTATTTTATTCACAATGTAATAAATTTTGTTTCCTTTTCGAATAATTTAAGTTTTTGAAAATCAGTTGAATAAACTCTTTACAATGATCAAATTATTGAAAGGGGTAGAAAAACTAATTGTTCAAAGGAAAAGTTTTTTAAGCAATATTGATACTCTTCCTTATTTTGAACCTTCCAAAAAAATGAACAAACAAAAATATAAAAAGTAACAAATCATTACCATAGATAATGTTTAAACAAATGAAGTAATTCAGTATCCTTCGACATACCCTCCATTTCTCTCAAGGCAAGTATTACTTCTGGCCACCATTGAACGAAGAGTTTTACAGATTATTTCACCGTTTTCTTTCAGTTCTTGAAACACTGTTATTCAAAACACTTGAAACCTCTCAGAGGGCTTAAGTACTTGGGGGTATGTAGGATATATCATTATGAAATTATTCTAAACAGTAGGTATTGAGAAATGAAGAAGGACACCAGTATTGCTTTTAAAACTTTCCCTTTAAACAATTAGTTTTTCTACCCTTTTCAGTAAATCGATCGTTGTAAAGTGGTTATTCAACTGATTTTCAAAAACTTAAATTATTTGAAAAGGGAATAAAATTTACTACAATGTGAATCAAAGACAATTAAAATATGTTTTTTTAAAGCGGAGATATAATAAATTAAAAAGTCGAGGACATTTTTCCGGGGCACCCGGTATAGCGTTGATTGTTCTTATACAATAAAAGGGCAAGTGTCCCCTTAAACAAATAAATAAATTGGTTTAGGTATTTCCTGTGCGTAATCTCTCCTATGTTATTACAATGGAATTTTAGGGTTTAAAACTTAAGGGCTACTGTTCGAACATTTATTTCAAATACAGAAGAACTTCAAGGGAACAACAGCAAGTCGTTTCCCGGGATGCGCAAAAAGGGAAACAGCACCCAAGTTAGGCATATCTTGAGGATTCCAACAGTACGCACAGCAGTGTCCTCTGAACTATTTTTATTATTAAATTCCTTTAAAACGGAGACCGAAAATTTTCTTTAACGAAATGTTAGTTTTAGAAACGAAACTCCTTAAAAATGGAAGACAACCAGTGGACGTGGCTGGTCATCAGCACGGTACTCCGGTAGGAAGTTTTAGTGGCGTTCTGAGTAGATAGAAACAGAGTTTTAAGATGTCTGGTCGCCGACTAGCTGAATATCGTATCTTATTGCAAGATTGCATATAGTACTAAGATTTTAACAATTAATTGACAATTAATTACCTTGAATAATAAGTGCCTGTTTACCGGGTCGAGGAGTTAAAGTCGCAGAAAGAGACTGCTTTTTACGCAAGAAAAATAAGTTGGAGGTTCCAGACCGACTTTTATTAAAAGGGCGACATGCTGCCCAAGCAGTGTAAGCTCAAAGATAATTTAATTAGTGAACGCTAGTGCGTCACGAGTAATGTTAATTTAAGCGATTTTAGGTTAATGCAGGTCTGGTAGAAGCTCAAACATGCTTAATTATAGAAAGATAAATTTAAACAAAAAACGAAAAGAAAGGATGTAGCTGCAAAACAAAAGGACGAAGAAACGAAATAACTAATTTCAACAGTTTCAAAATCTTGTCTGTCAACTATGACAGGCCATCTGAAGGAAACTTTTTCTTCCACAAAGCCGCCATCAGAAATACGGAAGGTTTTCAACAGGAAATTTCATTGAACAAATAAAATTGGCTCTCCGTCTTTGTTGGTTGGTCTGTCTCCTTTTCATGATCTTAAAGATTCTTAATGACTGTATCTGTGATGCGAGTTTCACCAGAGCACTAGTACTAGAATATTTAAATCGCGGGTACTATTAGGTACCCTATTAGGTGGGATATATTTCTTTATGATCCACATCTGGAGAATTCGTGTAAAGACAATATTAAATCCCATCAATCATCACGGGTCGAGTACACAATTTTATATACTGAGTGTTTCAGAACACGAGGTACAAAATTGCACACCAAGTAGAAAATGGCTAAATAAACACTTTTAATTCCATGAAATTTTCCCCCAAAAATCGGGGTCGTAAGGTATTAGCTGTTTATTGTTTTAAATGATGAAATTTAATGGCACAATTACTCGCAATATTTATTTTGAATTTACTTTACAAAATTGTTCAAAATGTGTTCCACCTACATCAATGCACTTTTCGAATGTTAGCCTTAACGACTGCCGGATATAAGGAAACACGTCTGACATTTAGGTATCTCGCCAGCAGCCAGTGCAAATTTGCATGGTCACAAGGTCTTCCTCAGACTCAATGAGTGTAGCATAGACAAGGCTCTTCACGTGTCCCCAAAATATGAAATCGAATGGAGTCATGTAAGGAGATTTAGGAGGTCATGCAACTAAAAGATTTCGCCCGATCAACGTAAATTCAAATAAATAATGCGAGTAATTTAGTCATTAAATTTCATCCTTTAAAACAATAAACGGCTAATATCTCAATGTCTCTTTCTTCGGAAAATTTCATAGAGGAAAAAAGTTTTTATTCGGACATCTTCTACTTGGTGAGCAATTTTTTGCCTCTTATTTTGAAACACCCTGTATATTATTGACAAGTGTCTTCTGAGTAGGTAAAGTAGTCACTGCCTACACTGAGAAGCATAGATATGTATCCACATTTTTTTTTATTACGAAGTAAACACTCATTCAGTGAACTTATAATAGTTAATTCAATGACTTTGCTGAAAATCCACAAAATGATACACATGTAGATAAAGTAGGCAAGATTTGCACACTGCCTCTTATTCTCTGTGGCTACACTATGCAGGGTAACAATGCAGAAAAGGTGTCATATTATTGCTCAACACTATTTTATATCTCGGCTATAATAGGCAAAAGTTGTTTTGCTTTCGTCGCAGGGGACTGAAGTTTTCGGAACGTTTTGTTTACGAATAAAAGTCACTTTTAGCGTCTTCGTGTGTAATATGATACTATCTGTTATTCTCGTCTAACTTTTTACTGTATGTTTGACACTTTCTTATTTTAATAAACGCCCATGTTCTTCTAATACCATGTTTTTGGAGCGATTTGAAACGTTTCCAGTAAGAAAATTTGTACTATCGCATAAATGTAACAATCATTGCAGCTGAGATAGTGCATTGCTTTCAGTTACAATATGTGCGTGACTAAGTGAAGTTTTTGCTAGTGTGTTATTATTTTCATTGCAGCTCGTTTACATTGTATTTTAATTTTTCATGCGTCTCAATGCCGATATTGATTACCTTACAACATTTCCAAATCTTCCATAAGAAGAAGTAATTAATTATATAATGCTGCAAAACGGATACTATTTCAGTGTTTAAAATTGTAGAAGCATAATATAAAATTCTCTATTTCAGCGTATGCTTACTTAAAAACTGGGGAGTGATACGAAGATAAAAATTCAACATGATAATGATATAGTGAAATACAATATAACTCTGAAAGAACCAAACAACATTCAAGAAATGACTTTAGAAATGAGCAGAAATTGTTATTAATAATACATGTTAACTTGACCTAAAGAAAAGGAAGCCATATCAATTTTCATAACATAACCTGGGAATTAGAAGTCTTTATGTACCAGACCATAGCTTCAGGTTTTGGCAAAGACTACTCATTGGCAAGGATTCATAACATAAAGACTAAAAATATTTATGATCACAACATAACTTTAAGTTTCTGCAAAGACTAGTCATTATCAATCAATGCATCATTAAGAACGTACATAGTTACCACTCCTAACGTGAGTACAATATATTGCATCAGCTGAAATGTTCTACAAGTAACTTGCAACACATTTAGCACTATTTGCTACTTCCTGTGTACTAATTGAAGGGGAAATGAACGAAACAGAAATATACTGAACAAATTTTCAATGCTTCAAATTACTAATTCATGCTTAAATAACTGCAAAATATTCATTATTACTCCGGTGCCATTATATTTCTTTCTTGTATTTATCATATATAGGAATGCAAACCCACAAAGACTAGACAACAATGACGGTATTAGGTGATAGGTATAAATACGCTGTTTCAAACTTAAAACAAAATAATCAGCAAAAACATTGCGTATTTTTGGATTTTCAGCAAAGTATTCTAACTCTATTTTGATTACTTTCGGTTTTAAACAATTATAAATAATTTTTAGCAAAATTAGAATCGAAGATAGCAAAAAATAGCGACTCCAACTTCGACTCCACCCCATCCGAATGAACGACTCCGACTCCGACTCCGACTCCACCACACTCGGAAAAGCGACTCCGACTCCGACTCCGACTCCACCACACTTCAGAGAAGCGACTCCGACTCCGACTCCGACTCCACCCTAAAACATGCGACTCCGGCGACTCCGACTCCCGACTCCGACTCCGCAATCCTGGCGTCAACCACGGCAGCACACTAAGCAGTGAAGCGGCAGGCGACGTCTCATAGACTGCAAAAGCAAACCGAGCTAAGCACACTATTCTTACTAAGGAACAGATGCCCTTCCAGTCTAAAGGTAAATACGAACCGAAGCCACGAGATTACACAGACTCGTAAGTTGGGCACGAGGCCACGAGATTACACAGACTCCCAAGTTGTGCACGAGGTCACGAGATTACACAGACTCCCAAGTTGGGCACGAGGCCACGAGATTACACAGACTCCCAAGTTGGGCACGAGGCCACGAGATTACACAGACTCCCAAGTTGGGCACGAGGCCACGAGATTACACAGACTCCCAAGTTGGGCACGAGGCTACGAGATTACACAGACTCCCAAGTTGGGCACGAGGCCACGAGATTACACAGACTCCCAAGTTTGGCACGAGGCCACGAGATTACACAGACTCCCAAGTTTGGCACGAGGCCACGAGATTACACAGACTCCTAAGTTGGGCGCGAGGCCACGTGATTACACAGATTACTTAGTTGGGCGCGAGTCCACGAGATTACACAGATTACTTAGTTGGGCGCGAGGCCACGAGATTACACAGATTACTTAGTTGGGCGCGAGGCCACCAGATTACACAGATTACTTTGTTGGGCGCGAGGGCACGAGATTACACAGATTACTTAGTTGGGCGCGAGGCCACGAGATTACACAGATTACTTAGTTGGGCGCGAGGCCACGAGATTACACAGATTACTTAGTTGGGCGCGAGGCCACGAGATTACACAGATTGCTTAGTTGGGCGCGAGGCCACGAGATTACACAGATTACTTAGTTGGGCGCGAGACCACGAGATTACACAGATTACACAGATTACTTAGTTGTTCGCGAGACAACGAGATTACACAGATTACTTAGTTGGGCGCGAGGCCACGAGATTATACAGATTACACAGATAAGGAACTTATTGACAAAGTTGCATTAGGTTTCACGGTTCATCGGTACAGATTGAGCAACGAGTCACATATCAGAACGATACTAAACTTAAGCTAAGGACAGTTGGCAAACATTGGAAAGCCCTCATTGAGCTCGACGACGTCGAGCGAGGGGCGCAGCCATCGTAGTGGGGCGCAGCCATCGAGGCATCCCTCCGCTCAACAAACGTAAGCCAGCCAGAGTGTCGCAAGTTGCCGCCACCTTACTCTTCACACTATCATCTTAGGTTGATAGTGAACTAATGAAGAAACAAATAGATCAATAATTGTCACTGATGAGAAATATTCAACTCCAAAGGGGTCGACTCGCTACTACTAGCGAGTTCAAGAAAAATGACTGAGACGCTGCTCGCTAGCACGGCGCAGCGTGAAAAAGAGCCGTGCAGAGAAAGGGAGAATCAGGCTTACTTTAACTGGCTCGCATCTAAGAAATTCGGATGGAGCTCTCAATATTCGCCGACAACTATTCTATTACAACTTGACACAAAGATCACAGCAAACCAACTTCCAACAAAGAACATTTAATACATTTAGAAACATTTAATACAGCGAAAGAACATTTAATACAGGCACAGAACAAATACATGGGAACACGAAAAGCATGCGTTTTGTACACAATATGCCCATAGGAGGAACCCTAGCACTCAAGGCGCTCTACTTATTATCACTGAAAAAATATACAGTGATAGCGATCAAAAGAATGTAACACACTTGCTGATACTCGATCTCTCTAAAGCGTTCGGTAGCGTCGAACATGAGCGACTTTTACGAAAAATATTGAACTTAAGAGTAGACACACAATGGTTAAAAAGCTACTTATCAAGTCGATCTCATCCAGTCCGCTTAGATAACAAATTGTCCCCATTCATTCAAAACAATTTAGTGTTCCTCAAGGATCTAACCTTCGTCCGCTATTGTTTTCAATTTTAATTAACGATTTTCTCCGAATAAATTCTAACACACGAAGCTCTATGTATGCAGATGATGTTCAAATTGCAATGACAAGTTCTGTGGCTGAGTCGCCACAGACGCAAAAAAACTGAAACTTTATTAAATAACCTGATATCATGGTATGACCAAAATTGTTTCAAACTAAATGCAGACAAAACGCAATACATTAATTTCGGATTTGAAGATGCAATTGAGAAGTTATCAATCTAACTTACCACAGGGGATGATGAAATTTAGCCATTAAAAAAGTTCAAAATTTAGGCATCTGGTTGGATCAAAAAATGTCTTTCAAATTTCACGCTGAGAAAATTTGCAGCAATATTTAGGAACCTTACTGTTTTTTCATCGTGTAAAAAATTATATCGACGAAAAATTTATACTAAGAGCGATTCAAATTTTAGTGTTATAGAGCATTGACTCTTACAGCCTAGTACGAGGAGACATACCTCAATATCTTAAAGAGAGTAACAAAAATATATGAATTTCGCGACCAATATGGTCGGCCAAGGTGAATTCAAGAAGGTGATCACGCAACTTCTCTCATAAATAATCTATGCTGGACTCTTATAGAAGAAAGATTCCGCTCTCGTAAAGCCCAATACGTATTTTTCTCCTTATACAGGGTGTTGGTGGAACTCTTGGTACAAACTTCGGCTACTAGTAAAAAATACAAATTTAAACACTTTTTCATCAGTGAAAAAATATCGAAAAACGCTTAGTTTTTTAATTATTGGGCTTAGCAGTTCTTAATGCTGCGCTTCAAGAACTCACGGCGATCCTAGTTAACCACATGCACTAATGTTCAATAATACCACACGAGGGTAATGAAAAACCTTGAATAACATGAGGTACTTTAATAAATAATAGAAAGTAACGCATCAAAGTAGGTGTTCAAAATTTCGACCATTAACATCGATACACGCACGACACCTTCGTCGAAGCGAGTTGCGTACGTTGCCAAACATTCCTGGGTTGTCAGCGATATCTCCAGCAGCCACTGCATTTCGAGCGACATTGTCTTCTTCCGGCTCCACAGGTGTCGCATCAATCAGAGATGGATATTGTTGGTCAAGAAACCGTCACACATTTAGAGCATAATGTGCCGGAGCTCCATCGTGTTGAAACCAAAGTCGTCTACGAATACCTAATGGCACATTTTCCAATAAACCTGAAAGGACTTCTTCAAGAAAGATTTTGTACACATCTCCAGTGAAGGCCCGTTTACACCGGGGCAACGACAGGGGTGAGCAAGCGCTTGACGCGCGCTTGCTGCAGCGCTTGACGCCCAGAACTGTTCACGCTCATTTTTTGATACACGCGCGTGACGCGCGTCATCTAGACAGCTGTGAGGATGGATGCGAGTGAAGAAGAGCTGTGGGCAATTATTGTAGGGTGTGCTGCTGTGAAGAGAAAAAAGGTAGGCATCGCAACATTTGGGTTAAAAAATGGTTGCAGAGTAGAGACGAGAGGGGTTCATACACTCACATCTTCAGAGAACTTTCAACTGAAAATAAATTGGATTTTCAAAATTATACAAGACTGCATTCAAAATTTGCATTGAGTTCAATTGCTATATATTGAAGGATGACTACTTGAAGTTTGGTGAAACAATCATTTTTCTATTTTGTTAATTAAATCCTTTCAAGACAATTCTATTGTTAAATCCATATTTGGTTTAAAAAATAACAGTCACATTTCCAGTTCATTTCAATGTGGCAAAACAAAAAAAATTATAATGAATACGAGAAAAATAGTAGAAATTTTTGACAAAAAGTTTTCCTGAAAAAGCGAAGATACACGTGATTCCCAGTAATTGTATTGCAAAATGTACCTAACACACATAAGCTAAGGTGAAAAGATTATTTTAAATACATAAATAACAAGAACTTTGTATAGTTAAATTAAGGTTTCTACTAGAGAGCAAGACCTAACAAATATGGTGTTGCTATCCAGAATTCAAGCTGAAGCGTTAGCGCATAGACCTCCGCACAGTACCACGGCCAGCAGCCGACTGAGTGCAGCGCCTGTGTTGCATGAGGCAGGGCGGCGGCGAATCGCTAGCTGGGCAATCGCTCGGATGCCCGCCTGAAGCGCACGTAGCTGCTGCACAGAGGCGCGGTGAGGCGCTTGACGCTCGTGTGACGCCCCTAGTGTAAACGGGCCTTAAGACGCTCTGGCAGAATGTATGGACCAATGAGTTGATTGTGCACGATACCTGCCCAAACATTGACAGTGTAGCGATGTTGGTGATGACGTTCATGGATGACATGGGGGTTGTTCTGCTGCCATGAGTGAAAGTTATGATGATCAAAAATTCCATCTCGGCTGAAGGTTGCTTCACCCGTAAACAACACACACTCTGCAAAATTGGCATCTTCTACCCCCCGATCTAAAAACCACTGCGTGAATCGCTCACGAGGACCATAATCAACGGGAAAGAGACCCTGGACTCTCTGGAAGTGATACGGATGATAATTATTCCGGTTCAATACATGCCACACTGTACTATGGTCACGAATGCCCAAAGATGCTGCTGCGGCACGGGTGCTCGTACGCGGGCTTCTACGGAAATGTTCCAACACTTCCTGCTCTCGATGATAATTTATTGGGCGACCCCCCAACGTCTACTCTGTTTACACTAAAACTGCCCGCTTCCGTCAATCTTCGGTGCAATGCAGTGAATAATCGATGATCAGGGACTTCTCGATTAGGGCAACGTTCGTGATAGATTCTCGCAGCACGTCCTGCATTACCATTAGCAGCACCATAAGTGAAATGCGTGTCTGCCATTTGTGCATTTGTAAGGCGATACATCTTACCACTTCAGTGCCACGGTGCTAACTGACAAAAGATACACATACGCTTCTCACCAGGGGTCACTAACGTTGACTAGGAATTTCTAGAAATTTCCTGAATCTGTGAATTAATGTTTTAAACTGTAAATAAAACATGTTCGATTCTGCCAACTCTTGTTCATTCTAATTCCCCATATTGCCCTTATTCCTGTCTGTTGCGAAATCGCTGTTGTGTTCTTGTAGCGTAGCATTAAAAACTTCTAAGCCTAATAATTAAAAAACTAAGCGTTTTTCAATATTTTTTCAATGATGAAAAAGTGTTAAAATTTGTATTTTCTACCAGTCGCCGAAGTTTGTACCAAGAGTCCCACCAACACCCTGTATATCCCTCAGAGCAATGTTGATATTGTCCAATTCCATCCCCCGCTATAACCAACCAAAAATCAAATTGGAGAAATAATATCTTAGTCGCCTAGAGTTCATTTGATGTTTTGTAAAAAGCTCTATCAATATCAGGTGTCTTACCGTGGAATAAACTTCCAGAAAGTATCAAAATCCCACTAACGATGAAAGAATTTGATACCAAATTAGCCTGTCATTTTGTGCTTCAACAATAATTGTATGTACCAGTACATACTGAAAAACTAGTAACACATTTCTTTCGCTCATTACCCTACATTTCAATACATTTTACTATACATCACACTACATTTTTGCTGGGTGCGAATCCTAACCGGAATTGCAAACAAGATAGAAAATGTTAATACCTTTATAGTTTGTGTACGGAGCTGACTCGCGAGCCAGCGCGTGGTGATGGTCTTTTTGCCTGGTCCAAGCAAGCTGAACGGCACACCATGCCAGTACTAAAATAAAACGTAATTAATATACCTCAAAACTACAACTATACCGCCACACGGCGATGATAGGAATGATATTTGCTTTATGATCAGAAATGACAAACTAGGGAATATCGAATTCACCGATGAAACGTCTTTGTAGCTTCTTCGGTGGTGAAACGACCTATATAATAGTAATAATTATTTTGCTGAGTGCGTTTGCGATGGGATTGCTTGTATGTTAGTATTTACGTACATATATATAAACTCAGCGGTTATTGCACAACTGCTAATCTAGTAACGAAAATATTTTCAGGAAAAGCCTAGAAATAAACGGGCTCGAAATAAAACACAGTAAAATTGGTAGTATTTGCACCAAAGGAAAGCGCAAAAACTGTTAACACGAAACAAAGTTATTCGGGTACGCAAGCTTCGTGCTGGCGGTGGCGGGACAGACGACAACGCGATCTGCTGTCCGCGCTCGAGAGACGGACTGCTGATCCACTGTGGTCCCAGAGTCGTGCCGTCCTCAAGCTGCCCGTCTTATTCCATTAAAGAGAAAGCAGCTATGGAAGAATATTCAACTCTAAGTAAGAAGCCACAATAGAGGTATACGAATCAGGTCTCACCGAAGTATGCTACTTCCGTAGCGAATATCGAATAATTAGGAGGCAAAAACACAGTCTATCAATTAGGAAGAAAAAATTCGGTTTTCAATTAGGAGGAAAAAATACGGTCTATCAATTAAGAGAATTAGGAGCAAAAAATACGGTCTAGGTATTAGGAGGAAAAATTAGGTCCATCAATTAGACGAAAAATAAAGTGTTTTAAGAGTTTTCGTAAATTGCCCTTTCCCATTTTAGATTACAGGCTGTGTTGCAGTGACCTCAGGCTACACGAAACAATCACTGGCACCTAGCACGACCTCATTCCAAGTACCTCCGACTTACTGCTTCGGTAGCGAAGCCGGTCCTGGCTGTGGATGGTGCCCGTTGTAGTGCGGCAGATCGATGGTCCCCGGGAGGACGGCTCTGTGGGAATTAGTCCCTCATTTCTGGTTGCGGGTGTCTCAGAGAACAAGCATCGGCTATATGCAGCCCAGCTTGCGTAGTCGCGGCTAAGTGGAGGAAGATAAGGCCAGCAGCCAGCGAGGTCTGTCCGGCCGCCTTGAATTCAGAAGAGCAGACCCGTTCTCGTTTCCCGCATTATTCCCGGTATTGGCTTTTCCTCGTGGTCTGACAGGAAGAAGACTGGAAGGCTGGAAGAAGCTTCGTAAATAATTAGTAACGTCAGGGTAATGAAATTAAGGTTGAGCCAAATGCCAGTGACTGTTCCTACTGCTTCAGTATTAACTTATTCTATCTAACCTACGGTTGGGGATTTTCCTCACATCTAGCGACTTGCATTTGTTCTGTGTATAACTTTTTTTCTTTTTCATTCACTATCAAATTGCTACGTTTCCTAACACGTCGTGTCCTTATATTATTGTCAAGCATTTATATAAGAGATATCATAAATTTGTTATGTGGTTTAAAGTATGTTATTTTTTCAGTTGAATTAGTTTCGTGTTGTTAGGTTCGTACGAAAAGATAGTTTTTACTTTCTGTCATTTCGACCCTTCGTTCTGAATATAAATTATCCATAAACGCTTTCAACATTATACCCTTATGTCGCAAAAGCTAAAGCTCATGTGATTATGTACGAGGAGACTGTCAATAGCGTTTCACCCCACCGTGTTCATCTTCATATTTCGTTTACTACATTCATCAATAAACATTATCAAACTTAAAATAAATAGGTATGGGATCCAAAATTATGTTTTTCTCAGTCTTTTGTTCAGGCATTGACATGGGCTTTCATGGCACATTTGTATTTAAGGACATTTATATTGAGACATTTTAAAAAGCTCTGGAATTTCATCTTATGTGTTAACTTTATAGGAGATTGGTGTTTTCTTCTCTTATTCATGTCCTAAAACGCTTCTGTTATTCTTGTGTGGCAATTCGTCGTTTCATAGGCTCGTGAGTATGTCATTGTAAATAATTTCACTCATTGCTACAATTATGTTGCAAATGTTTTGGTTGGCGTTGTACTGCAATCCTTTTCATGTTACTGACCCCAGTAAACTCTTTTGTGTCAGCATTATTAGCGTAGAAAATATCACAGATTTATGCCGTGGAAAAAACTTAATTTCCTCCGAGCTCGTTAATTAGCATACTACATAGTTGATCCGTATGAGTGAGAAGATAGTTCCGAATATCGACCTCATAGTCTTAGGCGTAGAATTATTCAAATCCACCAATTTTACTTTCAACATTAATTCCTGATATCACAAGCTCCTTAGCTCATATTTTAATGTAAATGTGCGCTAATAAAAGCGTTTTTAACACTACATCTTCACTGATATTATGTCTTTTCAACTTGTACTTACATGCGTAATCAAACTAGATTACGTAACAAAGGGATGCCTTTTCCATGGTTTTCTCTCAATCATTTGTTTCGACAATTGACATGGGTTCTACCATACCCATGTATCTATATCAACTATAGAAAGATCTTTATGCTAAGATATTAAAAAACCAATGATGGTTTTTGTGTCATGCTTATTGAAAATGAACCGTTTTTTCATTTTCAGAAGACATGAAGAGTTTGGTGTGCGAAACGCTGATTCATTTCGAAGACATCACCGGTCGAATTGTTGAAGTCTATACACGCAAGTATGCATGAGACTCCTTGTGTCTACTATCGGCGTCCTGCGTTTGATGAGTGCATCACAGCAGACTGGCGTCATGTTGAAGTGAACATGGTTTGTTAATACCTAACTTAATGAAAGATTCAGTATCATGTGGTCATAGTAATTGAGATACAAATGTGGGCAATTCTAAGTAAAAAAACTCCAACCCCATTTGTTTCACGTAATTTGCGCAAGAAAAAATCGTATAAATCAAATCTTGAGAAGATTTTGCCCACTTTTATGCATTTTCACTCGTTTAATCTACAATATATTCCTACAATGAGCTAATCGACGCGCCTCCATATGGTCTTCTAAAATACGTTCAAAAAATTGGGTAAAATAGCAATCTAAAACATTTTAGTTGTCGTACATACTATCGCCAAGGCGAGTTACGCTACGCAGCTGTTCCATTTGCAAACATTAAGAGCTGTGTAAATTCAGTTCGAAGGCATTAGAATGAAGGTAGATTTGCGCAAGAACTATTAAATGCTTACCATTTGAGAGGAATTGCCTCCAAAAGTGTTTTAATTTGTTACAACCACTTTTTTATTTCACGAATACTCGTTACCTCTTTAACCCATGGTGTGCCTTGGGAAGCATTAATTCTTGAAGTTTAAGATTTTTGTCACAAGAATAATTGAAGCACACGAAGATAAATGTAAAGGCTGGAATTTTGAATTGAGTTAATTACAGAAAATGGTTGACAGCTCTGAGACAATATAAAATATTTATTCATTTATTATGAAACATCCTATCTTAACTCCTCTGACCGTGTGCCTTCAGTTTGCGAGAAACGTGAAGGTAGTTTCAAAAACTGATGGAACTGAAAAAGTGTAGAATTTATGATATACATGTTCAAATTGAAAATTTAATTCGGGGAAATAACTGATGGCTGAAATTAGATGATTCTCACTTGAGATGCATTGATTTGATTTAAAAAGGTGACTGAAGACTTCTACTGTATGGTGTTCATCGTAGGGCTATCACAAACAAATCGATGCGAAACTTGATCTACTTAGAGGCATTTACCTACAGACTTTGATTGAGGTATATCTATTAAAATCTTCACACTAGAAATAAATGAAATGATTGGTCAATCGTAGCCAGCTCATGCTTTAATAATCTTTTCAAAATCAGATAATTCAGGACATTACATTTTTCCAGGGAACAAATGAAGACAGTTTTTTATTTAAAATTTCACCTAGTCCTTCAAGCATCAAAGCAATTTCTGAGGGTAGAGTTCTCTCTGAGTGATACTCAAATTTATCCTGTTAACGTAACCTGTAAAGTACTGCTCTTCAGTTAATTTATGTTTTGGTTTCATACCCATCGCCTCTGTGAACTGCCAGGGTGATCTAAGTTTTTTTTCTAAGCTTCCCATTGGTTTTTATGTTTCTTCTTATTAATGATGCATTGCACCTCTCACTTTCTCAATTAGCATTTCAAATCGGGAATTCTTTCAATTTTCTTCTCATCAGAGTATGAGCTAACAATAATGAAACAATGATTGAATAAACACACTTTAGTTTCCATAGAATAAAATCGTACTGTGCATAAATTTCGGACCCACGTATCATCTTTGGACTCCTGGAAGTTTTTGAGGATTGATTGTAGTTATGGACCTTCTCTCATATTTGCTATTCAAAAATGGTCAGAGAAACCATTTCTCCTAGGCAACCGGATACACCCCGACGCACGTGAAACCGAGCGCATGTATCCATTTCTTTTGAGTTCTGGCGTTGCAAAAAATCGGTGACTACTTTGATAATTAAATGTCATGCTTTGATCCCGTCGTCTTTGATCCACAAATACCTTAAAAGTTGTACAAGCGTGAGAGTAATAACTCACAATTGTGTAAACAGTCTCGATTATTTTTGGCAGAACGAAACATTCTTCAAAAGTATTCACAGCTTACTCTTTTATTTTTATCATTAGGTGAGTTCTCCATATATAGTGTCTAAAACATCAAGTCAAGTATGAAGAGCGTATATTTTCATATTTTAAGCCCTCACATGCGTCTGGGGCAGAGAATCAAAACACCGCAGGTCGTAATGTACTCTTTTCAGACTCAATTCTTACAAGTCGATTTAGCTATGCACCGTGCCACAGTGAACCCTTTTAGAGCAGCGAGCTTTTGTACGTCTGGAGAGCCACTATAAGACACCTCAAACCGCATTTTATTCTTTTCCGTATAAATAGTAATCAAAATCCACTCATTTAAATTGCTCTAATAAAATATATCTTCTATTGAATTTGTTTCGTAATGTGTCTTAAGTTCTCTTCCGAGCGGCAGTTTCTTCCTTACTCTGATGTCGTTACAGCCTGGTGCCGGTGTGTTGTGATTTTGCTCTGCGCGTCCAAGAAAAATTTTTCTTTGTGCTATAAAAAGGAACTACGTCAATCATCATACTTGAGAAGAGATTCCATCGCGGATTACCAACGGATCAACGCACCAAACCATCGAGGAGAGTTCGAGACCAATCTACGTTGCAGCTCATCGTCTTGAACGTGTTACATCGAGGTCTCCCAACAACCGCTCGGAGCTGCCATCTTCCGCTATTCCATATAACTTAATTAGTATTTCTTCTATTTCCTAGGAATATATTTCTTGTAGTTTATTATGTATTTCATAATAGGAACTCACAGGGATGTTATTGATACAGTTTAGGCATATCTCCATGTATGTTAGAATGACTTTGTTATTCGATCGAGCGACGTACAATCGAGAACATTTGGGTGCGGTTGTGAACTCGATGTGAGGGAGCGACAGGCTGGGGTGAGAGCGGTGAAGCAGTCAGGCTCCGGGTACGATAAGAGAAACATCGTGTCGTTGAAATTTTCGGCCGCACCTTCGGGTGTTGGCGCCAGTGCTGTAAACTCACGTAATAACTAAATACGACCAAGCTAATAAGCATTCGCTGAACACCTGATCTGTGAAGTGATCTGTGAGGGCCATTCATCCCGAACGGTTTCATGTGTTAACCAACGAACTGTCTGTCGTTATGACGCCGTCAAATTCCAAGGCACCAGGACACGCCATCTTCTCTTCTGGGCCACGATGACGTAATGAAACCTGGCATCATAACCACTGGTCAAGGCACATCTCCACCTGATATCTAAGTTGAGTTGATCTTCAGTCTATCTGTCACTTGTTAAACCTTTCCTTATCAGTGTCTTCGTCCGTAACGCAGATTATCATTATGTTGTCGAGAATCTGTTAAGAATAATTAATTTTGCGAATTAAAAATGAGGATTTAGGGAAAAATTTTAATTGTGTGTAATAAATGTTTGGCTTTGTTTGGCTTACTTAGAAATATCTCAGAAAATCCCAGCAGTACAGGAGGGTCGCTTCAACATGTATGTTTTTTATGCCGTATGTTTTGACTCAGCAATGTTAGGAGGCCGCGATAAGATGCGAGAACCCAAACGATGTCTGTTTACATTGTGTGTTGTTTCTGGAGGGGTCTATTTTGTGGTGTTAGCAAATTTTTTCATTCGGGCGAGCCCTTGGAAACTTGAGACGTTCTGAAAAATGCCTACCCATGTGCGCAACAAAAGCCGCCTTGTGGTCAAATATAAATCGAGACACTTAAGCCGAGAGAGACGGCAAACCAACGGTTGTTTTCGAAGAAGCTGAGCGTGAGAATGCGGTACTACCAATTAGAAAAGATGTAGGCGGTCGCTGTCAAGGTCCGAGGATTCTTATAGGCCGAAGGTGAGAGAGGGGACAACCCTCGAGAAAATACGCAGGCAGCTGAGGAACAGAAGGGAGTTCTTCAGTCAACGCCGGAGCGCGAAGTATAAGAGATAAAACGCGGGTGTGTTCGCTGTAACAAACGTGCTCAAAGATATAATGAAAAGTGGTTATTGGATATATTGAAAATTTATACTAAAGGCGACGCTATAATGTAATTCAAAATTCATATATTTTCTCGTTTTTACTTTCAGAGATATAAAGCAAAATCCAACCAGCGTGGAAATAATTTAATGTAACATTTAGCTGCAACGTCTCGGGGCGGGTAAGAGATACACAGGTTCTAAAAATATATATATATATATATATATATATATATATATATATATATATTGTTAAAATAAATATTAGTTAAATTTATTGGCATTCAGTGAAGTAAAAATTTGAGATATTTGAGGGAACGTCATTGACATGCTTAAAAAGTAACAAGTTAAAATTTATCTTGACAGGTGGGACGGAGTCATATATCTGAGGATTGATCAGCTCGAATGAAAGGAAATCGACGTGTGAATATACGGAAGCGGAATGAGCAAAATAACGTCATCACTAGACATTTTCGGAACAGTGAATGAGGCAGGCCTTTGAACTGAAGCGAGTCGCTGACGATTTTTGTGGATGAAGTGACCATTGCCCACTGTGCTGCTGGAATAACTGAGATAGAAATAGGACAGGATAGATGAATTCTCATGTGTAACTCTTGTAAACTTAGCGGCGGCCGGCCAGCCAATATTTCAGTATAATTATGGGATGTAAGTCATTTGACGTATGCTATTTGATTCCATTACTTAATTGGCATTATTCCTAACACCATTCATTGTGTGTACGCTCATTAATGTTTGTATGACGTATAGCTGGAAATTATAAATGTTAAGCATAGTTTATCCTGTGTATCATGCCCCACAATATTAGAAGCGATCAATCGTAATACCACGGAGGGCGCTCAGAAAATGCGCTGCGTAAGTGGGTCGGCGATCACCGGTGAGTACCTTTTCTTTTTAGTATATGTACTGTAATTGCCGATTATTATTCATTAATTTTGTGTTGTTTATGTAGCATGGAGGTGCGCCATTCCCACAATTCCGAGAACCTGTTCTTCTTGTTAATGAAGTGTTAACAAGGAGGAGGGCCCATTTCTAGTGACAATGTTCTGATATAGCAAGTGACGTTTATGTAGTGAATTCTCTAGCTAATATTTGTGTCGCGCACCTAATTGATTCTTAGGAAGTAAATTTACAATGTAGCTTAAAATTGTGTGTCATTCTCCTGCGTTATGGAAATAAGAGACAAGGCATTCAAAGTATGTAACTTTACCTAAATCAAATTTAACAAATGATATCATAATAAAATATTATTCCTCTCAGAGGTGGTGGCAGCTAGATTAATAGGTTATTAATGATTAAAATCAAGGCGAGGACATTAAGTCACGTCTTTATTAATAAAAATATATTAAAGTGATGTAATCAAGCATCACGACAATAGGAAACGAATAAATTACGTTTTGAAATATACACGCTCAACGGAGGAACAAGAAAATCACGACAACGATGTGGTAAAAGAAACGACAACCACAACAGTGCCAGTCTCATAACGGTGGTTAAATAATGGTGAAATGAGCAAAAAATTAGTAGATAAAAGTTTAAGGTAGATTTGGGCGACTAACTGATAGTGAGAGCATGTGAGAAATAACTCGATTTATAACAGCTGTGATCCCTACAATGATTTGTGAAGAACACACAGGATCATACAGCTGTTATATATCAATGATATACAACACTTCTGATTCTCAGAGTTTTTATTCAGATGAATTTTGTTCCATTATTCTGAATGCAATGGAGTTGACTTTGAAATTAATATTAATATAATTCTATGTCTCTAATTAAACATTTCATAGGGCAAAAATTGCCATGTGTGGCGTTTTTCTGAAGTATTCTCAGTTATAAATTGTTAAACAAATGCATAAATTATGCTTGAAAAGCCAAAATGAACTCTGGCATTTGTTTATTTATTTTCTTGATTTTTATCAGTAGAATTTTTATGTAGCGTGATTAGATAGGGCATCATTGTGCGTAAAATTTGTAAATTTCAGTTGTAGTCCATGCACGAGATTTCACTCTCTCGAGTAAATATTTTGAAATAAAGTTTATCAAGAGGCCTCACCAAGCATCGGCGTCTCTTCAAGTCTTATTTTAAAAAAGCGGCCCTCTTTTCCGGTCTCAAGCATGATATTTATCAACCAATGATGTACATCTTACGGTATTTTGCAGCAGACGCATTTTTGCTTTACCGGTGACCGCCATCATAGTAAACCAAAGTATTATTCCACCATGACCGCGATCCGCTAAAGGGCTTCTCTTTAATCAAGGGGTAAATATAGGAGTTGAACTTTACGAGGAAATAAATTTATTGGCAGCAACAGCGTAATCAAAGCTATATATCTCACTACGCTTATTAAAACTTTTCTCGTAGCCTCTGAGATGCGATGAAGTTACAGCTACACAGCCGACCGAGCTCGTTGTAGGGATTGGTTGTCGCTTAAAAGGATTTTGCATGTAGTATAGTGTGTCGACGTTACGATAATCTGCAGCACACCTAAAGCGGAAACAGACCATGATGAACAAATATGATTTCCATAATTTGGACAAGTTATAAAATTTTAGGACGCAACAGACTAAGTTCAGAACAGCAAAATTTAAAAATATAACTCTGCAAAAACATTTTAAGCTCTTAAAATTTAAGGATAGTAAAATACCGCCGTTCGCTTGAACGCCTCGCAAAAACACGGACTTGCATTCTGTCTGGCGCTGCCCTGCTCTGAAGTGCCTGCGGTCGCCCCACGCGGGAGTGTGTATTGCCCAGTCCTGCTCGGTGTGCTCATAGGCTACGAACCACTTAAATTTTATAACCCTCCTGGCATTCATTCCACAACTCCCTGGATGCTAAGCCACGAACAAAGAATTTCCAATTCGTTTTCCATCCTGATTTTGCAACTTTGGTTGCGATACTACGTTAATTTCATTCAACAAGACAGCATTACACTGGAATTGAACTAATTCGCTCACGAGTACAAGCGGCGTTATGCTTTTAAATTATTATTGGCCTTGAAACTGTTTAAAGAACATTTCCTATAGTTTTTCACCTCTTGTAAAAATTTTCATCCTAAATGGCGTTGGTAAAATAATTTATTTGAATTACTTTCTATCATAACGCTTACGTGAGCTATAGGCGATGTCATCTCTCTTTCAGGAACCTAAATAGTCAGATTTCATATTATATGTTCAACATCCGTGTACTTGGAGGAAAATATAGGAAATTAAGTTAAATCGTCTTGCACTCGGAACCTCAGCAATTTGTGGTATTTCCGCGTCTCCATTAAAGCTCATTTCCTCAAATGCTTGCAAGAAAAGGACAATTCCATTTACAATTTCGATGTATTAGTTTCTTCAGTACTTCTAAGTAACAGCTCCTGTTTCCACAATATTTGCGTGCTTTGTCCTTCTTAGAAAGATATTTGAGCAGCCTTTCTTTCCCAGAACTCTTACCCATTGAACTGCACCAATGGATGTGGAGTTCAAAATCGTCATTCAACAAATAAGAAAAACAAGTAGAGTCCAATTTTAAAATTTTCTGATGGTTTGCTCTTTGATTTTATATGATCTGATCAATTTCTAAAAGAAAAATACGACAGTTCATTCAACCTACAGAATGGAAATAAAAAATAACGAGTAAACTTTTGAGCTCAGTAACGGACTAAAATTGGGGCAGAATATCAGATGAGTAAAAATGATTAATCTTCTCCAACATTATGCGAATCCCGTGTGACTGTCATTGCATGGTTTGCAATACGAACTACCGCTCATATGTTTAGTAAAAATCAATTTTGCCCGGAAGAACTGGTCGCTAACAAAAATTCACGCTTCGCTAGTTGTGCAGTATCCTCGAAAGCTGAGCTAATTTTTGCTCTAAAAATTAAATATCGATTTATCGAATTTTTATATTTTACTGAGAGAATGCACTTTTAGTAACGATGCTTTGCTTCATATTGCTTAAAAATTGCTAAGTGAGAACGCCAGATTACATTAAACAGCCTAATGTGTTAGCAGAACTGAACCCAGAGCAGGTCGCTAGCAAGAATTAAAAACAATCAGTATCTTCTCAAACTAGCCATGACAATCATTTACAGTAACTAGCAGCCGAAGTTAATTCTTACTTTCTTGCTATAATAAAACCCGATCTCAACATAGTTTCCAACTCGTTTTGCTTGCGTACGTTTAAGCAAAAAATTCTGCTTCATTTGAATTTGTAAACGTAAAATAAGGTGTCACAAGGTGCCCTTAAAGTTATTGAACTTAATTGGGCATGCAATCGTTACATTTCAACCTTTAAATTGTAAGGAATAATTTTACTGATGTAGTTTTTGACGTAATATCTTGTTTTCACAGCTCGCAGCAATATTGTTTAAACACTTTAAACTATAAAAAAGGCATAATGTGTAGTTACATTGAGAAATTAAGCAACAAAAAACAATTCACAAGTCAAGAGTTTAAAACACTGTTTATAATACATGGCTGCATCTAATCGTTACTCCCACAAAAATGATAAAAATAAGGAAAAGTCCAGCAAGATTTCTAAATTCAGAAATTGAAATTTACTATACAAAACAGATATTCTGCTTGATTTCTCAAAATTTATTCATTGTGGATTTTACCCGAAGGAATTGATCAATAAACAAAATAAGATAAATAGGTTTACAGACAATATATTATTCACAAAAATAATTTTTTATTATGTTTTAAAACAGATATCGAAGATAATCGCAGCAAGCTTAGGCTAATGTGTGAACTACTAAAAAATAAAATACATAGCACGAACACACTATAATTAAAAATCGACACAGCAAATTATAATTTTACAAGATTGTTAGCATCTATAACGTTTTTATAACTCCTAAATTTAGTAACAGGTTCAGCACGAAGTATTTGTTTTATTTCAAGAAAAAAATTTATTCATTCCCAATTATCAAAATTTATCGTATAGTTGTGATGAAATCTTCTTCTCTACGAACATCCCTGTTGATGAAACGATAAATATTATTGTTTACGTCTTGTGTGCAAAAGTTGCCCCTGCACTTAGTTAAAATTCGTTCTTACTGTTATCAGTGAATTGAACCCTGATAAAGGTTTCGGAGTAACCTGACCCCATCAGCAAGGTTGCATCTGAAAGCAGAAACAATGAATAGAAGAACTGAATACGGTTTTGAGACTAACGTGAAAATTAAAGCAGTTTTATCAAATTCCTATGGAACGTTTAACTTATTCAGAATGTCTTCCATATTCGAAAGCGTAGAGCTACCAAGAAGAGAAGATTTAGAGGTAAGATGTACGTCTACGAAAATGTCAGGTACGTCAGAAAAAATAAAATCTGAAGCCAATAAAACTGGCTGAAAAACATTAGCTATCAGCTCAACGTAAGTTTATGTGTAGAAACAAGGGCCAAACAATAAGTGCCTGACTAGCGCTTTTACCTTCACTATAATATCATGCAAAGGCTCAAAATTATTTAAGACACGAAAATGAACATAAAATAGATCCTATATATTTATGATGATATAAATGTTAGCTAACTGCATTCTTTTAAGTCCGACAGAGGCACTATTCGGAGACACATTCTCAACGGTACATTTAAATTCGTAGACTATGTTATGCTGGTCCGGCTACCAAGTAGCTACTCTGCTCAAATTATTCTTTGCCATGAATTCGCTCACTTTTTGGATTGATAATAATTACAAAACTCAAGAGAAGCTTTAATATCAACTGGTTTCACATTCCAAATAATATGCTTTTCGGTTTCGACATTGCAAGAAACTTAATTTTAGGGATATATTTAATCGGTTTTGTCATGTTTACCAACCCACGTGCTAGCATGGTTATTTGGATTGAGGAACTTATTCATTACCAGATCGAATAATTTGCAGACCCATTATTAACTAACAAGCGTTCGATACGCAGTAATTAAGTGTGCAGCAATGGCCGTGCGCTGAAGATCTTAATGCTCAATTCATTACCAGATCGAATAATTTGCAGACCCATTATTAACTAACAAGCGTTCGATACGCAGTAACTAAGTGTGCAGCAATGGCCGTGCGCTGAAGGTCTTAATGCTCAATTAAGGAAGGCATTAATTACACCAAGCACATAAGATTCTGGCACTTCAAGGGAACACAACAGGCATTCACCTGAGCAAATTGTCTGGGTAGAATCGAAAATGGCAACGGAAACGTGCCGGCTGACACCCATCACGCTCAGGCACCAGATGATCGATTTTTTAACAATAACAATGATCTATTTCCACGTACGAGCAACATTACATTCTTTCAACATAATATTTCTTAACGCAGCCGTTACGCTAAGTGTGATCCCATGATGTGACCATTTTCTTCACATTATTAGATATATTAGAGACAAGAATACCTCTTCTTTCAAGCAATGCTGCCGCAACTATCCGATGAGGCATTAGTAATGGAATCGGAATTATATCTCAAAAGTGCGTTTCCAATAATACCAACTAAAGTAAGCAAATAGTTTATTTTCTAAATCAACCTCGACTTCCGGTTAACCTTCGTACTACGGGATTGCTAATCCAATAATGGTCAAGACGATTTTTGAACGCATTCACCATGCTTGGTAGCAGAGACATAAGGGAGCAGTGAGTTGGTTTCAGATTCTGATCATTCTGTTTTGAGCCCTCGGCTGTCCCCAAATGTTTTTTTTTTTTACTAATTTCCGACAGTTCTTTTGGTTCGATCATAGTCGTCTGTGTTGAAAACCTTCTTGGGTATTATCGTTAAAGAAATTAAAATATTTCTAGTTCACTGTGTATGAAGCTCGCATTATTCTTCTCGAGGCGAATTGAGTTTAGTCAGTAGGAGACATCGCTCGCAATTAAGGTTACGAATTGCAGGAATTATTTTCGTTACTTTATGATGAATACTTTCCACTTTGGTGGTATTTCCTTGAAAAATAAATGTTTCCTACAAATCAGCTGAAGAATCATTTAAATGCAATAACAGCTTCATTGCACTGGGCAGAGACGACCATCACTCAGGCTGTGGTGCGATGAATGAGCAGCAATTTCTGTTTTGACTGTCCAGCATTGTACACTGAGAGAAATTTTGACACACCTGGGTGTGTCAAACGGTTATTCAGAAATGTTTTAATACACATTGAAGGATTTCCTTTGACCACATATTAAAGCGGTTGAGAGACTTAAAACACTTATTCACGATTCAACTGGCTCAAATTTTATTGTAGAAAACCGAACTGTGCTCAAATTTTGTGATTGGAGTACAATTCTCCCTAAAAAACCTTCAAATCTTCGCTAATTTTTCTTCTAATTCATGGAGATTGTCTTTATATCAGTGTAATTAGTTGCTAGTCTAAGAAAGTAAAATATTTATGAGAAATAAAATTGACTTACGTTAAGTGTGTCATGTTTGGCATGCTTAAGTGTGTCGTATAAGCCCATGACACACAAAAGTGTGTCGAAATACATAGGCTAATCATGTATATTGTTGACACACTTTTGTGTGCCGGTTTTGCGACAACTTGACACAGAAAAGTGTGCCGCTTTTGCGACAAAATTTTTCTCAGTGTAGGTGTATGGTTAGCTCGCCTGTAGCGTGTTTTTGCAGTTCCCTCACCCATTCCTGCTTTGTTTACGAAGTATGCTTAGCATTCCTGTGAAAATTTATAATGGAAAATTTATAACAATCTATTTGTTAGCGATGGATTTATTTGAAATGAAGGTTAGAATGATGCCTTTTTTATTTGTCCCCCTTTAACAAGAAACCAATGCTGGTAAGAATATCACGATATAAGCGAAAATTTCAAGTTAGAAAAATGCGCCTTCAATGCTCTAAAAATAAATCGGTATGTATAAAAGATGAAGACAAACAACTTCTTCTGACAAACCAAAAATGAAGTAGTGACAATAAAAAACAATAACAAAACAAAAACACTTAAAATGTTACCAAACCATTGAAAATTTTACCGTTCATTGTCAGACAGTTCTTTATAGAGCATATAGACTTGAAAATGGGGAGATCAGAAGAAATGGAAATTTAAACTAGAATTTTAAAATTGGTGCTTTTAAAAATGTCTTTCCTTTAAACAAAGCTGTCTGGTAGACTAGTTAGATGGCTTGGTCAGGCTATTGCTATTGCAAAAGGAGACTCCCCTGCGTTGTGCACACCTCACAAATAATTGGAGCCCATGCTGTGGTTCCAGTGTAAGATTGCTCGTTCGCTATGTACTATTAATTGATATACTATACTGAAGTGCTCAACGTAACGTCCGGAGTCTCCCTTGGTTTATCGTATGAACTGATTTTCTATATTTTTGAACTACGTTCAAGAGTTTATTCGTGGAAACAACACTTGGCTGTCGACAGCGCTTCATTTTTCATTTCGTGCCACTGACTCCCGTACAAGGCAGCTGAAAATACGTTCTTAACTCGGGCACCGTAAGAATATTTTGTTACTCTATAAAATCCTTTTTCAACTTTCCGTAAGTCGTGCGTAAAAATGTTTCTCTGGTCGAATAGAATTTGAACTTGTGGTTCAATAGATAGATCGAACTCCACTGAGGGGTCGTGCGAAACCTTCGCACAATTGGTAAATCGCAGTCCTCACTCATTCATAGCTACCCTTTTCTATTTTATTGTTGTTGGTGATACATTTTTGTATCTGGTCAGAGATAGAAATTAACCAGAGCTGTTTTTAAATTGCTTGAATACTCAAAAACATAGTAGCTCAAAAAGATTGAATAACGAAATAGAGGTGAAGGAAATGTCAACTTTCTAGACATCTCAGAGAAATACAAAAATTACATTCGAGAAAAATCTCATGGACTCAAATTTGATACTGTAGCCATTTTTTACTTCAAATGCCCTCGTCTCACGGACCAATCCACAAATTGGTTTAGTTGCAATTCGTTTTAAACTCAGAATACTTGTGATATTGCGAATTTTCTTCAAGCCTCGTTCCACTGTCTCTATCTGAAAATAATTTTCAGTAAATAAATAACTAACTTTCGCTCTCAATTCCCCCACGCACCTACGGTCCCTAAGAAGGATTTGTATTGTTCTGCCTCAAGTGAATGCTTGCCAAGATCATTGCATTACCAAAGAACATTAAAATCTAATTGATCAACATTGAAACACTGATTAATCTATGACATTTTTTACGATCGCTTTAGTGTTAGATACTCTTTCGTTATCAAAATTGCCTGCCTTCTCTTTTGAAAAGCTGTGTCGTGTATAAGCAGGACTGCGGAGTCGGAGGAATAAATTGGCGACTCCGACTCTGACTCCACCTTTCCAGAATTTTGCGACTCCAACACCTACTCCTCCCAATCCCAATTTGATAACTCCAACTCCACCTATTCACAATTTATAAGATGAAAATTTTATTTCTTAATGGTTGTAAGTGTTGCTACCTGTTTTTATGTTTCTTATATTCTTTATTTACGAACGTCTTTCAAATTGGCAACAGAACGTATAAAATCAAGTTTTACTATCATATATTTATTAGTGTACACGGTCTGTCAAAAATGACGGGATTCGATAGTTTCTTTTGAAAGTCTCAAGATATAGATGACAAACTAATACCGTACGACCCACAAAAACCCGAACCGAGTATTTATTTTCCCGTATCACTAATACCATCGTAATCAGTAAAACCTTTTCTATAGATTAATTTTGAAGGATAATTTTGCTAGGAATTAAATGCGTATGGTATTATTATGCGTATGGTATTAAATGCGTATATCCTTGTACCTGTGCGCAAGTGAAACTCGTATCACAAATATGTTCATTAACGTCACAGACGCACACACCAACCAAATAAGTAACAGCTGTGTATTATAATTCAAGTTATTATCTGCCAAGAATTTTTGAAAAAATTTGTCACACCTTTTTACCACGATAAGCTACATTTTCTTAACAATAGATTCAATTTTCACGCAACATTTTTTACTTACAAACAAAAGCGAACAGATGCAGTTTTTATCGTAAAAATAACAAAAAACTGTTTTAGTGGGGTCGGTACTATCAAAACTACACCTTTTTTGCCTCAAATTAATTCATTCAAGTTCAATTTAATTCAAGTCAAGTTCAAATTAATACAGTTCAAGTTAAATTTCATTTAAATCAAGTTCAAGTTAATCCAAATCAAATTCAAATTAATCCAACCCTAAGTTGAGTTAAGAACTGACATAATAACTCGTTTATTTGAGCGTTTTTTGTGTTGAATGTGCAACTATTGGATGTGATGAGCGAGACAATCGTTTTTCCTTTCAGCAAGGAATACATAAAACTTCCGCAGGTGTTTCAATCTAAAGACAAGCTGTGCTAAGTATTCAGCATCACGAGGCAGAGTATGATTCAGATCTTTGACCGGCGTAAAAGATAAAAGTCAATTATAAAAATTTCATATTATACTACTCATTAAAGTTATTTTGAAATTCTACGGTAATGGTAGTATGCATCCATTTAAATATTTATGTTCAAACGAAAATTTTATGAAACTCATAATAGTATCGAGTATTTATTTACACTCACATAGAGATTTATATGCGTGAAATTCCACTTTATCACATATTTATACATAAGATCATGTACATGCAACTACTAAATTCCTGCATTAGCAATGCAAATTTTTCTATCCATCCAAATTAATAGGCTAAGGCAAATATATCATCTACATACGTCGATGAAATAAATTGTGACTTGTTTTTACGAAGATAGTTTGGACGAGCTAAAAAAGGACTTCGCTGCTATACCAGGTGTCCCACAAAAATGTCCCTAACTTTTGAATTAATTATATCTCCGCTTTAAATTAACATAGAATAATCTTTTTTCACATTGTAGTAAATTTTTTTTTTGAATAATTTAAGTTTTTGAAAATCGGTTGAATAACCACTTTACAATGATCGATTTACTGAAAGGAGTAGATGAACTAATTGTTCAAAGGAAAAGTTTTTAAAACAACCCCGGTGTTCTTCATCATTTCTCAATACCTACTGTTAAAAATAATTTCACAATGATGTATCCTTCATACCACCAAGTATTTAAACCCTTTAAAAGGTTATTACTTCTTTATTTCATCATTTGATTGCAAAGACAGATTGCAAGAGGCCTTTGGGCAGCGGATTATTTCTCTTGGAAATGCAATTGAATGGCCACCAAGAAGGCCCGACCTTACCCCATGTGATTTTTTTCTATGGAGATAGGTAAAGAAAAGCGTTTTCGAAACATCACCTCCATCATTAATAATTCTTCGACAACGAATTGAAGAAGTGTTTCAAGAACTGAAAGAAAACGGTGAAATAATCCGCAAAACTCTTCGTTCAATGGTGGCTAGAAGTAATACTTACCTTGAGAGAAATGGAGGGTATTTCGAAGGATACTAAATTTATTTATTCATTTAAACGTAATCTAAGGTAGTGATTTGTCACTCTTTTAAATTTTTGTTTGTTCGTTTTTTTTGGAACGTACAAAATAAGGAAAAATATCAATATTGTTTCAAAAACTTTTCTTTTGAACAATTAATTTTTCTACCCCTTTCAGCAAATCGATCATTGTGAAATAGTTATTCAACTGATTTTCAAAAATTTAAATATTTCGAAAATAAAACAAAATTAACAACATTGTGAAAAAAAGACGATTCAAATATGTTAATTTAAAGCGAAGATTTAATCAAATAAACAGTCGGGAACATTTTTGTGGGGCACCCGGTATTTAATTTTTAAATATTAAATCTACATATCGTCCAATGGTATTATGTGGTTGCATGTATACGTGATTTCCCATATGCGATAAAATGAAATTTCACTCGCATAAATTTCTATTTGAGAGTGATTAAATCCTCAATTCTACTACGTGTAACATAAAATTACCTTTTGAACATAAATATTTGAATGGATGCATACTACCAATACCGTAGAATTTTAAAGTAACTTTAATGAGTAGTATAATACAAAGTTTTTGTAATTGACTTGTATCTTTTACGCCTCCGCCTCCTGATGCTGGATGCTTAGCACATTTTACGACAGCTTGTCTCTTTAGACTGCAACATGTATTCATTGATGAAAGGAAAAACGATTGTCTCGCGCATCACGTCTAATAGATACATATATAAAACAAAAAATGCCCGCTCAAATTAGCGTGTGATTATATCAATTCTCAACTCAACTTAGGGTTGGCTTAATTTGAACTTGACTTAGATTAAATTAAATTTGACTTGAATTAAATTGAACTTGAATGAATTAACTTGATGTAAAAAAGATGTAGTCTTGATAGTTCCGACTGCACTAAAACAGGTTTTTGTTATTTTTACAATAAAAACTGCAAGCATTTAACGTTTAGGAAAAATATGTGCAGTTTCAAGCTATGAAGCATTTAATAATGTTTTGACGTTTTATTAATTAAATGAAATTACTAATAAAGTTTATCTTAATGGCTTGGTGTTAATTTCCTAACGAACGTTGATATTGCAAATTTTTCGTTACTGTAAAATGCTTGCAGGTTTTATTGAAAAGTAACAAAAAACTGCTTCTGTGGGGTCGGAACTAACCAAACTAGCGCTGACATAGGCGCGTGTGCAGAATAATACTTTGAGTTTTGAAGTTTCTTTAAGGGGGCCCTCCCGTCAAAATTGAGTTTTGATCCGATTGGTCTGAAATTTGGCCACTATATGTATTTTTGCAGGAGAAACATATTTTATTCGGGAAGTTTTTTGATTTAGGCCTTAGTTTTTTTAAACTTGTTTTTTGGTTCATTTTTGGGATGTTTTTAAACGAATAGAAGTCAATGAATTTTTATGCTAGAACAAATACAAAGACAGTTTTGAAATCCTCGTAACATTGCAAACAAACTGACATTCCTGAATTTTCAATTTGAAATTTTTTTGTATATAAGCGATATTTGATCAATACCTAAAATATACCGAATTTTTAGGTTTTGAACTAGCAGAAAAAAAAGATAACGAACAAATTGGGAAATCAAGAAATGTCAGTTTGCTAGAATTGTTTCAAGGATTCTAAAACTGTCTTTGTTTCTTCCTAGCATAAAAACTCAATGACTTCTATTCTTTTTAATTTTGAAAATAAGTGACTTTACAGTACAGGCCAACAACAAAATTTTTTGTTGAAGTGTAATATAAGTGAAAATTTATGTAATTGAATGCTGTTTTCATTTTTATTTCGATAATCTCCATGCATAACATCATATTCACATTGTGAATTGTTATTTACAAAAAAGAAAATAATTAAAAAATTTTTTACTTATTTCATAAAATTATGAAATTTTTGTTTTCAGTCTGATTCTTATGAAGTTTGACTATTATATGTAAACTTTGAAAAGAAACACAATTTTTTCTATACATTTTTTTGATTCAGACTTTAGTTTTTCAAAAAATTTGACATATTGGTTTTTAGTCCACTGGTTTTGATATTTCAAAAGAATAGAACTCATTGAATTTTTATGCTAGAAAAAAAACAAAGACAGTTTAAGAATCCTTGAAACATATATAACAAAAGTACATTCCCAAATTTTCCATCTCTTCTTTTATTTTCTTTTAAATGGGGTCGAAATGGGGTCAAAAATTTAGGATTTTGGTCTCCTTAACCCCCCCCCTTTAGGGGGGGGATCTATTGTCCGTAGCACCATAAAATTTTAGGACCGAATAGTCCACCACCTAAGGGTCCTTTTCTAACAAAAACATGAAAAATGACCATCAGAGAGAAAACGGGCCTCGGACGGCCCCCTTTAATCGATATTAAGTCCTTATAACTCGAAAACTAAGGAGCTTTTCGCATTTTATCATTCGTGATAATCGATTTATTTTGAGTTTTTGCTCCTATAGTTGAAATTCGTCCTCACAAAAAAACACCATATATAGTAGTGTTCATTATTCTTATACAATAAAATGCCAGTTTCTCCTTGAACAAAAAAATAAAAAAATAAATTTCCGTACTTCCTGTGCATAACTTCTTCTATGTTATTCCAATGTTCAATTGAGTATACTCGTAGAACGAATAAAATTGGTCGGTCCGTCTTGGTTGGTTGGTCTGTCTGTCTGTCTCCCTTTCACGCTCTAAAATTATGTTTAATGATCGTATCTGTGATACGAGTCTTACCAGTGCACAAGTACAAGAATATTTTAATCGCGTGTACTTTTAGGATGGATATATATCTTTATGACCCATATCTGGAAAATTTTTATAAAGACACTATCGAATCCCGTCGTTTACGAAGGGTCGTGGACACTATCACAGCATGTATATATCAGTAATAAATATGCTGTATATACATATATATTACTGATATATGTTTTCTGAGTAGGTAAAGTAGGCAAAGGCTAATATATTACTCCTGAGAAGCGTAGATAAGAATTAACAGTTTTTTCTATTTCTAAGTATCCACGAATTCAACGAAATTACAATAATTGATTCAATTATGATGCTCCAAATCCCAAAAAATATGATATACATGTAGATAAAGTAGGCAAAATTTACACATTGCCTTTTCTTCTCTGTATCTACACTACTCAGGGTAAGAATGCAGAAAAGGTGTCATATTATTGCTCAACATTATGTTATATCTCGGCTATAATAGGTGATATTTGTTCTGCTATCGTCCCAGGGGCCTGACGTCTTCAGGACGTTTTGTGTACGAATGATAGCCACTTTTAGCTATTTTGTGTGCAACATAATACTGTCTTTGATTCTCGTCTGACTTTTTACTTTGTATGTGACACTTTCTTATTTTTATAAACGTCCACGTTCTTTTCATTTTGTGTTTTTAGTGCAATTTGGAACGTTTTCAGAAAAAATTTTTACTATCACATAAATGCAACAATCATCGCAGCTGAGATAGCGCATTGCCTGCAGGTACAACATGTTTGTGTTTAAGTGATGTTTTCGCTAGTGTTGTGTTACTATTTTTACTGCAGCTCTTTTACTTTGTATTTCATTTTTTTTCATGTGTCCCGATACCGATATTGATTACCTTACAACATTTCCAAATGTTTCTTAAGAAGAAGTAATTTATTTTGTCACGTTAAGAAATAGAGACTATTTCAGTTTTTAAAATCGTAAAAACATAATTATATAAATCATTTCAGCGTATGCTTACTTGGAAACTGGGGAGTGATCAATATATTTCATAACCTATTCCATAACCTAAAGATTAGACCTATTTATGATCACAACATAACTCTAGGTTTCTAAAAAGACTAGTCATTATCAATCGATACACCAAAGCATAACCAACAGAAACTGGAACCACTGGTATAGAACATAGACACATTAAGAGCGTACAGAGTCACCACTCTTTATGAGAGTACAATGTATCACAACAGCTGAGCTGTTCTGTAAGTAACTTGCGACATATTTACTAGTTTCTACATCTTATGTATTAAATGAAGGGGAAATAAACAAAACAGAAATAAACAGAATAAATTGTTCATGCTTTCAATTACTAAATTCGTCTTTTAACTGTTAAATATGCATTATTGCTCCAGTACGAAATTTATATTTTGCACCAATATATATCGCATATATATGTGTGCGAACCCACCATGACTAGATTTCAATGACAGTATTAGGTAATAGGAATAAATACGCTGTTCGAACGAAATAATCAGCAAAAACATTGCGTATTTTTTAGCTTTTCAGTAAAGTATTTTAACTCTGTTTTGTTTGCTTTCGGTTATTAACAATTATAAATAATTTTTATCAAAAATTTGAATCGAATCATCAGAAAATAGCGACTCGAACCTCGACTCCACCACATCCGAATGAACGACTCCGACTCCTCCAGATTCGGAAAAGCTACTCCGACTCCGAGTCCGTCTCCATCACATTCAGAAAGCGACCCCGACTCCACCCTAAAACCTGCGACTCCGGCGACTCCGACTCCGACTCCAAACACCGACTCCGCGACCCTGTGTATAAGTACCATTATAGTCAGTGCGAGGGTACTTGTTGAGGCGAAGCTTCTCGCCACTTCATTTCACGCACAGCCGAGCACAGGGCAGGCATAAAGTCTGGTTCTCACCAAAATGTAAGCACGGTCTTCCTTCATACTGAAATTTTTGGTATGACCTTAATTATGGTTTCCCAATTCATACCAACGATTCTATGATTTTTTCTTGAAATAGATAAAATCTTCATTCAATTAAAGTAATTTTTAATTTATGGCTTGAAACTACCGTAAAATTAAAAAAATCCAAGACTTTTTTATCCCTCATAACATCTTTGGTTTAGCAGTAGCTAATTATTGTAACTTACAGAACATACAATGCATTGACATATATCTGCAATAAGCTGAAACATGTGAAATTTAATGTCAGAAACTGATAAGTAATATTTAACAAGGGAGTTTATTGTTTTGTTCCTTCTTTCGCCTAAATTGCATTCGACATCCAGCTAGCGTTGATGATATAAGGTTTTGCAATACTCTATTTTTAGTTCCACTCACAGTACCAGCAATCTTTCGCCCTTATCTTCCGATGTTAATGGAAAAGACGATGTGTGACGCAGTTTCTTTCCTAAACTTTTCTCGTAGACTGAAGATAGGATTGAAATCTGGAGATGGTGGGACCATTTTATGAGATTACATGATCACTAATGAGCAGTGAATAACTTCCGAGCGAAATGACTGCGGGGAATGCGCGCAGTTTCATTCTGATAAATTCCTCAACCTTCATGACAATATGTAGGTGGAGTGGTAAACTTGGTTTGTATGATTTGATTTTCTATGAAGCCATTTTGAAACTGGAGATGGCTGCTCACCCGTGTCAATGACTTCGACATTCTCAGGCTGCTCTTAGAAATCGCAACGTCACGATTGTGGTCGAAGATTTTGCGCCATTTGTCAAGAATAAAAGTGTCGAAATTAATTTAACTTCAATCTATCGTTGGTTTTCTATTGAATGGGGCTTATGAGGCTTTGAAAAAGCTTTGGAGAAAAGCGCTGATACTTCTCAATCAAATGAATGTTTCATTTATTAGGTTTCAATTATTTCTGTCAAAAGAAAAATTATAAAAGTAGTCGAACTTGTTTGGGTCCATCATTTGTCTGCGTAATCAGATTAGAATATTTAAGCTTAGTAAATATTGTACTCGCCCATTTTCTCGCCGAATTGTAGGTTACGATCCTCATTTTGTCAATGGATGACGTGAGTTATACAGGGTGGGCCAGAAGTGGCTGACTCTTATAATTTGCTAATAAAAGAAAAACTATGAACGCTAAGGCTTGTTATTTGAACGCTAAGGCTTGTAGCTTGTTTTATTTGAAAGAATAACATTTTTACGGTTTATCAACACTGCATTTTGAATATAAGGTCGTTTAAATGAGTGCTACAGCTACTGTGACAAATTATGGCTGTTTTCTTTTTCGTTTCCATAACGCTCCTTAGTGCATTATAAATATAGGCGAGAGTTGAGCAATTTCATAATAAATGTTCTTTTTACGTTCTTGTAAATTTGTTGGATTTGTTACATTAACTCGTAACATAAGGTTGGCTCATAAGAAGAAGTTGCATGAGGAAGTTGCATCTGGAGACCGAGAAGGTCAAAATATTACCAAATCGTGAAAACAAATGATTTGGAAAGCACTCTCCCAACAAGGCCATCGTTTCTCTTGCTGTTGATGAACATAGTATTGATAAACCATAAAAATGTTATTCTTTCAAATAAAATAAGTTTCAACTTCCTAGCGTTCATAGTTTTCCTTTCATAACCAAATTTAAAGGGCCAGTTACTTCTGGCCCACTCTGTATAAGGTAGCTTCTTGAAAACATTTTCTTTTTCGGGTTGACCATATACAATAAAAATTTTTCATAAGTCGCTAGTTACAACATGAGTGAAGGTCAGTTAAAAAAACAAAATAAACAAAAGTTGAACACTATCAGTACATTTTGTCTTAGCAACAACCCCGATCTTTCAATCGCTGGACATCCTCTCAACTACGATTCCCTCCTTCAATACGCGTGTGTATCAGATAACCCACATAAATAGGCCCAATAAGTATATGTACATATATATACATATATTTTCAGACTCAGTATATATTTATTCACCATAATGTAATTTTAGATCACTCGCCTACACATCACAAAAGTTCTGAGGGCAATTACGCTCATTTATGTATTGAATTTCAATTTCTTTATATTAGCCGAGAAGTGCAATTTATGATCAAACCACAAAATTTCTAGATTTTCCCTGCAGGCTTTCTTCGAGTTTTTAATTAGTGTATTATGCAGAACAATCATCTTATAATCAAGACACTACTCGTACTCTAGATGAGAATACTCTTGATGAAACAAACACAAACCAAAGAAATATGACTCCATACTGCTGGCGCAAGAACTGTCTTTTGGAATTTAATGATCACCAAATCGTGCTCCCGCCGCCGACAGCGTGCACCATGTGATATCAATACTAATTTTCTTTCTCCGTCTAAATGTTACGAATGGTAAAATAAGTATATTAGGTCGTCATATTGAACTTATCCTCTCTCCTACGACCTGAGATGAGCTGTAAAACCAATGGCTTCCTTTGAAGTTATGTAATCTAATTTACAACTTAGAATCGCGTACTCCCACCAACAAATTTTGAATGGTAATGTTCCTAAAAATCTCTTCACATGCATTTTTGTACATCTATTCCTATCTTTATATCCATGCAATCCATGCACAGTATATCTGAAGAATAGTCGTGAAATCCCTAAGACAATTTTGTTCATTTATAACCAATAGGTGATATTTTCTCAAGTGAAATTTGTTGCCGAATCCCAAAATACGCCTCTTTTGAATTACATATTTTTTATAATATCTTGTACTAGTGTTGTCCCGCACCAGTGTAACATCCCCAGGTCGTTGCTCATCCTTCAGAAGTCTGCGCTGCAGGGACAGTTTGAGATAGAGCCATCGCTTCAAAAGAGTCTCACGCCATTCTGACGCGTCCATTATGATTAAGAAAGTAAATCTACGTACCTTACCCTCATCAACACACATTGTCACGAAATTATTACATTTTGTCTCTCAATATAATGTATTCAACAATTACTATTTGTAATTTGCTGATGCAATATCTCAAGATACAAATAGGGAGTTTGAGAATCTACTGACTAATACTATTTGTTGACTGTTCGTCTAGAAGATATTGAATAATACTTTTTTTGCCACATCTGCTAGGTTATGCAAGTTTTCATTCATATGTAACGTGTGACTTCATCAGGTGTTCATGCTTTGCGTGTACTTTTTCAGTTCGCTAGCACAACGTTTGGTTAGATATGTAACCTGTCTTCAAGCAATGGTGTCGTTTCCCGGTGTCGTTTCCCCGTATGATTAGCACCTGTCACTTCACTAGTATAATTGTCACTTGGACCGTAGTTATAAATTAATAAGCCTTGCTACGACGTTCTCTTCCTACATGAGAATCATTTCAAGTCGTAGAACCTTGTCGTGCGTCACCTTAAAAATCCTTGACTCGAAAATGATATTAATAGTGGAAAGTGCACGACACCCACACAATATTGCTATTCCTCTACTGTTCGATAGTAAAGGTCCTTCATAAATTAAGCGCTTTTCTACTAATCTATCATGAGTTGCAGAACCAAATATCACTTTTTTGTATCATATGCCTCGGTGACTGCTCTCATCTGGCGGCACCGACCTCAAGAATGTCATCCTGACTTCAGTACATATCGCGACGAGATAATCCGGCTTCAGCGGCATGTTTACATCGTGCGACAGATCTCTGCAGAGGTCCAATGCCTGTACCAATAGGTGCGTAGATATTTTGTTGTAACGGGCCTTACTATAAAATAACTATAATGAGTTATTTAAATGTAGCGAGAGGTAATTTCATGCACACTGTGTTTTACAGATGTTGGCACTATATATTTTAAAATACAATTTTTTAAAATAGGTTGTATCTATGAGAGTAACACAAGATGTCAGTCTTAAGTCATAAGTCGTTATTGTTATAAAGACACATATAAATATTAACAAATGTAAATTTCATAGATGATGAAGAGATTGTCTCATTGTTTCAGTGACCACGCGTTTCAGATATCATAATGTAAAGCTTACTCATGCTCTTAGCTCACCACAAATTTAAATGGGACTTAGTCTCATTTAGTGTAATTCGCTACACTTTTCGTTTCCGTTCTAGCTTAAATAACCCATTTTGTTGGTTTAATTGGAGTAAATTTTCTGTAGCTTAACTTCAAATGTAAAAACGTTTTCTTTAACTATGTTTGAAATCATAATTATTGAAATATTATGTATCTTAAATTCAATATATTGCAGGAGAATGTAGTTTTTTCATATTGAGTGCTGTAAAATTGTAGAGTTTAAATTAATTTTAATATGCATTTGGTTTACCATCTTTCCGCTTTATATTTACAAGTGACTCGATTTTCGATCAACGCGAACTAAATGGAAGTTCAGAAGTTCTTTTCACGCCCACGAGGCACCTGCGGTCGCGCTCTTTTGGAGACATGCGTTGTAGGCGACAAGATAGAATTCCATATTGCATCGTTCATGCTAGAGCAGGATTGAAAGCTTTGTGGCCGGAGTACATCTCGCTGATACCGCTAAATCCTTCACAACATGATCACCGATACTCGATTGCATGAGATAAGCTTCCCTGCGAGGGATGTGTGCCAACCGGAGCTGCCACCGTCGTTCTCGCTGAGCGCCAATGCGCAAGAACTCACTTTGAATAGCTTTAAAATACCTCGGCTTAATTCTCCTGGCACCGACGTGTCCTGTGATTGAAAGAGAGAGCGACTTGAACTCACATGACAAGCAGTCGAAAATGTTCTGAGTTGTTGAGTTACAGCGCCAGGAAAACCAAAAAATTAAATAACATCAAGGGAGACCTTATGAGCATTTAATTTTGCGTTTAAATCCTTAGGACATATTGTGCCAGAATACAAAAACACGATAGGGTATCAAATATTTGATATGTGTTCCTAATAAAATTGCAAAGAGAGCCAGTTGAAGTACTAAAACGAGGCATAAGAAAAAATACATTGCTTGGCGATAAATGATGAAAATGGGTAAACACTATCGGTTAACTATTTTTAAGAATTTGCGCTTTTCATTTCATAGGACATGGTTAAGCTCAGAAATATGTATCTAACACCGCTAACCTGTAATTTGAAGCTATAATTTTAACAGTATATGAAAGAATATTTTCTTCGCTTCTGTTAATGTGTTTTCAACTGGTTCACTCATGTTTTTACTTTCAAACTTGAAACAGTATAATTTCTCTCCTGTTATTTTCAGGTTTAATTGAAAATGATCTTGAGATTTGAACATCTACTTGAAATTCTTTTGAGATTTTCCAGCGTCTTTTTAGTTACTGGCTACCTTGAGAAAGGTATTCCTAAACTACAGAAAATCGTGTTTAATTGCAAACCATCCTCATTGATCGCGAGATCACAACGCCGGTACGTGCGCTTGACGTATTTGTTGAGTGCAATATATCATTGAGCTCATTTAAAAACTAACCGATCAGATACATTACAATAGTCGGCTAACAAATTTCAAAAGCTGATGAAGATATGCCGGAAACTTTTGCTTTATGAAACTACCTTTGAAAAAAATTGAGTAGCTCTTAGAAACAAATTCTCTACCGAAAGCAGAATAAGTAAAAGGAATTCGTCGTGCTCTATGTTCTTTGTTTGTATCTTTGTTCCATTTAATTGCAAACTTTGAATTGATATTTGAAAGCTCTTTGCCGCTAATGTATTTTATATCTGTTAGGGCCACGTTTCAAAATGTGAAGATTATGCCAAGCCAAACAGAATTTTCTTTTATTTCACATCTAATCTTGAGGTTTAAAAAGATTAAACAAGACTTTTCTTTAATTACATCGTTTCGAACGAGTGGGATTTTAGTATCCATGATCACAGTACGGATCATTGAACATTCTTATTTTTTTGTCGGACATACTTGATGGGAATGCGGAAATGAGTTACCATTTAGACAAAAATTTATGTTCAATATTCAAAGACTTAGCGCTGACTCTAAGGGTGAAAGTTTGTTTTCTTCGGGAAAACTCGCATAACGGTATTTGTATGTATAAAATCTTATTGATTGTTACATCTTACATTTTATTTTAGAACTTATCCTTCAATAAAAGTCGCGTCGAACGTCTGTTACTCTTTGAGAACATCACAAGATAAGGTCCGTAGCACAGACATGCTTCGACTACTGTGCTCTGGTCCCTTTGACCACGTGATCTGAGATACGTTTCCTCTGTTCGCTTGAAAACAGAAATTGATTTACGTCTTTTCTCGAGCATTACTACAGAATGCCAACTGTATATTGATTTGCCGTGTGCACTTTCAGTTAAATATTTTTTAATTATAGCAGTCAAATGTAAAAGAAGCAAACTTTACGAGACTAAAAATGATCAAATGGCTTTGTACTATCTCGCAAGTCAAAGGACAAATGCACCTAGTTTGGTCACGTTGTTGCGTTGCGGTGCTTAGCAAAATTCTTGAGAGCATTGATATGGCTGGCCATAAAGGGTGTTTCATAAAAAAGTGTTGCAATATTCATTCAAATATTTATTACTCATTAAGTATTGATCATAGATTCTTGAACTTAGTCTAATTTTAAAGCGAGAAATGTCTACTTTTACCAATTGAATTATGTTTTAGCTATGATAATGGTTTAGGACTGTCACGGAAAAAGTGACGTTTTTTTTGCCCATTGCGCAAGCGAATCTTTAAAAGCGTAATCACTAACTTCATTTGCTTGAATAGAACTGATTATTAGAATAGGCCAAAAATAAAGGACAGGTATTTATAGAAAAAAAATTTATTTACAATAACAATACAATTTTCAATTCCAGTCCCTATTAGTTCATGTATTTCAGCCAATGGCCACCGTTGCTTGCGAAACACTTTCGGTATCGGTCTGTCATTGCTCGCATAGATTTCCGAATCATTTCCCGATTGTCTTTAAGTTCGTTATTATTGTGGATGACACGCCCTAGTAAAGCTTGTAATTTAAAAAGAGGTGTTTCATAAACTTTTTTTTCAAATCACCCCAGAAAAAGAAATCGCATGGGGTCAGGTCGGGACCACGTGGAGGCCATTCTACATGTCCAACTCCAATGACACGTTCTCCAAAAATTGGAGTTAGACATGGGGTGGAATGGAAATTTAATGCATAATTCAACGAAAACTAGAATTACCCACACACTCACACATTTATTGAAGGAGAAATGGAGAAATTATCAAATCGTGCAGGAAATAGGTCTGAGAAGGACAATGAACCAATGTCATCCCGAAACTGATCGCCACTCGACGAGGCAACTCAGGAAGATACGACGACGGGCACGAAGAACAGCGTTCTAATTATGCATATACTGCCACAATATAATCTGCCCGATGATTTGTCCGAGAATCTGCCAGACTTCCATAAGCCCGCGCTCGCTGCGTGACCTTCCCTCTCAAGCAGGTTCAGTTGTCTACCTCTACATTATGAACCAAAAACCGAGGCCCAGACGGATCAGTGGGAAATTTTTTGCACAACGAAGCGTAGTTGAAAATTGCCCGAGGTAGGTGCTACTTAACAGCATAGGTTTGGTTGTCCGTATAAACCTAACAGGGGGACGGTGTTTGGCTTCACGGTCTCCCGCCTGAGCTTGCGTGGACCTGCTTCACATTGCTTGGTCTCACTAGCCGTTGTGCCTGATTTCTGAGAGTAGCACATGGTCATGGTGGATTATGAGATTAATTTAAGTGTTACGCATGAGCTGAAAATTTAAAACCAGAGGGAACATGAATGAGAAGTAATATTTAGGATTCGAGGTGGGATCTTCAGGGACAGGACAACTAGCGCTTTCTTTGACTCGCTTCTTACATCTCGAGACAATGCATCTGCAAAATTTTGAAACCAGTCGTTGAATTAAAATTTCTGCTAATCAAATGTGTTAGTCTACTGATAATGCAACGTAGGACATTCTTATCTTATGAATAACCTTCTATTTTTGCGTCACAGAGAAATCAGGTTAAAGTAAAACAAAGGCCAGGAAGTGGCGGACCGAAATCAAACCTTATAACAAATCCGTAGGAAAATGATCAAGAGTTTTTCGTCTTTGTCAAAACGAAATATTTTCAATAGAAGCTAGTTACTTGCAACAGAAGCTTATTAATTACCGCAAGAGCCTTTCAGATAGGTTCACTAACTCACCTATTGCAGAATAAAGCAAATCATACGTTGGACCTCCACGAACTACTACGGAAATTTTAATATCTCATTTAAATACTCGTCAAGGTCCCATGGTATTCGAAACCACTCATTTGAGTTGCTTAGAAAGCGGAACATTGACATAATATTTGTGACTGAAAATTCAAAAACCAAATAATTTCAAGTTCGTGTCAAGCAAAACATCCCTTAAAGGAGACCAAATAATAAAGCGACTCAGGATAAGACGCACATTCCTAAACAAATAGTTTTCTGATGAACAATGATATACCGGGTGTTTTATCAGATTGTGAATTATGAAACAACTCAGTGGTAAGAATATATAAATAAGAATATAGGTTATCAAAGTCTTGGAAATAGTAGGAAAATTCATTCCTAAGAAATTTCATTCCTAAAGAATTCATAGCTACAATTAGAGAGCGTAGCCATGGCCTACGTAGAGACAGTCCTAGGACGACTCATCGACGTTAAGAGCTTACGGAACTGCTTTCATGCGATTATTGCTTTCAATTTATTAAAATATTTCACCTCATTTCTTAGCAATTGATACATTTTTATTCAAATTAATACCTAAGTTTATTCTATCGTCACTGATGTCATGTATGTAGAGAAGGATCAATAAAAGAATTGATCCGAGAGGGATCAATAAAAGTCTCGTTTTGGTGCTTTAATACTGACATCATCTGCACCCTTCGATGTTATTATTATTACTTGTCCACCCCCTTTATTTGAAATACAAAAAGAGGGCAAAATGAGAGAAGGGCCGTAAGAAATTAAAAATTACAATCTCTCGAGAATTGATGAGGCCGTGTGCACTCGGCCCGTCAAAATATATAGGGCTGGAGCTTGTATCACAGATACGCTCATCACACACTTTCGGCTGTCACAGGCCGACCGACGGACGGACGCGGCTCTTATAATAGTATAGATTATTATTATTTTACCGCACTCGGTGTAAAGAAAAACAGGGAAGGACATATTTATGATGGCTGAAATGAATTCTCAAGTATGACCTTATATAGACGTAATTGGAGCGCTCATCGAGACCAGAGTTCCACATCTACCATTACGAACTGGATTGGACAACACGCTAAGTAACGCACTACGGCTGAATTTATAAATGTAAGAAAAAGCGTGATCATTTAAATCATTCATGTTCATGGTGGAAGTGAACCCGCGAGTTTTCTTGAATAACAATTGTTGTACTGGTTTACTCTTTACTAACATTTGAGTTAATTTACTTACCATGGAATGGTATTATTATTAGTTTTGTTACTCTTGGCTTACATTTAACTTATTTATTTTGTCTTTCGTAATTGACATCATTATTAATCCCTAGGCTCACAAACTGACTCATGGCAAGCACAAGCAACGTACTTATTAATGACTGGTTGTAATTATCCGGTAGACGGTAAATAAAATTATAATGAGACTGTAAGCATCAACTTACGTAGCTAGTCATTTACTGATTTAGACGAAGTTTATCAGTTTAGTGGCTCCATTTTTAACACCTACTATTGGAATTCTTTTTCTCTTTCGTAGATTATTGTGGAGGATCAAATTTAAATATTGCGACAAGAGTTGTAACTTATCTTCGCTTTAGAAGGATGGGCACTTGACTCTACGCCGCAGTTGACGAACACATGTACGTTTGTTCCATACTTGTTCCAAAGAATGTTCGACATGTAAATGTTATTGTCAAAACTTGGTTCACTTAAGGGTATCAACGCACGGTCGAAATGTCCTTGAAGCTCTTTTCTTAGCTGCGTTTCCTTTCTTTGAGGCACAAAAACAGGTGCGAGATTTTTTTAATTCTTCGAATGTCTGTTCTACCCTCCACTGGGACTTGTTTCTGAGCTCTGAAGATTTTATCATCTCATAAAAGGGACTGATTCAAGACTTGTCGAAAGAACGCGACAGTTTTGGCGAAGATAGTGCATTGATCAATTTTACAAATCCTCATCTATGAATACAAAGTTTTCCGGTGGGCAGTCGTGCATTCGAGTCAGCATCAGCTTCCTTTTGGCTAGTCTTTCCAATCAAAAGTGAGTGGGTCTCTCATCCTGATCTGACGTGATGAAATTTTCAGATCTCGGCGTATCGTCAACATGATTTTCACTGCTGTCCGAGTCTCCTCGGCTAGTTTTCATTGTCCTTCATAGGTGGAAATACTACCCAATCAAATTTAATCGAGCTGACTTTTTTTCTTAAGGCCCTTATGATGAACATTCGATTGATCATATTGATCATGTAGTTTTCCCATATTAAAATTGCATTTCAAATTACAGTTTTCCTTTGACCTGCCGTGCCACAAACATTTTTGCTTCTTTGTTTTGCTGAAAGATATAAATATACTTCGAAAGTAGTTAAAATAGTTCATTGATCCACTTTTGTCGGGTAAAATGATTTTTCTTCCTATTTGTTAAAACTTTAAAATCGGCATTGAAGTTTTGCAAAGCTGTGTCCAATCTTTTTATCGTAGAACAGTTCAGAGAACATCACTGTCAAAAAGGCAAGATTGGTCTTAACCTTCCACCAGCCGTATATTTACATCATGCCGGTTTTGCAACCACTGTAGTTAGATCAGCAGTGGCGCCAGGTTGTCATCGATATCAGGATGAGAGTAAAATGCCGCCTGGCAGTGGACTTCTGAGAATACATCTAATTACTAATTCGATAAGAAATGAAATTTAATGGAATACTTTATAAAACTTGATTTGAAATTCACCTCGAGTAACAGTTGTTCACGCATGGGAACAAGTAATACTTTTATTTAAATTTCGCATTAATCGACGTAACTTATTTATCAAATACAAAATCAAAAGTTTCTCAATTTTTCTCAAGTTGTTACATGTAATAATTTTGTTAAGAAAAATCGGTTTGCAAGATGAAACCTCTTTGTTGGGCATATTCAAATTAGTAGGCGTAATTAATATCATGAAAGTTAGTTTAACTGGAAGTTTTGTGCCTCCTGCTCTCATTATCTCATTAACTCTAGCGATTTATCGAACATCGATGCAAGGCAAGTTCGCTGAGGCCTATGAAACAAAGTTCCACCAGATATCCGGAGGTAAGCAGACAGAGTTAAAACAATCCAGTGGAAGATTTCAGTGACGCGGATCACTAAACGATATCGAGGCGTCATCTGCGTTCATTTTATTCAAGCACAGTCTTGAATTCTTTTGGATGCAAGCCGAGCTATCGCTGCTAGGATAAAACACAAATTAGATACAAAAGTTATAAACGGTGGCTGTAAAATTTCTTGATCATTAGATTGGTAATTTACCCAGGGTGGCCCAGAAGAAACCAACTATTCGAATTTGCTAATGTAAAAAAAATTATGAACTCCAGAAACTAGTTTCATTCGAAAAAGAAACATTCTTTTGATTCTGTATGACTTGGTTTATAAGAAATTCAAGAACGACTACAGCCCTCTGTTTGTGAGACTGTGTTGCGGAATAACTGCTTCAACTGTGCTTGGTGCTTACTTTTTTTTAAACGGCGGCACAACTGAAACAGTCACTAGTGAGAGATACTAAAATAGAATAAAAAAATATCTTTTTCCAGAACTCGAGAGACAGGAATCGCCATATACTTGGTTTCGACAGGACGGAGCCACAACCTATACAGCTAAAGAAACAACGCCCTTGTTATGAAGGTGCTTTCCAAATCATTTGATTCAACGATATGTTAACATCTCCTGGCCTTTTCACTCTCCAGATTAATTAATTTCTGTTTTTTCCCCGTGGATACCTTGTATAACAAGTTTATGACACAAAATCAACAAATTTGCAAAAGTCACCAACAACCTCCATAATGAAATACCTCAACCCTGGTCTGATACACTGAGAATGAAATATAAAAAGAAAAGAAATTACAATTAAAAGAGCCTTAAGTTGTAAAAACAACCGTGGCTCTCGTTTAAATGACACTCTATTCAAAAAATGGGGGCTAATAAGCCACAAAAATTATTTTATTTCGATTAAAACAGGCTTCAACTTCATAACTTTCATAGAATTTTGTTTTAGAAGGAAATTAAAGGGGTCAGTTTCTTTTAGGCTAAGCAGTATTAAAATTAGACTAATTATTATCTTTATGCGCTGTGAATTTGCTAAAATTCCTAGTACCTTTCCTCTAAGTAAATATTCACTGATTTAGGTGGATATTTTTAGATATTTAATTTTCACATCAACAATTGCATAAATACTGTATGTAATTAAAACTTCCAATCCGCGGCCCGTTGGAATTTGTACAAACATTTTACTAGAATATTTAATCTCATTATAATTATGTTCTCTGTTTGGATTTTAGCGCTATCAGTAGTTCTCATGAGTGGTTGAGTAATTTAGCTAAAATATTCAACATTTAACATCATATATCTATCTATTTATGAAAACAATATGGCCTAAGAAATTAATAGCTGTGTACGAGTAAAAGAGACACCACCGGAGAAATGAAAAGGAACCAGCGAGCACAAGTAGACCTTCACGGCAGAGTGAACCAGCATCGAAGAATTCTCTAGAGACTCGATAAGCACCTCAGAATTACGAAGGGCAATAAATAGTTACCACTTCAGCAGCTTCAGACGCACCGAAATTCGTCTTCACCTATTCTTCCCTGTGTTGCTACAGCCTCAAAAATGAAACGAAATAAATTTTACTAAATTTTTCAAGACTTATGTGCATCTCTTACTCTATTGTTTTTCAAGACTTTGTCTTGGCACTCATTTTCGTTCGGAGCCTCCTCCCTCTTTCCAAATCGGAACTCCATCTCTTGCAGCAGCGGCCACCTTCCTGTCTGCGAGCCTCTCGCTATCGCCGCCCGAGAGCTCGCGATCCCCCTCATGACACGGTCCATTTAGTCCCCTTTATCGCCCATAAAATTATTTACCCCCGACACTCACGCCAAGCGTGAATCATGAACAGCGCGAAGTCGTCATCGCTAGCGACCCGCCCGCTCAATAATACAATCGTTTCCCTTGTTATCTTGCTCGCAATACAAGAAGTGCTGATATTTCAGAATCCATACTTGATATAGAGAGCTACGAAAGTTTCTAGCCGCTTATTTCTCAATTTCGTTGATACAAAGCTTTCAGTGATAAGTCATCCGAACAAATTTGAGTTAAACTGCAACTTTGCAGGAACACTTATTTATTTGTGAACAAAACTTATACTCTCAAATGAGAAGAAGGCGTAAAGCCTGGGGACAGTTGGATCGTGTGATTGAAATACTTAATTGAGATTGTTGCGTGAGCTATCACTGTAGAAATTTCTGGTCGGCATTTTAAATTAGCTTCCTCAGCCACGCTCACTTGCCGGTCTGTGATTTAAAAAAGGTGAAAGATTTATTTACACAAGCATGCATTGTAAATGGTTACAAGTAGCGCGTAACCATTATTTTAATATTTAACTGTCAACTGTATCCGCATTGTGGAGCAGATAAGATCCCAACCTTCAATGGTAACCATTCAAGAGAAAATCCAATTATGAAGAGCTTGCATGAATCTGGGAAAATAATTCCCAAGTTTTGTTTCAGTGCATACGTCTTGTAAAGATACTGTTGACATAAATTCCAATTTCATGAGAGATATAGAGTTCAAGTTTCAGTCCCTGAGGAGTGTAAATTGTTTTTGTGTATGCCTCGTTTTACGGTAATCTATAAAAATGAATTTTGTCAACAAAAGTACGGTCTTAAATTTGGAAATAATTGTTATCAATTTGAGATAAATACGCTGTATGGGTATTTTTTTAGGCTTTATGTAGACTGAAAATTAATCCTTAAATTTTGATGACAATGGAGAGATTTTAGTAATAAACAAACAGGAATTTAAACATGAGGCTGCAACTAAATGAATGCAGTTCTCGCTCGCCAGCATGTGCGGCAACTGCTGTAATCCCCTGGTTTACGTAATAGGTTTATTGAGATACATGCTTCTCTAGGTATACATAGATTCGCTCAATCTTTAAAGAGTGACTCATAAGTGCATGTACGGTACTCAAAATAGGAGAAGTTTTCATCCTAAGTAAAGAAAACGGTGGTATTCATTTAACCCATTCAAAAAACAAGCATTGACAAGTTGAAAAAGTTAAAAACGCGATATCTGTTGTCTTTGTTTTGGTTAAGCTTATTTTATTTTTCACAAGACTTTTATGCTATTTGGTTAATGAATGAATCAATTTGTGAGTACACGCGTTGTTTGCTCGCACTTAAAATAGCTTCATATTTCCGGAAGGTGTCGATTTTAGCAAGGATGTACGGGAGAAGAACTCAACACAAAAGTCAAGTAGTTTGGGACAAAATCCCGTTCGCCATTGACAAACTGCGCTGAAAGCAGCAGAATCTTCCATCGTAACACAATAATTGTAACACCTTTTTAGAAAAAAATGTCCAAAATGTAATGAAGTATCCTGCAGTAGTTTGTTTTAACTCAAAGCACGAACTAGAACGTTGCCGCTCTAAGGAAATGAAACTATGTATTGAATAAAAAATGATGAAAACGTGTAAAATATGAGATTTCAGAATGAAACATGACATCCATGCATAAACTATATTACCAAACGAGTAATGTTAAGTATGCTATGAATTGCTGTACATTAATAGGACTTCGTCTGTATAAATTAAAATTTATGTAGAAAATATTGGAAAAAACTTTATCGATTATGGTGACGGAAAACATTTTAGGACGACATCAAGGAAATTTCGCAACTAAAGGGCGAATTTCCTCGTGAGAAAACGTGCACCGCTGTTCGTGTGTTATCGAAGTGAGTATTTCTGAAAATTCAGGCCACGATATAATTTCAATCAAGCGAATGAAAACCATACTCATGTCAATCGTGAAAAAAATTTAGAAATGAATTTCATAAGAAAACTTAACATTTTAAATCTCTTAAACATACTTATACGTTGCCTGATGTGCCATGTCCAGATCGATATTTGTCATGTTTCTGTACCAGTTGTTTTCTGATGTAGCGTGCTAAAGGCTAGCTAAATTCCTGGAAAATACAGCTGTGTACGTACTTCCCTGATCAATACACTACTCGGTTAGACCTTGTTCTCAAGCATGGAGTCAGGGTAGTTCTCCTCCTGTGTCAGGTTTTACGCACGGTGAGCTTGATGGAACTCTTTTGAATTACAAAACAAGCAAGAAAAAGCATTGAAACATTTATTTTATCTGTTACAATTCATTCTATTTTCTAATATTAAAAATTTATCTGTATATATTCCGTGGGAAGGTTGAATATATAATTCAAATACAATCAGCGATCCATTATTCGTTCATTTCATTTCCTTTCTAATGATCTCTATCCATTCTTTACCGCTTGCTTCAACATTATCAGCAGTGCTCCCGTGAAATGAGGCGTGCCCGTGCAGCAGAGCGCTCCCACCCCGCGCTGCAGACCAGCTAACTCAACGAGGCTAATTATCAGGTGTTGAGAGACATCGAAGAAATGCCTGCTGGTGCTTAAACGGTATGGTCAATGCATTCTGATTCACATGAATCAATGGGAGATTCACGAAGACTGTAAAAAACGGCTGTAATAAGTTGTGCGAAAAAATACCTTGTAATTTCTGTAGCAAATTTTCAAACCATTGCTGTCCTCTGACGTGTCATAAATAAATAAACTGCACATATTCTCAATACATTAGAGACAATTGGGTTCCTATGGATCTAAAAACAGTCTTTTCAATGCCTTTATTGCGTTAATATTTCTTTAGAAAGTTATTCAAAATGTATCCAAGAAGTAAGTAGAAAATTATGGATCTGATTTTGAAGCTTCGGTTTCGGCCTCATACTGACGAAAATTTTGACTCTGATGTTTGAGTTATCATTGATAGTGATAAATTCTTCAGTGTTACCGTTCAGTACATTTCAGTGGCAAGATGACAGTGATGGAGTCATTCTTCTTCATTCAGATGCCTCCAGCTGTGTTTTAATATTTTTTTTTGAAATATACAGGCAGATGACATCATTGCAATATAGGGCGATAAAGCACACCTGGATCAGCAACTTGAAAAACAGATTGTCCGTGAAGGCGTCAATTCCTCCTTATGAAGCTCCTCTTCGTTGAAAAGTCTTCACTATATGAGGTTTTGTATAGAAAACCTTAGACGTGCTCATACTTTCCACAAACTCCAACGCCCACTGATGAGTCATTCTTCCTTCCCGAAGCTGATGGTTTCGCTCGTGCAGTGCGTGCTAAAATAAAGGAAGGGTTCTGAAATTGATGCGGTCGAACTAATTGTTATATTATATTGTCACTTTCTTTGAAATTTACTGTATTTTCTAAAGGGTATTTGCAAAGTTTTTATCAGGTGCCAGATATATTTATGATGATATTAAATACTCTAATTTCATTTTATTTAGCACAGAGTCTTCATAACAACAGAGTTATACATGAAATTGAAAAATCTTCGGAGCAAAACCGAGAGAGAAATGAATGAAGAAAAATTTCTCACCGCTTCTCGTTTCTGTAGAAGGATTCAGATTTGAACTCATAAGAATAATTTTCCGGAGAAGCATAAATTTAGAGTTTGCATTTTTTTGCGCGTCGCACAGCGATTATCAGCATTCGCGTAAAAAAAGCGTTGCGTCACTGCAAATAAAGTACTCGTTGCATCTGGCAGATGCATCAAGCTATTGATGGAAGTATAAAAGGGACCCTGCTTACATGTCAAAATTTTGTACAATGTTGGTTGTGGAAGTCCAAAACTTCATAAACGTCTCTGTAGCAGTTAGAAATGAGTATCTATTTAAATACCTTTTCATGCTTTGGGACGTTTATTTCGTGCTTTGTTCTTTGTTCGTTACTCAACTGCAAGAAGAAAAGACACTCCAGGATGCATTTGAGTAAAAACTTGCATGAAGTCGTGCAATTGCCATAAATAAATTCTAAAGTAACGAAAATTATCCTATAACAATGCGCAATCACGTAATCAATCTTGAAATCACGTGATTTAAAGAAAAGCAAAATATAACTTTTTAAAGGTAGAATAAACACCATTAACAACGCTTTGACGAAAAAATTTGCTTGAAATCGAATGCAAAATATCTTCTATATAGAAAGATTTCAAGGCTGAATTTCATTCATGTGGTATTCTGAATTTCATGAGGATCTCTCCGTTTACATCTAAATTGAAATAAAGCTTCGTAAATGTTAAATTCAGTCAACAATAACGAATCACTCTTAACGCTTAAAATAACTGACTATTAGCAATAAAGATTTATAACTCAAACATTCCAGACTATACGCAGAAACTTTTGCCGAGTGACTAAAATCTACAACATGATGTCAGTAGGCACTGTTTGGACTCAGCACACGCCAGACATCAGCCCGTTGGATTGGTCTGCCTGTGAGTTCATCTTGCAGCAATCCCTCAGGGCAGGGTTCCTGAAACTCGCCAGGATGTACTACCATAACAATATTTACCACTACAACGCTGTCAATAACTGATCTCAATTTGAGTAGTTAAAGGCAAAAAGCGTCCAAATTGAGGTACAAGACGCAGAAGATTACTTTGCATTGTGGCAACGCTCCATCACACGCAGCGAAAGACGGCGGGGACATCACAGCACTTGGCTGGGAAGTCCTCCCACACCCGTGGTACTTACTCGGCTTAGCTTCTACCACTTGTTTTCACCGATATCTCAGCTCATTGCTAGCTACACTGCAACAATAATATTACGGTGTTAAAAAATGGATTGCTGACTGGACTACCTCAAATGTGAACGATTTTTGAGGCATGGCATGTAACTTTTGTACAGATGAGCAAAATGTATAGCTAGCGAGGATACACACTTAGCATGCGTACTTAGAACTCAGGAATTTTATATTTATCTAAAGACACTATAGTTTTCTTTAGTGAAAACTGAAAATATTAACCGACCCATTTAATATCCATATCCGTATCATACGAACAATAATTACACATAATGGGTTGCATGAAGTGTTTTACTTCATTGTTTTTCAAGTTGTTACTCAATAAACAGTTTAAGTTTCAATTAATTGATTGGGGAGGGTTTTGATAGAACTCACTTGGTCTTAGTGACACTGTCTGACAGACAGCGCAAGATGTTCTATGTCGACTCTAGCGAGGTAACTACCATCATCTGGTCAACTCTTGTTAGGTTAATAAATAATTTATGGTTAGGTTAAAGATATGTTAGGGTAGGTTTTAAGGGTTGGTTTAGATAAATTAGTATAAGCTGGAATTAGTTATGTTCACATAGGATAGGTTAATTAGCTTCAGTTATGTTATGTGACGTTGTGTTATGTCTTTTGCTATGTCATTTTACTATGTTCTATCATTGCTAGTAATATTATGACATGTTCGGTATGTTATTCAACGATGTTATTTTGTTGTGTTCGTTATGTTTGTTATGGAATGGTGCTGAGTCCTGTTATGATGTACTGTGTTGTTTTTGTTGTTTTATGTTGTGTTGTCTAGTGTTTTGGGGATTTTATTTTAAACTATACATATTCAAGTGAAAATTACTTTTTCATTCAGCATAATTGGTAGAGTTTACTACAAGTACACGTCGAATATAAAGTCATATCTGGGGATGAAGTGAATCTATAACTCTATAAGAAGCTGGTGAACACTGATAGTTTTCTAAAGAGGGACGTGAATGTGTTTGATGAATCAATTCTTAAACGCGGAATAATTTAAGGTAAGCTCCCGGACTCCCGAGTTAGGCGAGGTGAGTCTGAGTGCAAAGACGTCCATGCACTTGCTCGTTCGAGTATGATTTCGCAATACCTAACTGGACGGATATATTGCTAGCCTATCGTTATTCGTTTCACAATGAACCTTAATTCCTAGTGAAACTTCACAACAACAAATCGTAATGTGCAACTAGCTTGTCAAATTCACATTGATCCATAGTTTTCCATTCTCGGGTATCAGCTTTTTGGAAAATTCATTGTCATTTTTAATACGATGAAATGTTCCTCTATAATTTAATGCATCGGTTACTTTGCATTTAATTGTGCAATCTTCATACTCTTAATTTGAGTGAAGATTGAACGAACGTGAGGTGGTCGACCTAACATCGGCTATTACCTTCTCTGTAATTTGACCATTCTTCAACTAACAGAGCATGGCAGGAAAAGCTTTTCCTTCGTATTATGTTCCAAAAAAGCTTATAAACTTAATCATCATAACTCACCTGATACTCTTCAGCTTCTCACCGTTACTCGAGAAGAGTGTTACAAGTTGAATTGAATGTTAAATTATCTCTAATCATTCAGTTGACTAGAGTTCTTGCTTCTGAATGTCTGAGTTTGGTGCAGCGATGCTTCTTTCCTTAACTTAAGAGAGTCTGACGACAGGTCATTCATTGCGGTTGGTGGTCATTCATAAATTCAGCTTTTCTTTCTCGTTCTCTGCAGAGCGAAATGAAGGCGGTCAGCTGAGAGCGAGAAGGCGCGCCTGTCACAGCAGCGGAGCGCACGAGAGAAGTTAAGTAGCGGCCTGTCAGATTACAGGCACCTTGTGACACATGTTCACCGTCGTCGGATCACATGAGCGTTGGCTGCCTCTGCAACAAGTGAATCACTGTTAACTCTGAGTTTATATGTTCCATACCATGAAATATCCACTTCTATCATTATTTTACAAATTTTTGCTGCCGTGTTTTTTATGCGAATTTACGTTTGAAATCAGAGAAAGCTATGAATAGGGGAATTATAATAAAATTGACATATACTGTACCACCATCCTAGATGCTTCTGAATCATGCATGCAATGTAGAGTCGTACAAATTAACAATAGCGTTTTGCATACTTTAAGTAATAAAGTAGGTTTATTCGAAAAATCGTCAAAAATATTCGTAAGTGTTTGAGTACCAAGCAGGAAATTCGTTGAAAATAAATTGTACGTACCTTGGAAGTCATAATGACGTAAGCTTGGCCTTGCAAGCCTGACTCGCTCACTGTTGTGCCTCGCCGTCACGCGGCCGCGCGACGGGAGGCACGCTCGGCCTGCACGCCTGAGCTGCGCGCGTCACAACACCGCACTTTATGGCACCTCACATCTCCCTCTCAGCACGCGCAGCCGCTGCTCCGTGTTGTGTGCTCTGTGTTGCTTGCACCGCCAGCGTGACATGCTCAGCATATCTGGCGACTGCTTCACCTCCGCCATGACACGCACTTGGAATTAAGCATCTGCTGCACCTCTAACATGACACAAGCTTGACATCAAGCCGAAGTAATATTTGTAATATGGCTTAATTTGTGTGACATGTCATGGACTTGTCATTATACCTATTGTAATGAAAACTATGAATTTTGTCATGTTTAGGCAGTTTTCTCTCCGTTGTTATGAAGGCTATTTGCAATGGGCCGCGGAATATTTATTATCTTTTTCATTCTCAACGACGAAACGGTCAACATTTCATTCGAGATATTTATCTTATTTTCAACTTACTTACAACATAATACGTCCATTTCAAATGCTTTGCCCTCATAATTTCTGTACTCTGGGAACATGCTTTTTCTCGATGTTTTCTCAAACAGGAAAAAACGCTCTCCCACAGATTGTCAAGCAGCCCAAGCAGCTGAGTTCGTATTTGTGTTGACCATCCCGTGAAGAGGTAGTAAAATTATTATCTCTCGTATTTTGTGCTTCACAAAGGGCCACGTTCTTTTTTTCCCCTGGCTTCGCTTCATGGCTTAAAACGATGCTCTACATCACATAGCTGCTGCTGAAGTTGAAGAGCTTGCTGTTTCTTTTGTGACTTAATGAACAATCCTAAGAAAAAAATACCTAATTGAGTAATTTTTGAGCCATCAAACTATACCTATAATTATACACTGAAGGAGTTACTCTACAATATAGTCCGAGTATATAAGATTGAAACTCAATTTTATGAACTCACTCACGGCGCAGCGCACATTTGCTGTTGTTACATCTGTAGTTAAAACGTGTGGCGATCATAGAAAGAAAGAAAGAAAGAAAGAGAGAAAGAAAGAAAGAACAAGAACAAGAAAGACCGGCGACGATTACCTGCAGGTATACTGAAAGCGTTTGAGTAAACTGAGTATCATTGAAAATAGGTTTGTGTCGTGAGATGAAAATGAACTCCAAAATGCGGAAATGGAGATTATTCGAAACTGAAGATTAAAAAATAAATCTTGTTATTTTATAGGAATGTTAGAGTTTTATAGGAATATCTTAGGAGGAAATATTATTCGAGAAAATAAGTTCAAAAACTAATACTAGTATGCTCTGTAACGCGACCATGTGGTAGAGCCTGCTTATTTAGACGAGCACTGTGCGCCACTGTGTTCATAGGTCACAGAAGAGAGCATGCCTTTTGGGCGATGAGTATATTAGCTGAAAAGGTAAGGATACAGTTTTTATTCACGAGAGCAAAGAGAACATCAACGTGGATGCAAAGTTTGGATAAAAGAACAAGCAGATCTTTTTTCATTTTCTGCCGTTTGTTCGTTTGTTAGCGCTAGAGATGTTTAAGTATAAACTGAAATTTTCCAAATCATCAGGGTTGTGAAGTAAAATCAACAAAATTAAAACCTATTATCTTACGAGCAAAAATTGTTAATGAGAATCTTTTGGCCTCCTGCATTTCAGCCGTCTTCAAAAAATGCTTTCATTCGTGATAAAACCGCAAGAAAATACTCAATTTGAAAATTTTCTACAACAAAGAGAAAAACTCAGCCATTTGACCAAGAGCATTGCACCGGGCATGATTTATCAGGAAATACAAACAGGTTATCGACGTTATTATTGAGCTTTATGGAGAGTCATAGTGAGTAATGAATTAGGTGTACCTGGCAGCTGTATTGAGCTAGGTTTGAAAACTGTATTGAGCTAAGTATTGGAACTGTATTGAGCTAGGTATGCTAGGTGTATTGAGCTAGATATGCAAGCTTTATTGAGCTAAGTATTGTAACTGTATTGAGCTAGGTATGAAAGCTGTATTGAGCTAGAAATGCAAGCTGAAGCCAGTGCGATGAGGCAGCTGTGCTCGGCATTACTTCCCTCACCATTACATATAACATCACCGGTACTGGCCGACCACTGCATAGTTGGTAGAGGGCCTGCAACGGGATATTTCTCTCGCTTCTCAAGCAAAGCTCGCGAAGGACTTGAAGTCTTCTGCCCCAGGCCAAGAGTAAGACAGAAAATTTCAACAAAAAACATTGCAATACCTTTTCTTGTTTTAGTTATTTTAAGTTATAGAAAGCTTATGAATGGCAGCGAGCAAACATGGTTTGTATTTGCATTGATACATGCATATGAGTTCAGGCTTCTACAATAACCGTCGATAATGTTGAAAAAATAGTGAGTGGAAAGATTCTGCATCTAAAGCTCGTCAAATTATAGCTAGCTTTTAATATACACGTATCAAGATGGACCGAGTAATTAGCTCGGTCAGAGAATTTTTTATCTCAATGAATTGATGAAATTCCAGCATAAATAATACTGGCAAGAAAAAATCACCCAAATCAAAAATAAGGCAGCATTGTCGTTCAAGGCTGACAAAAATATTTTACAACACAAATAGAACATTTACGGTGATGAACCATTGTCACATTATCATTTACTATATACTGGTATGGTTGGTTTGAGATTTAACACTTGCTAATTCTATATGAGCACGTGATTTTAGTTGACAAAATGTACAAAAATACTCTGTGATGAAATGAAGATGACATTTCAAATCAATGATGCTGGCGTATTTGGGAAACACAGATGGTGAATAATGAAACTCAAAGTTGAGTGAGTTTTGAATGTTATTTTTAAACGTTAAGATTAAGGAATCGGTAGTTAAGTAGATTTCTCGGTGTAGCAAATTCAACTTTCATTTCTGAAATGTTTACAGTTACGAACACAATAGCTTGGCATTAACAAAAAGCGAACAGCTTGTTAAAACTAACGAGATGCAAGGAAAAACAAAAAACTTGTCATTTAGAATAAGAATGAGTTACTGGCTCAACTGCACAGTACGCAATAGCATACAAGATATCCCCTTACGCGCGCCCAATGGTAAAAAAACTCAATCGAAAATTAAGAAATGCAGCGAAATGAGATATAGTATTTAGTCAGTACTCTTTTAGTATGAATTTCAGTGTAAAGGTATTAGGCGCAAAATAACGCATTATTTTTGCAATCAATTTTTTCCTCGATTGAGAAATTTTTATACGCGGGAAAGTTTGTTTGTTTCGCAGCAAGACGCTCACAGCTTTTGCCCACTGCATGGATGGTACTTCACTGAGGCATCATTTCTCAGATTTGGCTCTCGACCCATCATAGAGAGTGGGAGGAATTTTCGAACATCAGTATTGCGCTGAGGAAGGTAGTGAGAGCAGAATACATATTCGGTTTTATGACTGCGGACCCTTTCTTGAATTGGAGTCCAGCTGAGTTTGTTTAGGAGAGTGTTGCATTACATGCTCGTTTTTTAAAATTCGTTTTTGCACGCAACCTTGTCCGCAAAATTAAATATTGTTGGAATACTCAAAATTATTGAGGTATTTCTGCGAAGACTAGCTTGCCATAGTCAATACGCGGTAACATCAAAAGTTTCCACTGGTATTTAGTTGAGTATACTTTTTATCCAAAGAAAAAACAGCCAAGTTTCATGAATTACTTCTAAGGTTGGAAACAACAATTTTACCTTTGGAAATTAGCGCTCCTAGGGTGAAAATATGAGGTGCACTGCTGTCCTATTTCATAGCCCCTACTACTTTCTTCTTTCACTTTTATTTAGTTTCGTTACCTTCTTTCCTAACTTACTGATTCTTAGCGCAGGGACTCTTGCGTGGGAACGCACATCTTGCACAGATTCTCTATTCCTGTAATTCTATATTAAGTAATACCTCCATACTTCGCCCCATATGTGTTGCAAGTTGTCTTCACGAGGGATTTGAAGGACAAATTTTGATCGAACCAGATGTCCAAGAATTCCCTTTTTTCAAATAGCTATGGCTCATCCTTTCTTTGTGTTAGAGGCTGTTTTGGTTATATTTTAACTTTGTTATTGGATCTAACCGAATGCAGTTCATTTTTTGCGTTTCCTTTGAGGTCATTTTGGTCAAACCATTATTTCAGACTGCTTTAAGAGACTTGACGCATTTATTTGTTTCTTTTGGTATTTTCACAGAGCTTGTCATCGAAATTTGTGCATCATTTTAGAAATTCTTGGGTTAGATGGCACTGAATGAAAATCAATAATGAAAGTAAAAACAATAGTGGGTCACAGATAAAGCCTTTATGAACACCAAAATCGTTCTGAATAAATGGGGATAATTTGTTTTCTAATCTGACTGCTTACTATTTATTTGATAGGTAACTTTTAAGCCACTGAATGTCCAATCCTAGGTTCGACATTTTCAGTAAAAGTTGATCGACTTCGCTGAACGCTTTGGCGAGAAATTTAGCTCCTGTTAGAGTGTGAAATGTTTTTATCGATATTATTGTAAATTTTTTCTTTGATGTTCAGTGAACGCCTTGAGTGCAGGTGTTCTTCCCACAAGCATATTGATATCGATCAAATAAACTTGATACATCCTAAACGAGATGAGAGTTAATTTAAACAATTTAAACAATTTAAACAATTTATTTACCACAGGTGATACAGAGGTAGAATTTTACTTAAGTCTAGTACAATGGTCAAATTTGAGTATAGCTACCTGTGGGCCCGAATAAGTTCAGCGACTTCTAGGGCATCCTACCATCACGTTATTCTAGGGTGTACAAAAAAGTTTAACCTAGTTCACTTAACCTAGTTTCGCATTAGACTGATCATTGAGATAATTAACTCGATATTTTATGCTGTATTTTACAATATAGGTCAAGTCGGCTATATTTAACAGTATGTTCGATAAAACGATTCAAGAGCAGAGAGAAGATTGGTTATGGTACACGAGGCAAGTTACATTATGACATTATCATTAGTTACATGTAGGAGGCAAGATTTCGACACGGTGATCTTACTCGACTAGTATTCTGATAGGAAGTGAGACTCAAGATGTCTTTTGAATACTTTGTACGAATTACATTCACGGATCTCTGCAGGTAGAGAGTTCCATGTTTTGGTTCCAACGAAGAGAACACTGTGTTGCGACCTGGCCTTTGAATAATAAGGAAGCATGAATTTACTTCTATTTCGGGTTAAATGGTCGTGATGACCAGTTTGCGCAGTCAATAATTGTCTTAGGCTATTGTCGCCATCATTTCTTAATGTTTTGTAAATGAAATTACAGATGGAGATTTTGTAGAGATCCGAAAGTTTAAGTATTTGTAAATTTTTGAAAGAATCATTTGTGTGAGCATTATATTCTAGGTTCTTTACCGCTCTGACAGCCCTTTTCTGCAGAGTAAAAATTTTGTTGGTTTTATTTTTATCAGTTCCGTGCCATGCTTCTATTCCGTATTGCAAGTATGGAGAAATGAGCGTTCGGTAGAGCATTTGTAAAGCTGTTTCAGGCAGAAAATTTTTAACTTTATTTAGGATTCCGATGGATTTTGATAATTTAGAACTAATATGAGTGATGTGCTCTTTGAAGGTCAGATGTTTATCTATTATGATGCCCAGAAACTTACATGAGTTGGTTTCTTCGATTTCACCTTCGCCAATTTTAATGCATGGGAGAGATACATCTTTCTTGTATGAGAAAGTAATATAATTTGTTTTATCGATATTTAGGCTTATTTTATTAGCTTTGAGCCACGATGAAACCTTGTGAAGTTCAGTATTTATACTCTCCACAACCATAGCAGGATTTTGGTTCGGAAGGACTGCAGAAAGCGTACTGTCATCGGCAAAAAGTATGAATTTGAAGAATGATGTAGATTTTACAATATCATTGATAAAAATCAGAAACATGAGAGGCCCGAGAACAGATCCTTGTGGAACTCCATGGCTAATTGTCTGTGGGTCTGATTTTGCGTCGTCAATGACAACGTATTGCTTCCGATTTGTTAGGTATGATCTGAACCAATCATGGGCAATCCCTCGAATGCCATAACAGTGTAGTTTCGATAATAATATTTTATGGTCCACACAATCAAATGCTTTTCGGAAGTCAAGAAATACAGAGAAGACAGGCTTTCCTTCATCTATATTAGAATAGAGGAATTGTAAATGATTTAATATAGCCTGTGTTGTTGATTTTTTAGAGCGAAAACCGTATTGTTTATCGTAAAGAAATGATTTTTGTTCAAAATAAGAGTACACTTTTTATACACAATCTTTTCGAATACTTTGCTAATAATTGGTAGAATGGAGATAGGTCGATAATTGTTTACACAGGTTTTTTCACCACTTTTAAAGATAGGGGTTACTCTAGCAACTTTGAGGGAGTTCGGGAAAGTGCCTAGTAGGAGAGACTGGTTAATAATATTTGATATCAGTGGGGCTACAATGTCAGCAATAACTTTAAGTACTTTAGTCGGAAACGTTTGTAACCCACTCGATTTATTTTTCATGTTGTTTATGCACGTAATTACATCGGAGGAGTTTGTAGGCGTAAAGAAAAAGGAGTTGGGTTCTCGAATATGATCCATAAATTCCAGGTGATCAGTAGGTTCACTTGGAATACCATCAGCTATTGTTTTCCCTACGTTTACGAAGAAGTTGTTAAAGAGATTAGCAATTTCTTTCTTCTCATGATATTTTACATTATCTTGAACAACATATTCAATTTTCTTTTTATCGGCATTATTCGGTTTACAGCAAGAGTTAAGGAGATGCCAAGTCTTTTTAACGTCAGTTTTGAATTGAGTAAACTTGAGCGTAAAGTAGTTCTTTTTTGATGTTCTTATCTGGTTTGTTACATAGTTTCTAAATCGGTTATATGTTTCTCTAGATATTCGTCCTTCGCAAAGGAGGGCTAGGTACGCTTGACGTTTCTTTATATTTATCACGATGTCTCTAGTAATCCAGGGCTTTTGTTTATTTTTCGGGGTAACTGTACGAGTTACAATTGGGCAACACTGATTGTATGCGGTCATTATAGTTTCAGTCAACTTTACTACTGCTTCATTAATGCTCGTAGTATTATTGTTTTGTTGAGAGATGTGCAATGTAGGCATTGATTCTTCTAGAACGGTGCGCATTTCTTCAAGATTTGATTCGTTTATTTTACGATATGAGTAAGTTTCAGCCCTTGCCTTGGTGCAAGCAATATAGACATTTTTCTTAATAAGAAAAACTGGGAAGTGATCTGATAAGTCAGAAGTAATTATTCCAGCAAGAAAATCACTAGGGTCTGTCATAAAGATATTGTCAAGCAGCGTAGCACACTCTGAGGATATTCGTGTAGGCTTTGTAATGATCGGAAGGAAGGATTGAGACTGAAAGGTAGTTAGGAAATTAGAGATTGGTTCATGGCTTTCATGTTTCAGTAGATCATAATTGAAGTCACCGCATATTATTATGTCATTGTATAAGGGCCTGTTGAACTGAGAAATAATACGATTCAATTCATTCAGGAACTATATAGGACAGGCTGTAGGAGGCCTATACACCGTTCCAAGCACAATGCGTTTACCATCTCTAAAAAGTTCTACGAAGAGTGATTCTATATGATCCTGATTCATTGTTGCACTTGCTATGGTTCTCGAGTCTATGTGGTTCGATATATATGTGCTGATGCCTCCGCCCCGCTGGTTTTTTCTTAGCGAATGGTAACTATGATAATTTTCAAATCGAATTATGTCTTTAGTCGAGTCATCTAGCTAGCTTTCGGTGAAGCTAATCACGTCTAGGTTATATTTAAGTTCAGTAATAGTACATTGTATCTCTTCCAATTTTGGATAGAGTGACCTACAGTTCCAACACAGGAGTGAGAAATCTCGGTCAGTTATTCGTATAGTTTCGTTGAATTCTGATATATTAGTATACCTACACTCTTGAGAGTCGTCTAGGTTTGGATATATTCTGTTCAAATGATTGAAATCTGGATCGATTTCCTCAAATATATCAGGGTGATCAGTCATTTAAAATAAGTAAAAGTAAGAATTAGGTACTATAGAGCTTAAAACGAAATACAGAGACAAGCTTAAAAGGATATTCCATTCTAAAAAGTAGCTTATTAAGTAATAGAGAATAGAGTAAAAAAGAAAAATCTAGCGCGATTTCGTGAGTACACACAAACTCAGTCCATGAGCGAGTGATAATGGAGTTCAATATCACAACATTGGTGCAAACAGATTGCTAAGGGCGTTTTTACAAGCTCACATACAACAGGTAATAAGTTTCTAAAGATTATGACGACAATGATACAATCAGCTAATATGGTTTACGCGTAATAATAACTGTAGTGGTAAATAAAGAAGAATTCACAGTAACATTGGTTGGTGAAAAATTACTAATTGCGATGTTACAAAATGTGACACACAGATGTCATAGATGTTTACACACACATCTATTATTTATTTGTTATAATATTGGAGTTCGATATCACTACATTGGTGCAAACAGATTGCTGAGGGCGTTTTCATAAGTTCACATACAAGAGGGAATAAGTTTTAAAGATTATGATGACAATGATACAATCAGCTAATATGGTTTACTAATAATAATAACTGTAGTGGTAAATAAGGAAGAATTCACAGTAATATTGGTAAGTAAAAAAAATTGCTGATAGATTATAATGACAATGATATAATCAGATTATAAGAAGATTACAACGACAATGATATAATCAGATTATGAAAAGATTACAACGACAATGATATAATCAGCTAATATGGTTTACGCGTAATAATACTTAAGTGGTTAAGAAGAGAAAAAATTCACAGTAACATTGGGAGGTAAAAAATTGCTGATTGCGTTGTTTCAAAAGTTCACACACAGCCGTCATAAATGTTTACAAGCACATCTGTTATACATTTGTATAGATTCAGGTTGAATTAGCATACGTTGAGGTTTACTGACATGATACCTAATTGAGGTTAAATTAATACGAAATTGACATATTTAGGGGATGAAAATGAAATTGACTAATTTAGGGGATCACCTAGTCTAGTCACCCATGATTTGCTGTGATGACATATTTAGTTGTTGCATCAGGTATTGCTCGAGGTCATCTGGCGTGTTGATCTCGCAGCGTCTTGAATCTGGGTTTCCTGGGTTGAATATGAAGATGTTTCCATCCTGTGTTCTTGGGATTCCAACTTTATCCGGGAATTTCCTTTTGGCCATCCTCAGAATGTACATGACGTTAGCTCGTGAAGGTATGAGGTATTCATTTATGAAGAAGAACTGTGGTTTCTTTTCTCGGCAGGCGTTGAGAATTTCACGTTTTTTGTTATAATGTTTTAGTTCAAAAGCAATGTTTCTTTGATCTACGTTCCCAGTTATTGTTTTTTTCCCCATTCCTGTAGCTGACGTAATGTCAGTGTTGGAGAGGTCAATGTTGATCTTGTCCTTCAGGAGCTGGCAGACTGTATCCTTACAGATTTCGCCTGCGTGAGATGGCGGTATTTCCCTTCCAGAAATGACGAGAGTACATTTTTTGTCTTCAATGTCTCGGCGCTGATCATTTTTTTCCAACTGGAGGAGGCGGGAGGTTAAGCTATCTATTTTCTCATTCTGTTCTTCGAGAATTTTTTTGTATTCCGCTTCTTTTGTTTCAAATAGCGTTTTAAGGTGGCTTATTTCATTTTGCATTTGAACAATATCACTATTAAATTTTGTCATCACTGAATCGAAGTATTTTATAAGGACAGAAACCACTTCTTTACCGTCTTTCGTAAGGCTAGACACATCAGGGTATTGACCAAACTTCGGTTCAAACTCGATGCTGTTGTTGCTGCTGTTGTTGGTAATGCGTCGTTTGTTAGTCATCTTGAAGATGGAGGGAGTTCGGTCGTTGTGTAAACGAGGGTTGAATACTCTCACACTTTTGAGGGAATATTATACTCTTAGTTTGATTACTTTTATATATGGGGTATTTAAATCACATTTGAATACTTCGCTTATACTTTCTTTAACCTTCTGAAAGTAACAGGTGCATGATTCATGGGCCTGCAATTGAATGCCGTATCAATGTCACCAGTTGTATGCCACAGATTAATTACCGCGTTGTTTCATTGAACGATCTGAAACTTATTGGGAGCTATGGAGGTATTAACCATCAAACGCATCATTGGTGCTGTAGTACACGAACTATTCTTATATTATTGAAGGTTAATACTGTCATTACGACTCTCTTTGTGATTTCCAGTAAGTGAAAATCTATTTCATACCTCTGGCAAATCAAGTGGCCGTGGTCTGCATAAGATATTAGTTCGTAGAAATGAAATATGAACTCATTTTTAAAGCTCGGATTAACCACTTTAAGTTGATTTGGATTGGTTTTGTTTACTTCATTGAAGACTTCTAAAAATAAAGTGTTGAAATCAGTGACTGTTAGCAATATTTTTAAAAAGTACTTATGCGGTCTGAATTTTTGTCTCGCATTAGAATTTTTGAACTGCTCTAACACTGCCGATGATGAAAGATTTATGTTAAGTTATTCGTACTTTGAGCCAAATGATTTCAGACTCTATTTGCAGGAAGTTATGACATTGAGAATATATTTGGTCACTATAGGTCACTAACTCTGCACTTTCACTCAATCTGTGTGAGAGATTCTCGAAGTAATTAACCGGTCCGTATCACCGCAACTAGAATTCTATCTCTTGCTAGCCATGGCACGTGACCTCCTGGTATCTGCCTCAGTTCTCATCATCTTATTTTAAAGACTGTGACGTACTATTTAGTTACTGTCTTATCTCCAGTTGTTCATTCCTATACGTATCTGAAGGAGCCTGTATTTACCATCTGTATTTTTTTACATGCCTGAAGGGGCCTCTTCAGTAGCCGATGCCTCGTCGCTGCTTATTCTTATATTATTGCTCCTGATTTGACCTGCGGTCGTGCAACCAAGTCGAGTGTATCAGTTTCAATTGTCTAATTATATATTCTGGAGCGGGCTCTAAATTCAATCTTATGGGGATGTGACCAATTGTATTTATAAGGCTCATTATAACTCATTACTTAAATGCAACTTTTATTTGCTCGCAGAACGCCATATTCATGATAAAGTATTTGTTTCTTAATCACTATTAACCTCTTAAAAATGGTATTGTCACATCCTGTGTCGTTTGGCAGAATCAGAAGATAGAAAACTTTTATCTGAGCACGTAAAATACCAAGGAGAATTAAATGTAGCCCTAACCTGTAAAATATCGAACAAACCCTCACAATCTCCATGGTACATTGAAAGAACGAGCATTGTATGTGTCATTTAGATATGTCAGATACGGATAAGATGCAAAGTCCTTCACGGATCAACATAACTTAATTGTCATCTACTCTATCACTTAAGCCAAGTGCATTGCTGTGTTTTATTTTGAAATTATCTCTATTTAGACGTATATTATCTACCCAGTTAGTAAGTGGTCGTGTCGGTCATATTTGACGTTTTTTAGCAGAACAACGTTATTTGACAATGAAATTGACGTGAGTACAGAATGATTTTTCCTCAATATACGGACGATGGTACCATAATGATAATGTTTTCACTGATCAATTATTGAATGACTATATATGTGAACAAATTTACATTGGGGTGAACTACTGTTCGACAAATTCCACAATTTTTTTCATCGCAAATATGAATTTGTTCGCCTTTCCCCTATGAAATGATTTGTAGGATGATTGAAATGTGTGTTGTGGATGTCTTTTTTACGAGCACATGAAGGTCACCGCTTTTTTCTTTACCGAATTTGGGGTATTTGTTTTAGTTTGCTATGTTCCCTGTTCTGATTGCAGCTTTTAAACATAAAACCTTTATTTCCAAGCTGCTTTTAAGTCAAACTGAGGTTTTACTACATAGAGACAATGTTCATCAGATTCAGTTAAAGAAACCGATTGCATTCTCAGCGATTGTTTCTAATCGTCCGTAGTTACTCTAAGGCAGGAAAAAATGTTGATCTAATTAAAGAAAATCAATGAGTATAATTATGATGTTCTACGTTTCTACCTCTTGGACCATTATCAATTCTCAAATAAGAAAAAACACTGCAAATTCGAATCAGAATATATCGTAATTGGAATGGAGAGAGAACAACCGAAGCAAAAAATAGAAAAAAAATTAATTTTCGGTAGAATGGATCTAATTGGTTTTGATCTAATTTTTTTCGAGGCTGTGATCATTATATATTACTGTGGCTGGTATTTGAATTTTCGAAGCAATGACTGCGCACGTTATTGTGGTGTCTGGTGCGGAGATCGACGTAAAAATGAGGGGCGTTTTTTGCGTTTCGTTTCTCGGTGATAATTACGCATGTGGCTGCTTGGTCAATTTTTCGCTGAATTTTGGTTGACTTTTTGAGATTTTCAACTGTTAAAGGTGATAGGATGTCAACTGCTTTTAAATCAGAGTGATATGTTACACATCGTATTTATCTCTCTCGGTATATGTTTTCATTACCGAATAATTTGCCTTATTTGGCAAACTTTTTTGTACGTCCTGTGCACATAATTGTCGAAAGGTGGAGAATGTTCATCATCAGTCGTGCGTAGATCATCAGGCGAACGATGGTAGAACAAGCTGCATGAAATTTTAAAAATGTGCTCTTGGGCTAAAAATACTCAACACTGTGGTTTTTCTTTACCGTCGAAGAGTTAAATTTTTGTACTTAAATTCTGGAACTTTTCAAATAGGGGCAATATGGTATAGTTGTTCGCAGAGTAGCAATTTGTTCAAAGCATTTCATGAGTAATGCCCGATAAACCAAAACAAAAATTACTCAGTTCGGTGGGTAAAGTTGAATGATTTGGTCAATGGCAAGACACACAACTTCGTCAGTCTTCGCTGTAAATTTCATTTCACGCTTTTCATTGCTTTCACGATCTACCTGTATGGATTAAGTGGCTGATATATTTTTGATTCTTAGTTTTTATGAAAATAATAGTCATCTACTGCCGAATTTTGCTCGTAGGTGGACAAAAGTATATTCTCAGTGGTAGACCATTAAGAAATCTTCTTAAACCATCTTCAAATTTGTGAAATTTAATTAAAATCATCATATCCTCAGGAGAAAGTGATTAACGCAGCAAATATTATAGGCAAGTTCTTAAAAAAACTTTACACTCTTATAACTCAACTCTAAAAGCTTTCTGCAGAAATGATCCGTATGGATAAAAAGAACCAATTCAGCATTAAACCGTGAATATTGGCGGCAAATAAAACCATACAATTAGAGGTTGACAGGTCAGACAAGGAACGGCCGACAGCTGTGAGATGTGCCACGATCTCAGTAATTCGGCAAGTGAGCGCTTCTGCTTATGAGTGCGTACAGATTGTGCGTTGCAAGTGCCGTCATCGGCAGAACTGTAGTGTAATAAAGGCGCGTACTCACTTGTAGACATGTTGCGCGATTTTGGTCTCCGAGACCTGTCTAGCGTTGTTTACGTAGATGCGTCTTTAGACCAACCGTCATCTGTGAGTCGGTTGCGAGACCAAAAGTCTCAGGTCTATGGTCTCCCGATCGGAATGGGAGACAGCATGCAACGGTAGACATGTTGCCCCACGTTTTGCTAATATGTACGACATTTGCAACGATTGACGATACACACAGGGTTTCCGGATTGACCATTTCATAGCCAATTTACACAAAATTGGCAATTTTTTAAAACGCAGAGGCCATGAGGAAATATAATTGGCAATTTTTACCTACACCGCACGAATCAAGAAACAGAGGCCCTGCTACATATCGAGGAGGTGCTCTCGTCAGAATATTGTCAATGTATCAAGTTAATTGGCAGTGTGATTTTTTATTAAACAAATATTTATAAATGTTTAAGTGGCTATTTATAAAAATTTTTCTCGTAAAATGGAACCCCATACATCTTCCCCCTTCAAACCATCACATTCCCCTTTGTCAGACGATTCGCATGAGTTATTCTGCAAATGCAAACACATCACCTGTTTCATTTCAGCATCAATCAGAGTCAAGGGTTGAAGGTATCAATGATATGCAAGAATTTCTGTAGTGCACGAACACTTTTACCAATTTGTAATTAGAACAATAGCGCCTGAAACGTGTGAGTTCGTTCATGAAAAGCGATGTTAGAAAAGTCGTTAGCAGCATATTTTGATGAGAAAGTAGAAGACCTTAGTTCATCATACAACTGATGTTAGATTCATTCATTTGGATTTTCTTCTTTTTTGTTTTTATTACCACACACTAAGAGCATAATTAGCCCCATTTTTTGTGGTCGAACGCTATCTTGCTTGCTTTCTTGATCAAAATCTACTATTGTACTGGAATATTAAGAACAAAGAAGCACTAAACGTCAATATAACATGTAGCTTTTCTATGAAAAATTAACAGTTATAGACAGTAAAATCTTTTGTAGATTTAATACCCAACGGTATGTTACCATTAAATCATTTGAGTTAGAGTCACATATTTTAAGTCAAGATTAATGTTTTTTTAATAATAAGATACGTGAGTTATCATGGGCCATTTGCGTTTTTTCTGTAAGAAATACCCCCCTTTGCACGAGTGCCTAGCGTATTCGAAAGGATGTCCAAAACTTAAATGAATTCATTCATTTAATGTAAATTCGTGTTTTATACATACCTTTATATGTTGTTTAAATGATGAGATAATTACTTCGCAAACCTCTGGTACCATTTGCGATATTGGCTTAGATATTCTCAAGGTACACATTGTTGAAACCTTTATTGTAGCACCTTGAATGTATATGTGTATAATACTGATAATGTTACAGTGCTCTTGTGTTAGAATGTGTTTAGACAGTACTCTGCATTGAGAACTGAGCTCATGGTTCTTGTGGAACTGAGCTCATGGCTCTCGGGCTTGGCTGGAGGCTACTCCACCGCTATCCTTCGTGATGTAAACTAACTGTGTCCTGCTGTGTGTTACTGACAATATATAAATCCCAAGGGTCTCACTTTACATAACCTAACCTCAAAAGGTTATGGGCCCAGACAACCTTCCGAAGAAACAATTTCAAGTGAGGTTATCCTAAGTCCTGAAGCGAAAAACAGCCCGGGACAGCGAGAACAGACGTTGGTGATCTGTTAGTGCTGTGTGAGACAGAAACAGTGAATTAGAAAGAAACATGGCAGGCTCCGTAAGTGAAAGTGCTAAGAACTGCCTCACGGCTCTTAATGACAAAAACTATCCTACGTGGAAGCTGCAAATGAAGATGATCTTGATGAAAGAAAAGTTGTGGAACTTGGTTCGAGGAACGGAAACCATGCCACAGACTACGGACGAGACTGCTCGTAGGAAATTTGAAGAAAGACGTGACAGTGCACTTGCAACAATTGTACTTGGTGTCGAAACGAGTCAACTGTATTTATTGGGTGATCCTACTGACCCTGTGCAACTGTGGCACAAAATTGAAGATACATTTCAAAAGAAAACTTGGTCTAACAAGTTCAGACTACGCAAAAGACTCTACAACATGAAACTAAAAGAAGACCAAGACTTACAAACTCATCTCAAAGCATTTGTCGAAATATTTGAGTCCTTGAGTGTGATTGATGGCGCTGTTGATGAAGAAAGTCGTGTAATAATCTTGCTGTGGTCACTTCCCGACCACTTCTCCACACTGGTGACTGCACTGGAAGCTCATGAAAAACTACCGTCATTGGATATTGTGACAGAGCGCCTTCTGAATGAAGAAGCAAAACTGAAAAACCAAAGTGCTTCAGACTTCAGTGAAAAATCCCTTGTGACCTCCAAATTGAAAAACTCAAACAGCTTCGAATGCGGAAAAATGGGACACCTACGCGCCAAGTGCTGGATCTATCAAGAAAAATTGAAGAAAGAAGATGGGAACCACACAGAAGACCAAAAAAATTTTGGAGCAGGTAAAACCAATTGTATCAGTGCATTGTCTGTGATAAATATCAATAATTGTTGGGTAATTGATTCCGGAGCAACAGCACACATGTGTAATAATAGGAATGATTTTTCCTGTACGAATGAGCTATCTAGTCCAATTAACATTGAAGTTGGTGATGGTAGAAACTTGCAAGGTGTTGGTGTAGGTGATATTGAAGTTATGGTGTTGTTGCCTAAAGGTCTAGTAGATACCTGTGTTGTTAAGAATGTCTTGTATGTACCTGGCTTAGCCTACAATTTACTTTCTGTGCCTCAGATTACAGAAAGTGGAAACTCAGTTTACTTTGACGAAAGCTCATGTAAGATTGTAAATAAAGACGATGAATTAATTGCCTTAGGCAGTAAAGTAGGAAAATTGTATAAACTTAATTGCACCCTTAATTCAGCTGATAAATGCATGAACGTTTCCTCTGATGAAATTCTGTGGCATAAACGATTTTGTCATCTAGGATTCAATAATCTTAAGAAATTAGCCACTAAGAATCTTGTTAAAGGTGTTGATTGTTCTGTGAGTGGAGATAATATTTTTTGTGAAAACTGTTGTGATGGTAAAAATCACAGGCTTCCGTTCCCCAAAACAAATCACAAAAGGGAACGCCGACCCTTAGAACTAATTCACAGTGATGTGTGTGTGGCAAGCTTAATCCCATATCACTTGGGAGTGGAAGGTATTTTGTAACCTTCATAGATGACCACTCCAGATATACTTTTGTGTACATTATCAAACATAAGAGTGATGTTTTTAAAGTGTTTCAGGAGGTCAAATCTCTGCTAGAAAATCTATATGATCACAAAATTAAAATTCTGCGCTCCGATTACGGTGGGGAATACATCTCTAATGACTTTGAACAATTCCTAAAAAGGGAAGGAATTATCCATGAAAAAACTGTGCCTAAGACACCTGAACAAAATGGAGTTGCAGAAAGAATGAATAGAACTCTCCTTGACTCTGTCAGAGCTATGCTGTCTGGTTCAAAGTTACCAAAATTATTCTGGGGTGAAGCTATATCAACTGCCGTGTATGTCAAAAATAGGAGCCCTGCTAGTGCATTGAATGATATAACCCCTTATCAAGCCCTTAATGGACACAAGCCCAATGTACAGCACCTCAGAACCTTTGGCTGAAGTGCGTACGCTCATGTCCCCAAAGATGAGAGGGAAAAACTTGATCCAGAATCTAAACCGTGTGTTCTTGTAGGATATGGAAGTGGATCCAAGGGATATCGTCTGTATGACATAAGCAGCAGAAGGATATTTTTGAGTAGAGACGTTATGTTCAATGAATCTCAGCAGATGCCAATTGAGAAGGAGCCTTCAGAAGTAAATGATGGTAATTTTACTCTTCTTCCTCAGGATCCAGAACCAGAAGACTTTGAGGGAGGGGTGGAGCATAGACAGTCAGATGCTGGGATGGAGGGAGTGGAGCGTAGACAATCAGCCAGGTATCGACGGGCTCCTGATAGGTTTGGAGAAAGGGTGTATTTAATGAAAAATGAGCTTAATATACCATCTTGTGTTCAAGAAGCACTCAGTGGACCAGAAGCAAAACTATGGGAAACAGCTATGGAGAATGAGATGGAGTCTATAAATCAAAACAAAGTATGGTCTCTGGTAGACTGTCCTAAAGACAAAAAACCTATTAAATCAAAGTGGATCTTTAAAAGAAAAACCGGACCTGACGGAAGCATTTGCTCATACAAAGCTCGCCTTGTGGCTCAGGGCTACTCACAAAAATTTGGCACTGACTACGACGAGACCTTCAGTCCCGTGGTTCGATTTGTGTCTGTCAGGACAGAACTAGCTTTAGCTGCCTAATACAACATGAAAGTCCATCATATGGACGTTACACAACAGCCTTCCTTAATGGAGAACTGATTGAAGAACTTTACCTGGTTCATCCTGACGGTTTTATTGACAAAGGCAAAGAAAATCTGGTGTGTAAACTATAAAAATCGCTCTACGGACTAAAACAAGCTCCTAAGTGTTGGAATACTACACTAGATAGCTATTTGAAGAAATTATTTTTTTACAATCTAAGAGTGATGCTTGTATATACACTCGTGTTCAAGATAAGAAACTGTGTATTGTGGCGGTGTATGTAGACTATCTAATAATTGTTTCTGAGTCTGGTGACGAAATAAATCAAACAAAGATAAGTCTTTCTACCCAATACAAGATGAAGGACCTTGGTGTGCTGAGTTACTTCCTAGGTGTAAGTGTTGTACAATCTAAAAACAATGTTTTCTTAAATCAAACTGCTTACACTGAGGCTCTGTTGTCAAAATTTGGCTTTGATAATTGTAAACCTGTTGCAGCTCCCGCTAATGTAAATGTAAATCCGATGTGCTCCCCAAATGATGTCGAATTTGACCCTGCTACTTATCAAAGTGCTGTAGGTAGCCTTTTATATTTGTCAACCAGAACTCGACCTGACATTGCATTCGCAGTGAATAATGTTGCTAAATACAGCTCCAAACCTCTTGAACAGCATTGGATGTGTGTTAGAGAATATTCAGGTACCTGAGAGGCACCTCTAAACTAGGTATCTTGTATAGCAAATGTTCTGATACTTCCATTGGTTATTCAGATGCTGACTGGGCTGGTGATAAAAATGACCGCAAGTCTACCTCTGGTTACTGTTTCACCCTCAGTAATTCGGTAATTACGTGGAGATCTAACCAACAAACTTGTGTCTCTCTCTCGACTGCTGAAGCTGAATACGTTGCTCTTGCCGGTGCGGCTCAAGAGGCTGTCTGGTTGAAGCACTTACTCAGTGATCTAAATTTTGGTACTATGGAACCAATGGTTATATACGAAGACAACCAGTCAGCCATCTGTCTTGCCAACAATCCCAAATATCATGGGAGGAGCAAGCACATCGATATTAAGTTTCACTATGTACGGGATCTTGTAAGTAACAAAGATATAGACGTAGTGTATTGCCCTGCCGACGAAATGCTCGCCGACATATTCACCAAGAACCTGCCGATAGAAAAGTTCTCTAGACTAAGAACGAAGTTAGGAATGGTCTCATCTGACACACATTCAATGTGAGAAGGAGTGTTGTAACCTTTATTGTAGCACCTTGAATGTATATGTGTATAATACTGATAATGTTACAGTGTTTTTGTGTTAGAATGTGTTTAGACAGTACTCTGCATTGAGAACTGAGCTCATGGTTCTTGTGGAACTGAGCTCATTGTTCTCGGGCTTGGCTGGAGGCTACTCCACCGCTATCCTTCGTGATGTAAACTAACTGTGTCCTGCTGTGTGTTACGGACAATATATAAATCCCAAATGTCTCACTTTACTTAACCTAACGTCAAAAGACATGAGGTTCGTGAAAAAGTCTCCACTTGCTAAGAAACGCAGTCGAAGTGAAGCTGGGGTAGATTATCTAAAGTTTGTATTCTTTTTCGTTATCAGTCCTCCAACCATCAGAAGCAAATCTTCGGAATCAGGAGGGGTTAGGCGTGTGAAATTTGGAAAACCCATGGCGTCTTCCAGTCTTAATTTATTTAATAATGAAATTCTAAACTAGGTCCTTCTGCGAACACTTCGCGACTCCACCAACGTTTACGTTTTATCGTTCTTTCTCTCGCAATTATCGCTAAGCAGGAACTTGCTCCGCACAAAGTAATGTCCTCCATGACGCACTGTCTGAGACTAGACGAGAAATTCAAATCGTAGCGTGGACGCTAGATGAGGCAAAACCGGAGTCTATAGACGATCTATAGACATGTCTACAGATGCTCTATAGACATGTCTATGGACGGTCTATAGACCAGGTCTATAGACACATCGCGCAACATGTCTACAAGTGAGTACGCGCCTTAACATTCATGTGGAAGGTGCTAAGTGAGACCATTTTAGAAATTTAAATTTTAAAGTCAGGTAAACGTGAAATTGATACACAAGCTCTCAAATGCATGTTAGTGTATTAAGTTCAATGCCTTACACTTGTGTTAAAAGACATTTGAAGTTTTTAAAGAAAATTTCTTCTCACATACTTTACAAGTGCATAAATAGGGAAACACAGACATGAAAATTTAATTGCATATTTATTATAACTCAGCCTTCCCGACAATAATGCATTCATGAAATGGACGCTTCCGTAATTTTTTCCAGACACGTATAATTCATGGAAATTTTAAATGGCATTAGAATTTTGTTTATCTACCTTCAGTTAGAATTACAGTATAAATTTTAAAACTACAAAGCGAATACATAATTTTTGTTAAAAAATAAAACCATTTTTACGGGACAATTTTGCACTAAATAATGTACCCAACAGTATTGGAGATTCAATAAAATTCTTTGTAAAAACGATACACAGAATACTTTAAATTGAGTAAAATATAGTTTAGATATATTTTTTTAAAGTATTAACTCGTGTCACTATTTTCAGGTTTCTTCCCACATTTTCCCATCTTATAATAAGAAATTTTTAGATTCCCATGAGCGCATCGATGAACATACAGTTCAGAACCACAAATGTTTTGCTTCTTGATTACAACATTTTCTAATTATCGAGAAAAAAAACCTTCTGATTGCCATACTCGGAAATTCTAAAAACAACATGAATTTCGGGCTGATCCCTCAGTGGCCATGATACGAAAGTCCCTCCTCAGTGACAATATGCTCACGGCTTGTATGAGGGTTCGAACAACATGCATAAATTTGTTTTGGTCATTGTGCTGGAGTTGAGCTCACGCGTTCTGTTCGGCCAGCGCAGCAGCGCTCGTAGTTGTAAGAAATCGAGCCCCATCTCCTCAGCGCCGTCGGCTTATCAGCCCAGGAGAGTATACATTCTCGAGGAAGCATCCATCTACACGTTACTTATTCCCCGATAGGCGAGAAGAGGCACGAGGAGTGGTGGGCCGCCGAAGTATGGGTTTTGGTAATCTCCAGAAAGCCCTGCAATCCTCTCTATTGCCTGTATTGCACCACACAAGCATTAGTTAGGCCAGCCATTGCGTGAAGTCTGGCTGCTATCATTTGTCTTGCCTCCAGGATCGCATGGAAGAGCAGAGGGCTGGACACAGGAAGCTATAGATGGCAGTGTGCTGGATGTGACGTACATCTCGGCAACGCTCGTGCCCTTCGAGGAGCTCTGACCACGTGCAGCAGGCTCCAGGAATGCAGCTTGTTTTTTGTAATTTAATGAAGATATGTTTTGATGAAAGTGTATCGATGGCGGAGACAGTCTGAGAGCAAAAAGGGACTGTTGAGTTACGTGAGTGCAACGACACTGAACTTACAGACTAGCGCAAGATGAGAGTAGATTAGGATCTAAATTATGTCTCATAATTTAATGTTCATCTTATTGTTACTAAATTCACCAGTTGGTTGTTCACATCCGAGTAACCCTGAACTTTTGAGCTTGCTTTGGCTATTAAGGGATCAGATGGGTTCTATATCTCTGTTTTAAATTTTACTAGTTTTGACTCCTGCCTCTATACAACCTCTATGACATGATCGTCATTCTCTCCCGCCCTATTAATGGGACTCTTATTGCTGTAAAACGTTGTTATAATACATCATGCTGAACATTCATAAATTTTCATCGCTCTACAAAACTTTTGGTTACCGAGAAAATCGTTCTGTCATTTAAACATGGCCTTCGATAACGACATAACCGCCTTCTAATTGTCACTAATCATTTGTCAAATATATCAACAATTACGTTATAATCTTCATATAAACTTGTGCTCATAACAAACGTTCATGTTTAGCACCTGAATCTGCATCAGCAAAGCAACAAGACCCAACTAATAAGAGGGTTAGAACGTTATTTGTTAATTGACGGTTCAAGAACTAATTTAACAGTAATTAGTCCATAAATAATCTTTAGAACTTATATAATTATAAATTCACATTGGGAATCATGTCTGAGCGTCCAAAACATACTATTCCTCAAAAATAGAATAATCGAACTTGTGAAAAAAGTAGGGTTATTTTCCAAACTAAATTTCCACATTGACCTTATCCTTCCTCCGAAAACTTTCGAAGAAAATCTCTTCAGTTCTTAAAAACTCCAAAAAATATTTCGAGCTATACAACTGTTAAATTTGATGATGAAGATGAGTGACGCGCTGTTATCGAAATGAGGAACTAGTAGTTTTGGTAGAATCAATAGTAATTGTGAGGTCGAAATAATGTACGAGCTGTAGAAATAAACGAACGAACTAACTCGAATACCTGAATCAGTTTCAATACGGTGTGTTTGAATGGAAGCACCATACTAGACTTTAAATAACGGTTTAATAATTATATAGAACAAACGCCTAGCTCTGATGCTACAATACGGATGTTGCACAACTACTCGTATATTCACGGCACACGACGCAGCACAGTGCTCACGCTGTAAGTTCTTTGGGACTGAAATATGAGGGGCAGCCAACTCGAGAACACCTCGCATAACGCAGTAGTTTTATTGTTTTTATTCGGTGGAAAATAAAAGAATGAAATTTTTACACTGACTGATCATAGTTTAATTTCTCTTAACCTAACCTATTTTATAGTAGCCTAACTTATCCTAACCTAATCTATCGCAACCCAACCAATCGCCATCTAACCTATCCCAACATATTGAATCTTAACCTAACTTGACTTAACTAAATATAACCTAATCCAACCTTTCATTTCTTGACCTGTCATAACAGGGAAGTCGTAAATATCTGAAAAATCGTAGCTCTATTAAACCAAGCACACGTTTTTCTACCCGATCTTGACTTAATTTATTCTTTCTAAACTTTACTTGTTTTAACCTAACTAACGTCAGTTGACCCTTCAACCGCAACCAACGAAGTAGAACTGACACTTCAGGCTGATAATTTACCATGACGTTGAGTATCTGAAAATCTGGTAGAACTATTCATTGCGTGACGATGTTTAAATAGAATGAAATAGAACACAGTACACAACGCATTGTGCCGTATGACCGTATGTATAACACAGATTTTCTTACCATAATGGATAAATTTTCCCTTACAAAATTATTCAAAGCATTATTTTTCGCCTAAGGAATCATTGAAAGCGCAACACAAAGTGCTAGGTAGGAGCGCATTAAAATAAAAAGCAGCTGATCCCGTGAAAAAATCCACAGATTATTTTCTTCCACCGATCTGGTCCTAAAACCTATTTTTTAGATATTGTAACCTATCCCAACTCGACCAGACCTATCCTAACCTACTCTAACTTATCTTAACCTCACTTTACCTAACCTATCTCAACTTGTCCTTGCTTATTTGAACATATCCTAACGTATCCTAAACTGTTCTACTTTTCCTCGCGAATTCTAATGAAAACCGTGGACTGGTAGAACTGGTAGTAGAAATTCTCTGCGCTTTTGGTAGGCACATTTTAGTCTAGGCTCATCAAAGTCGGTGTGCGCTCTAGGATTTTAATTTGTATGCACGAAAGAAAAAAATAATTCGGTAAGGTTTCAATGTTTTCAGCAAATCCTTCTTAGCTTATTTTCTATCGTGCAATAGTTTCTAAAGTGATTTCATGTATTAGATATGTTTCATATGCTTCGTTGAATCTGTTTACATAGTTTATTAAAGAGCATAATTTTTGAAATTGGAATGTACAATTAAAATTTGTTTTTAGTGCTAGATCTTAAGGGTTTTATACTATATTGTTACAGAAATCGTTTGGATATACTGGCGCGTTTTTGAAATACTCTTTCAGCACCGAAAGAACCACGAAATTCTTCACGAAGGGGTTATTTTTAACTCGATTGGGTGTGGCGTTGAACCTCAGTTTATTCGGTTCAAGATAGCTACCTGTTTAGTGAACTGTTTAGTGCGTGGCTGTTTGTTGAAACGAGGGAAAATATTGGAAGCAACGTGGTCTTATGCTCCATACATGTTAACTGAACAAAATTTATTACTTTCCTGTTAGATTATGGCAAGCGTAAATTTTGCCTTCGTAATTATTGAAAGCATGGCATACATGGGTATGTACGCACGTGTGTGCGAAAATATCTATAGCTACATACTCGTACGCATCTGCAAATTTTGTTTGTTTGCTTGCTTGCTCTAGACGACGTTTTGCTTTTATTAGCAGCACAGTTCAACTTCGTCTTCCATTGCAGACAGTCTGAGTCTCATTAGTTTCCAGTGAGAAATTCACGGTCTGCTTGGTCTAATTTATTATGTTCATTATGTTGTGGGTTCAGTCTCTTGTGTATTTACATTTCAGAAAAATTTTTTCCTCTGCTTTTTCAGCTTTCTGAAAGAAGGTGGGAAAATTCAGCTTCACTTTCAAATCAGAGAAATTTTCGGTCTTCTTGGTCTTACTTATATTAATCTCACGCGCTGTATTGTGGACACGGTATGCCCCAGCCCCAAATCTTCATATCTTCATTAACGAACGATATTTCTCACTGCTTTTTCAGAAAGTAATATAAAAATTAATTTTCAGTTCATATTGGTTTGTTTTGACCCTTGTTAAAAAATGTGACCAAAAATCAATTTTGAAACAAAAAATTTTCATAGTCTTAAAAATAATTTGACCCATCGTATTACCACGGCTGTAAATGAACTGGCACCACTTGTACAACAATAGGGAATTTAGACAATTATATTCTCTGCACATGACCCGGCACAGTGCGCACACCGAAGCTTCTGTGAGACTGGATTGAGAGGATGCCGCTCCCTCGAGGTCAGCTCGAGCAATAAAGTAGTTTTCATTATTTTTATCGGGTAGTGAAGAAAAAAGTAAACAAACCTATGTAATGAAATTTTGCTTTATCCTAGTCTAGCCTTGTCTATTTCATCTCAACTTACTTATCCCAACACAACTGTAATCCACGTAGTCATAACCTAACCGTTATGTACGCCATCTGTTTCAGCATATTGATTCACATATTACACACAGAGAAAAGTATTTAGGTGACTTCTTAGAAGAGCTTTAACTCTATTATTCCTACGACTTTTGGTTGCTAAATATACAAGAAACTTCATAAAAATCTAAAAGCTTTATAATGTAAGGTTATATGGAGATTCTTAGGTTAGTTCTACACTAGAGGCCTATCTAAAAGCACGAGAAGATGCTAAACCAATGAAAGCTATTTCGGTTAATGTTAATGAGATGCAAACAATCAATTTTCAAAATTTTGTTGCCTGTATCATGGTAATTACATCGAAACAAGCAACTTTTCATTTATGCACTTTTTGGGGCAAATGAGTAGTTAACGAGTTATAGCGGTAAATTACTGACAGCAACTCTAGTGTTGAAAGCGGCAAGTAATTCAGAGCGCGTCGAATGACAACACTACAACGGACGGAGATCCCGACGCGCTCGAATGATGGAGCTCATTCCCGCCACCTAAGACGAAAATGCACATACCGCTATATTTCTTTTTTTTGTGATAATTTTTATCGTGTTATTAACTAAAAGATCCTAAAAGTGGGTTCAGGCTCCGCAGGCTCTGCGGGGCCGGCAAATAATAAATTACAAAGTACCCAAACATACTCTACCCAAACTAAACTTACCGCTATAACTCGTTAAATACTCATTTGCCCCAAACAATGCATAGAAGAAAAGTGGCTTATTTCGATGTAATCACCATGACACAGGCAACAAAATTTCGAAATTCGATTAGTTGCATATCCTTAACATTAACCGCTATCTAACCTAATAATACTCGTCGTGCGTTTATTTATATATTTGTTTGGTGTCCGCTTCTTAAAAAACATAGGATGTCTGAGTGGGCGGTATCATGGATACCAAATATCTCAGTGTAACATTGAAAGATGGCCCTTACATGCATTGATATATTTGACATTTCATCAGGATAGGTTCGGTCAGGATAGGTTAGAATAGGAAAGGTTAGGATATGTTAGGTTAGCATAGATTAGGTAATGTTGACGGAAATTTTTCACGGGTCCACTTAGCTTTACGATGACATTTTCCGTGGAATTTCTACGGGTCCTCCTACTACCTAATAATATCCTTGGTTTATTTGTTTCAAGTCTGCTTCTTCCATTTCTCTGTCGCGCTCATAAGGATAGTTATAATGACCGTATCTGTGATACGAATTTCACCAGCGCACAAGTACAAAAATATTTTAATGACGGGTGCTGTTAGGATGAATATATTTGTTTGTCATTCACATCAGGAAAATATGTCCAATAAAGATATTGAATCCCATCATTTTTGATGGGCTGTGAACACTAGTTTCAAATAAAATGTGAAAGATCGTATTATTTATGCGCACGCAGTAGAAATGAGCTACGTTAATATTTCAATGAACTAGGGTGTTCCTTGACGGACTATGTTGTAAAGAAATGGAAGATAACTTTGAATACGAAAATTTTTCGAGATCCGGTGCGTTTCGATAAATTTTGGTTAGAAATTTACAAAACGTGTGGGATAAAACTAATTCGTTTGTGACGAAAGATGAACCCCAAGTAATCTTAGTGCAGCTGGAAGACACGTTTTTAAGAAAACAAATAGTAATGAACATTAGCAGTAGAAACTTAAATCACAATCTCCTACCAAGACTTCATTACAGGAGAAACCCTATTTGAAATCAACGTTGCAGACAAATTTTCTGGTCTGATGAAAGCATGATAGAGCTTTATGGCGATGATGTCGTCATTCTCTTTTCAAGGGATGCAACTATTGTAACTATAGGAATTAGCACTTCCAAGGGTAAGATGCGAGGTCCCGAGTTGAAGGTTAACACTTTGGCCGAAGCGTGCGCAACCAGTGGCTACGGAGGGGATTTTCATAATACTGTTGACCAAACACAAGTCACAAACTGAATTTTCATAAATAATTAATTATAGCTAAATAAAGGCACAATCCAATTAATGCTTGCTATTTTCAAAATTGCTTACTACAATTGATTTTAAATTTGAGTGGAATATTGAACTACAGTTTAACCAATTGCTGTCAGTGCTAATTAAGTTGGTCTTCCTTTTGTTGAAATACTGTAGAACGCGTTGTTACGCTCAATATTTATTCGGTTTACAGCAGCCCATTTTTTCAACACCTTTTTTCTTCAACTATTATTCTGTTTCATGAACTTCATTCAATCTTATTATATTTATGCGCAGGATGTAGAGATGCACGTTACGCATAGATTCTCCGTTCCCTTAAATTCTATTTTAAATGGCGCCTTCTCCCTCCCCCTTTTGGGAATTTCTTTGTTGTGGTCACGGAGCCTGAACTAACATATAATCTACTTCGACTGATCTAATTTGGAGAGATAAAGCAATAACCTATGAAGCACACCATCCCAACTGTGAAACTAGGTGGCTTGAGCATGATGTAATGTGGTTGATTCGCGCTTAATAGTACAGGATGATAGGAAATGATTGAAAGAATATGGGTGAAGCTGAACAAAGAAAAATTTAACAGGATATTCTGTAAAATAAATTCTGAGAAGCTTAATCTTGGATTTGAACCGCTGTTTCAGCAGAACAATGATCCTCAGCATTCCGTCAACGTATTTCATGAATAGTACCAAAGCAACTTCAGTAAACTGACATGACCTAATCAATCACCGAATATATATCCGATAAAACATCTATAGAGAAACTCAAAAAGTTAGATCCACAAAAGATAATAAACCAAATGGATTGAGGGTGTTTGCCAAAAAGAATGGGCCAAGATTTCACTAAAATCTCGCCAGGAACTAGCTAAAACTTACAGGAACTCCCTGAGAGCAGCAATCGCACTTGAAGTGCTCTAACTGAAAACTAAGAACGTCTGACAAGGGTTTGAATATTTTTTCATCACATAAGTTGTTAACTTCTGATATATGATTTTTTTCCCAAAAAATTAAAGACATTCCCTATTTTTGTTTAAATTTCAAAGTATCTCAATTCATCTGCGTACTACAACTAGTCTGATAAAATAAGATATATTTGACGTAAAACTGACTTACGCTGTCCAACACAGTTGTTACATTTGTGTGTGTAGCGCCATGTTACAAAAAGTGCATCACTGTAAATTGATAGATGATTTATATTGATGACACACGTTTGAGTGTCGGTTTTGGAACAAATTAGACGCTCAAATGTGTGGCGGTTTTGAAATAAATTTTCCTCAGTGCTATAGTTATCAAAAGCGAGGGCATTGCTGGCGGCGCCAAACTTGCCGAGGCTTCGTACAAAAATGTTGGACGGCCCCGAACCCACGTAGAAATCTGCAGTGCTCATTTAATCATCTGTTAACTACGGAATACGAGTAAACTATGCGACATTTCATTTTATTGCATAAATCTCACTCATAGTGGGATCTTCCTCATGTATGTGTGAAAAAATTTAGGGTATTTAATTTTTAGTTTACATACCAATCTTCGGGAGATGCTACGTCTCTGGAAGCCTGATTTATAATGTAACCAAAGTCTGAAAAACCACAGAATAAAGAGCCCCATTTCGTATACACGTTTGAGTATTTCTAGTTCTTCTATGACTTTTAAATATGTTTTTATAATATGTAGCTATGGCCATAATCTTCTAATAACAGATAATTTATTATTTCTATGAAAAAACGTCAAAGAACGAAAGCCCTTTTTAAATGCATAGATATTTTGTGAATGGTAATGAAAAATATAAAACATTATTTTGTGTAAAAATATGCTACAGATTTAAACACACTGACCATTGACGACGTGCTCCCTTGCATCAACACTAAAACAGAAATCGTGAGAAAAATTTAAATAACGCATTGGGTAACTTCACGTTTAAATTTCATGGCATCTTGGATAACTGTTCTTTCTCACTATTTAAATGTAAAACTCGCCCGACATTCAACGGAGCCTATACTATAATATACTTGTTGAACATGATATCATTATTCTGAGCTAGACAAAATATTTTAACTTTATGTGAAGTGAAGTTTTACTGAGAAAACCCCTCGAGAATTACAGGTCTATCCAACTTTACGAGTGGTTTCACACATCAACGAAAATCGCTTAATTTAGAGACGCGCTCGGCGTTGTGTGGACAAGTGTGAGTTGATTTATCCTGATAATAGGATGTTCCTTCTAAATAACCGGGTGATACGTTGTGTGGACAAGTGCAAATTGATTTATCCAGATAACAGGGTGTTCCTTCTACATAACTCGGTAATACAGTTTTCGTGTCAGCAATAAAAACACTTTCAAGGGTCCTACAGCTGCCTCGAAAAAAAATTATTCAATAATTTCCAATTAGTTGGCAACTTTCAATAAATCATTGACAAATTAAATTAAATCAGTGTTGGCTGCTATACAGGTGATGGATGTAACATTTTCTTGGAATGAACCTAGCATGTAAATCCTTTATCAACTAATAGTAAAAGCTGCAACAATTTGCAAGTATCAATATGCATAATGATGAACCAAAGCTACAGTGGTGACAAATGTTTACGATCACCTCAGAAAATGGCATTAATATTTACTTATATTAACTTATACTTTATCACTTATATTTACTCTATAAATACTTTGTCATTTGTACTATTCTTCCGGACTCGTTTCCGACAATTGGGCAACGATTTAGTTAGATTTTCGCATGTATTAACTGAAATTTCCTTACAAAAGGCATTCTTGATTCATTTTTGGAAGAAAGCCTGTAACGTGGCACTCAATGTTCTTCTTCATCAAAAACCACAAGCTCTCTTTTGTATTGAGGCCTGGGCTGCTACCAGGCCATTCTAAAACTTTAATTTTATTGTCCTTGAATCACTTACTGATAATTTTGGCTGCGTGACATGGTGCACCATCCTGCATTATGTTGGCTGCTGCAGAGTTATTGACATTGGAATCTTGTCGCTCATCATACAGAAATATTTTGCAACGTTATCGTCGTATTACAAGATAGAAATATAGGCTACCACGTCCAAAAGGCTAGAACAACCCTAGAACATGATAATTAGAGGACGTTTTCATAATCTTATCAGTTTACTATTGGTCCACCATTTAGGAACCAATTAAGCGTTGCACTTTTTTGTGGGCATATTCAGAATGTCAAAAATCTTGATTCATCATTAAAGAGGATCATTTAAGAGAATCAATCCTCTGCAGTCTAATTAATATTCCTATTTCTTAGAAAACAGAATTATTTCTTGCGCATTTCTCATTTAGCAGAGCTTCCCGAGCAGTACGTCGTGATGGTGAGCACTGTTCTCTTTGAAGTCGATGTCGAACCGTGCGCTCAGATACATTTTGGAGAACATCTTGAAGACCAAATTTCATTTCTTTGGTTTAAAGTGTTAGTTTTCCGAACACCGTACGCTTTATTAGTTTATCAGAACGCAAATACGTCTCCATGGGCCTTTCAGAATGAGGTCTGGGAGTTGAAATCTGACCACCATCATTAATTTTTTGATGAAAATTAAAAAAATTTGTGAACTCTGAACTACGTCTAATTCTTTTAATACTTGCCTTTGCAATCTGCCACTCTAATTTAGAACAATAATTGAACTAATTTTAACAATACATAGTTGCTTTTCAGCACCCATCGTGAATACTGTAAAAATAGAGGAAGCGAAGTTTCGAATTGTGAGTTCTAAAAACTAGAAAGATTTTGCGACATAACCACTCAAAAAGAGAAGCACGCAACACCTTGGCATTTAGTTCACCCAATTCCTCGGGTGCAGGTGAGTAGAACGCGAGTTACTAGATGTCGCTGACTGTATTAAAATTCTTCTCATAGAGAGCTAAAGATTAACTTTATGATTGTCATTTCACGTAGTGGTCGTAAACTTTATACCTCCTCTGCACTTCCGTCTAAGAATGTAGGTTTAAGATATGTCGACACTGCGAAACTGTCGACCATGAAAATTAGTACCGAACGTCGCAATTTTAGTTTGCGCTCTTATTTCATCGCTATTGGTAAAAATTTCATCGGTGACACACTATTGATTTTTCTTTCAGAAAGAAAACAGGAACAATGTTTATTTTGTTGAATAGGATTTTATTAAAATTACTATCGAGCAAAATTGCAATCATAGGCAGGCGTCTGAAAGAAATCTGCTTTTATTTGAATTTGATTTAACTTCTGTTAGTCATAAGTCACGACCGGAAGCTGTGGCGCTCATAAATTAGATTGAAGTCTTTGTACGTGTGATAACTCGTTTAATATGTGCCTGAGTAGGATTTTTGTCTTAAAACAAGACGCATATAAAAGTTGCAAGAACAAAATAATCGAAGAAAAACAAATAATACTGATATTGTTCCGGCTGATGAAATAAAAGTTCTCGCAGCAGATCTGCTTATGCTTATAGGTAAATTTTTCATCAGCGCTGTCTCGCCGCCACTTATACTGACTGTGTGGCTAGCTTAGCGTGTGCGGGGTATACTGGGACCTGCCATGGTGCTGGTCGCCACACAAACACTGTCTGTATACATGCTCCTGCCCAGAGCGGTCACTCGCCGCCACACAAACACAGCCTGTATACTTGCTTCTGCCCAGAGCGGTCACTCGCCGCCACACAAACACAGCCTGTATACTTGCTCCTGCCCAGAGCGGTCACTGGCCGCCACACAAACACAACCTGTATACTTGCTCCTGCCCAGAGCGGTCACTCGCCGCCACACAAACACAACCTGTATACTTGCTCCTGCCCAGAGCGGTCACTGGCCGCCACACAAACACAGCCTGTATACTTGCTCCTGCCCAGAACGGCCACTGGCCGCCACACAAACACAGCCTGTATACTTGCTCCTGCCCAGAACGGCCACTGGCCGCCACACAAACACAGCCTGTACACTGCCACTACCAAGAGCCACCTGCACCCAGAGGCCGTCAGAGTAGCACAGCCAGTTTGCTGGCGCCTGCTCAGTGTAATGTCAACCCTACAAGTGCAGAAGATGAGAACTGTAATGCTATTCAGGAAAATCGATGTCAGTACGCAATTAAAGTGGATCATAAAATTCTATGTTTCATCTGAAATTTCAAATTACAAGTACTGTGAGAGTGAATAAGAAACGAGTTGTTTCTTCGGCTATATTCAGCGTGCGCGAAACAACCTTATGTGCATTCCATGACGTAGATAAAAGGTATCACATTATTTGGTATGTATGACAGAAATGTGGCGTGAATATATGTTTTGCAAAAGGGCAGTTTAATTAAAAACCACTGAATAAAAGCAGGTATAAACATATTGGTTTAGATTTCTATTTAAAACCGTATATTTAGAGCATTCCAGCATTGCATTGCTCATCATCAACAGTATTTATCGCACATGCAATGGACGTGTAAGCGTGCAATGCAATACTGGGACAAAAACAAAACAACAGCAAAAACAAAAAAAAACAGCATTACAGACTAAGAAGAGTGGGTATTTAAAAACGAGTATTGGCACACATAAATTTTGATGAAAGACAGCAGGTTACACAGGAAAACTAAAAATCTACCTTAAAATTTTTAAAGGCACAGCCGTATTTGGACTATTGAGAGTTGACTATCTTTGGGGGATCAAAATACTATCAAACAACCTCTAATCATTTAGGTTGCATCGGGCTAAAATTATGAAGTCGGTCTGGCACACTGGATGCTCAGAGCTATTGTTCTCTGAAGTTGATTACGAAATCTAAAATATGAAAATTATTCATCGTAGCAGTTCCCATATGTGATACCAGGCCTGGATAGAGTGAGGGGCCAGGTACCCCGTACTATGCTCAGCAGTGTAGTGTATTGGTCAGTGTAGCCAGTGTGACTCTACTTAGTGTGGCGGCGCGAGTTGTCATCTCTGCCACCGAGCCTCGTGTGTATTGTGTAAGCTATTCATAGCGGCCCGTCACCAGCCCCACCATAGCGGCCCGTCACTAGCCCCACCATAGCGGCCCGTCACCAGCCCCACCATAGCGGCTCGTCACCAGCCCCACCATAGCGGCCCGGCACCAGCCCCACCATAGCGGCCCGTCACCAGCCCCACCATAGCGGCCCGTCACCAGCCCCACCATAGCGGCCCGTCACCAGCCCCACCATAGCGGCCCGTCACCAGCCCCACCATAGCGGCCCGTCACTAGCCCCACCATAGCGGCCCGTCACCAGCCCCACCATAGCGGCCCGTCACCAGCCCCACCATAGCGGCCCGTCACCAGCCCCACCATAGCGGCCCGTCACCAGCTCCAGCATAGCGGCCCGTCACCAGCCCCACCATAGCGGCCCGTCACCAGCCCCACCATAGCGGCCCGTCACCAGCCCCACCATAGCGGCCCGGCACCAGCCACTCCACAGCAACATGGTCACGCCAGAGCTCTGATCACTCAGCGCGCATGACTGATTTCAAAATTTAGCTCGGTGCAACCCTTGTGATTTAAATTTGTTCAAAAGTACTTCAACTCATCTGAGACAGCCAGCTCTCAATAGTCGTGATTCGTCTGTACCTGCACATACTCGTATTTTAAGTTAAGTTACTTGTTTTCCTTCGCAATCTTTTCATTTAAATCAAAACTTGTTTATGTACACCTGTTGGTCTTGCCCACTCTCTCCTTACTCTCTTCTGATAAAAATTCAATTTTGTTGTTGCTATCTTTTAGTCCCAATTATATCTTCATTCATATTAAATTTTATTGTACGCTTGACTATTCCATGAGTAATAGATATTCCTTTTTTAACAGATCCTTCTGATGATGAGCAATGTATTGCTCGAAAGATCTTGAGATACAGTTTAAAAAAATATATTTAACTTCTTATTTTTGGCTTAATAACATAGTGGGTACACAATAATGTAGTAGGTGCGTCTTTGTGTTGTATTCACGCTCCAATTTAGATTGTATTAAATCTATACTAAATAGGAGCCGTGTCCGTCTCCGAAACTGTGTGATGAGCGTATCTGTGATACGGGCCGTGTGCACTCGGCCTCATCAACGCTCGAGAGATTGAATTTTTCTATTTTACGGCCTTTCTCTACCTTCTTTCTTATTTTAATTAAAAGGGGTGGACTAGTTATACATAATGTAAGCATTAAAAAACTAACTATGCTGAGCTACATGATGTATTATAGATACTGCCTACAACATTTTATATCATGTGAGACTGATGTTTTCGTTTCCAATTTGCAGTATCACACCAAAAACCATTGGCTTCCTAAATATTAGCTAAGTCATAAATAAAATCCCAAATTTCAGAAAAACGTTACTCTTCAGAAATTACCCCCATGAAATGCATCATCGCAGTGAAAAGGAAGTATAGAAATCAGCGAGAATATGATCATTGATCAGTACTACCTACAACCACGTACCCTAGGGAGCAAGACCACCATGACCTTTACTAACGCGAAGGCACGTGGATGACGGCGAGAAATTCGTTGAACAACGAGGAAATGCGTCCGGTAAATTTGGGGGCAAGGTCATTTGGTCGGTCTTGCGACTCTAAAATTAAGTTGATTGTGAGGGATACACAACCCATGCTTCAAATGAAAAAGGGAATTTCTGACAAACCGTTGAATGCTACCCCGTTCTTATGTTTTGAGGCGGGTGCGAAATTATATTTCTATTCTTAAATTTGTTAGAGCGAAGAAATGAACTTGATGGACCACCGGTAGAATTTCCAGACACGGAGGGATAATAGAAGAAAATGTACTACGTAGGTAGCTCTAGCTCGCGGGAAGTAGAAAACAGTATCGCGCTTCATCATACAAGCCGTAGCCTGAGAGACCAAAATTTGTTCGAAGCAATTAGTATTGATACTCTGGAAAAATTTGGTGTCATCTGATCTCAGTGTGACGTAAGGTTTGTGGAATTAGTTACAGTCGCAAGTTTATATAAGTGACATTAGGAATATCAAACTGTTGAGTGATTTCTATCCTTAAAAATGAGGTTACATTTTTTTCAATTTTTCAATGAAAAGTACATAAAAATAAGTAAATGACTCGAGGCGTTAATTAAACCAGAAAGAGAGCTATACAATCATGGGATATTTAGTTATTTTGAATATTTTTACTGATTGGCAGTTCATATTTTATCGCCAAAACCTTCAAAGATACTCATTTTTTCGAAAACAAACGTAGGAATGGCTTAAGAGGCGGAAAATTTTGAATATGACGAATCAATTTCACGATCAAACAGCGAAAATATATTAGAAATGTGTCGTTTCATTAAGTGTTAAAACTGTTGGCATTCAATGTTAGTAAAATGTAAAAAACGTATCCTCTCGGTCAATGTGCTTCATGCTTGCGTTTTTTTCTTAATAATCAATTGAGAACATATTTATGCATGAGCACTAGTGAGTGAATTTCACTCCCTCGCCGACGGAAAGATCATCTTGTTTATAATTTCCCGAAGCGAAAAATCTTCAAAACTTTCCTACTAACCACGTATGTTGAACGTGAAAGAAGAAACGAGGTATGCAGCATGCGTGTCATAAATTAGCATGTGTACACTAATCCACTACTCACAATTGAGCACAGCTAACGAAACAATCACAAGTGCGTGTCACACAGCCGGCACATCAAGGCTCACCATGTATCGTGTGGACTCTCAAGCTGCAAGGGACTGACGCTGTGAAGTGTTCGTTGAGCAGGACGCTGGCGAGGCCGCAGTGTGATCACCTCGTGATGGATTGACTTCCGTGGATCTACCAGCGACGTCTTGATGTGGTCCTATGCATACGCGCCTCGGCCTCTCTTATTAATGGTCCTCAAGTCCCTCCGGAGTTTCGGCTCTGACGAGAATCGATTCGTCGACTGGTGCCAGGCTTTCCTTTGCTTAAGAATAGGAGCTATTCTTCAATGAAACCGTACGCGCTACGGCATCCCCTGTAAACAAACCGAACCTACGCTTTGTGTCTTGTTTGGGATCTTAAATAGAGGATTGATTGAGAAAGACAAGCGGATACAGATATTCGCACAATTGATCTTCTCCTACTAGTTGTGGGTAGAATTAATAGAGCCTGTCAGTTCCTATGATTTCCTTCCAGTTACGTAAAAGGATCATGCAGAAACTAAAAATTAAATTAAATTAAAATAAATCGCTGTACTAGAAGCAAATAATTTCACAACAAACTAATGAAATTAAGTTAATTAATATATATCAGTAGTTAATTTTATATTCGCTATGTACAGAATATTTAGAAACGACTATTTCAAGGAACGATCGAAATATACAAGCCCACGTACTCTCACGAATCTCTGACTAATTCGTCCATAAAAAATCTGAAATTTCTCCCAGTTTTGTGCATATGAATGAGTTAGGGGAATAAAACTGCGGTGTTTTCTCGCGTGGTGTAAATCACAGCTTCAACAAGCTGCAGTATCGCTGTCGCTGCTTTTCTCGGGCACTTTTTCTGGTTTGTTTTGAGGTCGAGTTTCCATGAGCTCGCTAAACGAATCAGTTGGCTTCAAATGCAAGCGTGCAAATGGGAGTTAGCAATTCAAATCATTCAGTTGTCCATTTCCACGTAAATTGGAAATATATTCATTAAACCAGAAGCAAATCCACTGAGCTTCGGCAGAAAGGCAAGTGCAAATGAACTCCTGGCTGCATTTTCCGTCGAGTTTGGCTGTGAAGCCGCACCCGCCCGTGGCTATTCCGCAGCGCTGTTTCGTTGAGCTTTGACTCAAGGCTGGTGAGAAGGTGAGACGAGAAAGAGAGCCTTGTGGAAGAATAAAGAATGCTTTCATCTTTACCGTGTTAATGGTTCTCAAGGAACATGAGTCACAACATATTCTCAAAAAAACAGGGTGAGGAAAATTATTGGACAAATCGTTAACATAAATTGAAAACATTGTTTAGAACATTTGCGGACTCAAGAAAGTGTACCTTATTATCATGAAATGTTCAGGTTTCTATTTTATTTCTCATAAACCACTAATTTGTATCACATTTAGTAAAATGAATGATAAAGTGCACCTGTTTTGAGCAATAATTCAAGACTGAGACAAAGTCGAAAATTTTCAAATTGCTGGACATAACGAAATTTGTGATTTGCCATATTCTGACTCGGTCTGGCGAACATGGGAATAACGAAAAATGGTCTTTGCTAAGCTTCCGAGGTTCTAACACTTCTATGATTTTCAGAGCGGTCAAAGCAGGGATCAGACGAAACCGAAGAGCCTAATGCAGATGTTAGGCTTAGAAATGAATTTGAGAGCAAAACAATGAGCAACGCGTCAAAACCAACGAACTTGTAACCACAAGACAGAAAATCTCTTACAAATCACAGAATTGGAAGGTAAAATTACTTGCAGCTTGCGTGTTATAATTAAGGTCTTGTTGTTTTAGTTGATGGAGGGTCCGACCACAGGTGACGACAAGTTTTCAAATCTGGAACGTTCCAATATTACGAGTAGAGTGACAGTCTTAACACAGTCCCTCGAAGACATCTCTGACTCTGAAAGAACAGTTTTTAGACGTTCAAAAACTGCCTCAAAAATTAAAGGATATAAAATTTTTTGCACTTAGCTGAAATAAAAATATCTGTATCATCAGATTAGGGAAAAAGTAATATTCGATTTTCATCAAAAATGCTTCGGAGAGAATTAATTCATTTTTACAAATTCATTTTTACATTTTGTTATATGTATGTGATAACTCTGCGATTAATTTATACTTTTTTTCAAACTATTTAGGTTTTGTGCATAATTTTTTTCACAAAATGTTCATCAATGTTGGCCTCATAGAAAAATCACGTTAGAAATGTGCTGCTTTTCGAGTTTCATAGTGCATTCAATACAGTTACAGCAAGATTTTTTCTGTACGCTTATTGGAATAATGCTCTGAACGTAAGTAATTGCAAGAGATGAATTTCTCAGTTCTGAAAAAGGGATTTTAGCTTGATAAACGAGCTAAAGGAGCATTGATCTAAAAACTAGGTTCTGGAGTATTGTCAACTATTGACTTCGAAGATTCAAAAGTATTGTCAGCTATTGTCTTCGAAGATTCAAAAGTATTGTCAGCTATTGTCTTCGGAAATTCTACAACTTGCACAACAATTAAACGTTGCCCATGCAGACATGTTATGCAACTAAGAAACATTGGAAATGCAGGAGGGGCCGGAAATGGGGATCCCACGAACTGTCTCCTGATGACCGGCAACACGCAGCGCACTCAATGGAGCAAATCGCTCAGAAAACCTTGGTCGGGCAATGATGCTACGTACATCGTCCACATTCTCCTGGCTTCACAATATCTAGCTAAAAATTGTTTCGAGGAGAGAGGTCGCCAAAATCATTTGAGGAGTGACAGAAGAAAAACTGAAGGAGGGATGGACGCCAGAAGTGAAAATGCTTAATTGAGAAATACATTTGCTTCATATCGCTTTTCTAAGCCTAAAACCATGTCCCTAACATGAAGAATTTTACAAGCGTTGCATTGCTGTGCTTGCTGACAAAAAATGAGGTCATTGAAAGCTTTGAAGACCTATTTAAGAATGGATATTTTCAAAATATTGGCTTTTTCATTTCTAATTTAGCCCACGCAATCGGATTTCACTTTTGTACCAAATCTGCTACTTCGATAATTCAAAGACTATCCCTGCACATTGTAAAGCTTAGACGTCCATGGAATTTGTTATAACATAACGGTCAAGTCGTATATTTGAGCGCAGATTTAACGCAATTATTGATTGATCAAGTCTACCAGATAGAGCGGTAAAATTTCACATTTACTAAATCAACGAATGTGAATATGGAACGTACACCTCGGTAGGAGCCTGTCCTATAACATGGTTGTCTGATACAGGGGGTGTATGTACACGAAGTGTCTGTACATTTCGTGTAAACTTCGTGTGAAAATCTGTAAGCCCCTTTTAAAATCTAAATGACTTCATTAACGAATTTATTAATTTAAATCAGTCTCTTGACAAACCCCGAGTCTGATTAGGTGACAATTCGAGGTTATTTTTATCTATATTTACAAAACAGGTAAAATTGCCAAACTACCTTGAACTTTGTTACCTTAATGTTATCTCCATTCTTTAAATTATCAAGCCTACGTTAAAATTTCTACTGACTCTGCATCACTAATCTATAAAACATTCTTTATGTATGCAAGAATTTCAACTTGAGATGCATAACAATTTTTTCCATATACCTAATGACAAATATCTTTCGTGAATAAAATTTAAACTTGGTCACAACCTACCTATGGCGTAGCTTGGATCCACAGACCCTCCGTGACATTCATGCAGCTTCATAAGTAACTGATTAAATCACATTTCAAATAGTAGAGATTTCGATAAAGCCATCGCTTACCTAGCGGATCTTTTAAGCAACGCATTTAGCAAATATTGTGCAATCAAAAGCCGTACTGGCTCACCAAAAAACAAACAAAATCCCTGGTTTATAAGCAAAATTATTCATAATACGAACGGACGACAGGAACATCTGATTTTACATCGAAATGAAAAAAGTACTTTTGGAACGTATCGAACATTCTGAAAAAACGTAACCAGCTAAATAATAACCTCTAAACTGAGCTACTTCGCTAGAAAATTTACTCAGCGCAAAAATAATGTAAAAAAGATCAAGGATCTTCTGAACTTTGTCATCAGGCAGAAAAATACTCACCGAAACACAATAAAAACTATTTTGCAAGGTACCGTTTTGAATTGCAGTTAAAATACATTACATAAATGTTTAGTTTATATGGTTGGGAATTCAATAAAAAAAAGTAAAAACAAATCCTGTTAGTTAGTCACTCTACTTCGAAAACTTGATAGCAAATCATTCTTTGTATCTTGCTCCGGTTTTTGCTTCAGATATTTCCATATGTATTAATAAAAAAATAAACCAAGGGAAAAAATAAAATTTCATGTTGAAGTAATTAAATAAGTAGCTCCCTCTATCTCTTTTATTTGTACTGGTATCATATACTGATTCCTCTCTTTAGACATCAAATTTTCCTAACTCTTTAAAAGTTGAAGGAGTAGCTCCTATCTGTATGATATGAGTGATGATAAAAGTCACATAAATAACTGTTGGCAAATTTCTACATTGTTAGTCTTTGGTTTGTTTCATTGCCTTCAAATTTGGTATTTTTCACGTATCTGGCATTGTCGTAAACTTTGAGCGTTCCTCTTTGTATTATCATTTATGGAAGTTCTGCCATTTCTAATTGAAATATAACTGACCCAGGTTTAAATAGATGGTAATTTATAAGGATTTTTTTTTCTAGCACTGGGACAACATAATGTTTGTCGGATGACAGTTATCGCGTGCTTCGTTTCCGCTTACGTCTTTCATGTGTTATGTAGGTAATGAGGGTGGGCAACCGCGAAGCATTTCCCAGAGTTCGATATCAATCAGTAGAAAAGAATTTCAGCAGAGTCCTTGGGCAGTTTTCCCAAGCAGATGGTAAACAACCTGGTTTACTGAAGTCTTCTTTTACAGTAGACAAAAAACGATTGGTCGAAAATTAGTGCCCTCTTATCATGACTGAAGTATAATAATTATTCAGAACATTCATTCTTCGAGGCAAAGAAATTTATATATGTCTCTTGTTAACTTATCTTAAAGGCATAAATCATTTCTGCGAATTCCACTAAAAGATGATTGAAATTTAATTCACAATCATTAAATCCGTACCCTGTGCTTCACCAGACCTCAAAAATACAACATTTCAGTTCAATATTGAGGCGTGTAAAATTTAATACATATCAAAAATGGGTGTCCCTTTTTAAATATATGTATGTATTTCTTTACTCTATGAAAGTAGTGCGGAGAAAGAGGCCGCAAGTTTCCCGTTTCCGATGAGGAAGCTTCAACAACGGGCAAGAAAAGGGGCATCGAAAAACCTTGATTCCGAAGTGTTGTACGGTGGTGTCTCTAAATATTGTGTATACTGAAGGAAGGACCTTGGACAATGCAGGCTTACTCACTGCTCCTTTATTACAACTGGGTTTAACAAGTGAATTGTTAAATATGGGTCCTAAAAGAGTCTTTAAAAACTTCCATAATATCGGATGAATTTTAAAAACAAAAGCATTCATTCTTTCTTGAGGAATATTAGTTTTTAATTCCTTATTGATCACAAATATTATTCTTCACGTAACGCCCCGCGCAGAGGAGAATCAGCACGATCAAGAATCAGAATCAGCAGCTCATTACGGCGTTGGTGAGATCTGGTCCAAGTTTCTGGATTTCATCTCGATGAGTGTAGATTTGTAGATTTGTAGGTTTTTACAATAAACTCTTCCTTTAAGGTCTCCCAAAATTAAAAAATCTGAGGGCGATATGTCAGGGGACCGAGCAGGCTAAGCGACATTGCCAAATCTTGAGATCAATTTTCCGGAAAATGCCCGGGCAGGATACATTAAAGATTTAATATTTGTTAAGAATATTGTATTCATCAAGAAATTAAAAAAACTGGTATTTCTCAGGATTGCATCAATGCATTATTTTTTAAAATCCTTCTGATATTGCTAGAGTTATTAAAGATTTTGGGGTTCATATTTAAAAATCAACCTATACGCACGCACAATGGTCTTCTAGCTTCTTAACCTTAGTGTAGAGGATGAATCCCATTGCCAAAACATATTCTGTTGATTTAAGGTTAGCAGCATTTCTTGCGGTGAACGCTCGTTATCTCCGGTCTAAAGTGTATACGAAGTTTCTTACAATAAACGAATGAGGGGAATAAAACAGCTTAACTCACCTTTTAATGTCTCAATCGAGAAGAGCATGAATTCAATGGAAATTATACTTCAAATATTACATAATTATTAATTTTTAATTGACTTGTTTCTCTCCATTTAATTTTACCAACGATCCTGCTTGAATTACAAGTATGTTGCAAACGCACTTCATATTTCACGGTTCGCTTCAATTAAGTCGTTAAAAAAACATAAATTAAGACAATCAATCTGAGAGCGTAAGTTTATTTCGTACATTTTAGCTCACGATGGAAATCAAGAGATATGTAGAGTAAAATCGAAACTTACTTCATATTGGAATTCTGCGGTGAAATGTTGATTTTTAAATTTCCAGTGAATTCCTTCTCTTAATTCAGGACTAAAGTTAAAATTTAAGGGATATTTCCCAAATTTGTTTTGTTGTATTAGGTGAGGAATGCTCAATTGCTTGATTGAAATGTACCCATGTACTCTGGAACATTTCAGATAAGACATCTCGGTATTGAACTCATTCGTTTATTTCGATTAGGCTTCTTCTGGTCCAACACCTGAACTTTAACGAAATGGGATCGGTGCTCAAAGAAGAAAAAATACTAAATAAGAATGAATTAGAAAGATTTGTCATTAATGTATCGAAAAAAAATTCGTAATGATGCCAATAGTACGTAAATATAAGTTGAAAATTACGTTAATTAAAACAGGCGTAAATTCAGCACCAGCAGCAATTTCAACGCTAAATTTTTAAGCAGGCCTTATATGTTAACAAATTAACAAAAATATAATATGTATCATCAGGGTTTGAGAGAAACGATTAAAAAAAGAAAATTTGACCGGGAAGTCATTTTTACAATCACGTTCTGCAAAATGAAGCTGACAGTGTTTCTTGCGCTAAGCATGTCGACCGGTGGTCGGTTCCTCAGTTGCCAAGGAACAGGCAACAGCTAAGCGTCACTGGGAGTCCCCTGACCTGTCAATGGCGATCCCAGCATATGGTGCGGTGCGCTGCACGCGTAACTGGGTAGAGAAATCGGCAGCTAGCAACTTGGGAACTGGGAAGCAGTGAGGATCCAGTAAGTTGTTCTGGATGGTGCGACGCTGGATGGTCTTGATTAATGCCACAATTACGGCCGCCGTGCATCTAATGTGTCATTATTTGAATCTTCATCAACTTTTTATTCGTAATTTTCTTATTAAGAAGGGCACTCATCAACAAGCTGAGTTCATCACGTAATAACCTACTCGGTTCATTGTTGTGAGAAGTCTAAAATCTCAATGAGTGAAATTCGCGTCATATTGTCGCATGTAAATTTTTCTAGCTGTTTTCAACTCGAAGCCGATCCCAGAATCTTCTAGTTCATTGTGACTTATTTCCATCCTCCTACTAAAGGACTCTGAAAAAATCTGACGGCTACTTATTCGTCCTTCTAGTGTAAATTACTGGACAATGTAATGTGTAGTTCACAAATTCGAGGACTTGAATTGGTTACAGTTTGTTCTTTCTCTAAAAAAATAAATAAAATGTTAGTGATTTGTCGCAAAAAAGACCGGTTGTAAGAGCATCAAAAGTAGACACAAAATTAATATGTTAAAACTGGGAGCATTTTTCTTACTTCGAGCGTAATTTAAATCCATAAATTTAAGCAAAGGAGTAAGCAATCCCTTGATTCAATAACTTTGCAGACGTTTCAACGGTTGATATATGAGATTTGGGAGAGTTTTACTCACTCTTCATTTGCCACTGCGCATAAGTTCATATATTCGTAATAATGTACAGGTAAATAAAGCAATGGTTGGTAGATCTGGCTATTTTGTGTTTGCCCGTCATGTCATTTGACATTTAGCTATTTCTCGTCCCAAAATTTGAGAATGGATCCACTGTTCCGCTCATCTTTTTACAGCGAATGGCACAATCAATGGTTACTTCCGAGGAGCGCTGTCGATGCGGGGAGAGCAGACCTTGTTCAATCCAGGGCGTTGCTTTCAGTGAGAGTTTAGGTTGGTTCTAAAATAAAATTTCCGCACATTTGTTAAGATACTCGGTAAAATTTTACTCCTCCGAAGAAGAACTCCAGATATTTTGAGCAGATGAAAAGCGCGGGTGGCCAATTTTTAGAAGCGATCACTGTCCATTCAATTTAGTTCCCGATAACTTGTCCCTGCAATGTTCGATTCTCAGCAATGGTAAGTGACACCGAAAACCAAGGCATGCAGGAGGATTGTGACCGATGCTGATATAAAGTACGCCTGTTACACACGGCTCTTCTCTTCGTTCATCACTGAAGTGAAAATTCCTCCTTTCCTCAGAGCTTCTACAATCTCGAGAAAGCAGCTGCAACTGAAAGTTCCGTCAAATTTAATAAGCTAAGGCGAAAGTTTTGAATCTTCAATAGTTCTGAAAATTTGCCGCTTTCTTCTTTTCCTAGAAAACACGTAAAATATTTAAAAATCTTTGTTCTGTTTTCTTTTCAATATACTATCGTTTTCTTCCTATTCTTTTCATCTTCCCCAATTATCACATTCATAATCGTAGCATTTATTAAAGGATTAATGATGAAACCCTGAAGAGTCATTTTATAAAAATAGTTCAGCTTCACTGACCACCATTAACCACTCTCGACTGCTCTCGCTCTTCTCTTTGAAGAGTCGGGAAATGTCTGTAACACTGTCAGTCCCCAACTAAAATATATGTCAACATTGTTTTAATACTTTGTAAGACCCTTCTTCAGAGTTTTGAAGAAAGCTTATATCATTGAAGCCAGAATTTTTTGTCGAACTAAAATGGGCGCATCAAGCACTTGTGTTGATGAAATGTGATGAAAATTATTCTCACTGACTAATTTTAAAGTTCTACTAATTTTGCTATCATTTAATGAAATTGCTACACGACATAAATGTACCTCAATGATGAATTTGCATATTCTATTAAATGAATTTCCAAGATCATATACGGCGCATGAATTTTACCAGATTAATTCCGGGGCAATACCGATGAGGTGAAAACTTTCATAGTTCAGCCATTCGATATTTCGCGGAAATTTAGTGCAGGCTACATGTTACGAAGTTGAAATGGCAATTCGATTTTTTCCACACAAAAACAAGTGAATAAAGTAACATCAACAAAAAGTATAGCTATACAGAAAATTTGCTATCTTATAAAGAAAACTTTTACTCCCCAAAGGCTCTGAATTCGTCCTACGAAAATTTTGAGACATACGCGGGCATATGGTGTCACATTTGTCCATGTGAGTACTAATTTAAGTTGGAAAGCTTTCTAATTAATATTTTACGAGAGTATTGGTTTCAAGCGTTGATTAAAACCTTGGTTTTTTTATTCATTTTCTTTCTAAAATACTTATGAGATGTTATGATTTGGCTAAAAATTTGTATATCTTTTACGGTACCCTCAATTAGAAAAGAACATAAAAGCCTTAATAACTTCATTCAATGTGACTTCATCTTACTCAAAGGAAATTCTCATACGGAATACTTCAAATAAAAATATTTTGAAGCGTTTATGAGTGGGTAAAGTGGTTCAATAATGACTACGGTATATATCAAGAAAAACTCCGCCCCTGGAAATGAAGAATAAATGAATAAAAACGGAAGAAGTGTTATCTAAGATCTTTTAATTTCAGTATCTTTCTCTCGCTTAGCAGTATGAGAACTGGCCCTCCACAGTTATTCGAAAATTTCCCTTTACTGCTAGTGAGAAATAGCGTCTCGGAAGAGTTGAGCAGACGTTGCTCAGCTGCAGCAGCAGCCACGTCCAGGAGAAAAAGTGTGAACAACAAAGTTCTAGGACTTTCTCACAAAGCATGAAAACATCGAAATAAAACTCTAACTCATTCTCTCTGTATTAAAAGCTTCCAACTAACATTGACAATTTCTTCGAGCTCAATCCATTGAATTAGGTATTTTATTAGCGCGCGTTCTCGTTGATTCTCCATTTAGCGAGAGCTCGGCAGGGCTGCTCTTGCCGCCAATTGAGGCAATGCTGAAGTGCGTCAATCGTTTAAGTGGCTTGTAAATTGACTAAATTAATAGAGCGTCCGTCACTACCGCTTCTCCATGGCGCTCCGCTCCGCGACGCTCCAATCAATAATATAATCTTTGATCTCAAAATGGCTGGAATGTGCTCGACATTTAGCCAAGCGTAGATTAATAAACTTTATTTCAGATCGCTGGTTAGTCAGAGCGCGTCCAGTGATCGACAAAGCTGCTGTTGAGTGGAAGACATCGACTAAAAATACTATGCCACGTTCGTTTACATTAATTTATCATTCGTGTCCGTAATTAGAAAGAGAACTAAGCGATTAATACTTCGTTTTGTAACTCTTTGCTAAAATGTTAATATTTTTTGCCATACGGCTGTAATTTGAATATCCTATCTATTTTTGTTACTACTGTAAAATGACAGGAAGCGTCTATTTTTATACCTGGGTGTCTTTAAAATATTAATTGTTATTTCTAATCAAGCTTCTACTTCTAAAATTCCCATTAAAGAATGCAGTATTCTTCAAATTCAGTTTAATTTGTAATTTAAAATGACAAGCTATGTTTTTGCCTTGTGGTAGTACCCGTGAAGTCTAGACTCATGGCAAAATGAAAAGTTGATTTGTTCCAGTCCGCCCAGCGCACTTTGCTGCCACTCCTGCACAATTGCAACACTGGTGTGTTATGGTGAGCCACCTGCTAGATAACCGATTTATCATGAACATAATTCTCAAATAAAACAATGATAGACTATTGATGGAACAAAATCAATTTTAATACAACATGAAATGAAATTAGGTATCAGAAACACTTGGATTTAAAATTCAAGATCTTTTTTCAGCTTACTTCTCATTCTGACCCAGCGAGGTATTGCGATATTTTCTCATAAAAAAGTGGAGTATACGTTACAAGACTGAACCAAGTTGTCAGTTTTTCCGTAAACAGTGTGAGCAGCAGTTGAATACAGCCTTGGGGTTTTTTCAGCTAACGCTCATTGCTTCAGCCTGGTCCTTGATTGAACCTGGAATTCTGGAACTCTGTTTATTAGAGCGGGGCTTTAATTTATTTTGAAGCCAACAACATAAACAATGCATAACAGCTGAAACGTAAATAATCGTTGTTGTTCCCATTTATTACTGAATAAATTTTGCGTAATGAAGGCAATAAGAAACGTATAAATGTCTCTAGAGAATATTTACGGGAAGTTTTTTTCAAACTTGAGATAACAAATTGTTTTTGGTTGTGATTTCCTTTATCACTTCTGAGCACCCAAAAATACACAATAATTACTTTAAATTTTACCAAAAATGAAATGAAAATGTAACCTGTGAGCAACTATTTACTACGTAAATAATGCACAGTTTCACAGCCTACCGAACCGAGCGGTATTCCAGCGACGCTCGAAGTCGCTCTAGCAGTAGGTGAGTACAGCAAGTACGACACGGGCAGTAGCTCTCTCACGATGTTTCTGGCTCTTTACTTAAACTTATGTGTATTTTTTATGCTATTTTTGTTCAGCACTGACTCCGAAAGTTTATTTTTTCAAGTTAATGCTGTTGATCCATGGTGTGTTATTTGCTGCTTCGTAGAATGATGCCGTGGAAGGACGGAATACTTCAAATAGAAATATACGGAATATACAATATATACAATATTTATAGTGTACGATAAGAGAAAACAAGATCTGCACAATGCAACAATATCAAATAAATAGCCACAATGACTCTTCACACTCTTGTCGTGCTTGGAAAGGATTTCGTTGCTGTTAATAATTGCATTAAATAATTGTAGTTTCAGAGCTGATCAAATTATTTCCATTCCAAATGCGTAGTTCGTCAGTCGTTGAGAGTTTATTTTCACAATTATGAATTTGTAGAACTGATCGCTATTGATTTTTAAAAAAGTCTGTCAAATGTGTTTTTTTCAGCTCGGCTTTAGGCTTCTCGGAGCAGTGTGAGGTTCGATATGCTGCGATCCACGAAGTCACCAGAGCTGGCGTCAAATAACGAGTATTTGTTAACTTGCATTCTGCTGTCGTCTTCACCTAAGTTAGTTCTTTTTACCTGAAACAATCAGAGCGGGGAAACTAAAGTTTTCCATGGCAATTCATTGTCAAATAGCACAGACAATTAAACTATAGAAAATTTACGGCGAAAATTCATTTATAGGGTGTTCAAAAACAAATGGTATGAATTTAAGCAGTATAAGTATAAAAACCGAAATGAACGATTTACCCAAAATAAGTAAAATACCATAAATTTTCAAAAAAATCTAGGTATCTATTCGTTAAGGTTGTAGGTCTAAAGAATAACTTCTAAATCTATGCACTTTTTATTCAGACATTAAGGCAACATTCGTTTACCTAAATGGTAGCTAGATATAAGTAAGCAGAAAAAAACTCCGACGATTTGAACCTTTTAACAAACTCTGCAATTAGAGATGTGATTGAGTGCTAGATTGTATGAAGAGCTATTTCCTACTCGTCATTAGCCTGATCATCGCGTTTTCAGAAGGTTGTGTCAACTACTGTTAAACACAAGCATTTTTCAATTGACCAGCAGAGAAGTGGGTGGCCGTCGTGGGGTAGTTGGAGCGAATACGAAGCATTTTAATGGATGCCCGCTTACAATCACTCGAACCGCGGCACACGGTAATGATAACAAAATTTAAATGATAACAATCTCAACTTATCATTTCCGTAAAGTGCAATAGGTGCTTCTACGACTCCAGCAATTGCGAACGGTTTGCACTTTGATTTATAAATAACGAGTGTGAGGATAATGAGTTACAAATGAACGGCTCTTCGCTAATGAAGCTACTTTGGCGCGCAGTGGTGTGCATAACTACGTAGTAACTTCTATTTTTTCATTTGTGCTCGTAGACGTGGTAACACAGCAATGACGTCACGCTAATAGTCTGAAAATGGCGTCAAATTTGAATTCAATACAATGTAAGTAAAACGTGTCGCCGTATATTTATTATCAGAACTACTCTGATATTGTGTGTATGGAAGAATTAAAAATATGTTGTGCAAAAATAACCTTTAACACAAAGTTACGCTTAATATCACTTTTTGCCCTCATACACTGTGGTTTTTGATTTATTTAGGGTAGAGCAACTGAATCGCAGTCCATTGAGCAGCTGTGCAACGTTTGGTTGAAATAAGTTGTGCTAAGACAGTTTTCAAATTCTTGAGGTCAAATTCTGAGCGCTTTTACTTCTATACTTGTATATGCTGAGCTGCGCTAGACTTTTATTGTAATATACGATTTTTGACGAGCTCGTGCTGTATAGGATGGATATGACAAAAAAAATTGCACGAAGAGAGTCTTTCCTTATTCACCTCAAATTTTTCAATGTTAAAATTAGGACCCAAACCTATTGATATTGTAAGTTAATGAGTAACTGCAACATTTCTTTTGTTGAAATTCTTTTATCTGATAGCGCAGGCTAACGGTGGATCCAAACAAGCTTTGCTACGTGTTTATTTAAAGTCGTATCGAAAATTATTAAAGGGAACTGTATATAGTAAGCCCTCATCCGATTGAAAAAATATTACTGCATACCTCCAGCAATTTTTGAAAGCTTGGTTAGCTGTGTTCTTAGGGAAATCAACGAAAGTTTGGAGATAACTTAATTTCGTCTCCTCAAATGGCTCGAAATCTCGGACCACTAATGTGACGTCAAAATTTCTATGAGTAATCCTTGATATATAGAGGCACTTGTATGACTCATAAAACAAACACACGAGACGGAATGAAAACCTTCACACAGTGCCTCAAAGCCTTCACCAACTCCGGTTTAGCATTAATGTGTGGACCATTGGCATCAATTTGGTTAAGCCCGATGTGCGTCCAATGCGTTAAACAGAAGATCCCTATGATGTATTCCTGAGAGAAGTATTGTCTGACCTTTGAACAATATACCTTTGAATATTCAAATAAACACCTTGAAGTAGAGAAATGTACATTAAAGTAATGAATGTCCTGACTAATAAACTTTCTGCGCTCTGTGCGCAAAACGATTAATTTTTAACAAGGTTGAAATCAACACGCATAGAGCTGGCTGCAACAAATGTCTACGTTTCTCTGTCATCTATTTAGGATTTAGGAAAGTTGCTTCATAATTTCGGGAACAGCTCTCGTCTAGAAATCACTTTGATGGCGACAATTAGCTCGTGACACACTTCATCAGTTCGATGGAAGCCACATTTTGGTTATGAGTTAGTAGACCTTTCACTGGCTGCTATTGATTTCAAGACCATAGATAATATTTGAAACAGTGTGCTGTACAAAATAGTTTCGAGATTGCTCTGGAAGTATACCACTGCTGATAATGTACTCACTTTCATCAGATATTTCCACATTATTCATGAACACGCGACAGGAAGAGAGCTTATAGCAGAGCTCACAGAAAGCTTTTACTGCAAAGTGCGATTGAGAATTTGGTCGTCATTACACGCGCACAAAATATCGAAGAGCATTTCTGCAATGAAACCGAAGTATAACTCCACAAAGTAAGTGACAATTTCAAAATGATTTCCATTACAAAAACTAATAGTCATTTATACAAAGGTCCAAGTACTGCATACATCAACACGTTTGTGAATTTAAATGTGAATCAAATATTTGCTTGCCCGTGAATTGCGTTCCTGACGGAAAGTATGAGGTAGTATTTTACTTATTTAAAAACATTGCTGCGTTCAAGGACTGAAAACGACAACAGGTTCACATCAAATTGTGCATCAAATTTTCAAGCGTCCCACCTGCGTGAAATATTGAAACACGAACCATAACGCAAGCTGACGCGAGCGAATAGAATTTGTTGGCGAGCGACAAACATCTCAAACAGGGAACGCAGATTGCGCTTTACACGTTTTTTAACACAAAATATTTTGCAAAATAGCCTAGGGATGGCGATGGAAATATTTTTCTGCTGATAATGTGCTCATATTCTCCAGATGTTTCCTCATCGTTTTATTGATGCACGTGCTGAATGAGTTACGTTCATTAATGAACACAGTTTTTTTATTCCGTTACTGTTGAGTGACTGTGCATGCACGCTCTGCTGGAGGCACGTTCGAACTCTAAATCTATAATTTAACGAGTAACTGACCCCTATCTCTATGTAGAGCTTGATTGTACTGTTTTCTCGCTTTGTTACTTGTGATAAAGAGTAAGACGATATTTTTATGAACACAATGTCGAGCTCTGCTGGATGTGCGTAGGAAAATACTCATAAAAGCGATTGCTTGAGGTTGATTTGAACATTTATCTCTAATCAGCTATAAAATATGGTGTGCTTCATCTATCGATTACAATTTCAGTAAAATCGCAGTTTTTTATTTTCGGTTTTAGAATTCTGTAGAAGACATGATGGTAGTGAAAGAAACATCAGTTATCAATTAAAATGAAAGTAGCGTGAAAATATACCACGTCGTGGCCCGGGAATTTTTTTTAGAAATTTTGAGAAAGTATTTAAAATGAAAAAAATAAATAAGAAATTCCAAAACACTGGTTGTGTAGATATGGATTGAACGTACCTCAGCAAAAAATAATTTTTCTCAAAGAAATCTTGCATGTTCGCTTGCCCTTTTAGCCTGAGGAAAACCATTACCAGCTGAAGAGAATTCATGAGGAAGTAGAAAATGTAGCCGTATGTTGCGGGAGGTTCGCTCGAGCTACTGCGGCCCGGCCTGGTTTGTAAAGAACATTCCACCCGTCCAGATGCGTCAGGCGGGGCTGGTGCATTAGGTCTCCGTGAAACCAAACATCCTCTCTTATTTCGAGCGCAACGGCTTCCGGGATCTCTTAGAACTTTTCTTGGAGCTAAGTATTTTTCTTGCGGACGTACAATGCCTTTTGCGGAAGATCCGTAAAGTTCTGGATTCTTCCAACTTTGATAAAGCTTTAGGACTTGTTGGTATTACTGCGATTAGAGATGCAGCAGTCAAGATCAGCAGTGTTCTACGTGTAGCATTTGAAACATGTTTTCTATTTCGTTCGCAGTCTTTCCAAACATCAATGTACATTAATTTAAAATACAGTAATCGTGTAATTGTTTTATCACACAGTGTTTTATCACACAAATGCTTTCGTTCATATTTTGGAAATAGAATCTCAAAGTTAGAGTAACAGTGAAAAAATTACCTTGGTAAGACTCTTTCAGTAGGACTGGCAACTCCTGTATGCAAACTGTCAGCAAAAACATAACGGCGGCTTTAGCATAACCAAAAAAGCTTCAAAATTAGTGAGGACGAGTGTGGTTTGGATATTTCTAGTAAAATTCTCACTAACTTCCAAGTTGAAGACACGAAAATAAATGTGGACCTGTGTATGCACACGTTGAAGTTTTTTTGAACAAAATAAGGGAAACGCGTAACATTTTGACATCATAAGATTTGAAAATGTTTTAAAAAATCAAAAAGTGACAAATTTTATTGTGTTTTGTTTATTATTTTTATTATTATTCGACATGATTGTTTAAGATGACTGTCTTTTACAGATATTTAAAAACTTTAGTCATAATTTATAAAAATTGTAGACCTCTGGAATTTTTTTAGTGGCTAAATTGTTAGTGCTCGTATGGCAGGCACAGAAACTGCCCGAATGCTTGGCGTTTTTAACGGTATTACCTCAAAAGTAATGGCTGCCTTGGGAAGAGAAGGAAAAACGTCCTCAGCAAAGCACAGGTCCTGCCGAAAGGTAAAGTTGTCTGAGAGACCGTCGGACTCTAAATCGAATTGTTTGAGAAGATCGCAAAACCACGGCTCCTAAAATCACTGCAGAGCTCAATGTGCACGTATTGAACCTAGTTTCCACGGAAACTGTTCGTCAGGAGCTGCACAAATCTGGATTTCACGGAAGTGCTGCCATTAGAAAACCTCTGCTCTCAAAGACAAACGTTTCAAAGCGTTTAGATTGGTGTAGAAACATCCAGCCTCGAGCCGTGGAAAAAATAGGATTTTCTCTGACTAATCATCGTTTCCCTTATATCCGACCTCCGGCCTAGAGTACGTTCGAAGATAGCAGGAAGAAGCATTTAATCCAGACTGCCTTCTCCCAACCTTAAAACATGGTGGGGTTTCCGTAACGATCTGGGATGCTATTTCTTAGCAATCAGCCGGGCCTATGATCTCCTTGGGAAAATTAACAGCCGAGACTATTTAGGAATTATGAGCGACCAATTTCATCTTATGGTTCGGGAACTGTTTCCGAAGGGGAACGCCATCTTTCAACCCAATAATGCCCCATCCCATGCAGCTAAAATTGTTAAAGAATGGCACAAGGAACATTCTGATAAAGTTGAGCATATCATCTGGTGGCCCCATAATCCTCAAATCTTAACATTATTGAGCATTTATGATCTATTTTAGAGATTCAAGTCAGAAGTCGATTTCCGCCGCCATCGTTTCTAAAAAACTGAAGGGTATTTTAACTGAAGAATGGGCTAAAATTCCTTCAGAAATAATTCACAAATTGTATGAATCAATACCTCGGAGAATTTAGGCTGTAACTGCCGTAAAAGGTGGACCTACACCATGTTGAAACATATTTTGTTGATTTGTCAAGGTGTTTTCATTATTTTGTCCAACCCCTATAAAATCGTTTGACGTCTCTACATGGACGTTGAAAGAGCCCTCCCCTCATTATGTATCAAAGAGAGGCTACAAACTGCAAGTAATTTTATAGAAGCTTGCCAATCTGCTCGGGATGGTATGAAATACTAACAATGCTGAATAACACACAAAATCTCATTTGATGTCAGAAAATTATCATAAATGGCAACGTAGTTCAAGCATTCAATATTAAAGGATGCTTTATTCCAATCAATCAAGCCTGACACATATCATCCTGTACATTAGTTTTTAAATGCCTTATAACTATCACCATGACGCAATGACTGTTACCCCCGGTCACGCCGGTGCCCATTTTAGACACCTAGCTGGGTAGAGTGGGGGAATTGTGCTTGAGTTCTCCCTTTACCCAACGGGGAGAAATCACTGCACAGAGCCGGGATTTGAACTGCCTACACCTTCTTGGAAGGGCTCGTTCTTAACCACTCGGCCACGTTCGTCGTGTAATAAGTAAGTACAAAATTCGGTTCTGAAACAGACTATTGTAACTAAAATTACGGAATCTTGTAATTATGTTACATCTGCATCTCACCGCTGGAACTGTGGTTGCCTTCATGGCTCACGTCGTGCCAACGGAGGACAGTTTACGTTAAGGGGATCATCCAGGCCCCTGCCAGGCCCCTGTAGCTCCGATGAGCATTTTTCATGTTTTTATTGAAAAAGGACCCTTAGGTGGTGGACTATTCGGTCCCAAAATTTTATGGCACTACGGACAATAGATCCCCCCCCAGGGGACAAAAATCTTGAATTGTCGACCCTATTTCGACCCCGTCCGTATAAAAAGAAAATAAAACGAAAAATGAATTATTTAAAATTAAAACTGTACTTTTGTTAGAAATTTTCCAAGGATTTTAAAACTGTCTTTAGTTTTGTTCTAGCATAAAAACTCAATGACTAGTTCTCTTTTGAAATATCAATACAAAACTGAAAAACCAATATGTCCAATTTTTTCAAAAACTAAGGCCTGAATAAAAAAATGAATAGAAGAAATTGTGTTTCTTGTTGAAAGTTACATATTACAGTCAAATTTCATAAGAATCAGACTGAAAAGAAAAAATTTCAAAATTTTTAAACAAAATTTTATTTTATTTATGGAAATTACAATTCACAGTGTGAAAATGAAGTTATGCATGGAGATTATAGAAATAAAAATGAAAACAGCATTCAATTACATAAATTTTCCATTATATTACACTTCAACAAAAAAATTTGTTTACGGCTTATACCCAACACCTCTAACTTTCAACAATCAAAACGTAACTCGTCTTTGAGTTTTGATGCTAGAACAAAACCAAAAACAGTTTTAGAATCCTTAGAACATTTCTAACAAAAGTATATTGGCTTTTTCCAAATTTTCTAAAAAAAATTATATAGCTCACAACCCAAAAATAAGGTATTTATGATGTAATGATAAAATATCGCTTATCACAAAATTTTTTTTTCAAATGTTAGAATTTTCCGTTATACTTCTGTTAGAAATACTTCAAGGATTCAAAAACTGTCTTTGGTTTTGTTCTAGCATCAAAACTCGATGACCAGTTACGTTTTGAAATATACATAAAAATGTACCAAAAAGCTAATTTTTCGTAGAAAAAATTAAGGCCTGAATCGAAAAAGTTACAGGATTAAAAAAGTTTACTTTCAAAAAATACAAATACTGGTCAATTTTCAAGTGAAATGGATGAAAAAAGTTGAAAAATCCGGATTATTGCTGGTGTCGTAACGCTGCGTTGTCGCTCGCGCAACCAGACTCGCGCGACTTCCTCTTCCTCGCTACCTGCCTTCGCCCTTGTCCAGCGTCGTGCATATGATCCTAGCAAAGCCGCTTCTGATATGTCAACTGTATATGGTACAGGTAAATTATGACAGTTTCAAACCAAGTGAGTGAATTCCCTAGCATGGAAAATATTGGTAAATTGAATGATGAGGACACATGTTAACTTTCCGGCTTCGCTCTACTGAGATAGCAGACATTATAAGGTGTAAGCGTTGCTCATTGATACTCAAGTCTCGCACAGATGCAGAAAGATAGAAAGTTCACTGATGTAACTTGTTTCAAAGAGGACGTCGATTTCTGCAATTAAGTTTGTGCAAATAAAATTATTCAATAAAAATATTGCCGACTTAATTGAATCAGTAACTTTCGCCCACAGCACGTGCAACGTGGGAAATGATTAAATAATGAATTTCTGTTTCTTGGTGGGTTAAATATCGACACAAAATTCCATACGTATCACAGTATTAATTAATGATATCAGAAATGGTTGAACTACTTCAATTGATCTTTTACGCGAGTTGACCTCGCTATCGCCTAAAAAGAACAGTAAGCAGAAAGCAATAACTGGACTGGAGTGTCTTCGCTCGAACAGTAAAAATATTCTCCATCGCAGACTCTTATTTCAGAACGAGGTTACTTGAGGCTTCATCCTTTTCCTTCTTCGGTGGCACTCAAGTATTCTGGTCAGTGTCGTGCAGGGCCTCCATATTGAATTACGTCATCAAAACAACGAGCGTCCAGCCCTAATGTAACAAACTCAGCGGTTCGCTTCCGTTTTCGGGACTCCGTCGTTCGACTATCGACAGAAAACAGCTTTTCAAAAACATACGAATTGTTCAGGCTTGAGAGTTCTAATCAGTGATCGACCCAGCAAACCTGATGTGTTCATTAACTGAGTGAGAATCAAATTCAAAACTTTTAATTACCTGTCTTGAAAAGAATCACTGGGGATGTTATAATTCGCAGACGTGTCTTTATTATTCTATTTTGCAGTTCATGAATTTCAATTTTAACTGAACACTGCAGACCACGAAATAACTTAGTTGATCTGTTCCATCTTGCGTCGGGTATATGCAGTTAGATAGGTGTTTTCGCATTATTTATCGGTTCGAAACAATGCGTTTTGTTCTTAAATAGTTTTCAAGAGAATCGGGAAATGTAAGCCTGATAATTTATCCCAGATGTTGCTTTGCTTGTGTAAGTGGATGGCATTGAAATGCGGTTAAAAGTTTCGGCGCAAGCAGTCGATTGTTTACTCAAGACGGAACAGAGTGCAAATCGATTTGAGGCAGTGTTTGTATGGTGGCCTCTTTATCTCATCTCTTTAATAACGTTGCAGCAACTTGAAGTTATTCGTTTTGTACGGGTCTAAAGTTTGTAGACGATAATGACTGCTAGTACTCGTATGTACTTGCCGAAAGGACTCAGAGAAAAGATGGTCAGAAATCGTAATAAGTGTCAATTGAGAGCCAATAAATTTTCAAAACCAAACTCATTTTACGTCGTATAAAGGGAGAGACACTTGGGATGACGGAGATTTTTAAGTTATTGTTTCTCTGTGTCCGACGTCGAAAGCATTTTCGGAATCCTATTTTTCGAAGGTTTAAGTTTTTGAAGCTGTTCGGTAGCGGACAGGTGGCCTCATATGCGTTTTTAATACCGGGAACTTGATTGAGCGAACGGAAATGACTCAAGAGTCCATTGAAGTAAAAGGAAATCAACGAGAACTAACAGGTCCTTCATCTTAGTTCTGAAACCAAGTTTTTACGCTAAAATATTCATTCTCGAAGTTTCGAATTGAGCCAGCCTTGTTGAAGTTTGAATAAATCATAACTTTGAGTCTCATGTTTTAACTATTCTACGATATTTAATTTAATTCTTCGATTTTTTTAAAGAACGCGATATGGAGACTTGTAGAGATCAAATCACCGTTTACTCCTCCATCTTTTTTATTGATTGCCTGCTGCTGTTTATAAAAGTAGATAGACAATGCTGATAAAGAAAGAAAATAAAAATTCTGTAAAATACAGAATTTCAGTTTGCGTACCTAGTATCATAATCTATTAAAAAATAATTTTCCACCAATTTAATAGCTATTACTATAAGAGTAATTGATTCCGGAATATGATAACTGGTTGCTATTTGGTACAAATTATTACATATAATCAGCACATCATTACCGTACCAGTCTAGGACGTCCAAGTCACAGCAAAAGCAAACTTATGAGAGAGCGAGCAGAAGGGACCTTTTAGTTTGGACTAAAGAAAATCAAGAATCTATGCGCTTGGTGTGTTTCTAGACAGGAGACCCTGCATACAGAAACAACGAGGTAGGAAGAAAGAGGAAGAAAACAGAAAGAAAAAATATTCAAAAAGATATGAAAACTTAAATAAGAGATCCGAGCACGAATGTTAGAAATCCCACAGGTCTATCATTATGTGAGGTAACCTAGAGCTGCTGAACTAAGCAACTAAAACTACCCATCGACATTCGAAGATACTCCACATGCTGTTCAATTTTTAATAACTCACCAAAATCTGACGTGCTCCCACTAAGTACAAAGCCGTAACGATCGTCGATTGGTTACCTCATCTTAGGTAAAATAAATGACGAATCAACAGACAGCCGGGGTATGTCTTCATGATATAGAATCGTCCAAATAGATCGGGACGTTAGGAGAAAATATGAGAGTGTGTTTATAAGTTAACACATTTTCTTCCTTTAATACAGAATAGAGAAGAAATGTACGCGCATTGTTTCCATTTTAATTTCATTTCCAAAATTTTGAAAACACTATTAAGTCACTTGTCGAAGTTAATAATTTTAACAGCGACAATTTTTTACCTGATGAAATTAACAGCGATCTGCATGTCGATGTATGATGAAAGCATTTGTTGTTTCTTGAAGGTGAGACTTATTTTCTTTCGCATTTGTTTCTTTAAAATCTAAGTTTAAGTTTTCTCATTCGAGAGCTCTGTAGAGATGCAAGTATATTATGTGCTCAGGCCTGCGCTCCTTCACAAACCCCATCTCGGCTCGATTGTTTTTAATTCCTTGAAATGAGTTTCAGTGGGAGTTGGCGAGTCGTGTCCGAAGAGTTCTTCCTTTTATGCCGCATGAGAAAGAGAAACTAATTAACTGTTCTCAGGGGCTGTTCAGACGTGCTTCAGAGGCTGCTCCGTACGTGACATTGCTCAGACGACATTGAGAGCGAGCTGTTAAACGCGTATGAGTGCTTGCTGTACTCGAAACCGATATCGTTTTTGATAAGTAACAGCGGGCTCGGGTAAATACCAATTTCGAGAAATCGTGTCTAGTTTTAAAAAATACCTCCCTGTAGATTTTTTACCCGGGCGTGCTCCGAGAGTTGGTACAGTTAATGGTCTTAAAATTGAAGCATGTCCCACGACAAAGGATGCTAGCTTTAATTATCTCATACCTGCATTGCCATTTGGTATTTTCCTAGTGGTGAGTGAAACGTCCACAAAGTTTTTTACCTTAGTAAAAGGGTTTGAATTGAAGTACAGTGCTGAATGGGGTTATCTCTGAGTGAAGAGAGTTAAGAGGACAGTTCCAAAACATGAAAGGGTGAATTGCAAGGGACAGTTTACACAAAAATTGAGTTTCTGTGAGCGAAATTTGTGGAATATTGCTGAAAAATTGATAAGATCTATCACAACAAATTATTTCAAATAACATCATCATTCAATTCTCCCCAATGCTTCTATCTTAAATTAGAATATTGTCAGTAGCCTTTTTACTTCATCGATTTTTGACATTAGGACAATCCTCAAATTAATATTAACTCTCTTCTCTCAAAGTAATGATGGTCATTTTTTCAATGAAGTAATTCGAAAATACTTTTTCTTTAAAATGCGTTTTATCAGCAAAAATGGTCCCCTGACAAAATATCACAAACTGTGAGCAAAAACACCAGACTGTTATTCTTTCGTGTTGAAATTTAGGGTTACTTGGTTATGGAACACCCTGCAGTATTTTGGGTTTCTTGCAGTTGTAGTATCCGTAGCCTATAGTAATTAAAAACTCTCGCCTCTTTATTGGGTGCCGTTGGCTCGATTTCCGGCAGTGGGAGCTCGATGTTTCTTCTCGATAAGAAAAATGAACTCGACCATTACCTCCCAATCGACCAAGGTGAATTCAATAAGTAGAAAATCAATCACGAGTACGTGTCATTGCCATGCTCTTGCACTAATAGAAATGAAATTGAAAAAAAGTGTAAAGTGACATGCATCAAAATTATTGGGATGGAATAAATAAATAAAATGCATTTCTTATTACTTAAGAACAAATAAAACGCTATAAAATAACCTTACACTAAACAACAATGACAGGAAAAATCTTGAGTGTATTAAATGTTGCTCTGAACTTTACCGTCAATGTTATACCTGAATGTTTAATTTTAAAGTTGCTACATTTCATTACTGATAAGTTGAATCTCGTTTCATTCAGTAAGCTCTTGCATAGCAAACACGAGCGAGTGTTCTTGCTCTCTAACTTCCGTATTATCAAGTCCCTGAAACCTCTTCCTGGGCAACTTTTTTCCGCCAAGGTGTAAGTAATTAAAGAGAACGACGGTGAAAGATGTCGTACTCTACAGACAATTGAACTGAAATGGTCTGCTATCGTCAAACTTACTACATTCCGTAGAGAGGGCGGCCCGCCAGGAAAGGCAGGCTTAGAAGAGGTAGCAGGGGTGGAAAGAGATTGATGAATATAAGAAATCATCTCGAAGGAAAGCCCGTAGCGAGAAACGAGTTCGTAGGGTTGTTTTTAGAGAAATAAGTAACCATTCAATTTAATTCGTTTATTTTAACCATGTTAAACTGTGTGAGAATAGAATTGAAGCTGTGAGGAATATTTTAAGGGTGTGAAGTGGTTTAAATGATGTCCATAACAATTGTCGTGAATTAGTGGTGCTTTTTAGTTATGATTTTTTTATTTTTGACTGGTTGAATTTTGATGTATTTATTATTGGGCACTAGATGATCGTTTAATATCGTTAGTAAACACTAGTTAATATTACAACCAGGCAAATCTATTCCGCAGCCATATGTTCCTTCAGCATCATTTGGGAATAATTTTTTAAGAATTTAATGGGTATAAGGAAGGTTATCTATGATAAGTGCGCGCTTGTAACTAGATACTCGTTGACAGAAAATTTAGTTCTCAATTTCCGAGTAGTTGACTTTCTTCGTCTTACACGCACAGTCATTTATTTTCGCTCCAATCCAAGGTGTGAGGGCTATTTGAGAACATCTCGTTTTCAGTTCATAACACATTCAAGCTATTCATAGTATTATTTTCCTCTCAGATTACCCATTCAAAGCAAGATCTTAACCAAGAGGTTTAAAGACATGCAGTCAAAGTTTTTTAACTACAAAACATAGCGATTTAGAAATCTCTAACTTTTCATTTGTTGCCAGATCTTTTGTTCATAAGGTTTGGTTGGAGCTGAAGGGATGTGATGGCAATGTTTTCCCTGTCGGAAAGAAAGATGCAAAAGCTTTCTAGCCCTCTGATATCATAAGAACACTAGAATTTATCCGGAATGTCCAAACCTTTTCGATGAGGACCCCAAACGATCAGTGAGGACCATTGCCAAAGAACTCCAAGTATCAGAGTGGACTATCAGAACTGCGGTACATCAGGGCATTTGATACGAGACATATATAATGAGAAAAGGCCAATTTGAATTAGTTTTTACTCTGGAAAACCTTCTCATGGATTCAAAACGGTTATTTAACCAAGTACAAAACCTTCACGAAAACGGCATGCTTTGATTTTCTCTTTAAGGAAAAAATTGGTTGATCATGATCAGAAAATCAAAACGGACTGACGGTTATGTACAGATCGCTGTAAAGCGCTCAGGGCACCACACCAAATTTCCGGCTTCTGTGATGCTTTTAGAAATTGTGGGAAGTGAAGGTCATGTCATGCTACCTTGTATTGGGTTGGTGAAAAAGTTCGTTCGTTTTTGAGTGTCATCTTTCCGGCCTCCTAATGAATTTTTTTATATTCTTATTCTCTAAGTCCTGTATCTTACATTCTCCAAATCCTGTAAAGGTTTCGGATCCGAATAGAAGCAGTTTTTTAAATCTTAGGGGATTTCATAGAATAATTTGTTCAAAAAGAATCATCAAGGTTGCTGTTTTTTAATTTTATTGAAATATTGATATTATCTACTTAAATATTGTTTACTTGACATGCTAAAAATGTCCCCAAATAGCCTTCTAGGCCTGTACTTTGAGCAATATCGGTTACAGTCGCAGACTTGACAAAATCATATGTCAGTGTAAATGGAAACTATGCCTCCGAAGACATTCTTATATCAAGTAATTATTCACCGTCTTCCATGTTTGATGAATATTTAGAAGCATTTTCAAATTTGATGCAAAGTAACCAGAACTCACATTTTATAAATGTCACTCGTAATGTTTGTTAGTCATCCGTTTGCATGGCTATTGTGATAAACATACCGATTTGTGCATCAATCATGACTTCGACGCTAAGAAATATTGAAAAACCTTTGTTACACTAATTTTAATAAATCAGCTTAATTGGAAATAAGCATCTTTTCCCTTTTTTCCTTCTTCCAAGCTACAAAACACGGGAATATTGAACTGAGTAACGTGCAATAAAAATATGTACGCATGAGACAGCTTTAAATTTTAAACAATTTTAAACAATTTATTTACTACAGGTGATACAGAGATAAAATGTTTCTTAAGTCTAGTACAATGGTCAAATTTGAGTATAGCTACCTGTGGGCCCGAATAAGTTCAGTGACTTCTAGGGCATCCTACCATCAAGGTTAATCTTTGGAGTACAATAATGTTTAACCTAATTCACTTAAACTAGGGACGCATTAGACTGATCAATGAGATAATTAACTCGAAATTAGATACTTCATTTCACAATATAGTTCATATGGACTAGATTTAACAGTATGTTCGACAAACGATTCTAGAACAGACTAAAGATCGGCGAAATTAATCAAGGCAAATTACATTATTAGGACCAGTTATGTAGGGGACAAGGTTTGACTCTGTGATCTTACACGACTAGTAATCTGATAGGAAGTGAGACTCAAGACTTTTTTTGAATACTTTATAAGAATTACTTTCACGGATCTCCGCAGGTATTGAGTTCCAAGTTTTAGTTCCAACGAAGAGGATACTGTGTTGTGACCGAGCCTTTGAGTAATAAGGAAGCATGAATTTACTTCTATTTCGGGTTAAATGGTTGTGATGACCAGTTTGCGTAGTTAATAGTTGTTTTAGGCTATTGTCGCCATCATTTGTTAATGTTTTGTAAATGAAATTGCAAATGGAGATTTTGTAGAGATCCGAGAGCTTAAGTATTCGTAAATTTTTGAATGAGTCATTTGTGTGAGCATTATATTCTAGATTCTTTACCGCTCTTATGGCTCTTTTTTGCAGGGTAAAAATTTTGATGGTTTTATTTTTATCAGTTCCGTGCCATGCTTCTATTCCGTATTACAAGTACGGTGAAATGAGCGTTCGGTAGAGCATTTGTAAGGCTGTTTCAGGCAGGAAATTTTTAACTTTATTTAGGATTCCGATAGATTTTGATAATTTAGAACTAATATGAGCGATGTGCTCTTTAAAGGTTAGATGTTTGTCTATTATGATGCCGAGGAATTTACTTGAGTTAGTTTCTTCGATTTCACCTTCGCCAATTTGAATGCGTGGGAGAGATATATTTTTCTTGTATGAGAATGTAATATATTTTGTTTTATCGATATTAAGGCTTATTTTATTAGCTTTAAGCCACAATGAAACCTTATGAAGTTCATTATTTATACGCTCCGCCATCCTAGCGGGATTTTGGTCTGGAAGGACCGCAGAAAGGGTACTGTCATCGGCAAAAAGTATGAATTTTAAGAATGATGTAGATTTAATGATATCATTGATAAAAATTAGAAATAGGAGAGGCCCAAGGACAGATCCTTGTGGAACCCCATGGCTAATTGTCTGTGGGTCTGATTTTGCGTCGTCAATGACAACGTATTGTTTCCGATTTGCTAAGTATGATCTAAACCAATCATGGGCAGCCCCTCGAATGCCATAACAATGTAGTTTCGAGAGTAATACGTTATGGTCCACACAATCGAATGCTTTTCGAAAGTCAAGAAATACGGAGAAAACAAGCTTTCCTTCATCTATATTAGAATAAAGGTATTGCAAATGATTTGATACAGCTTGTGTCGTAGATTTCTTAGAACGAAAACCGTATTGTTTGTCGTAGAGGAAAGATTTTTGTTCAAAATACGAATACACTTTTTTATACACAATTTTCTCGAATATTTTGCTAATAATTGGTAGTACAGAGATAGGTCTATAATTGTTAATGCAGTTTTTATCACCATTTTTAAAAATAGGGGTGACTCTCGCAATTTTGAAAGAGTTGGGGAAGATACCTTGAGAAAGGGATTGGTTGACAATATAAGATATGCAAGTGCTATTATATCAGCTATAGCCTTAAGAACTTCAACCGAAAAATTTTTCAATCCACTTGATTTATTTTTCAAGTTGTTTATGCACGTAATTACATCGGAGGGATTAGTTGGCGTGAAAAAGAAAGAGTTAGGTTCACGAACATGGTCCATGTATTGCAAGTGGTCTCTGGGTTCACTGAAGACACTAGGGTAATTCATCAAATATCGAACAGAAACCACGTGTGTCTAGAAACAACCTTCATAAATCGGTAACTTTTGCTCTGAATAACTGTTGCGGGCCTCAAGATTATTCTTGAACAGTTGCTTTCTTGTTCTGTGATGTCGCTTTAAAGACAACGTAGATTGTTGGAATTTATTTATTGTTCTAAAAATCGAATTCTTTAATAACATAATTTCATCAATATCGAACATGAATCGAACAAGAATTTTGATCCGAACAGGATGGTTTGTCAATTAGTTCTCCTCGTATGGAACTTTTGTGAGAGTATTAGCACGCCTCGTATATTTTGTCCATTAATATGCCTCGTATGGTCTATCTATTTGTACACCTCTGATAGTTTATCTATTAGCACGCCTCGTATAGTTTGTCAATTATTACGCCTTGTATGGCTTTTCTATTTGTACACCTCTGATGGTTTGTCAATTAGTACTTTTCGTATGGAACTTTTGTTTTAGGACGTCCTATATTAAAAAACTTTTCAAAACCCAATATGTTGACATGTATCTCATGTGGCCACTTGGAAAATAAACGTTTTTCTTTCTTTTTTTTTCTTTGGTGCACTGGATTTTCTTGGAAGTGCTCGCGGTGGTACAGCGGTTAAGGGATCGGACTTGTATGTAGGAGTCGCGGGTTCGTATCCCGGCGCTGGCGATGCGATTTTCCCCGTTGGGTATAATGGAAAGCTCAAGCACAATACCCCACTCGACCCAGGTGTCGGAAATGGGTACCGGCTTTACGGGGGAACCGTCATGATGTCCTGTGTATAGTGTTAGTTATAAGACATTTGAAAAACCAATGCTTAAGATCATTTATATCAGGCTTGATTGGAAATAAAGCATCCCAAAGATGCCGATGTTTGTTTTGTTTGCTTGTTTGAAATAACTGTCTCATTACTTATTTTCAGGAAGCATTTGATTGGAGAGTTATCAAAATTTGAAAATGATGTCGATGTTTCATTTGCAGTGCTTGTTGAACCATCATTGTGATCATCAACCTGTGTGACCTTTTTTGGAGTAGAGTGTAGAGCACTCGTCAATGAATTATTATTGATGCTTGCATCAGTTTTCTTGGCAAGGGATTGATCATCAGTAAATGTAGCCAGACGAATCATTGATGATCTTGAGGGCCTTGGAACACCAGCAGCTGATTGGTCGCCATCTTCAACTATTCAATGTTATTATCAAGCGTTAATACAACATTTCAAGGAAATGAAACAGGCGTTCAATAAATCGATTCAGTTATTTAAAAGAATTAAGAATCGAAAAGCCTTGTTCGAGGCATAAATTCATGGTTTTTAAGGAATTTTGATTCGAACACCTTTGTTCAGTATTTAATACTGACATGAAATAGGAACTGAATGTCGAACATGGAATAATTATCATGTTTTTATCGGGAAAGAAAAAAATACAGCAACAGAACATCATTTGGCAACACTACTCTCTAGTTATGACGGGAGGTTGACTTTGGCACAACAACAGTTAAACCGTCGCAATTTTCCCGAGGTGCGTAAGATTTTTCAAGTGAAAAAATATGACCAATTTGTAAGGGTCGTACAGAAAATGTGTTCGTAACAGCTGGTAGCAGTTTGCAGCTCACAGAAATGAGTTCTTATCACTAAAATAGGAGTTTTAGATGTAAGATCACCGGCACTGTGCAAGTTTGGATGCTTACGAAATTTATTACGCGCATATTTTCAAAGTTGTTCGATGATCAGTTCAGTTCGATATTTGATGAATTACCCTATCGGCTATATTTTTTCCTATGTTTACAAAAAAGTTGTTAAACACAGTTGCAATATCTTTTTTCATTTGAACTAGATTACAGAAAACGGTTAAAAATGGCCAAGAATACGAGCCGAACAGTTTCAATAGTAATTATCAACTTTCAGGAGACCCACAATTCAAGCTTGTTTAAGCGCCACCTAAGCAAAGTACAATCTGAAACAGGTCTCAAGTAGTTCATTAAGAATGAATTAAAAATATGATGTCCATGCCAACACTGAAATGTCTTGCTCATGTGATTGAAATTAGAATATTATTCGTATGAATCAGTAGAAGTGTAAAATATCGTTTCCAAATAAGTAAATATAAACATTGTATAATCCAACAGAAATCGGTGTTTTGGATCACAAAGAACGCAGAACTTCCCGAATTTTGTGCATTTATTTATTTCAATATTTTTGAGTTATATCTCAGATAACAAGTATGACAGCATAAAACGGCATGAGCGAGAAAAACATTGCAAAAACAATTCTTTTGTCACTGCAATCGACGTGACTTAACAAAACAAGTATGAATGCTCAGTCGTACGATGATTCGCCTGTTACTCTATACGTGTAAGGATAGTATAACATTTAGGCTACGTTCAGCGTCTTGAGAATGAATTTTTTCACGTTTGTGATTGAAATTAAAAAGTAAAGTTCATTTACGCAGGAACATTTTTTAGGTGACTTTTAAAAACTTAAAAAACTCAAAACATATTTCACCATTCTTGTCATCAGCTTTCTTTTCATCAATAGGCACTGGTCACTAGAAATGAAGCTAAATGATCCTAAAACCTACATTATTAACTTCTTGGCTTGTCGCTACATCGTGACTCATTTTATACACGTCAATTAGAAATAAGCTCGGCACAAAGACTGGTTTCAACTCGATGCAACTCCTGAGACTCGTTACCACGGCACCCAACAGCTCACTTCTGAGCATCTCAGGGACCATCGTTGTCTTATTTCAGGCCCCTCAAATATGAAGTCTGCTTCCAAATCAGATATTGTTCCTGAATTGTTATATTTCGTGTGTGTGTACCAAGAATTACATAGGCAGCTCTGTCGTTCAAATTCCCGACATGAAGACACCACGGGCGGGTGAGTAAGGGCAGCTCGATTGGACTGTTTCAGTGTCTACTGCAATCGAACGAATTGATTCTTCACAAACAACTCTTGCTCCTTTTTAATTGTCCTTCTTGTGACATTATTGATTCACTGGCATCTAAACTTTGATTCATCGGTGCAAATGTTTCACTAGTTCGTTAAATTTTCTCATTCCTTTTCCCCGATTGATTTCGTTCATTTATTGTTTTGATAAAACTCCTGCCCCTCATAAATATTCATGTAATTATTACTGATCAAAAAATCCTTATTCATACATATTCTCACTATAATCTGATTCCGTAACATTCACAACTATTCCGAATGTCTTCTTTAGTTTAATTTTTTCATTTTTGTCTATTTACATCAGTTTGCATTTAAATTTAATGAACTTAGTAAAATAGAAAGTTTAAAAATTTACTGACAAAATTCTGAACTTTTTAGAAATAAAGGCTTAGACAATTTTAACTAAATTACTCTACAGATTTTTACAACTTTAGACTTAATTATTTTTGTTAAATCATTCGTTTATCGAGTTTTTCCTAACAATTGTCGTCTTATCGTGGGCATTTCATGATACAACGGAGTTTATATCTTATTTTTAATATTATCATTGAGGAGCTTTTTCAAACTTGAGAATTGCTACTTTGTTTGTCAATCTTCAAATTTATTTATATTTCATTTACATTCCCAGAAGGAAGGTTGCGCCACAACCCACAGTTACAGTGCGACATCAGCATGTCGCTCAGGAGCCACAACTCGGTGAAGTATTAATTCACTAGAAATGCATCTCAATTAACTGAACTGTAATTCATAAGGAACGCGATACAAAGTTGTAGATAAACTGCAGCCTTTGATTTGTTGCCTCGTGAAATTATTTTTAGAAGAGCGAACAGTCTCTATGTTCCGACGTTCAGAGTTGTCGAACGAGTTACCAGTTTTCAAACAACACAGATTTCACGAGAAAATTTTTCGGAGGCTTTGAGAATTTTACTGGGAATTGTTCCTCTAGCGAATAGAATTGAGCGAGCAAAATAAAAAAACATCCATGGGAGAACGCACTTGGTGTGCAAGCAGCAGGTAATCAATACTCATGCATTATTAACTGATACTGGCATTATGAACTACGGTGCAACAAAGCAATGAGTCTACCGAAGCGCATACAAAGGAAGCCTAATTGGAAGGGAGTTGTCTTATTTAATATTAAAGAGGTTTTAAAAAGAATACGAGAACGAAGATATCGATCTGCCCTTGTCTAGACCGTGTGTCTGTAGTTAAATTTTATGTCTTAGAAACATTAGAAACCTAATATTCTTCTGTCTTGGAAATATAATAATCTTCTGTCCTATGTTCAAGCTGGTGCTTGAAAATTTCAAATGTTCACAAGTTTTGGGAAAGGATGAGGGGGGATATTTAGACAAGAAGCTTGCGCTAACGCAGTAAAAACTTCTCGTCAATTGCAACCATGAAATGCGAACTGTGTTGTATTTTTGTTGAGGAATCTTGCTGAAGCTGCGGCCAGACCGATAATTAATCTTACAGTTCATTTCATTATTTTATGATGCACCTGCAGTGGGCTCATTATATTCTGCCCAATTTTTCTTCGTCAGAGAATGATTTTTGTATCATCTGAGAGGATCTCGAATATTTTATTTACTTTTAAATTAGAGTGAATTACAGCGCACCTGGTAATTTACCAAAATGTGTAGGAAAAGTTAGGGATTATGATTTATGAAAAATATAAATATCATTTAATCGTTGCCTTCGTCCATTTTTTTGACTACTCATGCCTTAGGGAATTTTGGGATGCAGAACCAGAAATTTTATGCAGGAGTGGCTGAGTACGCTGCTGGTGCGTCGACTGCAGCTGTAGAACGCGCTTCTGGAGAATGTGTCAGTAGGAGCCGCTGAGTGCGTCACTAGTGAGTGTCATTTGGAATTACCGAGTACGCTGATGGCTATTGTCAGTGGGTCAGTTGAAGATGAGTGCATTTTCTTGGATCTTGTGTTTATTTTAAAACAGGCTACATCTCGTAAATTATTTCTTTACTGGTGAACATGTGCTATGTCTCAGATTTTACGCAAAATTAACAAATTCATCATTTGCGTTACAAATTCTCCGTACTAGAGCACATGCAAGTTAAAACGATTGTTCTGAATTGTAGTGACGGTGTGCACTGCCATTCTTTAAGCACTGAATTCACCTCTGACTTTTCTCAGTGAGTACAAAAGTTAACACAATTTTGTTCATCGAGCGATTTTTTCGGATGCTGAAAATAATTCCAACAAAGGCGTACTGTCTAAAAAAGAAAAAGAAATAGTGCACGCTCTCACACGTTTAAAAGCACACAACAGCGATGCAATAAATATTTTCTAAATTCAGGACTACGCAAATGTGGCCCACCTCACCACCTGATCTGATCCCATTAGTCTGATCCGTTTTTTGTTTTATCCAATCAAGAATGGGAAGCCTGTGAGTTTTGCCTCCCAACAACGATGCTCTCAAGTGTGCTTTTACAAAACTTGGAAAAAAGTTCCTCAAGACAAACTACGTCAAAGAGTTATTGTAGCAGACAAGAGGTTGTTATTAAACCCAGAGAAGGACACATTGAATACGTCATGATATAGATAAAAAATAATTTTAAATGTTTCTCTACCCAGTATTATTTTTTCACTAATTTTTTTTTACTTATTTCTTTGTATAAGAGGTTAGTTTGCACTTTGTATATCATGTTTAATTATTTTTGCGATCATTGCAGCTGATGGTACCTCATGATGCGTTAGCCACCAAATAGAACATCCTTGGCGTTAAGCATCTGTTGGCTGAGTACGTAACTACAAATTTATGTTTTCATCCAAAATGCAAACTTTCTTTGACAGATGATGGGTGAAGCCTTTCTGCTTGCGTTGCCCCACCGTGAAATTATGCCTCTTCAGTTTTCCTAACTCAGATGTAATTGTACCGTGATTGCATGCCCTAGTAGAGAAGAATTAAGTTCCACGAATTCGCAGAAGGAAGAATTTGACGGAGTTGGCTTTCAAAGAAGGGTTTCATTTTCTTGTGGATACGCTCGCTGGAAATTGGCCTAATGAGGCGAATGATTAACCCCATCTTACGTGAAGCCCAGCCACATCAACAAAAGTTCGCATTGCGTAACCGAGTGAGGAAGCCTTCTCCGTTGTGAATCAGAACTTTCCCGTCAAAGTTTAATCTGTCGCTATTTACATGATCTACGGGATCTTGTTGGGAATACTTTCTCAAAAATTAAAGTTTAATTCATTTTCTCATACAACAAACGAAGTTTCGAACATTTAGAACCCTAAAAAATGTCACTGAAGTAATTTAAACAATTTAAACAATTTATTGACCACAAGCGATACAAAAGTAGATTGTTTTTTAAGTCAAGGACAAAGTTCAAATTTGAGTGTAGCTACCTGTGGGCCAGAATAAGTTCAGCGACTTCTAGGGCATCCTACCATCAACGCTATTCTGAGGTGTACAATAATGTCTAAACTAATTCACTTAATCTAGTCACGTATTAGACTGATCAATAAACTAGTTAACTCGATATTCGATGCTTCATTTTACAAAGTAGTTCATATGAACTAAATGTTAACAGTATATTCTTGAAACGATGTAAGAACTGACTGGATATCAACGACATTAACCATGGCAAATTGCCCTATCAGGACCAGTCATGTAGGAGAAAAGATTTGACTTGGTTATCTTATATGACTAATATTCTGATAGGAAATGGGATTCAAGAGTTATTTTGAACACATTGTAGGGATTGCATTATTACGATTATTAGATCCCTACGGATCTCCGTAGGGATTGAGTTCCAAGTTTTAGTTCCCACGAAGAGGATACTGTGCTGTAACCGAGCTTTTGAATTATAAGGAAGCACGAAGTTCTTTCTATTACTAGTTAAATGGTTGGGATGACCAGTTTGTGCGGTTAATAATTGTTTGAGGTTATTGTCGCCATCATTGGTCAATGTTTTATACATGAAATCACATATTTAGAGTTTGTAGAGATCCGTAAGTTTAAGTATTTGTAAATTTTCGAATGAGTGATTTGTGTGAGCATTACATACTAGTTCCTTAACCGCTCTGATGGCTCTTTTCTTGCAGAGTAGCAAGTTTAATGCTTTTATTTTCATCATTTCCATGCCATGCTTTTATTCCGTAATCTAAGTATAGTGAAATGAGCTTTCAGTAAAGTATTTGCAAAGCTTCTTCAGGCAAGAAATTTTTACTTTATGGAGGACTCCGACGGATTTAGATAACTTAGTACTAATATGAGCGATGAGTTCTTTGAAAGTCAGATGTTTATCTATTATGATACCCAGGAACTTACATGAGTTGGTTTTTTCGATTTCACCTTCGCCAATTTTAATGCGTGGGAGAGATGTATTTTTCTTGTATGTGAATGCAATCTATTCTGTTTTTTATCGATATTAAGGCTTATTTTATTAGCTTTGAGCCACAATGAAACCTTATGGAGTTCGTAGTAAATGCTCTCTGCAATTAGAGCGGGATTTTGGTTTGGAAGGACCGTAGAAAGCGTGTTGTCACAGGCAAAAAGTATGAATTTGAAAAATGATATAGATTTGACAGCATCACTGATAAAATTATAAATAGGAGTGGCCCAAGGACAGACCTTTGGGGAACTCCATGGCTAATTGTCTGTAGGTCCGATTATGCATCGTCGATGACAACGTATTGCTTCCGACTTGTTTGGTATGATCTGAATCAATCATGAGCAACTCTTCGAATGCCATAACAGTGGAGTTCGGAGAGTAATATGTTATTGTCCACACAGTCGAATGCTTTTTGAAAGTCAAGAAATGCAGAGAGAACAAGCTTTCCTTCATCTATATCAAAATAAAGGTATTGTAAATGATTTAATATAGCCTGTGTTGTTGATTTTTTAGAGTGAAAACCAAATTGTTCATGATAGAGAAATGATTTTTGTTCAAAATAAGAATACTCTTTTTTTATACACAGTTTTCTCGAATACTTTGCTAATAATTGGTAGCACTGAGATAGGTCTATAATTGTTTAGGCAGGATTTTTCACCACTTTTGAAAATAGGGGTTAGTCTAGCAACTTTGAGGGAGTTCAAGAGAGTGACTAGGAAGAAAGACTGGTTAAAAATATTGGATATGAGCGGGGCTACAATATCAGCAATAACATTAAGTACTTTAGTCGAAAACTTTTATGATCCACTGTAATCCATAATTTTCTTATAACATGTGTCAAATAATGGCTGTGCTCAAAATGGTGTCGGAAAAATTATCCCTCTATTATTCGATTGACAAAGGATCAGCTGAGGAACGAATAAATGACGATCGAGAAATAAATCAGAATTTCTGTAACAATAATATTTTTATATGTGAGAAAAAAATGAATTATTGACAGTAAATGAATCGAAAGCGGTTGCATGACGTATCCCCTTTGATTTCAACGTGTTTGACAACAGAAACATAGATACGCTAGGTCAAAAATTTCTGCGGAGGCTTACCGTCTCACCGTTAGCTACCTCTCACATTTTCCGTACTGCAGTTAGCGAGAGCCTCGCTTGCCTAAACGTTCTTTTTAGAAGAACATGACATGTTTAGAAACATAAAAATTTCCTCGGACACAAGGGTGGAGAGTTTTACTTAGGGAAGGTTGTGCAAGAAATTGATAAATGAAGACAAATACTCAATTGTCGCAGAGTCCCAATTTTTAGGGCTAGAAAACTGGAAAATTTGTCTGTTTGGGTGCTGAAAGTGACGGGAGATTAAATGGTTTGAGAGTAATGTTTACAATACATGTATTAATGTGGAGAATGCATTTTAGTTTTCAAGGGAACACTGCACAAGGCATTTACATAGAGCTGTAAATGTTTTTTCTGACACTGTGATCCTACTGATAACTTATCTTTCATCATACATTTGTCCTTTCTAATAAAACTACTGCACCCAATTGGCTATTTGTTCATGCAGACTCAACGGGAATCTTTTCGAGTTCCACGATTATTCCAGAATTCGGTCCTCAAACAAAATATACAATCATTGCTAGCAAATCACTTGTTTAAAATCCGGATCATATTCTGGTTAATTGAAACGATTTTAAAAGAAGAGGATACGATAGGAATCGAGAAAATGGAAAGCAAAACTTCGTTCAATGCGATGAACAGCTAGGAATTGATTGCTCTTCTAAATCGAATAACTTTCGAGTTCGAACGTCAAGGGGCGAATAAAACTACACCCGATCTGAAATTGGGAAAGTGAGCATTAAAAATTCATGTTTCAAATGCAAAAAATTAGAATTCATTCAAGTCAATCAATTCATGATTTCATACTCAAGTTCTCGCTATAAATTTCATTACTGGACATGGTTGTGGATTGCAACAAGTGCAGGAATCAAAAATGCGATGGGATCTGAGAGAAAGATATGCGCGGTATCTGGCGATGGGAACGTTGAAGGAGACATCGAAGGTTGAACGGGATGATTAGATAAGCACTGAGAATATTTTGACTAAAAAAACTCAGGTTCAGATTATTGAATCGTTTTAGAGGGTGTGCAGTCGTGCAGTCGTGAGGACTAAGAGAAGCAAAGAAAATAATGCTAAATTTGTACAAGATACGGCGCTTTAGTGTGATAATGAAGACGTGCTTTGAAAGAGAGAGAAATGAGGAAGTGCAGCCGAAGAAATGTTGTGGGCGATGTATCGGATGTCATAGCGCACACTGAATCAAAAGGATTGAATTTATTCACATTGAATTTATTCACTGAGCAGCTCTTGTAATGAGATGGTAATTATAAGAGTGAGAACATATTCTGTGAAAGTTACCCCGCACAGACGGGTGAGCGAATGGGAAAATCGGATGGAGAGGACACAAATGCGCACAAGGCAATGATTCTTCAACACCGCTCATTCGCCTGAATGAGCGACGCACAGGTCGGTCAAGTCTATTTAGAAAAACTTAAGCTGCCAGCTGCAAGGCAACAACAGCTAAATTGTTAGAAAATTCAGCCGCTTATAAATGAAAAAACTCTTATGAACACGGTTTCGAATATGAGGGCTACAAGGTTATCCGCTCACTAAACTATCTGATATATGTGCTAATGAGAAGAAAAAAGAACGAGACTAATTACTAAACTATCATTCCTCCGAGTAATATTACTTTTTTCCGCTACTTCCATTTCCCCCGATAAGGAATAACATGTTTATATTTAAGAATATTATTCTAAATCACCTTCGTTGCTAACTGACTTTAGCGTGGCTGCAAATACTCTCCTAATTGGGGATTATGGCTCACAGTATCGCTTCATGCTGTTAATTGGACGATGAAGAGACAAATCTTCTTATAGCGCTCATTTCGTAAGTGCATAATGGTTACCCCCGGCAACATCGGGGACAGCACTATAACTATTCCTATTGGGCTTTCTGCAGTAGCTATAAGGTGTTCTTTGCTATCCTACAACGTGAGAACTACCTGTATAAACGTTCGCGGAATGAGGTAAAACAAGTAACAGTACGGTATTTATTTAGCAACACAACATATGAAGTGAATTTTGGTATGATAGATCAACCCATAGGACATGATTTGACTTGAACAATGGTAACTTCTGTAGTAAAGGAATTCTCACTCGCATCCGAAAGCAAATGGTGAAGGGAATTAGAGAACGAGGCTCAAATTGTTAAAGTACATTTTGAATGCCAGTCACACCAATAATTATTGGTGTGACACTCACTAACAAATTCTAAAAAGTTGCGGATATCTTGGTATCCAATGCTGGTTCTCAGACGAGTGAAACATACTGATTCGAGATATGAAAACCATTTCTCTCAGCCACCCACCGTTTATTAGACATACGCCTTCAACCATTTATATATCCTTAAACCATTTATTGTTAGATAAGTAATAAATAACATGAGATTAGTTAAGAAAATTGTGATATTGAGGTACATGGAACACATAATACACAAATTTGTCTTTGTCTTAGAAATTTATTTTTACTTTCTCAATTCACAGAGTCTGATAACAAAAATAAGTTTGTGCGACAGAATTTAATTATGAACGAAATAAAGAGCACAATTGACGACAATGAATGACAGATCACCAAACGATGACAGGCACAGAACTACCCAAGTAAACTGATGCTCACGCCGTACTTCAGCGTGTGACAGGGTTCCGTAGTTTGATCTGTATGACCTCCTCTACACGGAGGTCGATTACTTACATTATTAAAAGAATTAATGAGGGTAAATTTTGTTTTATTGGGATCAAATACTGGACCGTTAAACAATGATCTCTGCTGAAATGTTGGGGGTGCTGCTTCACTTACATCTATTCTGCTTGCATCAATATACGTAGCGCAGCTACCCTGACGGCAATTGAACTGGTGAACTTCTCAAAAGTTTATACGTTTTTTATCGAGTTAAGAAACATCAGAACATCTTGAATTGCGTTAAAATAGCCAAAGAACAATTGTGTTCAAGTTAATTATGTGCGTAAGAAGTTGCTTCAAGATAGATTTTAGTAGCTTACTTTCTCATTGAAAATTGAAAAGTTTGAGAACTGATAGTAGAACACAATATCATTTGAACTAGATGAAGAGTTGAACTAGATGAAGAGCCTTCAAAGTAATCTTACTGTAGGCGAGTTTTTAATAAATCATTCACTGGCATCTGGAGTTATTTGTTTGTAGCAAACATTTGTTTGAGCCATATCAGCTCCGTACAGGATGAATGCTAATTAGAACAACATTTTAAAGCTCTGAAAACCAGAGTTTTGATTACTAATTTTGTATATAATATTAGGACAAGTAAGTCGAAACGCATATAATTGCCAAAATTGGTTCCTTTGACACACGCACTCGTTTTTGTGTGGAAGTCAGAATCGATTTCTAACTTGATATCAAGAAATTAGAAACAAATGCTTCGCACCTCATCCACTATAATTTGAGAACAGTATTTTCAGAACCTATTAATGAAATAACTCACTGGGGTCCTTGAATTGATGATTGTATAAAAATCAACTTAAAGCGGGTGCAATAAATATCAGATTCATGAGCAAGAGTTTATATACCATAATTACGCAACAGTAACGTTATCGAAAAATCAGTCTTAAAGTATTTGTGTAGCTGAGTTTACATTCCGGTAAAGAATACACAAGTAGTAAAGCATTAATACGGTATTGGCAAAAGTGTAAGATTATCGCCTCAAAAAAGTATCCAACTCACCCTCAGAACTAGTTTTAAAGAGATAATAAATATTGCCCTCCATCATTCCAGAGTAGTTTACACGACAGGCGTGCCGTAGAACCCTTTTGGAAAATATTCTGCTTCGTCCACGTGTTACAGTGGACGTCAGTCAGTACCTTAGGGCTGCATGGGAAGGTCATTATCCAGAACACTAATTCTAATAAGGCAAAAAGTGGAGATGTACCAAAAAGGATGTGAGAACTAAATTGCCCAGTTACATAAAAGGACATTGGCTACAGAAAAATTTAATTTATGCTGAAAAAACCCTCAACCATTGATGGTGGGATACGCAGGTTCACGTCATATCACTCTACTAAGTCTATCCTGTTCAGGGCGTCCGTCTAAAATTTTGAACCGTACAGTTAAGAATTTACTCCGTTAATTGAAGACGAATCCTCAAGTGAATCCTGATTTTCAGAGTCGTTTCGAGTGAAACTTGAACTTTGCCAAAGAACATACAGGGAAACCCGCACGTTTTCAGGACGCTGTAAGTTTTTGGGACGCTCTGGCAAGGCAAAGATTGAGTTATTTGAGTAGAACAGTGTTGGTCACGCTTGGAGGTAGAAAAACTCAGATCCTCGTCCTAATGATACATTCCCAACAGTGAAGTGTGTGAGGGGGGGAGTGGGTGGCAACATGAGGCTGATTACCTTCTGAAGGCTTTGGCAAACTCCATGGCATTGAGGGGAAATTAATGCTCAGGTGCCTCGTAGGATTCTCAACTATAATCTCTTACAGCCTGCAGACGACTTCAAGTTAATGAAACGATGGGCGTTGAAACAAATCAACGATCCGAAAATTACAGACAAGGACACTGCAGCAGGGCATCAGCAGATAAAAACAATGATTTTGCGATGGCCAGGTCAGTAAGCAGATTTATTTTCTGTCAAGCACCTGCGGCTAGAGTTGAAACTGATAATTCACAAATGGACTGAATGAATCAACAAATTTGAAAGACGAATTGGCTAAGAGTGAGCCAAGACACCAACAAATGCTTTCAAGAACTTAATAAGTGAATATGCTAACTGATTAGAAGCAGGACAAGCAATGAAGATCTAAATGACTGAACTCCACAGCTTTTCATTGAAAGATTTATTTGATATTTTAGCCGAAATTATAGTTATGCTTTGCTTTATGTGTATAGTGGTACCAAATTTGTATTCAGCGTAGGAAATACATGAGAAGTTGAATTTTCAGTTACTTTGCTTTGGCGCACGTATGGTATTGACTTAATGCACCTAATTATTGATTCTGTATTTTATATTTATTCCGCCTACTCTTTCCAACGTATGAAACCGCTCCTGGTTTTAAATCTGTTTTGAAAAATAGCTTATAAAAATTAGACGTATAAAATTCAGCCAACTTGGGACCCAATGGAAATTCCATCGAGTCTCCATTGACTTGAATGAAAGTTTTCCCATTGAAAACAAATGGACGTCCCTTCGTGTTGATCTTGAGGAGCTCGTGTAAACCTGATGAAGGAAGCAGCGGCGCTGGTACAGTTGGGAGTAAGTTGCATCAATGATAATGCCAATTGTGTTGTCGGTGATGGGCACGCTAATGGAGATACCTTTATATAACATACAAAATATCATTGTGAAATTGGTTCTCAAATTATTACATTTCATGATGTAACAGGTCTGCTCAATAAGAAGATTGGATGACTGGAGAATGGCTAAAGTTTGCAGTCGAAATGTTGAAGAACATATGTGTGAATATGAGTAAGTATGTGTGTTTTGATGCACTAGTATTACTAAAAAAATCTAATACTGATGTTCTTCATAATTACTGTCAACTCAAAAATTAGTGATAATTCATATATAATTAAATGCAGATGAATCTTTTTTACCATTGTTAAAAACCAATTTATTAACTGCTGATGCCTCGCCGCCGCAGCACTGGAACAGCCGTCGGACGTGAGCGCGGTAGGCTCGCGTTCGCTGGCTGGATGTACAGTTTCACTGCGTGTGTCAAGAAATAGAAAGCCGTAGGAATTAAAGGGTTTTCGGGTTAAACTTTTTTCTAAATTTATGTCGCCCGGTATTGTGCTTCAGCTTGCTCTTTGTTAGATCGTTCTTCATAACTGTAGTCTTGCGTTTAAAGAACACTCCTGCTGAACGCAACACCTTTGTCTTATATATTCCGGGATATCAAGGAATTTATTCATAGCTTCAGCAGTCACCGCTCGAGGCGGAGGGGCGTTGTGGGTTACTCAACTTATATGCTTTATTTATCAGTAAGTTTTGACGTGATAACCGTGCCAATATTTTCATTCTTTAGTGCTTTAGTGTGTCACTTTCGTTCTGATATGTTCGTCAGTGAGGTCTTCAGTCGACCCCCAGACTGGGACACTCGGGACAAGCCCAGCTACGAGTACAACCCAACCGGTTCCTGCATGTCTAGAAGAGTTAGTATTGTTCGAACGTAACTACGAGCTGAAAGCCGAAGTGTACCAGAGGCAGCTGTGGGTGGCGGTTTCCGGGAACCAGAAAATATCCTGGCTTCAATATTAATTTTGCCACTTTTAAACAATTTAAACAATTTAAACAATTTAAACAATTTATTTACCACAGGTGATACAGAAGTAGAATTTTACTTAAGTCTAGTACAATGGTCAAATTTGAGTATAGCTACCTGTGGGCCCGAATAAGTTCAGCGACTTCTAGGGCATCCTACCATCACGTTATTCTAGGGTGTACAAAAATGTTTAACCTAGTTCACTTAACCTAGTTTCGCATTAGACTGATCATTGAGATAATTAACTCGATATTTTATGCTGTATTTTACAATATAGGTCAAGTCGGCTATATTTAACAGTATGTTCGATAAAACGATTCAAGAGCAGAGAGAAGATTGGTTATGGTACACAAGGCAAGTTACATTATGACATTATCATTAGTTACATGTAGGAGGCAAGATTTCGACACGGTGATCTTACACGACTAGTATTCTGATAGGAAGTGAGACTCAAGATGTCTTTTGAATACTTTGTACGAATTACATTCACGGATCTCTGCAGGTATAGAGTTCCAAGTTTTGGTTCCAACGAAGAGAATACTGTGTTGCGACCTGGCCTTTGAATAATAAGGAAGCATGAATTTACTTCTATTTCGGGTTAAATGGTCGTGATGACCAGTTTGCGCAGTCAATAATTGTCTTAAGCTATTGTCGCCATCATTTCTTAATGTTTTGTAAATGAAATTACAGATGGAGATTTTGCAGAGATCCGAAAGTTTGAGTATTTGTAAATTTTTGAAAGAATCATTTGTGTGAGCATTATATTCTAGGTTCTTTACCGCTCTGACAGCCCTTTTCTGCAGAGTAAAAATTTTGTTGGTTTTATTTTTATCAGTTCCGTGCCATGCTTCTATTCCGTATTGCAAGTATGGAGAAATGAGCGTTCGGTAGAGCATTTGTAAAGCTGTTTCAGGCAGAAAATTTTTAACTTTATTTAGGATTCCGATGGATTTTGATAATTTAGAACTAATATGAGTGATGTGCTCTTTGAAGGTCAGATGTTTATCTATTATGATGCCCAGAAACTTACATGAGTTGGTTTCTTCGATTTCACCTTCGCCAATTTTAATGCATGGGAGAGATACATCTGTCTTGTATGAGAAAGTAATATAATTTGTTTTATCGATATTTAGGCTTATTTTACTAGCTTTGAGCCACGATGAAACCTTGTGAAGTTCAGTATTTATACTCTCCACAATCATAGCAGGATTTTGGTTCGGAAGGACCGCAGAAAGCGTACTGTCATCGGCAAAAAGTATGAATTTGAAGAATGATGTAGATTTTACAATATCATTGATAAAAATCAGAAACAAGATAGGCCCGAGAACAAATCCTTGTGGAACTCCATGGCTAATTGTCTGTGGGTCTGATTTTGCGTCGTCAATGACAACGTATTGCTTCCGATTTGTTAGGTATGATCTGAACCAATCATGGGCAATCCCTCGAATGCCATAACAGTGTAGTTTCGATAATAGTATTTTATGGTCCACACAATCAAATGCTTTTCGGAAGTCAAGAAATACAGAGAAGACAGGCTTTCCTTCATCTATATTAGAATAGAGGAATTATTGTAAATGATTTAATATAGCCTGTGTTGTTGATTTTTTAGAGCGAAAACCGTATTGTTTATCGTAAAGAAATGATTTTTGTTCAAAATAAGAGTACACTCTTTTATACACAATCTTTTCGAATACTTTGCTAATAATTGGTAGAATGGAGATAGGTCGATAATTGTTTACACAGGTTTTTTCACCACTTTTAAAGATAGGGGTTACTCTAGCAACTTTGAGGGAGTTCGGGAAAGTGCCTAGTAAGAGAGACTGGTTAATAATATTTGATATCAGTGGGGCTACAATGTCAGCAATAACTTTAAGTACTTTAGTCGGAAACGTTTGTAACCCACTCGATTTATTTTTCATGTTGTTTATGCACGTAATTACATCGGAGGAGTTTGTAGGCGTAAAGAAAAAGGAGTTGGGTTCTCGAATATGATCCATAAATTCCAGGTGATCAGTAGGTTCACTTGGAATACCATCAGCTATTGTTTTCCCTACGTTTACGAAGAAGTTGTTAAAGAGATTAGCAATTTCTTTCTTCTCATGATATTTTACATTATCTTGAACAACATATTCAATTTTCTTTTTATCGGCATTATTCGGTTTACAGCAGGAGTTAAGGAGATGCCAAGTCTTTTTAACGTCAGTTTTGAATTGAGTAAACTTGAGCGTAAAGTAGTTCTTTTTTGATGTTCTTATCTGGTTTGTAACATAGTTTCTAAATCGGTTATATGTTTCTCTAGATATTCGTCCTTCGCAAAGGAGGGCTAGGTACGCTTGACGTTTCTTTATATTTATCACGATGTCTCTAGTAATCCAGGGCTTATGTTTATTTTTCGGGGTAACTGTATGAGTTACAATTGGGCAACACTGATTGTATGCGGTCATTATAGTTTCAGTCAACTTTACTACTGCTTCATCAATGCTCGTAGTATTATTGTTTTGTTAAGAGATGTGCAATGTAGGCATTGATTCTTCTAGAACGGTGCGCATTTCTTCAAGATTTGATTCGTTTATTTTACGATATGAGTAAGTTTCAGCCCGTGCCTTGGTGCAAGCAATATAGACATTTTTCTTAATAAGAAAAACTGGGAAGTGATCTGATAAGTCAGAAGTAATTATTCCAGCAAGAAAATCACTAGGGTCTGTCATAAAGATATTGTCAAGCAGCGTAGCACACTCTGAAGTTATTCGTGTAGGCTTTGTAATGATCGGAAGGAAGGATTGAGACTGAAAGGTAGTTAGGAAATTAGAGATTGGTTCATGGCTTTCATGTTTCAGTAGATCATAATTGAAGTCACCGCATATTATTATGTCATTGTATAAGGGCCTGTTGAACTGAGAAATAATACGATTCAATTCATTCAGGAAGGATATAGGACAGGCTGTAGGAGGCCTATACACCGTTCCAAGCACAATGCGTTTACTATCTCTAAAAAGTTCTACGAAGAGTGATTCTATATGATCCTGATTCATGGTTGCACTTGCTATGGTTCTCGAGTCTATGTGTTAGATATATATGTGCTGATGCCTCCGCCCCGCTGGTTTTTTCTTAGCGAATGGTAACTATGATAATTTTCAAATCGAATCATGTCTTTAGTCGAGTCATCTAGCCAGCTTTCGGTGAAGCTAATCACGTCTAGGTTATATTTAAGTTCAGTAATAGTACATTGTATCTCTTCCAATTTTGGATAGAGTGACCTACAGTTCCAACACAGGAGTGAGAAATCTCGGTCAGTTATTCGTATAGTTTCGTTGAATTCTGATATATTAGTATACCTACACTCTTGAGAGTCGTTTAGGTTTGGATATATTCTGTTCAAATGATTGAAATCTGGATCAATTTCCTCAAATATTACAGGGTGATCAGTCATTTAAAATAAGTAAAAGTAAGAATTAGGTACTATAGAGCTTAAAACGAAATACAGAGTCAAGCTTAAAGGGATATTCCAGTCTAAAAAGTAGCTTATTAAGTAAGAGAGAATAGAGTAAAAAAGAAAAATCTAGCGCGATTTCGTGAGTACACACAAACTCAGTCCATGAGCGAGTGATAATGGAGTTCAATATCACAACATTGGTGCAAACAGATTGCTAAGGGCGTTTTCGCAAGTTCACATACAACAGGTAATAAGTTTCTAAAGATTATGACGACAATGGTACAATCAGCTAATATGGTTTACGCGTTATAATAACTGTAGTGGTAAATAAAGAAGAATTCACAGTAACATTGGTTGGTGAAAAATTACTAATTGCGATGTTACAAAATGTGACACACAGATGTCATAGATGTTTACACACACATCTATTATTTATTTGTTATAATATTGGAGTTCGATATCACTACATTGGTGCAAACAGATTGCTGAGGGCGTTTTCATAAGTTCACATACAAGAGGGAATAAGTTTTAAAGATTATGATGACAATGATACAATCAGCTAATATGGTTTACGCGTAATAATAACTGTAGTGGTAAATAAGGAAGAATTCACAGTAATATTGGTAAGTGAAAAATTGCTGATAGATTATAATGACAATGATATAATCAGATTATAAGAAGATTACAACGACAATGATATAATCAGATTATAAGAAGATTACAACGACAATGATATAATCAGCTAATATGGTTGTACGATGGCAGTGGAGGGCAGAAGCGATTATCAGATTATAAGAAGATTACAACGACAATGATATAATCAGCTAATATGGTTTACGCGTAATAATTATAATACTTAAGTGGTTAAGAAGAGAAAAAATTCACAGTAACATTGGGAGGTAAAAAATTGCTGATTGCGTTGTTTCAAAAGTTCACACACAGCTGTCATAAATGTTTACAAGCACATCTGTTATACATTTGTATAGATTCAGGTTGAACTAGCATCAAGTTGAGGTTTACTGACATGATACCTAATTGAGGTTAAATTAATACGAAATTGACATATTTAGGGGATGAAAATGAAATTGACTAATTTAGGGGATCACCTAGGCTAGTCACCCATGATCTGCTGTGATGACATGTTTAGTTGTTGCATCAGGTATTGCTCGAGGTCATCTGGCGTGTTGATCTCGCGGCGTCTTGAATCTGGGTTTCCTGGGTTGAATATGAAGATGTTTCCATCCTGTGTTCTTGGGATTCCAACTTTATCCGGGAATTTCCTTTTGGCCATCCTTAGAATGTACATGACGTTAGCTCGTGAAGGTATGAGGTATTCATTTATGAAGAAGAACTGTGGTTTCTTTTCTCGGCAGGCGTTGAGAATTTCACGTTTTTTGTTATAATGTTTTAGTTCAAATGCAATGTTTCTTTGATCTACATTCCCAGTTATTGTTTTTTTCCCCATTCTTGTAGCTGACGTAATGTCAGTGCCGGAGAGGTCAATGTTGATCTTGTCCTTCAGGAGCTGGCAGACTGTATCCTTACAGATTTCGCCTGCGTGAGATAGCGGTATTTCCCTTCCAGAAATGACGAGGGTACATTTTTTGTCTTCAATGTCTCGGCGCTGATCATTTTTTTCCAACTGGTCGAGGCGGGAGGTTAAGCTATCTATTTTCTCATTCTGTTCTTCGAGAATTTTTTTGTGTTCCGCTTCTTTTGTTTCAAATAGCGTTTTAAGGTGGCTTATTTCATTTTGCACTTGAACAATATCACTATTAAATTTTGTCATCACTGAATCGAAGTATTTTATAAGGACAGAAACCACTTCTTTACCGTCTTTCGTAAGGCTAGACACATCAGGGTATTGACCAAACTTCGGTTCAAACTCGATGCTGTTGTTGCTGCTGTTGTTGGTAATGCGTCGTTTGTTAGTCATCTTGAAGATGGAGGGAATTCGGTCGTTGTGTAAACGAGGGTTGAATACTCTCACACTTTTGAGGGAATATTATACTCTTAGTTTGATTATTTTTATATATGGGGAATTTATATCACATTTGAATACTCAGGACGCGAGTGGGTACCCATTTAGGTTAGAGGTACATTCTTTCTAACAATAGGCACTTTGTTTCGGAGCGAGCGTCTCTTCCTGGATTCATTCGATCCACAACTTTACGTTCTACACTATAGAAGCTACGATTAGGCCGGCCCAAAGCAGCTGATTCTAATAATGTTTAGGAGTTCTTTATTTTGTTGCTATGGCAATCCTGTGGGTGAAGTTTGGCGTGAAGAACATGTTGTTTAATTTATGAACTATAGCTGACCGGGTGTCCTTATTTTGATACTATACCATTAACAAGTTGATTTGCTCCAAATGGTAAAATTAAGAGGTAAATATTTGCTCCAAATGGATTTGATCCTCGCGAAATTAGAATTGCTCCAAGTGAATTTTAAATTGCTCCTCGTGAAAATAGAATTGCTCCAAGTGAAATTTGATTTGCTCATTTTCAATTTTAAATCATTACATAAAAATTTTATTTGCTCTATAATGTTATTTGGAACAATTTTATTGAAATTTATTTTTTTTGTGAAGTGATTTTATTCCTATAATGTGTACAAAGATACAGAGCTTTTACAGAGTATAATTTACAAAAAAATACAGAATATAATTTTCGTTGTATGAACGAACCATTACTCATTATCAAACCAATTATAGAGGAGTCGTATCTCAGACACTTCCCAGGTAGCAAAATTTATTGACCTAATATTGAGCCAATATACAATCTCAATTTTGACTGGATATTCAAAATGAACATTGGGGCAATACCTTATTTTGGAAAATTCGGTTGATATTAGAAAAATATATTGGCCCAATAACAATATCATCATCAACCCAATATCAACTAATTATTGTGTCAATATTGACTTGATAATGAGGTGTTCCCTACAATAACATTGGCTTATTACTCAATTTCTGAAAAATATGGCCACGATAACGATAATTTCACTAACCTAATATTAACTAATTGTGTCACTATGCACTTAATAATGAAGTTGTCCCTTAGAAAATAAATTAGCCTGTAAGGCCTGGAGTTGTTACTGCTTTAGTAACTGAGGTCCGCTTGCGACGAGTGAAGCAACGTCCTTTCCTATGTACTTACTTCTCCTAGAATTGGTATCAGTGATTCGCTATGAAAATTTAAACACTTAACCTTTGGATAATTTTACATTTACACGTATTACTATTACTGAACACAAATGGACTAGAACTGAGTTTGAGGGGTAACTAAGGTAGGGTAATACAGGCCCAATACATGTTTTCTGACATCAAGTGGATATTGGTAGAATATAGTGTCCCAATAATAATTTATTTTTAACCCAGTATCAGCTTATTACTGTGTCACTATTGACTTGATATTGAGGTGTTTCCTTGAACAAATAACTCCGTATTATTGGCGTACAATATCAACCCAATATTTGGGCAATAATAATTTTTATGCTTACAAATTTTATTAAATTGCGAGATTTTTAATTATTATGAGATGGTTTCAACTCATATGAATATCGTGGTTGCAATCAATATATATCAATATACATATATATATATATATATATACATATATTAGAACATATATATACATAACACTGTTAGTTTAATATTAGAAATAAAACTATTTACTACATTGTCCCAATAACAAGTTGATATCGTAAATAAATATATCTTATTTCGATATTGTCTTGTTATTAGCCTATTATTGTATTCCAAGATTCCAATATCAGGTCAATAAATAATTATCAACCCAATATTGGCCTAATAATTTCGTGCTACCTGGGATTGGATCAAAGAAACATTGCAGAGATACTGCCACGTTGCACCTTGTGTAGACATGCTAACGTCATCAGCAATAAGTGTACACCTCAACAACAAACATCTTCATCTTTCAGAAACCAAAACCTTTAAGATGAAGTATAATAAAACAAGTGCGCGAGACAGACAGAGAATAATAGAAGCTTTCAATAGTGAAGAGGACTGGAAGAAAGTTGCAAATACGCTTGGAATAAATGTTGACTGCATACAGGTGGATGAAAAATAAGCAAGTCATATCTAAGAAGAAAGGAAGAAATAATATAAGAAATGTGCCGAAATATTGGGGACACTGACAACACCCATATAAAAAAATGCAACAAGATCATGACGTTGATCAAGGAGATCTTATAAAGATATGTTAATGAGGCAATAATTATCAAAACTTGTGCAAACGTTGTAATATATGCTTACATTTCATTTTGTGATGTTTAGTTATGACATTTCACCAGTAATATTCTTTCGATAACATTACTGTACTTCTTCATCAAAATTCATTTGTACACGAGTGATCAGAAAAATATATATTTTTTTTAGTTTTAAAACGCTTTCTATCAATTTATTGTCCAATCCCGCTAGGGATTGCGACCTAAACATGTTTAATGATAATAATAATAATAACAATGGTTTATTTGATAGGGTGTCATCTACCGGATGATCGTCGGTAGGAAATAACCCTTGGGTAATACAGCTACTGGATGATCGTCCGTATGTTACCGGTTGAAAATATGATCCCAATACCATGCACACTATAAAAAGTCCCTTTGCTTATATGCCTTTTCCTGATAGATTAAATAGTTACAGAAGTAACCAATTAATTAAGATTTCTGCAAAGTTGAACAACAGGTAATTAATTATTAATTAACATTAAATAAAAGATAAATATTTACTAATTAATATTAATTAACCATGAGAGCACAGATTTGGCTGTCATGAAAGGTTCAAACCAAGGTTCAACCCTGTGGTTATGGTAATATATAGTATTTTAAATATTTTAAATGCAAAAGCTGAAAAAAAAATTACGTAATTTTGATATTGTAACTATAACAAACTACAAATTATTTGAATCGACCGTAAATTAACAAAGAGCAAATCAAATTTCACTTGGAGCAATTCTATTTTCACTAGGATCAAACAAAATTTCACTTGGAGCAATTCTATTTTCACGAGGAGCAAATTAAAATTTACTTTGAGCAATTCTAATTTCGCGAGGATCAAATCAAAATTCATTTGGAGCAAATCAACTTGTAAATGGTATAGTGTGCACGGCCCGCCCAAAATGACGGGATTTAATACCTTTCATGAACAAACTTTCTGTCACGAGAAACTTTTGTCCTGTCTCTCATTAGTTTGCACTAACAAGGAAACCGAACGCTCGTTTTTAGGAATTGGCTCACTTCCATGAAATTCACGGAAACACATGAAAACTCATGGGCAAGCCCAAAAGCCAAATAATCAACATTACAGTATATAATAAAGCAAAACGTTACTCACCGATGAAAGACGACTCAACTTACTCAGCGTATTTTCTGAGCGCACCCGTGATGTTGCGAGCTGTCGCTTCTAATGTTGGGGCATAATACACAGGGTGAAATTCGCTTAATATTTAGTATTTTCGGCCATACGTCATACAAACATCAATAAGCGTACACACAATGAATGTTATTAGGAATGATGCAAATTAAGTAATGGAATCTAGAAATTGCATACGCCAAATGGCTTACATCACAGAACTATACTGAATGATTTGGCTGGCCAGCCACCCCTAAGTTAACGAGAGCTACACATGAGACATGGTTTATTCAGGTCTATTCTGTCTCAGCTATTCCAGCAGCACAGTAGGTGATCGTCACTTCAAACCACAGAGTCATTCGTCCACGACCAGCTTCAGTTCAAATTCCTGTCCTATGCACTGTTCAGAAATGTCTATTGATGACGTCCTACTGCTCATCCCGCTTCAGTATCTTCACACGTCAATCCCCTTTTCATCCGAGCAGATCAATCCTTCCCGCCTATTAAGACAAAATTTTTAACTTGTTACTTTTTTAATCGGGCCAATGACGTTTCCTCAAAATATCTCAATTTTTACTTCACTGAATGACATTAAATTTTCACTATAGTTATTTCAAAAATATCTTTTCCAAAGGAAACTACATCTCTCTTACCCTCCCATCTAATGTGGCATCTCCATGTTGCATTAAATGACTCCTACGATTTGGTTGGGTTTGAATTTCCCCTCTGCACAGAAAAACGGAGAATATTTACTCTATTGAAAAAGAAGATAAATTTTGATAAGTTCAACTTCCTTTATTTGAAATACACTGTCACATTAATTCAGATTGGTATTTTTCTTTTAGAGGAACTTTATCTCCACCACCTCCTATTTATAACACGTACTCTCTCCGACGATCCTCGGCGCCAAACTGAAATTATTTCATTAGCTTCTACCAAAATGTCTGAGAGAGAGCGATTTTCTGCTTTTCGCACAGCCAATCAACTGTTTCGAAGTCCGTACGTAATGTTCGAAGCTCCGCCTGTGCGTTGCTTTTGCTGTATTATACGTGGCTTCAGCCCTTCGAATTTCCCCTTTTCTGGTATCACTGTTCCTTATTGGCTAAAGCTCTTTTGCCGAGAACGCGTCAAGTCCCGCCCTATCCAAGTCTTAAAACATCCGAAACCGTTGCTATGGTCACCCTCTTAGCTTAAGTGTAGCGATCTGTCTCTGACCACAACGTCGGCACTTTCGAACGTCTCAAGTGTGTAGCTGATTAAATTTCTCGTCCCAAGGGGCTGACCGAGGCCTCTCGAAAACTGCTCACACCATAAAATTCTTGCTAACATAATATACACACACATCGCTAGAACCAACACAGCTTGTGGCCCAAATGTACACAATACCTTTCCCACTACACATAACATTTGTTGAGCCCAAACATACAGGCATGTAACATACATGTTGAAGCGACCCATCTGTACTGCTGGAATTTACTAAGATATTTCAACGAACAAATTTTTTAAGTAAGCACAAAATTTATTACTCGCAATTAAAATTTTATTACACACAATTAAAATTTTTCCTAAATTCTCAGCTTTAATTCGCAAAATTAATCATTCTTAACATCTCCAGGATCCAGATGTGGATGACAAACAAATAAATCCATCCGAACAGTACCCGTGAGAAAAAACATTATTTTACATGCACACGGGTAAAATCTGTATCACAGATACGGTCATTATGGCTATCTTTAAGAGCATGACAGAGAAATGGAAAAAGCGGATTCAATGCAAATGAACCATGGGTATTGTTAGGTAGTAGCAGGACCCGTGAAAATTCCTCGGACCAGTTAAAATTCCTAGGTGAACCCGTGTAAAAATTTTGCTAATATTACCTTACCTATGCGAACTGATCATATCCTAATGTAACCAAACCTATCCTAAACGAACACATCCTGAAACAATGCAAACATATCAATGCCTGTAAAGGCCATTTTTCAACGCTACACTGAGGAATTCGGTATCCATGATACCGCAAACTCAGACATCCTATGTTTCTTAAGAACCAGACACTAAGCAGATATATAAATAAACACACAACGGGTATTATTAGATTAGATTGCATCCTGTATTCAATTCAATTTTGTGTATTAGTTATATGCTCTGCACTAAATTTTATTTCAAACGTTGAACTTAAGTAAACTGTACACCCTTATTTTTATTTTCCCACCGGGTCACCCAAGTCGTATATCAGTCTCCTGAACAGCGTGTGCTGGTAGAAGCACGGCTTGTAACCCCGTACTACTGTAGTTCTCTTCTGGCTAACACGTTTTATCGTATGAATAGGCTGCCGAAGCGTTTCTCGCTACTTCCTGCAATCGGGATTTAAGTTTCAGTAAAAATGTGTGCTTGTCTCAGTTTGTTTGAGCTACGAAACCTATTTAAGGGGGTCAACCCAGGCCCCTGCCAGGCCCCTGTCGGTCCGATGAGTATTTTCCATGTTTTTGTTGAAAAAGAACCCTTAGGTGGTGGACTATTCGGTCCTAAAATTTTATGGAGCTACGGACACTAGATCCCCCCCAGTGGAGAGTAAGGGGTCCAAAAATCCTGAATTTTCAACCCCATTTCGACCCTATATAAAAAGAAAACAAAACGGGAAATGGAAAATTAAAAACCGTAACTTTGTATAAAATCCTTCAAAGATTCTAAAACTGTCTTTGGTTTTGTTTTAGCAGAAAAACTTAATGACTTCTATTCTTTTGAAATATCCATGAAAATGAACTAAAACACCAACATTTCCAATTTTTCCAAAAACTAATGCTTGAATCGCAAAAATGAATGGATATAATTGTGTTTATTTTCAAAAGTTACATATAATAATTAAATTTCGTAAGAATCACACTATAAATATACAATTTCATAATTTTTTACACAAACAAAACAATTTTCATTTTTTTATTATTTGGGGGAAATTACAATTCACAGTGTGGATATGAAGTTTTCCATGGAGATTATCGATCAATTACATAAATTGTCCATTGAATTACACTTCAACAAAAAAATTGGTTTTTAGCTTACACCCAAAACCTCTAATTTTCAACATTCAAAAGAATAGAAGTCATTGAGTTTTTATGCTAGAACAAAACCAAAGACAGTTTTAGAATCCTTGGAACATTTCTAACAAAAGTACGTTGGCAAATTTCCCAATTGCAAAAAAAATGTTTATCACGCTCAAAACCCAAAATTAATGTATATGCGAGTTAGTGATCAAATATCGCATATAAAAAACACGAAAAGTTTCAAATGTGAAAATTTTCGAACGCACTTTTGTTAGAAATGTTTCAAGGATTCTAAAACTGTTTTTGGTTTTGTTCTAGTATAAAAACTTTAAAACTCAAAGACTTCTATTCTTTTGAAATATCCAGAAATATCGATAAAATGTACCAAAAAATAAGTTTATTGTATTTAAAAAAAAGTAAAGCCTAAATCGAAAAAGTTACACGAGTGAAAAATGTAATGTGGCAAAATTTCAAACGAATCGGATCAAAACAGTCAAAATCTTGGGTTGACACCCTTAACACTCAAGAAACAAACCCATTGTGTTATCAAAATGTCAAATACAGGTGAATATGGCTCAACTCATATAAATAATTTCAATTTGCTCCTTCCACTTAAAAAAAAAAAACAGCTAGAGTGCTGAAAAAGCTAGAATTTCAGTGCAAACAAGAAGATTTATTCAAAAGTTTGAAAATACTTGAGCTATCAGATCCCTCTAAACTCTCCATGTGTAATTTCATGCGAAACTCTGATTAATGAGGCAGTAACGTTTCAAACAATTATTATGTGCACAAACTGGCGAACATGATCATATAACCCAAAATAGAAGTAAATTCATACTTCCTGATTTTTCAAAACCACTGTCTCAACACAGTATCCTCTTCATTGGACCAAGACTTAGAATTCGATCTCTGCGAAAATCCTTGAGAAAAGTTCGTACAAAACTTTTATGTTGAAACTTGAATTTCTATTTTTATCAAAGCATTAACGACATTCGGTAAGCGAGTTAAATATTTTATGCTCTATGATTCCACTAGGTAGGGCAATTTTCAACAATTAACGAAATGGAACTCATCTTTTAGAGAATGTACTCTACTCTACTAGCTCATATTAACTTTTTTTGTAAACTTAATTAAGCTTCAAAGTATGAGTGAACATATTCATTGATCTGCCCAGTGTGCGATTTGGTTAACTTTATTAGGTTATACATAATTGTACACTTTATAATAGCGTTGATGATAGGATGCTCGAAGAAGTTGCTCAACTTATTCTGGCCCACGAGAAGCAAGTGTTGCAACTTCAGTTTGAAACATTGTTCTGCGCGAATTAATAACTGATAATATGGTACCTAACGTCCTTCGCAGCTGTCGTTTTGACTTCGATCAGTATAAAATGTTGTAAGAAAATGATTTTTTAACTTACATCAAGTGATGACTTCTCTTCGCCGCACTTCAAATTATGTTACTCTTCAGATTGTCACTCAGTGAGATGTTGAAATACGAACAAACTCGTTGGACGGAGAAATACTTGCACCGAAAACTTGCGTTGATATTTTTTTAAGGATTTTCTACACAAACACACAAATGCTACAAATGCTGCTTTCAAATTTCTTTCAGCTATCAAATTTTTTACGATGACGGCAAAAAATGCAATGACAGGATTGAGTGTTGTGCCAATTTTTTTCTTCTGGAATTCTGCTTTTGTCCTATTGTTTTTTCTTTTAAGGAATGAGCACTGAGCCTTGTGACCTTGAATTAACACCCTTTTTTATATTTGCATTCCCCGCTGTTTAGAATGGCTTCAAAGGGTCCGACTGCATTAGTGGCCTGAAGAAAGAAAAAATATCATCGCTTTTGCTCCTAGTTACACTTTAGCAATAAAATAACCTCAAATGTAATTTATTTTAATCAAAGAATGCAAAATGCACTCTAATTGAAGGAATTACCCGCAAATTCAACTGTAAAATTGAACTGAGCTTTGTTGGGAAGTACATATGTAATCTTCTTATAATCTGATTATATCATTGTCATTATAATCTATCAGCAATTTTTCACTTACCAATACTACTGTGAATTCTTCCTTATTTACCACTACAGTTATTATTACGCGTAAACCATATTAGCTGATTGTATCATTGTCATCATAATCTTTAAAACTTATTCCCTCTAGTATGTGAACTTATGAAAACGCCCTCAGCAATCTGTTTGCACCAATGTAGTGATATCGAACTCCAATATTATAACAAATAAATAATAGATGTGTGTGTAAACATCTATGACAACTGTGTGTCACATTTTGTAACATCGCAATTAGTAATTTTTCACCAACCAATGTTACTGTGAATTCTTCTCTATTTACCACTACAGTTATTATTACGCGTAAACCATATTAGCTGATTGTATCATTGTCGTCATAATCTTTAGAAATTTATTACCTGTTGTATGTGAACTTGCGAAAACGCCCTTAGCAATCTGTTTGCACCAATGTTGTGATATTGAACTCCATTATCACTCGCTCATGGACTGAGTTTGTGTGTACTCACGAAATCGCGCTAGATTTTTCTTTTTTACTCTATTCTCTCTTACTTAATAAGCTACTTTTTAGACTGAAATATCCCTTTAAGCTTGACTCTGTATTTCGTCTTAAGCTCTATAGTACCTAATTCTTACTTTTACTTATTTTAAATGACTGATCACCCTGTAATATTTGAGGAAATCGATCCAGATTTCAATCATTTGAACAGAATATATCCAAACCTAAACGACTCTCAAGAGTGTAGGTATACTAATATATCAGAATTCAACGAAACTATACGAGTAACTGACCGAGATTTCTCACTCCTGTGTTGGAACTGTAGGTCACTCTATCCAAAATTGGAAGAGATACAATGTACTATTACTGAACTTAAATATAACCTAGACGTGATTAGCTTCACCGAAAGCTGGCTAGATGACTCGACTAAAGACATGATTCGATTTGAAAATTATCATAGTTACCATTCGCTAAGAAAAAACCAGCGGGGCGGAGGCATCAGCACATATATATCTAACCACATAGACTCGAGAACCATAGCAAGTGCAACCATGAATCAGGATCATATAGAATCACTCTTCGTAGAACTTTTTAGAGATGGTAAACGCATTGTGCTTGGAACGGTGTATAGGCCTCCTACAGCCTGTCCTATATCCTTCCTGAATGAATTGAATCGTATTATTTCTCAGTTCAACAGGCCCTTATACAATGACATAATAATATGCGGTGACTTCAATTATGATCTACTGAAACATGAAAGCCATGAACCAATCTCTAATTTCCTAACTACCTTTCAGTCTCAATCCTTCCTTCCGATCATTACAAAGCCTACACGAATAACCTCACAGTGTGCTACGCTGCTTGACAATATCTTTATGACAGACCCTAGTGATTTTCTTGCTGGAATAATTACTTCTGACTTATCAGATCACTTCCCAGTTTTTCTTATTAAGAAAAATGTCTATATTGCTTGCACCAAGGCACGGGCTGAAACTTACTCATATCGTAAAATAAACGAATCAAATCTTGAAGAAATGCGCACCGTTCTAGAAGAATCAATGCCTACATTGCACATCTCTCAACAAAACAATAATACTACGAGCATTGATGAAGCAGTAGTAAACTTGACTGAAACTATAATGACCGCGTACAATCAGTGTTGCCCAATTGTAACTCGTACAGTTACCCCGAAAAATAAACATAAGCCCTGGATTACCAGAGACATCGTGATAAATATAAAGAAACGTCAAGCGTACCTAGCCCTCCTTTGCGAAGGACGAATATCTAGAGAAACATACAACCGATTTAGAAACTATGTAACAAACCAGATAAGAACATCAAAAAAGAACTACTTTACGCTCAAGTTTACTCAATTCAAAACTGACGTTAAAAAGATTTGGCATCTCCTTAACTCCTGCTGTAAACCGAATAATGCCGATAAAAAGAAAATTGAATATGTTGTTCAAGATAATGTAAAATATCATGAGAAGAAAGAAATTGCTAATCTCTTTAACAACTTCTTCGTAAACGTAGGGAAAACAATAGCTGATGGTATTCCAAGTGAACCTACTGATCACCTGGAATTTATGGATCATGTTCGAGAACCCAACTCCTTTTTCTTTACGCCTACAAACTCCTCCGATGTAATTACGTGCATAAACAACATGAAAAATAAATCGAGTGGGTTACAAACGTTTCCGACTAAAGTACTTAAAGTTATTGCTGACATTGTAGCCCCACTGATATCAAATATTATTAACCAGTCTCTCTTACTAGGCACTTTTCCGAACTCCCTCAAAGTTGCTAGAGTAACCCCTATCTTTAAAAGTGGTGAAAAAACCTGTGTAAACAATTATCGACCTATCTCCATTCTACCAATTATTAGCAAAGTATTCGAAAAGATTGTGTATAAAAAAGTGTACTCTTATTTTGAACAAAAATCATTTCTTTACGATAAACAATACGGTTTTCGCTCTAAAAAATCAACAACACAGGCTATATTAAATCATTTACAATTCCTCTATTCTAATATAGATGAAGGAAAGCCTGTCTTCTCTGTATTTCTTGACTTCCGAAAAGCATTTGATTGTGTGGACCATAAAATACTATTATCGAAACTACACTGTTATGGCATTCGAGGGATTGCCCATGATTGGTTCAGATCATACCTAACAAATCGGAAGCAATACGTTGTCATTGACGACGCAAAATCAGACCCACAGACAATTAGCCATGGAGTTCCACAAGGATCTGTTCTCGGGCCTCTCTTGTTTCTGATTTTTATCAATGATATTGTAAAATCTACATCATTCTTCAAATTCATACTTTTTGCCGATGACAGTACGCTTTCTGCGGTCCTTCCGAACCAAAATCCTGCTATGATTGTGGAGAGTATAAATACTGAACTTCACAAGGTTTCATCGTGGCTCAAAGCTAATAAAATAAGCCTAAATATCGATAAAACAAATTATATTACTTTCTCATACAAGACAGATGTATCTCTCCCATGCATTAAAATTGGCGAAGGTGAAATCGAAGAAACCAACTCATGTAAGTTTCTGGGCATCATAATAGATAAACATCTGACCTTCAAAGAGCACATCACTCATATTAGTTCTAAATTATCAAAATCCATCGGAATCCTAAATAAAATTAAAAATTTTCTGCCTGAAACAGCTTTACAAATGTTCTACCGTACGCTCATTTCCCCATACTTGCAATACGGAATAGAAGCATGGCACGGAACTGATAAAAATAAAACCAACAAAATTTTTACTCTGCAGAAAAGGGCTGTCAGAGCGGTAAAGAACCTAGAATATAATGCTCACACAAATGATTCTTTCAAAAATTTACAAATACTTAAACTTTCGGATCTCTACAAAATCTCCATCTGTAATTTCATTTACAAAACATTAAGAAATGATGGCGACAATAGCCTAAGACAAGTATTGACTGCGCAAACTGGTCATCACGACCATTTAACCCGAAATAGAAGTAAATTCATGCTTCCTTATTATTCAAAGGCCAGGTCGCAACACAGTATTCTCTTCGTTGGAACCAAAACTTGGAACTCTATACCTGCAGAGATCCGTGAATGTAATTCGTACAAAGTATTCAAAAGACATCTTGAGTCTCACTTCCTATCAGAATACTAGTAGTGTAAGATCACCGTGTCGAAATCTTGCCTCCTACATGTAACTAATGATAATGTCATAATGTAACTTGCCTTGTGTACCATAACCAATCTTCTCTCTGCTCTTGAATCGTTTTATCGAACATACTGTTAAATATAGCCGACTTGTAAAATATCGAGTTAATTATCTCAATGATCAGTCTAATGCGAAACTAGGTTAAGTGAACTAGGTTAAACTTTTGTACACCCTAGAATAGCGTGATGGTAGGATGCCCTAGAAGTCGCTGAACTTATTCGGGCCCACAGGTAGCTATATTCAAACTTGTCCATTGTACTAGACTTAAGAAACATTCTACCTCTGTATCTCCTGTGGTAAATAAATTGTTTAAATTGTTTAAAATTGTTTAAATTGTTTAAATATATTTTTATTTTGGTCAAAACTTCCATGAATGACTTCATCATAATTATTAACAACATCTATCAATACATTTTGCCCAAGAAAGATATTTAACATCAATATATTGACAAATATTCACGTCATTTATCAAAATAAGTCATTCCACCACACATTTCCTTTGGACTCCCCTCCTACTGCGCTTCACTTTTTCTAGCGCAAGAGTCAAAGACTGGCCCTAATGCGGGAAGGATTTAAGACTGCCAAGCGACACTCCGAAGTTACCGATTAATCCAAGTCATCCCTCCTCATCCGGGACTCCAATCTTGAGTGTCTTTCATTCATCAAAGGAAACGGCGAAGTTTTGATTGCTGAGCTATTTGGCAGCGATAGCAACAACACCTTGATTGGAAAACCATTCTTTGAAATAGTGAGTTTCAAGACCAAAGCACAATTGAACCTGCCACAGTTCTTGGCGTCTCTCACTGGTGGACACAATGGCGCATTTTCTAGAGACCTAAAATAGCTTGAGTGTAGTTGTTGGCACTCTAAAACGTTTGCTAAAAGCTCTAGGAGACACTTCAGGGAATTTGTCCTTTATATTCATATCTGTCGCTATTTTTCTTTGCTGCGAAGGTCAAAGAGCAAGTCGTGAAACCATTTATGATGAGAATTACGAATACATTCATTATATATAGATGCAGTGAGGAAATGCTCACACTATTTATTAAAGGTTCTCTTTCGAAACTCTACCGTATGGACCATAAAAAGTATACCTAACTTTATTTGTTAATAATTATATAGTGAATTAAGATTATTTAAGTCCGCTTTTTCTGTATCAGGCGGAGAAAAATATTTTTCATGAAATGTTGTCATATTGAAATGGGTTGTATCAGTAATGAGATAAACAAATAGTTGTAAATATGTAAGCTGCACATAACATTTTAATGAGGCCATAAATGATACAAAATGTAAAGGGTCATTATAGTATTAATATAACAAAGAGTTATAACGAGAGCTTCTTTCAGGCAATTTTTGTTCGAACTTATTTCAAACTTCCTTTAAACTCTTTGTTCTCGCGTAGACGTTGTTGATGAAAATGCGCTGCTCCTTTGTTAGTTGCATAACGATGGGTTTAGTCACTTGAAAATTTAAATTTAAAAGTAAGTTTTCAGACTACCTGTACTTTATTTATACTCAGACCTTAGGCTTTGTAGTCAGGTTACATATTTCTGTGAGTAATACAAGAAATGAATCTGAAGTATCTTAATCCAAAGTTAATAACATTTAAAGTTGCGTTTACTTTTTATGGTCCATGCGGTATAGATGTAAAATGTTAACAGCTTTCAGAATTAAATATTAAACTGTATCAACAACATCTGTTGTCATTACAGTACGTATTAAATGAAATTCAACATGAATACGGTAACCAGCCTTAAAAAATAACTAAAAAAATTAGTTATTCTGATGTTTAATGCAAATAATTAATCAACCTGTATTTTGTGACGTAGCCCATTGATGACGTTAGCACACATGAGTATATGAAATCTTCTATCAGGAAAATTTTGGCCAATATGGGAGTGCCGTATGTTTAGGCGGTTACAAAACTTAAATCGCTTATTCACCTTTCAAGTGGCAAAAATCTGTGGTTTAGATTTTAAAATGTTATTAAATTAATTAATGACACAGTCCATCTCTGTCATAAATTCAATCTGTAAAAATGAAGCTCTAACCTGAAATGTTTCAGACGTATCACTGAGCCTGTCATAGTCTTCACTCTTACTCGTTTGTACGTCATACCGACCATGACGCACAAAAGTATCCTCACGTTTATTTTTAGTTCATTTTTAGACGCACGTTTATTTTCAGGACACATGAATAAATAAACCATTGTTCGTAGTCAGGCCACAGAAATTGGTTCCCGCGACGTTATTTGAGGTCAAACATCTGATTCAGTTTGTACACTTGCAATTTAAAATAGGAAGTGAAATAAGAAATAAAATTGATAACGGGTGTAGAGGTAGTTGGAACCTCCTTTTCAGCTCGAAACAAGGTACCACAACTCATCTACGAACACGGTAAGTGATCATATTGGACGGAAACAAATTATTACTGCCTACAAATTAAGAGAGCCACACAAGTTTATCATTCTGAAAAAAATCAAAGTTATATTTTCGACGCAGTATATATATGTAACCTTTGCAGCCAGATTGTATTTAAGAACAAAGTTGCCTGTCTGCTGTAACGTACGTGGCGACACCTGTGTTCATCTCTACTGACTTTTATTTCAGAAAGCGTAAAGCAAACCTTGCCACAGCTCTTTTACCTACGTGGAATTTTGAAAATTCTCTTGATAATAGCGAAGTTCAGATTCTAACTTTGCTTCGACCGAGCTTGGCAAACATAATTCGTGACCTGCCACGGCGGCCCACGTTGCGAATATCAAACACGGAGTGGAACGTCCCTCGCTCTTTTTGCTGACACCGCAACTTTGTCCCAAGGAACAGCCGATGAAGTGAAAATTGCAGTGATTTTTTCGCACCCACACAAAATTTTCGAGCTGCTGCGGCCGTCAGGGTTTGAACACCAGCCCTAAATCGATTATAATCGATTTAGGGCTGGTGTTATTATTAGACCCGCAGTCAGCCCGCACCTGCAATAGCTGGGACACCTTACGTGTCGGAAAGAACTCAATGATTCGATTGCCTTGTGCTGGACTCCACAAGCCTTCCCTGGCAAGATCCCCCAAACAGAAAAGTCCATGCGGTCCCTACTGGCGGTTAGTGACGATCGTCAAATGTATCGCTTACGAAACCGTTTTTTGAAAAGATAACAAAAATTTTTTACGGACATTGAAAATATTAGCACAGAAAACACTGAACGTCTGAGATTAAAAGAAAATAAATGCGAAAAACGATAAAAATATCAACAATACTTCAATGTCTAGAGCGTGAAACAGTATTTTTGGCAAACTACACTGTAAATGATACATAAACCTGCTTACAATGAAAAAAATTCTCAAATAATCATATTGAGATAAATTTCAACAATATCATCAATTACCAAATACTATTGAGAGTTATTTCGATGAAATCATGGGTCTTTGAAATTGTGAGAAATAATGGCCTCAAGCCCGCACACAATCGAGTTAAAGGAAAGAACGAGAAGTTTCGCAACGATTTAATTTAGAACGTTTAATAAACTGCAACGGCAGAGTAACAATTAAATTGCGGTTAGCGCCTTAACAGCGAGACCTATTAAGGTCGCAGGCAGAGTATGCCGTTTAATCTTTATTAGAGAGTTACATTTAAAATTTATAAGGATACACGTTTATTGCCTAAAAATGCGCAAAATAACCCTATTAAAATTGACAGCAATGGTAGGGTAATTCATCAAATATCGAACTGAACTGATTATCGAACAACTTTGGAAATATGCGCGTAATAAATTTAGTAAGCATCCAAACTTGCTCAGTGCCAGTGATCTTACATCTAAAACTCCTATTTTAGTGATAAAAACTCATTTCTGTGAGCTGCAAACTGCTACCAGCTGTTGCGAACGCATTTTCTGTACGACCCTTACAAATTGGTCGAATTTTTTCACTCGAAAAATCTTACGCACCTCGGGAAAATTGCGACGGTTTTATTGTTGTTGGGTCACCGTCAACCTCCCGTCATAAGTAGAGAGTAGTGTTGTCATATGATGTTCTGTTACTGTATTTTTTTCTTTTCCGCCAAAAACTTGATAATTATTCCATGTTCGACATTCAGTTCCTTTTTCATGTCAGTATTAAATACTGAACAAAGGTGTTCGAATCAAAATTCCTTAAAAATCATGAATTTATGCCTCGAACAAAGCTTTTCGATTCTTAATTCTTTTAAATAACTGAATCGATCTATTGAACGCCTGTTTTATTTCATTAAAATATTGTATTAACGCTTGATAATAACATTGAATAGTTGAAGATGGGAATTCTGGTGAGGGGCTATCAATCATCTGCTGGTGTTCCAAAGCCCTCAAGATCATCAATGATTCGTCTGGCTACATTTACTGATGATCAATCATTTGCCAAGAAAATTGATGCAAGCATCAATAATAATTCATTGACGAGTGCTTTACACTCTACTCCAAAAAAGGTCACACAGGTTGATGATCACAATGATGGTTCAACAAACACTGCAAATGAAACATCGACATCATATTCAAATTTTGATAACTCTCCATTCAAATGCATCTTGAAAATAAGTAATGAGACAGTTATTTCAAACAAACAAACAAAACAAACATCGGCATCTTTGGGATGCTTTATTTCCAATCAAGCCTGATACAAATGATCTTAAGCATTGGTTTTTCAAATGTCTTATACCTAACACTATATATAGGACACCATGACGGTTCCCCCGTAAAGCCGGTACCCATTTCCGACACCTGGGTCGAGTGGGGTATTGTGCTTGAGCTTTCCCTTATACCCAACGGGGAAAATCGCAGCGCCAGCGCCGGGATACGAACCCGCGACTCCAACATACAAGTCCGATCCCTTAACCGATGTGCCACCGCGAGCACTTCCAAGAAAATCCAGTGCACCAAAGAAAAAAAGAATGAAAGAAAAACGTTTATTTTCCAAGTGGCCACATGAGGTGTACAAATAGATAGACCATACGAGGCATATTAATGGACAAAATATACGAGGCGTACTAATAGACAAACCATACGTGGCGTGCTAATAGTCTAACAAAAGTTCCATACGAAGAGAACTAATTGACAAACCATCCTGTTCGAATCAAAATTCTTGTTCGATTCCTGTTCGATATTGATGAAATTATGTTACTAAAGAATTCGATTTTTAGAACAATAAATACATTTCAATAATCTACGTTGTCTTTCAAGCGACATCACAGAACAAGAAAGCAACTGTTCAAGAATAACCTTGAGGCCCGCAAGAGTTATTCAGAGCAAAAGTTACCGATTTATGAAGGTTGTTTCTAGACACACGTGATTTCTGTTCGATATTTGATGAATTACCCTAGTTAATTTCCGTTCTACCACTCCGGCAAGGTCGAAGGGTAAGCCAGCTCGGAAAGGTAGGTTCGTAGCTTGAGGTCCGAAAGGCAGGTTCAGAGCCTAAGTTGAAGGATTAGGTGAGACAGAAGTAGCGTCAAAGTGGCAAGACACCGTCACGCAGGGAGGTCGGCCGCAGAAGGTAGACTGCCGCGCCTTCAAAGTGATTCTCAGGAATCACTCTCGACACCAGGGAGTGGAACGGATGGGCCACCAACACTCAGCACTAGCTGGAAGACAATTCAAAATTAAATGAACGAAAAACTGAAAACAACCGAGAACTCGAAAACCAAACGATACGTACTAACGAACGAGATTGAGTGCAAATTTCAACAGTAGCCTAAAAACAAATATTTCAGTTTTAATTACCTAAGTTCAATCCCTCAATGGAGCAGACTGTTGACAATCAAGGGGAAGAACCGGAGCTGCGACGATAAGAAATACTGCAGAAAAGAATTTACTTAGTATTAGAACAAGGACTAACGACCGATACCAAAAGCTGACGAAACAAATCGACAAGTTCAAAGAATTTCACGTTATACGACTAATAAGACTGATTATGCAATGAAAAACCAACAATACACACCTGAGCTTATAAATGGCACTCAGTGTAGGAACTTTTAGGCGAAGAATCAATTATTGAGAAATTAAGCAGAAATCAGTAGTAGAAAAGTGTCCATGACGTGAAAGATAGTAAGTATAGTAAGAGGTTCAAATGCGTTAGAAATAAGGTAAATGAATGCAGGTCGATACCAGGTCGCTTGCGCAACCTAGAAACTAGCAGAACCGCTCTCTTATAAGTTAATATTTAAGGTTACCGAAGTAACTGTAGTTAAAGGCCAACTGGCCGAGTTAATTGCCAAGGACACTTAGAGAATTTAAGCAAAAAGTAAGCAACTTAAATTAAAGAAAGAAATCATTCACACAAACAAAAATTCAGTAAAGAGATAACAGAAACAGGAAGAATTTAGAATAATGAATTGCCCAGTTCCAGCCAAGTACAGCCTCCTCCATCACCGTCCCGTCTCAAGATGAGGAAAGCGCAGCGTATGCCACGATGCAGCCCGATGCTCCAACGTACTCCATCCAACGTACTCCATCCAACGAAGGCCCCGAACAAGCCCCCTCCAAGCCAACATACGATCCTTACACTGGCTTCATTAAAAACTGAGGTAACCTTCCACGGTAAGTACGTGAAGGGAATTGAAAGTATTCTAAGGAGTTTCAAAAGGATTGTAAGGAGTTCAAAAACTTTCTCCCAAACCTCCTGCCACAACGACCCACTTCAGCTTCGACCCGACCGGAACAGCCAACCTCAGACTCGCAGAACAACGCTCCCGACAGACGCACACAAGACGTACAATTTTGAGGAATTATTTCCGATAAAATATTGAACTAATATTTGCTCGTTTCCTATTACTTAGTACTGTACAATCATTATATTTCCAATGGGTCGATTCTTAGGGAATCTTACGCGCAAGATAAAAAGGAGAACCAACGTAAAAATAAACATGTTTATTTGTTTCTTTTTAGGCAAACGTTTCGGGGGTTAAAATTCCATCTTCAGTGCTGAAAAACATACAACGAGGTCAAAAATATTAAAATACAGAGCAGTTCAAAAAATACGAAAAATAAGTAAACAAACATCTATAAAACTTCAATCCTATTTCTTATTCAACTGCAGTAAAAAACAATCATTCTCATTGGCTCACCTACCCACCCTTTCACAAGCAAAGACATTCATACATTTAGACATAGGGACCTAACAAACAAACGCGAGCAAACACATTCCACACACATACACACAGAAATATGTTAGAAGGTTGAGGCAATGTTTAGTTTGACAGCACTCAAGTCTTTATTTAAGTCAGGTTTATGGGTAGATATGAACAAAGATTCTAAAATTCGAAGATCCTGTTGGTTGTTGGTGGTACACAGAGTGGAGAAGTTATTTGTTCTGAAAGGATGATTAAATTGCTGACAGTGATCTCGGATAGCTGAATGAGAAGGAGAGGAAAGTATGCGACCGGTTCTATGGGAAATTCCTGAATGTTGGCTGTGTCTGATAAATTGTTGTAGTTTAGTACTACCAACATAAGTCTGCATGCAGCAGTCACACTTATATAAATAAACACATCCACTTCACAGGCACTCCTCCAGACGTTCTTTCCTCTTAAAAAATGAACCAATATTAAAACTATTTCTGTGAAACACTCTGATGTCAACAGCAGTGAAAAACCTACTAACCAGAGCTACGACTTCCCTTTTCAGTTCCGAGTTCAAATAACCCAAAAAAGGTAATTCTATGTACAATTTCTCTTTTGCTACGCTCAAGGTGACAGGAGAGGGACAATATTTTTTATCTAGAAACTTTCGGACGGAATTATCAATGATAAATTTTGGATACATATTTTTATTCAATAATAAATTAATAAATCTTAATCAATTCTATTTCACGGTGGAATATTTCAAAACTACTAGATATGCGATAAGCGCGATGAAGTAATGTAATTATGCAAGATTTGATATATCCCTTATAACTACAACTGAAATAGTTCGTACTGAGGCCAGTAAATGTTGGTTTTCTGTAGACAGAGGTAATAAGCTTAGAATTAGACTTCTTCACGAGTACGTCTAAGAAATGTATTTGGCCATTTTGCTCTATTTCCATGGGAAATTTAATGTTAGGATGGGATGCATTGATATATTCATAAAACCTAGCAGCTTCATTTTCAGAACGGAACAAAACAAACGTATCATCTAAATATCTACGGTAGAATAAGGGCTTAAATTCTGTAGGGCATTGACTCAAAAAATTCTTCTCCAAGTCTTCTCCAAGAACGAGTTTGCTAAGAGGGGAGATAAGCTTGAGCCTATTGCTAGACCGTCAATTTGTTGGTAATTTTTTTGGCCAATACCTTACAGCATTGCTGATCTTTATTATTGCTGATTTTTGTTAGTTTTGTGTTGTGTTTTAAATAATGATCCCAACTCTACTGATATAAGAAAATACATGGGTGTCGTGTAAAAAAATCGTGTAAAAATCGTGTCAGTACAGTCTCTTTACCATTTCAAAAATTGATAACAAAATCAATTGATAGGATATTTTATTAAAATTTATTTCATTGTATTCAGCGTTTATTAAAGTTTTCATCTTATTAAATAGACTTCTATACATGATGAGACCATTATTTGCACGCAGTCTGTTAAAGATTATCATCCAAAATTCTACGATACATCTGAGCATTTATTTTGAAGTTTGCTAGGACCTTCAAAGAAGAAGTCGCGTCATACCAATGTGTCCAGTGTGTTGCCTCCACCAAAGTTCACTGTTGAGATGGTGTTATTAGGGTCACGCGCTGAATTTTTCAACCTCCAAACATGACCGACACTATTCAGCCTAAATAACCTAAATTCGTTTCGTCATAGCATATAGTACGGCGTTCCAAAAATTCCTTTGTTTATTAAATGTTTTTGGCAAAATTGAGACAGTATTTCACATGAACTGATTTCCACACAGATGTCATTCGTGCTGTGCGAGAACAAAATGCGTTGTTACAAAGAACAGCTCAAACTGTGTAGGTGAATACTTTTGTCACACCCCATCAAAAACATTCTGAAGCACAGATCGAGTCTACAGTAGATTATTTTTACTTAATAAATTATTTGAATGGTTGCCCAGTTTAAAATTTTATATGGATGATTGCGAACATGGTAGACTTGCAATGGACCGAAGTAATGGGATGAGAATCGCTTCACTAACTGTTAAATTCGTACTTTTAGTGTGCTTGATATTATCTAAAGCCCAGTACTTTTTTTTAATGAACAATTACTTTTCTGGTCCTTTCTGGCAGTTCTTTAGTCTTTTCTAAACCAGAATAAGATTGTTGAACAATAACCGCCTTCTCATGCAGCTCTAAAATAGCTACTGAGGTCTGCTGTTGTACGCGGACGATAGACATTTTTTCAAGCGAGTCGAACAGCCTAGAGCATTCCTGTCACATAAATCACTGTATAATGTTCGACCATTAAATATCGCCTTAAAATGAATTTTGTGGGTGTGCTGGATATTTTTTGAGCCGAAAATATAAAAGTTTTGTCGCTATCATACCTGTTTTTCCCTATCATGCATTTTTGCACCAAATTTGCATTCAGCGTGCTAAATACGCGAGATGTTGAATTTTAGATTAAATTGCTGTTGTGTAACTGTGGTAAATTAACTTTTGCCCATACATCGGACGTTTATTCATCTCATTGTTTGTGAAGTTACAATGAAACTTGAACCAGGTTTTGAACGAAAAAAGATAGGACTATGCCGAAGGCTCAGTGAAGAACAATGACGAGACATGTTCGTTTGGTGTTCTGAAGTACGACTCTTTAAAAGGGGTTCTTCAGTAAGCAATGAGAATCTTCTCAATGCATTTTTTTCTTGTAGAGTAGAATTTCACTTATTGACCTCATTGAAGACTTTAAGTGCAATCATTCCGGAAATGCATAAAAATGATCGTCCAATCCACAGACGACTTATCATATAGGCCTCATGTTCTCCTGAGATCGCGTTCTACTTTAGACAGCAGCCCAATATTGCTGCGAGACTTATTTGAGACAGTGTCGGTATCTCGCATTGCGTCCGTACGCCACGCAGATCCCAACACGAGCCTGTAAGCAGCGATGATGCAGTATCCAATCGTACAGCTCATTGGGCCAAAAACTTATTGCAAATGAAGAGCAGTGTTCCCGGGCCAGTTACGCCTGATACATAAGCAGCTAAGCAGAGCCGCCTGAATACCCGGGCCGCAGCGCCACTTGCGCCTCTAGGTGCGACGCTCTCTGGAGGGCGTAGGTATACTTGATAAGTATGAAATCTTGACGCTGCTGATTCCTGCGATGGCCATCAATTTTTTAATTTTCTTAGATTCCAGAAAAAGTTATTTAAGCCCTGCGGAACATAGTCTACTTAACTACCAAGAGTTAGGATTTTTACTCTCGAATTCATTTGTACTGACTCATGGATTTTTATTGTCACAGGCGCATTCATTTTCAGAATTACGTGAAAAACCATTGTAAATACTCTCCCAAAAGAAATTGAATGTATTGTTGTTCTAGCACTACTTAGAACTGTTCCGGATTTTGTTTGATATTGTTTTGATTTTCTCAACAGAAAAAATAATTGTTTCAATTAGGCACGTTTTAATAAATTAAAAACATTTTGAACATTTATTACGAAAAATTTCCAATAATAAATCGATGAGCATGAGCATATTTTCTTCAGCAATCTGTGTTGTAAAGAATTATTAATTATGCATTTCACCCACAACAACCAATGGCAGGTTTTTGCGAATTTTCATTTCAGTTTTAAATCAGTCGTCTCACACGTATTGTGGTTATTGGGTTCACAATTTTCAAGTTCCAGGGCCTCATGGCTTCTTGGTAACTAATTCATCTCGCTCAACGAGCTAAACGCTCGAATCAATTGAGTGAGCCACAAAATCACCCCAATTTTTACATCCACCAACAATGTTGATGGATGTAAAATCTGCAGGTACTGATGAAAATATTGGTACAATGTTGGTCCGACATTGTACGTCAGTACCTGCAGATTGGAATTTGTAGCAAACTTGGTCACGCACTCGACTGAATAAACTTAGAAATGATTACTTCTGTACCAGACGGGACATTTTGTCGAAGGGGGTAACTTGGCCCATCACCTTCGCGCAGCGAGTTAGAAGAACGATAATCGAGAAGAAATGCCTCAAAAATATTTAATTAGCAGGAAAATCTGGAAAAAGACAATTTGATTGGTGAATCTGGAAAAAGACAATTTAAATGCTAAACGCCACAATGCCTTACGTCACAGTAAAAGAACTCAAAAAAGAAGCTAGGAATTGTGAGATTACGACTTCCTGAGGGTACGCGATCAATACGTCGTTCAAGAATGGTATTATTTTTAAAAATGCAAAGATTTTGAAATGCGTAAACATAAAATTTTGCAGCAAGAAGCTAATCCTTAAGCTATTAATAATGCTTTGTTCACATTGCCTAAACAGTACGATACAATCCATAAAACATAAACCAAGCTGTCCTACGCAACAGTGAGTGAAAGTCCCTAGAATATTTCCATCACTATAGAACAGTGGATCAACATAATTCGAGATTTTTGCCTATTTAAAACATTTTAATTCAGATAGAGTACGAAGGCATAAATAAAATGAAAATGGGATAAATTGCGAGGGTAGAGAGAGCTAGAAATTTTGTCTGACCTAAGACTACAGTTCCATTTCCCTCAATTGGATTTCCCTCAATTGCCTAATCCGTCTATCTGGGGCTGGAGAAATTTTTTCCAGCTGACCGATAGGTTTTTCTACACTGGTGCAGAAATATTTCTAGAGAAGTTTCCAATAACAGCTTTATTACAGCCCCGCCCTCCCCCTCCTCCATAGTCAACACCGCGTAACTTACACCCCAAGCAATCTTACTCCAAGATTCATCGATTGACTCATCGAGCATTAATTTTCTTCCTTCTTGAGGTTATACAGAGGTTTTAATGTTGCAAGAATCTATTATCGTTCTAAAACACGCTCTTGATGAATGCACTATGGAGACAAACTGTTCAACTGACAGACTTCAACTGTTCCAATAAAAATATCACTTCCTACTTGAATGAATGTTCGATTGATGGGCCGGCCAATTATCCAATGAACTGATTACATCAAAATGACAATGCACATCTTCACCATAGCAGTTGGAAATCATAGGTATAAATTTTTTAAAACGAAGAGAAGAAGTTACTGAACTGATCATCTATCGAGGACTCTAGGCCTTCACGCAATAAATGCTCGCAAATTTTTCCACGCAAATTTTTTTTAACATGTTCATAAAACGCTATTCCCCAATATGAAGGCACTCACAGCTATAGAACAAGCACTGGCTGACCATTAACTCAGAGCGCGCCAACATTGCACTTGCATGAAGGAAGAAATGCCGATTATGACCATCGCACTGCTTCTCGGTACGCACTCCTTGACACTCATTTACTTCATTTCTGTCCCCAACATCAGTCGATCTCTTTATTTATATTTATTTCAGCGTGAATGTTTGTTCACTTGTTTTAGAAGTGCCCCTTACGGAATGAGTTTGAAATTATATCAGCCAACCCTTTCCAATTCTTTAGAATCTTTTATGATGGTATAATGCGGAAAAGATGCTTCAAAATTAGTTATGCGGCAACCAATTTCACTCTGATTGGTGAACGCCATATTCCTAGAATCAAATGACTGTACATTCAACTCTTGTTCTACAAGCGCCATTATATATTTTAAATCACCATACTTTCAACAACATTGATCATTATAGTGTTCTTTGGTTGGCTCGTACATCAGTGTGAAGGCTATGGCCCTTGAAATCGTTTAAATATCAATGTCTCAAAATATATATTTTCATCCGTCAGTTGTTTAAGGTATTTCCAGTGTTTTTTAACATAATGCAAACTATATAAGAACATTTCACTGATTTGCTCTCAGTCGATTTAACCACTTTTATGGATGTTAAAATACTCAATGTAGTATTTCACGCATTAGATGTGTGGACGCTTTCATTTAAAAAAAGTTTCTAAGCCATTATGATGGCATTTTGAATCAACAACTGGATGTATAATGTTTTCTTTTCTTTTTCTTCTTTCCGGCGCACCGAATGACTGTAAATTCTCGAAGATTGAGAGACTTGCCGTGAACTAAACAGAATGTTGTAGAATGATGTTGTGTATTTCCTTTTCAATATTACATGATTTGCTCGGAAGAACTGTAGCTGTTGAAGATTCCCATTCACTTCGAATGTAAAATACGATATTTACAATATTAGCATCTCTCTGTGTAAATCAATGTATCATTTTTTATAACGGTTTTAGAGAGACTCTCCAGTAATTGTTATGAATATGATTATATCAAGAAATTATTAAATGAAGAAATAAATGCAGCCATATGTGGTGTCAGTTTTGGAATGAGCGCTAATGATGAAATGATTTTTATATTCAAGCTGATAAAAAGTTAATTATCAACATGAATGTTAAACGTGAGTGGAGAATTTTTTTCGAAAAAAATTGAAAACTTGAGACTACATAAGACACGGAACAGAATACGGAGCACTTTGTTTATTGGTTGAGGTGAGGGGAGAATGCGGCGCTGCGGGCACCCTCACAGACGCTCTTCCAAGCCATTTTTATGAACGAACGCAGTACTGTCTCTGAATACGTTCGGGACACTCATCTTGAAAGGGTTAGTCAAAGAATGCACTCCTCAGGTACCAAGGACCTACAGTGAAGAGCGAGATCCAGGTGGTACTCTCTATCTTGTCGACTTCAGGGAAGTTGCATCGAAATACCCTTGCTATTGTGGATTCAAAGCTCGAGTCCGCTTACGATTGCGATGTTACTTTAAATCATTCTTCGATGAGTAAATGCTTAAATATATTGAAGATACACTGTACTTCAACGATTGTTTAGTTTACTGGTGATGAGTGACGATGAATATGACTGGTATGAACGAGCCTCCAATATTGAAACACATATAATAAGACGTACTACACGGTCGAGGCCATTCGCGTCCTCTCTCATGTTTAACCCGCTGAGCATCTATAGACTACAATGAATGAGAGTAACGTTCTCCTACGCTTAGCCTCAAGCGCGATTGTTACGAACAAACACGTCTAATCGGAACAAGAAACAAGGGTTATGTTTAAGGTCGTTATCAAAATGTACCAATGCTACCTATAAAGCCTTTCTCACGAAAAGATTCTCCAGACAGTAAAGAACTGTATTGAGACATAACGAAAGGGAGAAACGTTAATTATTCTTAAAAAAGGTGCTCTGAGTCCGCCGCGGCGGAGATGGAATTGTGTGAAGATGGAGGCAGTAGCAGCAGTACTGGCAATCGAGATCGAAAGAGGTCGATACGAGTTTCTCAAAAGGTTCTAGAATATCTGGGTATTGATGTGATGAGAGTAGTAAATATAAGAGTAGGTGTAGAAGACAAAAAATATTTGCGAAATTAATTTCTTAAAAATTCCGTAATCAATTATGAAATATCTAATCTAAAGAAATTAAGCGCAAATGTTTTGAAACTCAGATTTTAGAGTCTTCGACTCTAAAAAATTATTTTATTCTAGATTAAATGAGAAAATATTATAAAAAACACTGGTCTATTTCCAGTGCCAGCACAGTTTTCTGTTCCAAAAAGTGCTACGTATGAATTATCATTAACAGCAATTAAAAAAAAATAATTTTATTCAGAGCACGTCATGTTTTCATTCTACATTCAAATTTAAAAAACTGTTTTGGTATTTAAGGTTGATTTAAATTTTAGAACAATTTTTCAATCAAAGTAAGTGGGTCTTTGATGATCATCGTAAAGCTGTTCGGAATTTTGAACGTGTCGCTATCTTACTTTACATCTTTCAAATGCCGTGCCTTGAGCTATGATGTTCGCATAAATGTTCATATCGATTCTGAGTAACTCAAAATAACTTAAGACATTTGCATACGTTCTAATTGTTTGGTTCATTAAAAATAATATTATTGTGATAAAAAATTGAAGTGCAGTGACTGTGTCTTCCTCTCGCATAAAAGAAACTAGCAGGAATCTGATCGGACTCTCTCGCCATTTCACCAATAAATGAAAAGATTTTCCTGTTGAGAATCAATTTCACTCAGATCAGCTAAGGAAGAAGTATTTTCAAAAACTGAACTTATTCTTTCGGTGTGCATTTTAGTGATTGAGGAATCCATCAATATTCTGTCGTTTAATTATCGAATATGTAATGAATGACTTCTGATTGATCACACTCGTTTCCAAAAGCATTCTTAATCAATTTATTCGAAGGTTGAGCGGTAATTTACTCTAACGAAAAAAGTTATTAAAGTCTACGAAATTTCCCCAGGAAAGTTTCAACAAAAACGACGTTTTGTCACAATTTGGCGTTTTTATTAAAGGCAACATAAACTAGAGGAAGGGAAAATAAAATGACAAGTTTGTTTCTTTTTCTTGTCATTCATACACATATTATTAAAACTATAAATTCAAATACTCCATAATATTTAGTATTTCCAATCGCTGCTGATATGTTTGAATCTGAATCGCATTGATTTCATTTATAAGGTTTGAAATAATTTCTAGATTATTTTCATCATCAATTTGAAGTTGATTCATACTCCCAGAGTTAAGAACCACGTCTCTTTTAACATGCGTGATATAGTCTTCTATTTTCTTTATGGATATTAACTAAAAAATTTTCTAATTGTCTGCATAAAGGGATAATTTCGGGAAAATGAAATTTTTTATATTTAATTTACCATCCTTGAAAAACGTTCGAATTTTTGGTATTTTTGAGGAATGTGTCGTATCTAACAAGATGGAAAGATATTTTAGGGCAAATTGCGGATGAAGAAGAGCTAATAACTCCGTATTTTTTTAATATCATTGACTTCATTTAGTACCCTACTTTTCAATTTACTAAACCAAATGTTTCAACTATTGTATGCACATTTAGCAATTACTGCAAAGGCTCCACAATCTCCTGCCACAATGTTTCCCCAATCCTTTCGATATGATTTAAAATAGTACTGTAAAATACTTTTATTTGTTCAATATCAGTTTTATTTAGTAGTACATTTGCATCAGTCTTAGATACAAATTAATTAAATTGTTGTACACTTGAATGTAAATCAGTAAGTATTCTTCTCAGATTTCCAAAAAACAACTTGTGTTCTCTTCTCATTCTCCTGTCCTCATTCTCCGATGTTCTCTTCAAGAATTATGACTTTCTCAATGAGAAATGAAACTTTTTCTTATAAGCTGTTACTTTTTTGAGAGGTAATATTTTTCATGTACAAAATTTATGTGTTGCATAGTACTTTGTCGATTTTCTTATTTGCGATATCCAACTATTTCATTTGATTTTATTTTATGAGTTTATTATTTTATGAGTTTATCTCCCATTTGAAAAAAGGTTTCTCAGTTTTGTTCAATAGGTTGAGAGATATTTTCTGTGATATGGCGTACTTTTTATTTACAGCGTCATGATCCTCAATCGGCGAAGCAACATTTGCAAGTCTCCTCTCTTTCAAATCAAAATTTTATTCCTCATCCAAATATTGAAAACCTATCCTTTTAGGCCCAGGACGGGCATGACATACCGCTCCGTATTTTCTCACCTAAAAATAATGACACTATTTTTATGTTTAGCTAAAATTCTCAACTATCTACATTTTTTATTCTTAAGGAAACCATGGCGTTCATACGTTTTGTTGATACCTTAAAGTCTTCAACTACCTTGGAATTTTTAGCAAATTCTATCGGCAACAACAACTTATGTTGACTTATTTAATTTTGTTTAGTGATAATATCCCGTAGAATTCGTGGAAAATATTCTCTGTGCCACTCAAGTTTTCAGCTAATTCTTCTACTTTTTTTTTTAAAGCTGAATCTAAATGCAATTCTATTATCGTTTAGTTAAATTCTATAATATATTCTTCGTGTCTTAGTTCTTTCCTGACACTAAAAGGCTTTTCCTCTTCTTCTAATTGGTTTTCTATTGGGTTTTCTTCTTCTAATACATTAGCAATGATGGATTTCAAAAAACTGCATTTCTCATCCATATGATTATTCATATTTAATTCTCTTTACTGTTTCACGAATAATGTTCGATTGAGCCAATATATTTTCCAGCATCTCAGATTTTTTCAAGTCTGCTAATTCATTATTTCTCCCTGTATAATTTATAATTTTCGTTGAGCTTCTTTAACATTATCAGTAAATATTTACTCAAACTCGATTGGTTTTTCATCGTCTGCAACCAAATTTTGTACATGATGATTCACCTTTTCTGACAAACCATGAATCCACCTTAAAAAATGTAATTTCTAAATCAGTTCTAAAAGTCACATATTTAGTGTCATATTCAGTAATAAGTGATTGAAGTTCAGATCCTTTCTTTTTTAAGATCTTCACAAGTGCTTCAGAATGAATTTATATTACAACTAGTGTACACGGCCTGTCAAAAATGACGTGATTTAATATTTTCCTCCGCCAAATCTTTCAGATGTGGATGAAAAACAAATATACTCGTATCCAGCCTAATAGTACCTACGATTAAAACATTCTTGTACAGTTAGCGACGAAATTATTCATGTACCTCTCGTCTTTCCAAACTTTCTAGAATTACTAAAAAACTATTGTTACCACAGGCATAAGATGTAATGATATATGTTAAATATATAATAAATATACTCGTAAACCTACACATAAGCCGGTGTTAGCAGCAAAGTCGCGCGAAACAACAGCCCACTAGAAATAGGGGCAGTCCATGAGGAACATCCATGAGGGAAATAGGGGTGTGTGTCTCACTAAGAAGGAGGATTTATGTGAGGGGTAGAAGCAGAATGTAAAGCTAGTACGTGCAGCAGCAAATGTAAAGGACCGATTGTAATTGCAATATTAATTCATTGCTTAAAAAAGTGCAGGGTTAAATTTCATTCACTACGAGTGAGAGAACAAGAGGTTTTCGGGGTTATAAAAGGCTATACATAGTAATACAAGACGAAAGCGAGGGACACGTAAGCATAGAGAGGTGACGCTCAAGGGCGAGCCAATAGCAGCAGTAGAATTTTCGCGGGCTCACATCGCGCTCCAGTTAGGATTGTGCATATATAAACGCAGCATGAGCTCAGAGAGGGGCTTCTCACTTCACCGTCACCCTGATTCTGTGTAACACGTCGGCAAGATATAGGCCCAGAGAGCAACAAAGGGGAGGAGAGCAAATTTTTGCGTGTTAGGAAGTGAAAGGGTTTCAGGGAATGATGTCATTTAGAATCTTAACTTTGGTTTTGAAAATAATTGGAGAGAAATCAGCAGTAAGACTTGTAGTTTTATCATGTTGTGTCTCAAGGCCGGTTAGAGTTGGGAAGTGTCATAGAGTAAAATCAGAAAGTGAGATTCTGTCTTAAGCAGCGTATTGTATTCTTTTTTATATTTGTTCTCAAGCAGGGTGGTGTGATTTTTATATACGAATCTTTCTGGTGCGTTGTAAACAAGGGGGAGATCCCGGGGATTTTCTAGTTCCTTTGTTTGATAATATTCATCTAACACGTTGTGCGGCCAAAGTCGGCCATAAATTTCATACACGCCATTTTGGGTCAAGTGATCGATGCAAATGATAAAATTCTTCCTTTGTTGTATTCATCTTGCATTAGAAAAAAATCATAATTTTCCTATGGAATCTCGTGGGAATCTCGTGTATTTTGTTCATTAATTGAGAGGGAGTGAATTATTGAAATGCAATTTAGCAAAGGGGAAAAATAGTAGAAATTACAAAAGAATAGATTGCTCAACCGAATTATTGTTCACAGGGGAGGGCGGTCACAACATACAACACACCCAACATCTTGGTGTCACATCAAGTTGCCATCAAGATGACGCGAGCAGAAGGGAAGCGTCATGAAAACACCAAATGGGAGGAACAACTGGCGAACTACGAGCAGGAAAGTGGCTGGCTATGCAGTGCAGGCGCAATTAGTGTGTTATTCGTTGTGTATTTGCCGCGAGCAGTGCGGTGCAGTGCAAGAAATCGGAATACCCGCGAGAAACGAACAGCTGAATAAATAATAATGAAGGCATCTACGGAAGCTTTATTTCCAATTTCAAGCCTGATACATATCACCTTGTACATTGGATTTTCAAATGCCTTATAACTAACGCCAGGACGCCATTACGCTTTCCCCCGGTCAAGACCGGTACCCATTTCAGACACCTGGGTAGACTGGGGTATTGTGCTTGGAATTTTTCTCCTATACCCAACAGAGAAAATCGCCACCAGCGCCGGGACTCGAACCAGGGTCTGCCTGGACGGAGGCAAGTGTTCCGACCCTTTTCAGTAATCCTTGTCGAAACTAACGCGAATGAGGTTCGGGAGTGAACACACAATGGAGTGACGTGGTGCTCCTTTATTTTATACTTCGTAATTTACAAAGGCTTCAGAGTTGACAGTAGACCGCTACTATGGTGCTGCCTTGATCGTCACGCTCTTGCTACTGACAGCGACGATTTTGCTTGTAAACTCGACCTCTACGGCCGACCACCGCCGAATGAACGACGATATCTCTCGCTGATTCTATTTATAGGCGGCGGGCGCACATAATGCTCCCCCCACAATTTTAAAAATTCTTTATTACAAGAAAAATTTTTAAAACGGTATTCAATTAACTTTGATTTTCCTTTGACTATCAATTGATCTTACAATCCGTCTAATTAATTCGAACAGATCAGAACGTATGACACTAAGGGCTTCCAAATAATGAACGGAGGTGGACAGGTATGGCCTTTGCTGTCATCATAAACAAATTTCAACGGTAATCCTACATCTTGTTAAACAATTTTTAGTGTCTATATTATATATTAGTGTCAATTCAATACCAGATTTATTATCTATAATCAGCCAAATAATCACTCTATGCACTTAGCTCAAACAATTTGTTCATTTATTATAGTGTTATTTACCAATTGATTCTTAGAATTCGTGGGTACTCCAGATAGTTCGGATGCAAATGGATACACCACACAATTTTATTAACATATCAGAATATCAAAATCAAACATCAAAACGCGTACTGAATAAATCCTTTCGTGGCAAAACAACCGCCAGTAACAGTAAAAACAATGCGTCAAGTTAAATTCAACAAAAAGCATCGCAAAGAAGAACGCATCGTTGAAACAATAACTGAAAAGTTTTTAATCAACACAAATAAGAAATAGGGCACGCAGATACCTCGACAAATAAAAATCATTCTCGCCATAAAATTTAAATAAATCAAGACATTCGTTATGGATAATAATAACACGCATGAAATTAATTACACAATGCCGTTAAAATTTTAAGTAAACAACGTATTCGCATAAATTGAGTTATCGATAAACCAAATTGAAACAAATCGTAATTATATACCTGAACGTTGCATCGACTCGAGCATCTTCGCGAACATGGTTAAAATGAAATACGTAAAACACAAGCTTGGAAATACCAACTTAATATTAATTCATGAGTAAATATAAAAACATCCGCTTACATCTCTGGTGAAACAGTAACACCGAGCAAAACACGAGTTCTTCGGCAAGGCAATTTCGGAAAATTTTATAATAATCAAAACTATTGCCTCGTAGGTAACGAAAAATGATACAGAAAAGTTGAGTTGATATTAAATAAAGCATCATTAAAATTTTCACCAAAAAGAAACATTCAAAATATCGTCTGCGTTACCGTAGACTTGAAAATAGAAGTTAGTGTTATAGCCAAACATCGCACAAATTAGAACAGAACCTTTCCACTATTAGTTAAAACAATAATCGAAATAAACAGAGTACCGTTGACTCGTAAAACTTAATTCTATCGGTAACATAATGGTATAGCACGTGGAGTAAGATATATACGTGACAAAATCGAAGACACACTAGTTTAGAACATCGAATATGAATATGAAAATCGGTTTCGCACTCTGCAAAAATAAAAGGAAAATCACTAAACAATTTCAATTTATCGTAATCCAATAGTAATAACATGTGAACAAAGTCCAAAATTCTTGAACTACTCTGAATTTATAATTACCATATTTTTAAGATTCAAAATTTATTAAACCACGTTTTCAACATTACGAACATGGTAAAGTAACACTGTAAAGTATTAAAACCACATTAAATCTTCAAGGTAAGTTACTCTTTTCAAATCACTGCGCGCGAAGTTGAATTTCAGTAATCTCTTGACTGCGCGCGAAGGTAAATTGCAGTAGTCTCTTTGCTGCGTGCAAAGCTCTGCTGCCGCCAAGGCCATCGATGTTTGTTGACAAGCGCTCGGGCACCAGGCTGTCGTACACCAACGCGATGCCATGTACATGTACCAAGTTACCGTGTTACAGATGTTGTGTTACCGCTCGCACACGCTCGAACTGAAATTGGAAATCAATACAAAAACGATTAGCATGGCTAAAGCGCAAACTTTCGTACATGAATGCACAAATAAAGTGAAATGACAAACAAAAAGTAGCTTCCTCATTAGCATCCAAGAATCTTCCAGTAACATAATTGCTAAACTAATAAAACGACTAAATTTCGCATTTACATTTAATCTTCGTTGCCGACATTCATATTTCTCATTAAGACACATTCTCATTAAGACACATTCTCATTAAGACACTCTCATTCCAACTACACTGCCTGGCATTGTTTTCAAACAATTTGCGGCAGGTGCGATACAGGTCTCGCAGGCTTCGCACTCGCGCTCTCGTGTCGACATCTCCACACGATTGCACCTAAGTTTTTCAATTCTAGCTCACGACCTGATGAACACACTCTGATGTCGCAACAATAGCATGACAACATCCTCAGCTCATCATCTCGGCTGAAGGTGTTTGCATAACAGAAATATTTCCTAGAGCAAGACACACATAAAGTCTTAAGAACTCAAAGAATGCACTTACAAGCTAAGAACTCATAGAACTCACTTACAGGCTAAAAACCATTTGAGTACATATATGGAATTCAAAACTAAGAACTGTTAATTAACCATTTCTATCGTGAGCAAAACTGGGGCATTTTCAGCCTCGATGCACAATGAAAAAATAAATTTCTGCAAGATCATCAATGTTTCTTGCAACGACAGATCATAATCAATAATCACGTACTGCTTTTGCACAAGAAAATTACGTATTATTATACTGTACTTGTTGAACTGTTACACTGTGAACGGTTACTTTACGTTTCACTTATCGCGTTACGTTAATGCCTCAATCAAAAAGGTTAAATACTAAAGCATATACGAGGTTAACATGAAGCATAAGCAAATACAACAAAAAGAATGATTGAACACGTAAGGACATACTTTTACAGTACGTACACAAAAAGTTGTCAATGCAAAAATCAATATTGACGTTAAATACTCTAAATTTTAATCGTTCAATCAATTGTAAATTATCCCGTAGAACCCTTGGGAGACTTGACGATAAATTTTACATTCTTTTGCGTTTGATTAATTTCAAATTACACAACATAAAACTATACTGAGTATGAAATTCGGGTAGGCTTGTAAAATGGCTTTTATGATGCACTAGATCGTTTCAACGTGCTCAAAAATTATTAACTGAAGGATTATTAAATGAAGCCTCTCTCATTGACAAATGACTATGAAGTAAATTAATTTTTACTCTCACACTGAATTAGTGTGGACTCTCACGTCCCAAACACGTCTAATTCATGACTATCCACCAGTCACACCAGTCACTAAAAAATGTTTTAACAACATTAACAACATTAATGATATTTGTGGCACTTTACCATAATCTTTAATGGTCACTATCATAACTAGCTACCTAGTCATATACTGCTTCACAGTATTACTACCTTCACAGTATTACCAACATTACTGCCTCGTGCCAATACTAACGCGTACGAAATGCTGAGCACAGCTCTCGGCCTTGCGCCGGCGTACAAAAAAAATATCTGCCTCTACATCAAGCAAAAAAAACATCACACTCACTCGTGTGCGCTGCAGTGCAGCTGCACTGGTAACTTTACTCGATACTCTTTACCAGTGATACTTGATACTCGATACTTGTTACTCTTTAACTTATTACCAGACAACCACGTGTGGTTAATTAACGGGCATCTATCGCCTCTCATTATTATTCGCCAGCACAATGACAACCGCAATCTACAATGCTAAACTCTGATCATCATGGTATCAATGACATTAATTCCAAGTTCGTGTTAATCAATTCGTAATTCGCTTCTCTAAAGCTTACTCACTTAATTGTCTGCGCGAATTCATTTCTACTTCAATACTTTGACCTCGCTGATAGAATTACCTGGTACTAATTTGCCTTTTCCCAGATAATCCCACAGCATTTCTGTCTCGGGGTTATTCGCTGCCCCACAGCATTTATCGCTAGGCTATCTAGTTGCCTTCCGCCATTTTCTAGGCTCTCTATACCGTAGCAAATATTACTCATTACGCCTCCTCTGGGCAACCACGTCTGTCATCAGACACTCTGCATTATTTACGGTATTCAAAAATACTTCATTCATACCTTAACCGTGCTATCCGTGCACATCAGGTATCATCAGAATATCATCATTATTTAATTTCCGCCGACCACGGCTACTTCTTTGGAATCAGAAACGTACCTTTCGTCGACAACTCCTGTGATCCCGACAGATTTACTATTAGTGTCTTTCTTCTCGACATCTAAATGACTGTCCTGAAAAACACTCGTTGCCTGCACAAAGGTACTTAATCCCGTTTTTAATTCTCCTTGTACATCTGACAAGTAAACTTCGGACTCAACTTGATCCTTTTCCACTTTTTCTAAAGTACTTATAATTGCATTTTCTGGTAAAACAATCGCTCTGTCGGAGCTATTAATTAACAACAACGGAATCTTTCTCCTATTGTTAACTCTCACAATTGCTTCTGCGACACACACGCCTTCCTTCAAAGTTGCTTTCTTTATTATGTATTCTCCATTTTTACACTTTCCAACATGTCCAACATGTTTCAAAATTACATTGGGAGCAATTTCTACGCGTCGAGTATGAACTCTTAATGGCTTGTGGGAACTGGTAACTGCAACTACGCCTCGAACAGGCTGGTTTTCTCTCTTACCATCCCTTTTTACTTCCTCACTTGCTTTCTCAGCAATGCACGTCCTCTTCTCTCTTAGCTTATTTAGGACTTTTTTCTTAGCTCTGGACGTAATCGTGTCCGCCATGAGACACTCAGTATTCTCAATTAAATACTCAAGACACTCTGTCTTTCTCTTTTTTCGTCGTTTTACCTCTGCAAAGGGAATTTTCTCGTCCTTGATAATTAAACATCTTTGTTTCAAGTCAACAACGGCGTTCTTGTCTAATAAATCACGCCCAATAATGACATCATAATTATAGATACCATCCTTGATTATTAAAGCATTCGTTTTTAACATGGTGCCATTTTTTAACTTTAGGACAAGCTCCACCTCACCTTCTACCTTACTCTCGGCGTTAACGCCTTTTATAGTCAGAGAACTCGGCTTTAATTCATTACTTATCTCATTAAGTCTGTGGTAGCTCACCAAGCATTTTTCTGATCCTGAATCAATCAATGCATTCCACAGGTCTGCATCCTTTCTCAGCACAATCATAGGTTTATTACTTTTGCGAATTACAAATAATTCATTTTGTCCTGTGACTTCAACTTCTTCCTCATTTTCGTATTTACAAACGTTCGCCGTCACGTGGCTTTCGCTTAAATCTACCTCTCCAAGCGATTCGTATCTGTTTTTACACCCGAATAGAGGGTCTATTCTCTCATGGACATTTTTAACGAGGGAATCTTCAACACCAGAATTCTCCTCGGGTTCTGAGGGGGTTGCCGACAAAGAGTCACAATTCATTTCAATTTCATTTTTACCATTAACGTTGTTTCTATTGGCAATGAAATCGTCGCCGCAGTTTATGCTAAAAAATCGTCACTGTTGTTAGTTTGGTAGGTTTCTACCTGGCTTTTTTCTGACACACGAGTTTTATGCTGTCCTCGCGCGCGGACACGATTAGGCCTACCTGGTCTGTTGAAATACTCTCGTCCTGACCTACAGTCTCTTGCGTAGTGTCCTAACTTATTACAGCGAAAACAAACTACATCTCGCAGCGAATGCTCGGTGGCTGTCTGACTTGAACCGGGTTTGTACCAATCTGACGGTTTCCTAGCCACTGTGGTCACCGACACACCTTGGTTTTGGCAGACGCACTTATGATTGTAGCAGTTCGAGCAACGCTTTGATGTCTCCAATGCTTGAACTTCTAGAGTTCCTAATTCACGATCAACAAAAGATTTTGCTTGAGGTCTAGCACGGTAAGTTGGTCTTGGGAAATTAGGTCTCCAGTAGGGTCTACGCGTCCTACTTCTACCTTGAAATCTGCCTCTTGTCATGGTATGCACTTCGGCCTCATCATAGGCTGCATCAAAATTTGATTCGGATGAATGATCCTCATCCTCTGCACAATATGTTTCCACAGATCTCTCAAATCGATTCGCTAAGATTTGCTTGTCTTCGGGAAAATTGCGGATTATTGTTACGATCCTCTGAAGGAGCTCTTCCGACGATTTGAAGGGTTTATTGAACAATTTTTTTGAGAAATCCTCTGTTACTAGAGGGTTGATGACGGCCATAGCTAAGGCAACAATTAAAGTACTCTCGACATACTTGTCGAGAGCAGCAGGATCGGAACAGTTTACTACATACGGGTGGGCTCTGTTCGAACACTCTGGGCTCGTCATTATTCTGTGTGTTAGCTTACGGATTTTGGATAGTATTTCTACGAATTGACTCGCTAAAGCATCGTTACGTTTTAGGCGTACATTATTCAGGTCACACGCAACTGCGTGCAAAGATCTTTCGCCATTCGATACATATATATTTTCTAACAGGTGCACTACTTCTTCAAAGGTCAGTTCGTAACCCTCACTGATTATGGAGGCTACAACGGCGTTAAAGTCGCCGACCCGCTTGTCTGCGGTTCGCAACAATAGATTAAGTTTAGCTTCCTCTGAGTTGTCGGAAAGCATGTTGAAATACGCTCTCACATTTTTTATATGCGTTTCCAAGGATTTGTTTTCAATGAAGTCAGGGTCAAATTTTCGTCTCCTACCGCGGTATTGGGGCAAATCCTGCCCAGCAATTACCACACTAGGTATCGGACCGACAACAGAAGTCGTTACACTGGTAACTGAGCTAGTCACAGGGACAACTGTGGTAACTGTACTAACTACCGGGGTAACAGTGGTTGTCGCCATCGTGAAAAAAATAGGCACAGAAACTCTACCTACTCGGGTCACGTAAGGGGTGGTTCTTATGTACTCGTACTCGTCAGAGTCACTATTCGACATAAGCACAAAAATAATCCTATATTCGTAAGCCTCCAATTTCCATTAAATAAGAAATGTTCACACGATAAAATTGTCTACATGCAAATGGGAATAGTCTACACACAATTAAAATTTTCTACCTACCAACAACAATATTCTACATGCAATAGAACACAATAGAATTTTAACTCACAATTTCAGTCGACTCAAAACAGGCTAATTCAGTACACAAGTCAAAATTCGCCGGTTGGCATCGCAGCAACTGAACAGAGCAACCAGCTCCAGCTCGCTTTTATGTCCCAGGGAACAATGGCCTGAGAACAATGGCTACAACGTCCGTCAATTGTTTCTAGGGAACAATGGACTACCTCTCAACGCTCAACGACGCTTCCGTGTAACGCTCGCTCTCCGATTTCTTAGAAGCAGCCTGCCTCTGCACTGCCTAGCTCTCTGCCAGTGCTTATTGCTATTGCTGAGTGCTTATTACTTACTGCTTCTTCATTAATTTTATATTGCTGGTTTATAATCATTTAGTTGAACGCATGCTTATTTAATTTGCAAGCAAACATTATCGGGTATACTCATCTTGCTATGGGAAGCTAGCTGGTGACGTTGAACATTATTTTGGCGATGCGCAGACCTCGTCGATCTTCTCGTTGCAGGTGACGATGCGTGCGGAAATGCGTAGACCTCGTCTCACATCATCTTCTCCTTTGAGTAGCCCATTTTGTAGATTTTCGATTTTATCTCCCTCGAAGTGTTTCTTTCTCGAAGAGTTTCTTGGAAAGAACTTCGATTTTCTGCGCTGACGTCCTTCTTCCTTTTCTCGATGCTCTGAAGTAATGTGAGAACTACGCGACGTTACTCCACAGGCTGACACTCTTCACACTTAAAATCACGGATCAGCAGAACTAAAGATCAATTCTTGATGTCTTCTTCTTCAATGGGGCAATGTGGATATCTTTGATGTGGCTCCCCATGCGGGCCGCCAAATATGTTCCGACCCTTTTCAGTAATCCTTGTCGAAACTAACGCGAATGAGGTTCGGGAGTGAACACACAATGGAGTGACGTGGTGCTCCTTTATTTTATACTTCGTAATTTACAAAGGCTTCAGAGTTGACAGTAGACCGCTACTATGGTGCTGCCTTGATCGTCACGCTCTTGCTACTGACAGCGACGATTTTGCTTGTAAACTCGACCTCTACGGCCGACCACCGCCGAATGAACGACGATATCTCTCGCTGATTCTATTTATAGGCGGCGGGCGCACACAAGTTCGATGGTCGCACGGCTACGACGAGCACTATCTTTCCCGAACACGAATGTGGCTCCTAGAGGAGCCTTGTTTGGAAGGAAGCATCACGTTGGAAGCAATCTTGCAAAGCGCTAACCCTTTGGAGACTTTGTTGTACATTTAATTTCGCATTGTGTGCTTTCTACATTTGTGGGCCATTCTATCTCTATTCCTTTACGTCGTCAATTGTAAAGCAAAGGTTTGGCATCGCATCAGTGTGGGTTTCTCGCATTTGTTTCCCATTTTGTTTCTCTATTTGTTTGTCATCTATATAATTCACGTGTCCATTAGTAGACATGAATAAATTAATTATCTAATGTACAATTAGTCGTTTTCATTTTCCCGTGTTGATCTGAGGTACTGGAGTGGGTGAGCTGAACAGACACTACTTCTATTTTCCACCTGTTCTATTATTTCTCCTTCTGTGTTTCTTCCGCTCTTAATTTTCCTTTTCCTCTTCCACTATGAGGTTTAAATCCCTCACTACGGAAACAGAGGCGCAGCCGCATTTCCGTTTCATGACAAGATTTTCAAAGGGTGTGAACCATATATTAGTGACAGTAATACGAAGTTTCCAGAATAAAATATTATTTTTGAATGATTTAACAAGCTGAACTTCAGAAATACGATAAGACAATATTATTCATACAATGAGTAGTATTGCACTTTATGAGGTGAATATACCATTTGAGTACATTTTTAATAATCAATAGCGTCACCTTTCATTTTCATAACATTTAAAAACCTTTAATAATAGTTTCGTCAAGCCTTTCCGTAGTTAGAAATGAAATATTGTTTTAAATTCTTCAATGGCGATAAGTTTCAATTCCTGAAGATTCTTTGGAGCTCTCTTGTTGATGTTGAATTTTAATTCCTGCCACAAATTTTCAATGGATAGAGATCAGGACTCATCGAAGGCCATGGCATCACAATTATCTCATTTCTTTGGAGCCAGCTAGTTGTAGACTTGGCCGTGTGATTTGGGTCATTGTCTTGTTGAAGTACCCGCCGCCTTCCAAGTCCCAAACTATTAGCTGATATCTTCAGGTTTTCGGCCAAAATAGAAATATAGTCATCAGAGTTCATCTTCCCTTCAATTGCAACCAATTTTCCAGTAACCGATGCGGCAAAACAGCCTCGAAACATCAGTGATCCACCTCCGTGTTTAACTGTTGACACAGTGTTCTTCGGCCAGAAAGCTTCACCATTCTCACGCCAAACCTTCTTCACGTCATTGTGCCCGAAAAAGCTCGATTTTAGTTTCGTCACTCCATAATACTCTCTCCTAAGAGCCTCGGTTCTTATCCAAGTGTGACTTTGCAAAGTTCAAGCGAGCAGCAACATGACATGGTTTGTGGAGTGGAGTTCTTCGAGGTCGGCGTCCGTGTAGGCCTACCTTGTTCAGACAGCGCTGGATTGTGCAATTGCTCATGCTAGTTCCCTGAGCGCTCAATCTCTTGGCAATGTCATCTAGCTTCCCTTGTGGATAAGCGTTGACCTCACGACACAATTTTCGAGAAGATTTCACCGGGAGTTTTTGTTTGCGACCACGCCCAGGCAATGTTTCTACAGTAGCAAACTTAGCAAACTTTTTTATAACAGGTTGTACTGTAGATCTTGGGATGCTCAAACGTTAAGATATGTCGCCATAACTATTTCCAGCTTTGTAGCAGTCAATAATCTGTCCGATGTCCACACAGAGTTCCTTAGTTTTTCCCATCGCGACGCTTGTGTACGAATGACAAAGCTCTACTCCTCTGGCTCCCCGTTAGCTCTGGTACAAATTTTTAGAATGATCTCACATCTAGCATTCTCAAGAACTTTTTAACAAACAATTTTTTTCAATCAAACAAGTATAACGGTAAATGCTTCTCAATGCAATGTAATTTTCTCGATTGTATGAATAATTTTGTTTTTTCATGTTTCTGAAGTTCAACTTGTAAAATCTTTCAAAAATAATATTTTATTCTAGAAACTTCGTATTAGTGTCACTAATATGTGTTTTACACCCTGTGAAAATCTTATGCCTGTGGAAAAAAATAGTTTTTAGTAATTCTAGAAAGTTTTGAAAGATGAGGGGTGTACGAATAATTTCGTCGCTAACTGTCTTGTGCGCTGGTGAAACCCGTATTACAGATACGGTCATTAAGCATCCTCATGAGCGTGAAAGAGAGACCACGGTAAGGAAAACAAGGTAGAGTCATTTCTAAATGGGATAATACACCTTCTCTTTTTCGGCTGGCCAAAAGAACGGCTTTATTTTAAACAAACTGTATAACGTCATCATTGCGACATGTCGTTAGGCCGATAGTAGTTCCAGATTTGGGGATATCAGTGTTGTCAGATGCAACATGAGCGCTGCTATTGGTTCGTTTCCATGACGTCAGCATTACTACACGGTCGGCGATAAAAAGACTGGTTGACCCTACCTTGTTTTTTCTACCATAAGGCTGCGTTCACACCTGCGAGGTAAGATACATGTCTGTAGGTCGTAAGCGATTGGCGATAATTGTCTTGCGAGATACGACGCGCTCAGATCCGTTAAAAATACGGAGAGACGACAAAACTGGTTCACACCGGTACGATGGCGACATCTGTCGTACGATACGTGTATCAAGAGACAAAGCGTGCGTCTCTTCCTTCAGTGTCGTACGATATTGGCTGATTGATTATAAGAAACTTTAGGCCTCCCTTTACTACGAAAAAGATATTCAAAGAGAGGAAGGATGAAGGCACGATTTAGGATGGAGTTAAGGGAACGCAGAATCTATGCACATGGTGCATAGAAACAGTAAGCTAATAAAGAAGTTCATGAAACAAATAAAAGTTGAAGAAGAAAGTAGCAGGTGCTGTAAAACAGGACAGCAGTGAACCGAAAAAAGATAGACCATAAAAAAAAGCTATTCTATTCCAACAAAAAAAGGCCTACCTAACTCTCAGCTCGGGCCCTTACATTTTCCCCCTGGGATAAATTATTGTATCTCCCCATAGAGACAATGACTATCCCCCTGAGGGGACAATATTGGCTAGAGTTCTTCATCGATGAAGGACTCACGATTACTAGCTAAATTTCTCCTGCTACACTTAGTTGCTGGCTCATGTCTTATCCCTTCAGTATGAACCTAACTTATCTTAATGATAATTAACGTGTATCGCATGTTTCGGAGATGAATATCTTATCCCCATGGTGTGAACTCTGCCTAAGAGAGTCGTACCAACCAATTTAATGTGTTCAATGCGGTTCTCATTGTAATAACATAGCAGATATTATACGCGAAAAACATATAAATTGATTTATTTATAGATCTAAGCAGACACCTGGCGTTTTATTATATAGTATTGATCCTCTAGCAAATTTTTCTCGTTTCTGTATTTTGACACCGGAGTTAATTCCCAGTAGTTTATTCCTTCCCTTGCAAGAAAGTACAACGATCTTTGCCGCATTAATGTTTCCACAAGTAACGAATTTCAGTTATGAACTTTGCCGCATAAATATTTCCACAAAATATTTTTAAAGCAAAGAAAATTCAGATACTAATGAAATGAATTTTCATAAACTTTCTTTAAATAGACCTACTAAAGTTGAATCGAATCTTTCAGTTTTCAAGCATTTTTAAACATAAATGACCACAAATAGCTTCTCCAAGTTTTTGTATATTGTAAGAAAACTAAATAATATTGAAATTCATTTTATATTTTCCAACTTGTGTTGTAAGTTTCAAGCCATAACTGTCAATGTAATAACATATATTTTTATAAAAAAAACTCAATCATCAGGTATGTTTAATTTCTTTGCATGATGCTCCAAATCATGCTGAGACAATTATCTAATTTGTGTTATTTTTTGTGATTTCAAGTTTTGGCCGCAATTGTCATTTTCAACAGAAGTAAATGTCAGACACGAGCCTTATTTTGACTCCATTGGTTTATTTTGTATGTTTGTTTCAATCAAAAGTTTGTCGTAATCAGCTAGCATGTTGTAAACTGTTGCTTAATTATTGCTTTACAACAACAATTTGTAAATATTGTTCGAGATATCTTCCTCATCTTATACATCTTCTATAGTTTTGTTTATGATTGAATATACAGGGTGTTGGTGGAACTCATGGTACAAACTTCGGCTACTAGTAGAAAATACAAATTTAAACACTTTTTCATCAGTGAAAAAATATCGAAAAACGCCTAGTTTTTTAATTATTGGGCTTAGTAGTTTTTAATACTACGCTTTAAGAACTCACGGCGATCCTATTTAACCACATGCACTAATGTTCAATAATAACACACGAGGGTAATGAAAAACGTTAAATAACATAAGGTACTTTAATAAATAATAGAAAGTAACGCATCAAAGTAGGTGTTCAAAATTTCGACCATTAACATCGATACACGCACGACACCTTCGTCGAAGCGGGTTGCGTACGTTGCCACACATTCCTGGGTTGTCAGCGATATCTATAGCAGCGACTGCAATTCGAGCGACAAGGTCTTCTTCCGACTCCACAGGTGTCGCATAAATCAGAGATTTCAAGTGCCCCCATCAGAAAAATCTAACGGAGTCAAATCATGTGATCTTGGTGGCCAGGGCACAGCACCACCACGACCAATCCATCGATTTGGAAATTGTTGGTCGAGAAACCGTCGCACATTTAGAGCATAATGTGCCGGAGCTCCATCGTGTTGAAACCAAAGTCGTCTACGAATACCTAATGGCACATTTTCCAGTAAACCAGGAAGGACTTCTTCTAGAAAGATTTTGTACACATCTCCAGTAAGACTCTCTGGCAGAATGTATGGACCAATGAGTTGATTATGCACGATACCTGCCCAAACTTTGACAGTGTAGCGATATTGGTGATGACGTTCATGGATTATATGAGGGTTGTTCTGCTGCCATGAGTGAAAGTAATGATAATCAAAAATTCCATCTCGGCTGGAGGTTGCTTCATCCGTAAACAACACACACTCTGCAAAATTGGCATCTTCTACCTCCCGATCTAAAAACCACTGCGCGAATCGCTCACGAGGATCATAATCAACGGGAAGAAGACCCTGGACTCTCTGGAAGTGATACGGATGACAATTATTCCGGTTCAATACATGCCACTCTGTACTATGGTCACGAATACCCAAAGATGCTGCTGCGGCACGGGTGCTCGTACGCGGGTTTCTACGGAAATGTTCCAACACTTCCTGCTCTCGATGATAATTTATTGGGCGACCAACGTCTACTCTGTTTACACTAAAACTGCCGGCTTCCGTCAATCTTCGGTGCAATGCAGTGAATAATCGATGATCAGGGACTTCTCGATTAGGGTAACGTTCGTGATAGATTCTCGCGGCACGTCTTGCATTACCATTAGCAGCACCATAAGTGAAATGCGTGTCTGCCATTTGTGCATTTGTAAGGCGACATATCTTACCACTTCAGTGCCACGGTGCTAACTGACAAAAGATACACGTACGCTTCTCACCAGGGGTCGCTAACGTTGACTAGGAATTTCTAGAAATTTCCTAAATCTGTGAATTAATGTTTTAAACTGTAAATAAAACATGTTCGATTCTGCCAACACTTGTTCATTCTAATTCCCCATATTGCCCTTATCCCTCTCTGTTGCGAAATCGCTGTTGTGTTCTTGTAGCGTAGCATTAAAAACTTCTAAGCCTAATTATTAAAAAACTAAGCGTTTTTCGATATTTTTTTACTGAGGAAAAAGTGTTTAAATTTGTATTTTCTACTAGTAGCCGAAGTTTGTAACAAGAGTTCTACCAACTTGACCCTAGTATATAATGTATAATTGAATTCCATGTTATTTTGAATAATGCCTGAGTAGATTTATTTCTAAATTCTAAACCTATATCAGTTTTAATTTTAGAAAGAATTCATTCTAAAAATAGTTTGTGAAAAAAGCCTTGACTTCTTTGCCTGTCTCCTTACTTATTGGAATCGCCCATACGTATTTACTAAAAATATAAATTACAGTTCAAGTGTAATTTTTTTCACGATCTTTGTAATTTTGCACATCCACTAATTCAGCCTGCCATTGACCATAAATTTTTGATACCTTCACTCTCCTCATTTCAAACCAATTTTTTATTGGTTATGTATACTGAAAGTTTTTTACAATTCTAGCAATTCTATGGGGGATTTTGGGGGGACTTAGAACAAGTTCATTTATTCCAATGTAACCTGTTTTAGGATTATAATATATGTCATTCAAGATATTATCACTCACTTCAGAGAGAGAAATTTTACATTTTTTTATTGCCAAGAACCTGCCAAGCCTATACCAGCCATTATCGCATTGACCAATTTAGCGTCTTGTCTCACATGCTCAAGTTCATTCGGATCAGTCGCCATTTCAGTGGTTCTTTTTGCCAGAATAGCATAAGGATGATTTCATCTTACGGCTTCGGATATTGTGAATAAAATATATCTTAACTTTTTCAAGTTTGGCCAGGTGAATTAGCTCGATTACCTTCTTGAATTCGCCATTGAACCTTAGTTCCAGAGCCACAAAATGAATAAATTGGAACACCCTTTCGAAATTTGCTCAGACTGAATTTTAGGAGGCAATTTTTAATGCATTGCTGGTGGAAGAAGCTTTCGAAGAATTGTATTAACAATACTTTTTCCAGTCTTTTAAATATTTAAAAAAAATTAAATCACTCAATTGTTATTCATTTTCAACAAATAGCGAATATTGATGTAATTATTTTATTATCATAGATTATCATTTTTTTAAGATTACAACACTAGCAAATTTTGGTGTGATTTAACTCTAACGTGCTAATTACATCTGGTAGCATACATCTCTTGTCGTCATTTCTATTTAATTCAATCTTATTTATTTTCTTGTTAAACAATTCATGCTCAACACTATGAATAGTGTGCATTGTTTTACATATGGCCTCATATTTCAAGGCTCGTTTATACTCTTCTATTGTGATAAATGCTCAATTATGTTCTTCTTTGTGCCTTTTACGTCATTACCTAGACAATTTTTATTTTATATCAATATGGTTTTGCTCTAAGACTAACAAATTCTTATATTGGTATTTTTCCTGTTTCATCTTTCATTTTTCCAACTCTTTCGTTTTAACCTGAATAAAGAAAATATTCTGTTTGGTAGTTTGATACATGTCTTTTGTTTCTATATCATAATATAATGAATCTGAGTCAGTGAACAACAACTTTGCTTCGTTTCCATTTTTTTCCGTGATTTTTTGAAAATCAAAAAATCAATGTATAACCATAACGCACTCACATAGGTGATGTAATCTTTTTATTTTCTTTATCAAATGATACATTAATTTACGGATTGTTACTCTTACTCATCATGTTGATATTGTCAAAATCCCTCCTCTTATTCAATTCTCAATGAAAAGAATCATATTGGATTTTGTTGAAATAATTTTATTTCATTTTTATTTGTTTTAGCAATCCATTGAATGATAACCCTAGCTGGCGCTGTGAAATAATGCACTTGATCGATAGAATATGTTTCGTACTCGTTGATCTAAGTTTTTCAAACACTTCAGTAAATAATGAAGTGTCTACTTTGGGATAAAGTTTTTGATATTCTTTAAAATTTATATAATAGATCTTTCTGAACTTTGAAAGCATGCTGATAGTCATATTTGTTTATTATTTAGCCTACTGCAAGATACACTTTCACATCTTAAACTTTCACATTGTATTTTTTTGTATCTATACATTCACATGAATATATTCCTATTTCTTGACTAATTCCAACTTTTCATCATTGTTAAAGAACTTTTATGATTGTTTGTGATCGGCTAACATTTTTTATAACTTATCTACTAACGAAGGCATAAACTTCACTGCATCTTAAACCCGTAAGTCGCGGGTGATGTTTTTAATTCTTCTTGATTTTATACGCAAATATGAATAAACTTTTATTTTTTGTGTGAAGCTAATATATTCTTCATCAGTAAATGGAATGTCATCTAACTTCACAAACAATTATCCAAAGTCTTTTATGGATAAATGAGCATCATAATTCGATAAATTGTGCTTGAATATCGGTGTAAAATTTGGATTCATTATTGGAAAACTGCATTTTAAATTTACACAACTTTCAAAATACCCAAATAAATTATTCTAATCGCGAACCTTATAATTACCTTCTGTATATTATTCTCGAAAATGGCGGCGGGTGAAGGAAAGTATTTAGACACCAGTGTAATATAATTTACTAGAGCTGTGAAGTCATGAATAATTTACACTAGTAGCACAACAGCCCCTCGCCAGTCGTGAAGAACCAAACCAGGAAGGTTTGGCAGGGCAGGACCGAGCTGGCCCACCGGCACATGCGAATAGGAAGGTCGAGCTCGGGCTGTGACCAAACATTATTGTCAGACTAGCTCCAAAGGAAATAGATAATTTTGAGCCGAGAGGAGTTAAGTTTATTGTTCAAGATTAGGATAATTTTTTGAGTAATGTTATTAATTCACAAGTTCATCAATTAGCAGTAAATTGATAGATTAGCAATATTTTAGCAGTTCATAAATTGATGAATCAACAACATTTTAGCAGTTCATAATTAAGAGATTATCAATATTTTAACAGTTCATAAATTAATAGATTATTAATATTTTAGCAGTTCATAAATTGATTGATTAGCAACATTTTAGTAATTCATAAATTGAGAGATTGACAATATTCTGGCAATTCATAAATTGATAGATTAGCAATATTTTAGCAGTTCATAAACTGACAGATTAGCAATATTTAAGAAGTTCAAAATTGATAGATTAACGATATTTTAGTGGTATATAAATTGCAGATTAGCAATGTTTCAGCAGTTTGTAAATTGATATATTAGCAATATTTTAGCAGCCCATAAATTAATAGATTAGGAATATTTACCAGTTCCTACATTGACAGATTATCAATGTTTTAGAAGTTCAAAAATGAATAGATTAGCAATAGTTTCGCAGTTCAGAAACTGACAATTTAGGTGGGTTTGTTTAGCAAAATATTAGCTTTCAGAATTGATCATTGCTACCTTACCATCAAAGGATTATTACGATAATTAGAGTAAAATACTGTTAGAGTAGTTTTAAAATAAGAAAACGTTCAAATGGACAACTTAGGTCTTGGCACTCTAACATGTGCAGGTAAAGCTCAATCCCTTTCCATTATTGGAGACCTCAAACACCGCTCCGACCGACGCTGAATTTATAGTAGAGATAGAGTAGAGAACAGACATTATTTATAATGAAAAATTCGTTACATAAGGTAGACCGAACACAGCGCTCCATGTCACTGCTAGCCACCGTGTCAGTGAACTGGTTCTGAAGTCTCCGGTACCGCTGCGACAGTCTGCAGAAAGTCCACGGGTGCACCCCCAACAGCATCCCATCGCAGGGCAGCACGCAGTCGCGGCGCGCACCACTGCCGCCAGCCCGAGCAGCTCTCTCATCTCACTCCGCCATAGTCACACGAAGGAGGTTGGATATATGGAGCCGGCGCCATCGCTTTAAAGTGAAGCCAATTTTCCCAGCTGGAGGCGGACACCCCAGAAACGGAGGTGGCGCGCTGTTAGCCACTAACAGTCGGAGAAGCTGGATGCTGCTTATCTATGCTGCGTTCAAGGACTACGTTTCCAATACGCCGCTCTCATGCTTTACGCACAAGTGCAGCAGTACTTCGAAAAAAGATTCAGACATAAGTTTTCACATGCAAGTACAGAAATTTTATGAATAACAAACTTTAACATGAATACATTTAGCTATTAAAGTTAAAATTAAAGCTCACAAGTTACTTTAAAAAAAGATGAAGTTCAAACTTGCTGCCTAACTTTCAAGTTATTCCGTTGCAGATGGATTACAATTTTGTCAAAATAATAACATTGACGGTTTTAGCGGCAGTGAGGCCCTAGTTAAATTTATTAATGACTTCGTCATATAAAATTCTTAAAATAATTTGCCATATGGATATGAGAAACCTATTGACTCAAATAATACCGGCAATGTATTTTTTACCCTGGACGGAGACACTTCCTATATACAATCACTTTGCTGCCCAACATCTGGTTGAGTCTACTAGTGTGTGAGTCAGTCAGAAAAAGAGGATTTATAGGAAATTTAATTTGTATTAAAAGTATTAGAACCTCATTTTATACAATTTCAAGACTGGGCTCGAGTTTTTTATTTATGTATAAAATACGTCATAATCATTTAGAATAAATTTTCGGAAAAATTGGAACCAGAAGTGGTTGCAATAACAACTCAACAGTAAAACAATTTGCTTGTTCCTATAAACATCTATTTATTCAAAACAAATTGAAATATGTTCTTAATGGGTAGTGCACGTCTTTTGAAGATGTAAAAATTTTGACAACATCTAGTAAAAGTAACCCATCTTTATTAATCTGATCTTGCGCTATTATAGAATTTAACAATTCGTGTTCTAAGAAAAGAATAACGTCCGGCGATGTTCACTGTAAAGATGCATGCAAAGACGATACGTGTACCAAGATTGTTATAATTAGAGGACTGTTTTTATTTTTTTCTAATTGAGTAATTTTATAACGCTTTTCTTCAAATAGAAGGATACATAGTAAGAAAAGTGAAAATGTTCGTTGCTGCGAATCAGGTGTAATTTCTTTTAGTCAAAATACTGGTAATAAAAATTTCTTATAGTTTATTGATCTTAAAGAGAAAGTGCTATTGACCTATCCATCAAAGAATGTTACTGGCTCATATTTAATTGCTGAAAATGAATGTCAGCAAGATCTTGCTAAGTGTTTGAATCCTAATACTTACAACATGAAAAAAATGGTTAATTTTACACTTCGCATTTGTATTTAAAAGATACTGTTCACTTTACTTCACAATCACTCTTTCAAAGTTGATCCTCTGCATAATCATGTTTATTTATTAACAAAATGTGTAATATCTCAATATATTACTTCAAGATGTCATCACTCTACCAAGCTATTTATCGAAACCATTCATAAACAGAAGAACTTTAGCCGTCAGATTTCAAATAAATTGACCTTATTTTTCGGTATGTAAATATAATACCTCTATTCTATACAACTTGCATTGTACAGCAAAGTTAAATTACTTTATGGTCTTAAAAATGTTCTTCATCAACTTAAACAACACAGAAAAATATAATATGTGTAAAGCGCACGTAAGTATTCATTTCTTAACATAACTGGATGTAAGATGCTAAATAAATGTTTCTATGTAAATGTTGTTGTTACTAATCATTCAGCAAGAACACAATTGAAATCTATGCCTAAGAAAAAAACACGTATGGCACAGAGTAGCGTAAGTCATCCATTTCACAGCGCGCTTTTCAGTCCCCGATTTTGGAGGTGGTGGTATCCCTCCACTGCTACACCACCTCCACAACTGGGTACAAATGCCGGGTGGGCGGGGCTTGAGACGGCTTTACTCGCCTGACTGGCAAAAGATAGCGATGCCACCTCCACCCATTCAACCTCCTTGAGTGACACTAAAGTCGCATGCCAACTGTAGAAAAGAGTTCATGAAATTCGGAAACCACAGAGGAGTAAAAATAGGCGTTGATGTGCTAAAAGTTGTGAGTGAGCTTCTTTTTGAGCGGAGAGACTTGAAATCTATTTCTTGGTGAGCAAACTACAGAAGGCCAGGCCGCAAATGAATGCAATACTGAATCGGTCGGACCTTTGCAGCGTAAATTTATTGAATAATGGTTATCTTGTAGAATTCTTACTAGCGCTCTTAACATCTTGTGGCCTTTTTATACTCAATAGTTTTATATAGCTGTATATGTATTTTTTTCATATTCTTATATATATATATATTGTGTATATTTTAACAAAATATTGATCCACTAATTCATAAATTTTTTTAATTTTTTCTTCTAAGTATTTTACAAATTTTTGTGATGCAGCTTCTTCGTTTTATATTTTAAACTTCGGAAATTCATCAGTCTCACATTTCGTGTAGCGGCAAAATGAGTTAGGTTTGTTTTTCTAGATATTCATGAAATAACTTGGATTTGGATTTGGTTGGCAAGTTTATAACTTCAAAAGTGTTGCTCCAAAATCAACAGCAATTACAATGAGATGCTAAATTGTTTTCTTACTGCTTAAATGTGAGTTTTCCTTCTTCATACGTATACGTATTTTCTTGGAGTATGAATTGAAGAATCTTCGGTGTGATTATTTAATTAATCTGGCTTTTTACATAATGACAGACAATATGAACATGCAAAATTTTTACAATGATTGTTTGCTTTAACTGATGGACTTGATGATTTCATTAGAACAAACTGAAATCTTTTCCATCAGTAATTATTAAAATAATACTTTATCTTTATTTTAACTTTGTCATTCTGAGGGGGCCTAATACATTTTTCAAATTTAAATCATAAATGTTCCCAGATACATTATTATTTCTATTACATTGATATATATCTTCAAGTTCGTCTGCCTCAGCTCTTTATCTTTTAGAAATTCGCTCACCATGTTTTTCCACTAGACAGAAATGTATTGCAATACAACATTTAGAATAATTCATTGGCAGTGTTATGTATGTATACCAGTTTATAATACGATCTTTGGAACTTTTATGGTAATTTTATGTATTTAGATCTTTTAATTGGTTTATAATCTGCAAGTTTACATTAAACTGCTTTAATTCTTCGATTGTCCAATCAGATGAATTCCATGTAAACTCCTCAATTTTGGAAAAAAAATTTGTACAGATTTACATACATCAATTTCTTTGATCCATCAATGAATTTTCCAGAATTAAACAAAGCTTAAGAAAAGTGGTTTTTTATTTTTCACTTCAATTTATAGATCTGAACTTTTAATTCAAGCTCAAGTTTTCAATTGTCAAAATTTTGTGCATTGATCATTTTTTGAATTTCATGCGCGATATAGCTTAAAAATACGTGTGAATCAGGAATCGTCATTTTTCCTTAATTATATACTAAACATCTTTTCTTTAATGCTGATTGAACACCTTTCGCACTTACATTTCTATAAGTTTCTAAGTACTTCACAGTTTTTCATGTTTGTAAATAGTAATTACTATTTTTAGATTGCTCAAAGCAAGAATCAGCTATTAAAATCTTGCCCATGTGTTTCTTCGAAGCTTCAAAGTTTTCTCATAACTGCTAAAGTCCTAATAAAAATATGACACACATATCAATATACATTCAAAGATTCACCCATTTTTAAAGATGTTTATTTAGGCTCATTTTCATTTTTGGATTAAAGAAAGTTAGAATTTTCTCAACATATTATTTTTTGCGTCTTTTTATGTCCGCGTGTACTTTTGCTTACGCAATATGCATTCATCTGACGGTTTAATGACCATTTTTTATACAATAAGAGCTCAAATATATTTCTAAAAATACATTCATTTCCAGTGAAATATTTATCACAAATAGATGACTTTTTATCTTAAACAAGAAATTAATACGAAAATAGCCTCTAATGACTGGTCATTTGATGTCGGACCCCATACAGCACGTCTCTACGAGTACACTTCATGGAGATTCAATAGATGGGCTTTTTTAAATCATCCTATGGAAGTTTGGTTGCACAGTCCAGCGGTTTTGGGTCTTAAACTGGCTAAACTGGGTCTTAGTTCAGCTGAAACATGTGAAAATTCCCACATACTTCTGGTTTCATATAAGGTGTTGATCATCTCTAGTTCAGCGTGTTTTGCACAAATTCAACACCTGATACAACTATGGAAAAACGACCTTCATTCCGCTGCATTGAATAACAGTTGTGATGCTCATTATATTCGACAGGAATAAGTAAGATCAATATTAGAATGACTTAGCGAACGTAAAATAAAATAAATTTTTACTTTCTTGCAAAAATTTCAGGAATTGAAACTTAGAAATTGAAACACAGAAACTGAAACTCAGTGCCGCACTCCAAATGCAAACGATCCTTTTATACATATTATTGTTTATTTTTTATTAACTTGTGCTTCTCTCTTAATCCTGTGTCGACAATTATCATGTGTATTACGATAACCATGTATGAATAGCAATTAAGGATCTAAATCATTTATTTCAACACTTAACATGGGTATTACGATAACCATGTATAAATAGCAATGAAGGGTCTCTATGCTAAGGTATTTGAATGCATTTTCGCTTTTATTTCAATACTTGTGCGCACTAATGAAAGTTTTTTTCAAATGAGTGTAGCGAGGATTGTGTTCTCTTAGTTCAAAATCAGATTTTGCAAGGAAAGGAACTCATTTTTGTTGTGCTTTTCTGTCAATTATTTTTGTTTCAACATTCTACACGGGTATTACGATACCAATGTGTTATAATCAGTTAAGGATGTAAATGTTAAGGTGTTGTAAAAACCAATGTATCGACATTTCATGTTTTTACTTTATTGGAAATAAAATGTTTTTCTTTTCTTTCTTTTTCTTGGAGCCTTCACTCACTCGATGCTTCACTTCTACTTCCATACTATCCTTTACAGCCACGTCCGACCCGAGGTACCTTAAATGCTTTACCTCCTTTAACACTTCACCATTCATTCTCACATCCAAAGTTCCAAACACTCCACCTTTTGAACATCTCATCACCTTACTTTTATTTACATTTACCCTCAATTTACGCCTTTTGCACACTCTACGAAACTCTACGACCAGTCTCCGCAGTTTTTTCTTTGAATCAGCCACAAGCGCTTTATCATCTGCAAACAACAGCTGACACACTTTCCAAGTCATCCCATTTTGCCCCACCAACTGCGCACCTTTTCCCGACACTCTGGCATTCACTTCTCTCCCTACACCATCCATAAACCAATTAAACAACCACGGCGACCTCACTCATCCCTGTCTCGCACCTGTCACAACTGGGAGCCAATCACTCACCTCATTCCCTGCTCTCACACATGCTCTGCTATCAATGTAGAAGCTCTTGATCGCATTTAACAGTCTCCCACTCTCTCCATACAAGCTTACAAGATGCTATAAAGCTTTACGGTCCATTCTGTCATAAGCCTTCTCTAGATCCATAAATCCCCAATACACATCTTTTCCTTTTTCAAAGTATTTCTCATTTACCTGCCTCACAGCAAACATTTGATCCACACAACCTCTACCACTTCTAAAACCCCATTGTTCTTCAGCAAGCACACGATCCGTCATCACTCTCACTCTTCCAATTAAAACTCTTCCGTACAGCTTCTCAACGACACTCAGTAGACTTACGCTTCTGGAATTACTGCACTCATACCTGTCACCTTTCCCCTTGTACAACGGAACTACACAAGCGCTACTCCAATCTACCGGCACTTTACTAGCCTCAAAACACACATTAAAAAACGTACCAACTATAGTACAACCACATTTCCTACTTTTTTTAGACATTCAACTGTACAGCCATCCATACCTGGAGCTTTTCCATGTTTCAACGCACCTTTCACTTCTACACTTCTTATTCGACTGCTATTCACTTCTCCAAACACAGGCATTCTAACATTACTTCCAACACCTACCACTCTCGCAACCCTATCATTCTTCACGTTCAACGGTTCCTCAAAATACTCCGCCTATCTTTTCCTCACGTCACATCCCTCCACTAGCAGCCTACTATTTGCATCCTTCACTCTTGCCTCACTCTCCACCTTTTGAAATATTGAAAACACAGAGGTTCTCATTTTTTAATACTTTTATAAATCATTGAAAATAGAAATTCACTTAGGTATTCAGGTTGAGTGTTACAAATATTTTTATTCAAGTTATTTTTTGGAAGTGGTTCCTTCTATTTTATTGCTATGACGCTGCATGGGCGATAATTGATAGATGCTCTTAAATTTATTTTCACATGTTTATTTGGTAGTACATAGCGCAGAAGATTGTGGTTCGTAAAGGTGAAACCTGGTGAGAAACCAGAAGTTTGACCATAAATTTTGTCAGGTAATATTACTTTTCCCACGATTTTTATCGGCTCACCAGTCATAGCACACTAATCGCGAGGTAAATTGAGCTAACTTATTCAACTTTTACAATAATACGGGTATCTTCTAAGATAATCTACATGTATAACAACACGTAATTCAACGTAGCAATGAGGCACATATCAGGGAATCTCGAGCTTGATCGTGAGCATCTTCTTGTAATACAACATCGGAAGTAGGGAAAAATACTCTCAAAATATCGTTGTGAGAACACTAAACGACTCATGTGCTCTTAAGCCTCAAAACACAGAATTAATATTAAGTTATTTATTTGGCCCCAATTGAACGTCCATCAACCAAGAAATCGAACCAACTGAATGAAACTGGCGGTATTCAACATTATAATAAGGTTAAGCACTATGAAATTACAATGGGGATATTCAGTTAACCGGCACTGTATGTCATTTACCTACTCTGAAAATAACACCGAGGGAGTAGCATAGTTTTGAGTTGAAAAGCTGGGAAGAAAAAAAATATGTGAGGAACGAGAAAAATCAAGATTAGATGCTTCAGGCTGTGAAGTTTTGGCAAGTTCTAGGGAAAATTCAGGATTCGACTTCAGTAGATAAAATAGGCAAACTCTAAATATCCGATAGAAACGTTCGTGTCATATTTTGTGGGAGTTTTAGCTCAAGATATTTCGGTGTACGTCCTTCTAGTCTGTTGGACGAAGGTGTATGTTTATAGATCCGGATATAGCAGTCTAGAAATTTATGAGAGTTTTTGAAGCGCTTTCCTTTGATTTTCGTGCCCCTATCGTTCACCCCTTCTAGCGGGACACCTAAGCCTGATGTTAATCAAGACATGAACACGATGGCTACTCGAGAAGCAATGGTATCGATGAGTAAAGCAAACAGTAACTCTGAAGCTGTACAGCACCAGGGTGTGACGTTTCTTTCGAGGAGAGGTGAGTATGATGATCAGCAAGAGTCTGTTTTATATAGGTCTTTAAAATTTTAGGTCTTCAGCTTAGGTTTAGGTTTTTCGTCTATAATTCCGTCACTGCATTCAATTGATGCAATTGAATCTCGGGTTAAGTAATTAATGAAATAAATGGACCTTATGACAAATAAAATACTAGTTACTTCTATGTTACATCGGAAATAACAAGAATACGAGTAATAGGTGGCAGATATACATATAAGGGAACGATATCGCCTAGTATTTTGAGATACAGTAGCCAAGACATCACTGTGAATGCTAGCGACAGTAATATGCAGGATGGAATGATACAGTTTTCAACTCTCAAGCAGCTTGATGTTCTTTTTTTGATTTAGTGAATGGGTAGCGATGAGTGAAAACAAATGAACTGCTACTGAATATGATTGAGTTGCTGTGACGGTGTGCATTTTTGTAACTAGTCTATGTGTGACTGTTTCTTTTGGCAGGAGTATTTGGGTGGAATGCATAAAGTGAGCCAGTGTCAGAGCAAAACGATTCGATTGATGAAGTGTTGCTGAGGCGTTCGGGTGTAAAAGCTGGGGCTACTAGAATGTAGGTGACCAATGTTGAGAAGCAGTAAGATGAAAATTAAAGTCACCAGAGTGACGGGTTGCCACAATACGGCATTAGGTCTAATTTTACCCTCATATTTTGTCTTTGACTCAAACAATGATTTTAAACCTTTTGGTGAGATTCTCCTCCCGTATTTTTATTTTTTTTTGCAGCCCAGCTGGTACGAAAATCCCGTCCTAGTCTACTTTAAGCTGTGTTTATTTTAAGTCGCATGAAATGTATCAAGACTCACTGTTATCTTGAGGGGTTAGTATTGCTACAATAAGCATCAATAACTGTAAGTTTTAATCTCCGATGCTGAAGGCGGCCGCGATTGGAGAGAGAGGATGCTAGCGATAATACTTTTTTGATTTTTGAGCAAACACGTGATGACTCTTCATTGTTTTTCATGAAACGACTTTGCTTAAGTAACAACACAGCAAAAGCTTTCTCGTTTCAATATAATATTCAAGTTGATCCCAAATCTATAATATATTTCATTGATCGTGCGTTGAGTGTAAAGAATAAGCTTCTTCATTGACACCCATTCTGAAAATATCAACGCATTTATGCCAATGTTTCATAACATAAGTGTGTAATCACTACATAAATTTTAATACCAAAATTCATAATGATTCGATTATATCGATTTGCAAATCACAATCAACTGATTCATAGTCGATTTTCGATAAATCTGCAATCAGATTAATTTACCATTAATTACTGAAATTTTAATACGTCAATGACTGGGTTGGATCGCAGTGAATCGCTAATTTGTACACAAATTCACATTTTTTCGAATTAGATATAATTTTATTTAATTAAAATATTTTCAAGGGCTCATCCAAATTCTTACCCAATTAAGTAGCATTTCCATTCCGATATAACCTACGTCTGTAAGGTGAGGTAACGCAACATATCCTCACCTCTGCAAGTGTGTGAGCATCCATTTTTCACTTACCCACGTGAGTGAACATCCATCACCGCCTGATCAAAACATAGTTTTGTCCCACAATATGGGCTGCGCAAACGATTGAGCGATACGAGTGCAGGAAATATCCTCAATTACATCAGTTGAACCAATTGCCTAGGAATCTTTGCTGACGCTCAAATACGAGCATAATTCTCAAGCAAATTTTTCCTGAGTGAAAGAAATGTACACCAACTTGGTTTGTATGTTATTCACACTCATCAAATAGATTACTTTCTTCTTAATTTTTACTTATACCACTGTAACAGGGCGCTCAAGTTGAACCAATTGAATTTATACAATTTTCGAAAAAATTATGATTCAGTGTTTGTCTACTCGTTGATTTATTTCCCTCGATCTAGTAGAACTCACAAATTGCACCAATACTTTGGTAGTGTTAATTATTGGTAATATGAACTTGTTCATTCTGCATCCAAATCATTAGCATAAAAAGTTATCACCTCGACCAACTGTAGAAGTGAAAAGTTACGGTTAATTAACTCACTGCTGATTTAAGTATCAATCATGTAAATGTTATTTTTTTAACTCAGCCAATGTAATTTATGAATATTTTGAGTTTACGATTAACTGTTAGCAAATTTTGTTTCTGTATGATAATTTCCAAGTTTTGTGAACATGATTGCTGGCTCGGCACAGTTTAATGTAACAAGCAATTGTTTAATGAACTAATATTCAACATCTTTACTTAGATTTTTTGTATCAGTCGCAGTAGCAATCACTACTGAATCATTTTTAACCCCCAGAGTACTTAATAGCAAGTAGAATTGAACTTTCAACAACGTCGCTGCTCCGCTCCCAGCATCAGACAGACTTTTCCCTTCTACCGGCAACTTCGGTTGTCCCTAAGCTGATAAAGCCAGAAAAGATGCGACGCGGCTGAACTAACTTCCAAGACCGTGCGTTGACGAACAAGAAAGATTTAGGCGTACGTTAATCTCATATCCTCGGTACTCGAGGTTTAGAAGAGCTTCTTGATCTTCTTTGCGTCTCTTTTGCATCGCTGCTGTAAGGAGACAACTTACCTTGCTTGTTCATTGTTCGAGTGACACAAAGGAGACCTGCTTGCAATTCCTCGCGATAATCTAAGACAACTGAACCTACCAATTTAATTGTCCTTTACTTTGTTGAATACTCATTGTCAGAAGTATCGCTGTTATCCTCTAGAATATTATAATTTATTGGAAACATCTATACGAGAATCAGTTTCTGTATTACCCTATTGCTTCCCCTCTCCCAACTACTCCCCCCCCCCCCCCTATTAAGCAAATATTCAATAAATTTCAATCGATGTTTTAATCCTCTCATACCCCAGAGCATTACACGGTCATCTTTCGATAATAGCCTTAACATATTGTAAATCTAGTCGTATTTATATTCCAATCTCTTCTTCGAAGTTCACTGCCGAGCGCCAGTGCTTCGTCATTCGGGTGTCGGCAGCAGCCTGATGCTCGTGTCAGTCAAATGACGTTAATTGTGATAACGGGAATAAGAGCGCAAAATAATGGCGTTAACGTTTAAAAATATGATACTTTGAACACATTTACTAATGCCTTTTTTTTATTCACCCGAAATAAATGACAGTGAATTTTCTCGAGATATTTGTTTGGAATGATGTCAAGTATTCAGATCAGTGCAGTCCGCAGAAAATATTGACAGTCTCATTTTCAATATTTTTCCGACAGCTAGCTTCGGTGTACTTGAAATGAAAGCATGCAATTAATAACATGGTCGTACCTGCGGTCAACACGAGCCCGCAGTTATACGAAATAATACTTACTTTGTCAATTAATTTAGAGGCTCCTGAACCTTGAACACTTTTTATTTATATTATTAACAGCCATTTTAGCGGCAGGAAGGAGCACTTCATGCTGTGAGAAGTCTGCTAGCAAACCAATTTTCTTACCTGTTCCAATATGTTGATTGTTATGATTTAAGACGATTTTGAATGTAAAAGTGGCAGTGAAATAACCAGGTACCGCATTTTAGCTCCCCCAAAAATTGTAAAATTTTAACCTGAAGCATTAGTAAAATACAACGAGCTGAATTTACTTGAAAAAATTGCCAGTAGAGTGTGAAATCCATCCTAATATCCCGCATACTATATAATTAAAGTGGAAATTTGTATCCTACGACTTAGGCCTGTTGAATTGAATCATGATGTGAGCGATTTTTCTATGATTCTTAAAAACTTAATAAAATGTAGACCATTTCGATGCTTCTGAGAAAAGTGTGTACGTGTTCGGTGTAACTGATTAAAGTGTCCGGATTGAGGAAATTAATCTAATCAAAAGGCCTGGACAAGCGATAGAGCTGGTCATCAATCTTTGGCGCCAGAAGCCTATTTTCAGGTGGCTGCCTCTCCAAAACATCAGGCTGAAGTCTTCTTCTTGGTGCCACTCTGCCGTCCTATTTTCTCACACAATCCACGTAAAGCAACAAGCAAAGAAATCAGGGACTGTTCGTTCATTGGATTTTCAAAATAAGAAGTGTAAGACAATAATTATCGCATTCAATGAACCAAAGAATTTTGCTTCACTGAAAATGAAGTTTTGAGCTGCTGCACAATCTGGCAAGCTAGCGGAGAGAAGCAAGACTTCGATTCAAAGTTAATAAAATACGTGATGCATCTGCAGCTTCCATTCACACGCATGTGATTTTAAAATGCGATGCACGTACGTAAAATCAAGCACAGCTAATTTTATTTTTTATTTTAAATGCGAACAAAACATATTTAAAGTATAGCACACGCATTATTTCAGAATGTGAAATACTCTTAACAACACTAATATATTATCAATTATTTTTTTCTACAAAAAAAATTATCGCGCTCCTTCTCGCAGGGAGCAGAAAATATCGTCATACTCGATGTTTAGCGACGAGAACTAAGAGATTAAATACTGTGTGTACACGAATTGAGAATATATAGACTCATTATGAAGTTTTATGCATTCTTACCTCCTCGATAGATTGTGAAGCATCTCGGCCTTAAGCGGCTGTCACTCGAGTTGGAAATTTGTTTAACTGAAGCAAATGAAGAAATCTTGGGATCAAGCGTCGATTGAAAAAACAAGGGAACAAACCTTGCCAAGCAGCTAGGCTAGATGACTCTGTGAGTATGTATCAGAGGTGTAGATGGTTTATCAGAAATGAATATTTAGCTAGTGAACATTGTGTTATAAAAATCTGTAAACTCATCTAGCTCTGAATAATCTGAAACTTGTCGTTTAATCGGCAACGGTTCGTGCGAGTTAGCCGACAACCGCGAATATCCGTCACCGACCAATTAATAAGGTGGGATGATAATTGAAAGTGATTTAAAATATCAAATTGCCTCGGTATAACACATTTAAAATATCACACTCATCACAAAGTAGAAATAGTAATTAATAACTGGTTAGTTAGAGCTATAAAAAATTATCAATTAATTTCAAGATGCAATTCAAATCTGAACATTTCACTTGATGAAAGAGTTTCAACATCATTATATTTACCGCCTTTAAATTTACATTTACATCATTCTATTTACCGCCTTTCAATCGACAAACGTTTGGTAAACATGCAGAAAATAGTAGCTGAGCTAACTCAAAGAAAAGCCTTAGTTTCCAATTAAAAATAAAGTTCGCAACGAAATTAATCGTGCTCATATCAATATCCAATACTTTACTGATTTTCTATAGAATTTAAACCTCGTATGACGCCTGTTTTCTTACTTGGTTACTAAACACATAGAGAAAATCTTACAGCTAGATCTTCAGAAAGATATATTGAGTATTACAAACACAACTGGTGAGTTAAGAGCAGGAAACTTAGAATTGTTCATGACGTGCGAAAACTTGGGCATTGCCTCAATGTTATTAGGCATAACACTGCCTTTAAACTTCATAACTTCCAACAACGATCCTCCAGTTTTTAGTGGAATTTATTCAAGACTTTTCAAGGGTTTGCCTATATTTTTTCACGTTGTTGTTCGTATAACTTCTGAAAAATTTTTAAGCACGATGATTTATTTGTACTTTCAATGTAAGTCGTAGATTTTCCAAATCATTCAATTCAAATTTATTGGAGCCCACAACAAAACTATTATTTTATTCGTTTTATCCGATCAGCTACTTATTTAGACGAATATTGAAGTCATTTTCTTATCAGAATGTAAATCGAAACTTAAGTGAAAATTTTCCTTCAATTATTTTAGGCTTTCATCCAGTACATTGATACAGACTTTATGATTCGATAGTTATTTTATACTCGTTGTTCAATTGCAATGAATTTTCTGCTAATATTTTAAATAAAACTCCGCGCAATATAGGAACGCGCGAAGGAGTTACTCTGTTTTCTTTGTGTTATAGAAAGAGAAGAAAAACTTTCATTCCTAAAAAGGTCACGGTATGGGATGCATAATACTGGTTGTTAAAATGTAATTTAGTGGTCCTTAGTTGGTCAATGGACGCGTCACGACAGCCCATGTCAATGTTTGTACAAAAGATTGAGAGAAAAATGTCAAAAAGTATTTCTATGATAAGGTAATTCTAAGTTTGATAATGATTATATTTACACGTTATAATAAAAATATAAAGACGGTGACACATGATTATGAAACACCGTCTTAAGGCCACCGTCACAGAACATTAATGTTTTGAAAGTCTCCGCTTACTTGAAGTACGAGCTTTGGCTGCTGTGATATCAAACAATAATGTTGAAATGATAATGGGTGGAGGAAAATAATTTTGTACTCGAAACTTGAAGGCCGACATGAAAGAAAGGTAAAAATTATCTTTTCGTGCAACCACATCAAAATTGTTGTGCTGCCTTCGCAGCATTTTAGCAAATTTATACTTTCGAACAGCGATAGAAAATTTATACTTTCGGACATTTATAGAACCATTTCGCAAGCTCACTCGTTTTCCGGAACCGCTCGCTTCCGGAACCTTAGGTATATAAACTTGTCGAGCTGAGCAGATGCCGCCAGTCATGTAAGAGAACCGTTTGTGTATAGTGTGTAGACTCCTGAGAAGGAAATGTGAGTAAACAATGGTAAATATTAAACGATATAGGCAAATTGAGCTGTTGTTCTATGGTGTCTAGAGATGTATCGTGTATCCAGCTATGAGTGACAGTGAATCCTGTGATCTCTTCGAAAACCGTCAGAAATTTCAAGTACTAGGGAACTGGAGCAAATGCTGTCACAGCCTTTTCTATTGTGTTCTCCCTCAATGATAGTCACATTTGATTCTGACTCTTGTCAGTGTTGTAAAATTCTCCGGCTAGCATGCACAGTTACGTATATTGTCAAGTCTGTTTTTGATCTGTGTTGAGCAGTGTTGTAAGACTCTCTAGTTAACAATCAGTCATATTTGTTTGATTACATTATTGAGCTTTGCTGGATCTGTACTTGTCAGTGCTATTTGACTATAGCTATATGTTCATTGTGCTCAGTTGTTAATTTTATCTATGCACAGTGTGTTGAACAGATCCATGCTGTCATTCACAGCTAACTCTTATGGATTTAAACTGTGTTTTTTGTTGTGATTTAAGACTGTGGTTCCTTACTATACTTGCTATGTGAAGATATTTAAAACTGAATACCAGTCAAAAGAGTTTGAAATGTGTGCCTATTTTTTTTATTTTCATGATTTTCAATTATTTACCTGACTGTGGGATTTTTTAAATCTCCTATAGCTGATTCTGCGTGCCCTATAGGACTGGGTTCATTCCCTTTAGGTAATTGAGTTACCTGTACTGATGTGTCTAGATGTGCCCTCCTGTTCACACATTCTGGCGACATTATTAGATGAATGTTTAATAGTGTTTCTGAGCTGTCAGACCTTTATGACTGGTCATATTGAGTCAGAGACAACCCAAGTTGCCTAGCATTGTTTAGGGAGGAATAGCCGTGTAACTTCAATTCAGCGTCTACCTTGAGTTAGACATCAATGTGTAGAATACTACCTAACCTTGGTATTTTATAAGTGTGTCATTAGGTTGAGGTTGACTGCTTATATCTGAGTGTGCCATTGGGATGCACACGTGAAAATTGTACTAAGACTCGCCTATAATTTGTGTGTTGGCTGAGCCGCTGAAGTGGTACCCGTGTTCACTTAAGATAGGTTTTGCTTGTGTCAATGATGCAGTTCTGCCCAGACTTTTGGGTCATTATCTTCCATTTATGATTTGTACTCTGCATCATCTTTGGATTTGGGAACCTCGAAAACAGTATATTTTGTATTATTATTGTGCTAACTAGACTTTTTCTTTCAGGAAAATTTATGTAATGCAATAAACGGCTGCTTATGATAAGTTTCACATCATCCGTGGATTTCTGTGAACCTTCCCCACGTCTGAATGTCTAGGCTGCCACAATTTGTGCCATGTGATTTCATCAAAGAACGTACTCTAAACTACACAAAAAATTAATGATATTGATATGGCCTACGTAAATAGAGCTGTCAAAAAAATGAAGGAAGACCGTTAAAGTCCTGCAATGTATTAACATTAAATTAGTTACGATATTTATAGCTAAGAAAACATCAAAACCATTTTAATGAAACGCTTCAAGCCTCAGAATATCATCAGTCATAATCAGTAAAACTTGGTTAGGGAACGTTGAAAACTACTGATTACTTTACCCAATTTTGCTGCTTATGACGGAGGATGAACTGAGGCTTGAAGAGTTTCATCAAATGATTTCAACTGCCACATCGTCGTACACAACGAATGTCCACGCATAAATCTTAGCATCCGAATCATGCAGTGATTTCATAATCGATTCACTACCGATCAGCGTCGACGAACGGCAATAAACTAGGCACTATACCGACGAATAGTGACGACCGTCGGTAGAAATCGATGCAGCATGAGCGGAACCTGCACCGATTAGCGAAGAAATTGCTCCCGGTCAGTACCGAAATTGGGTCAATTCTATGCGTTCATTCACCGACTTTCGTAAAAAATTCAAATAAATAACTGAATGTATTTCAGTGAAAATTGTATTCGAGATTATCTCATCGAAAGAAATGCGATACCGTCTGAATCGTTTTGTACTGAAACGCATTCATTTTTCAATCACAATTACTCACGATATTTGGTGCTGGTAGCACAGCACCAAATATCGTGAGTGATTGTGATTGAAAGTGACGCTCCTCATAAACATTTCCAAGGAAATGTTAAGTTAGTTGGATCGATGGAGTTAGTTAATACTAGTGAAATATTACGTTACCAGGTTTTCAATTTGATTTAAACTTCGAATGCACTGTGTGTGTGTGTGTGTGTGTGTGTGTGTGTGTGTGTGTGTGTGTGTGTGTGTGTGTGTGTGTGTGTGTGTGTGTGTGTAGAGTCCTATATCAAATATTACCTTCATGCATTAAAGATGATCCTATTCATCAAAAGTAATCCTACGCGTCATCGATAATCCTACGCGTGAATTAGTGACGAGAATATGGTTCATGTGAACACAATTAAATAATGACACTATCTTGCTCGTGGGTTCTTGGTCAGCGATTGGAATGGAACTTCAAGTTGTTAGCACGTCACTCATATTTTGATGTTAATGACAACAAAGGGATTTTGCCCAGAAAGTTCCTCGTCATGCCTGATGGGCTGGCGGGGTGAAAACAACGGCCTTCTCCAGCCACTGTCCTATATTGAGTGCCCGCGTTCCCCAGACGAGGGCAGCGCCTTCAATTACCAAGACCGTATTGCGACACTTAAAAATGGCCTCGCGAGTAAGCAAAGTCGATCTATGATAATATTTTGAAGTCTAATTTTCAATAGAAATGTTATAATTATTTAATTGAGTTATAAATAATGTTTATAAGAAATTGAATCAAATGATGACATGAGAAGATTGTTACAGGGAGAATTTTTCTCGATGATGACATCTGGCATCTACTATTATTCCATGGTTCTTCTTCGTTTTCCAAGTCGTTGGGTGGTGGAATGTGATGTTGGTGCAGGCCTCGGAATGTCAACGTTTGGATCTAGTCAGTTAGAGAGTCTTCTATTGTCTAATCCCAACATGACGGTTAAGTTTCGACTCGTATTTGTGGAGCATCATGAGATGACTCATAACAATAACATACAGACATAGATACATGAGATGAAATTAAAATTCTGGTGAAGATTAGTATCGTTTAAAAGTAACAAATGGAAAAGAAAGAAAGAAAAACAGTTTAATTCCAATAAAGTTGAAACATGAAATGTTAAACATTGGTTGTTAAAATACCTTAACATTAACATCCTCTATTGATATTAACACATGGCTATCGTAATATCCGTGTTACATGTCGAAACAAAAAGGATTGAGAGAAAAACACCAGAAAATGTGTTCCCTTTGTTGCGTTAATCTGATTTTGACAATGCATATAATTTTAAGCAACTAAAAAACTCAATCCTATGGTGACGTATAGTTGAAAACACTCTCGGTAGTGCGCATTTATATTGAAATATGAGTAAACGAACATAGGAACTAGTGATATGAGGGATTGATGTTAAAAGTAAAATGGGCAGATTTAAATTATTTTACGTCTAAGACTATGAGGTCGATATTCGGGACTTGGGACAATTTTTCATTCTTACGTATCAACTAGTATGCCAAAAAAATGTGATCGGAGAGAATGAAATATTTTTTACCATAACACAAATTTATGATATTTACTACCTACGCTGATAGTACTGGCACAAAAGAATTCACCGGAGTCACAGATATGAGAAGGATTGTTGTGCAATTCTAACCACAACATTTACCACATACCTGGAACAGTACGAAAAGTTAACTACCTAAAATAGAGTTGTCATAATATACTCACGAGCGCAATAAAAAAATTTGCATAGAAGACTAACAAGAACATTGTAAAAATGGAATAAGAAAATAAAACATTGATGTTCTTTAAAGTTATTACATAGGATGAATTAAGTGGCATTCTATAATGTTTTCACACTAGCGAAAGATATATTCATGTATATTAACATTAAGATCCTTAATTGATATTCACACGTGGGTATCGTAATACCCACGTTAATTGTTGAAATAAAAATGAAGAGAAAAGCACGGTAAAATGGGTTCCTAAATTTCGTTGCGTTAGTCTGATTTTGACAATGCATTTAAATACAAGTGACTAAGAAAACATAATTCATGTGATGCATTGTTAAAAACACTCTCATTAGTGCGCATTCATATTGAAATTTGAGCCTACGAACATAGGAACTAATAATGTGAGGGATTAATGTTATAAGTAAAATGAGTAGATTTAAATTATTTTGCGTCTAAGATAATGAAAGAAAAGAAAGAAAAAGAAAAAATGTTTATTTCCAAATTGTCACATGAGATACATGCCAACATATTGGCTTTTAAAAGTTTCTTAAATATAGGGCATCCTAGAACAAATTTTCCATACGAGGAGTACTAATTGACAAACCATCCGAGGTGTACAAGTAGATGAGCCATACGAGGCATAATAATAGACAAACTATACGAGGTGTACTAATAGACAAACTGTCAGAGGTGTACAAGTAGATAGACCATACGAGGCATATTAATTGACAAAATATACGAGGCGTACTAATAGACAGACCCATTCGTGGTGTGCTAGTAGTCTAACAAAAGTTCTATACAAGGAGTACTAATTGACAAACCATCCGAGGTGTACAAATAGATAAGCCATACGAGGCATAATAATAATAGGCAAACTATACGAGGTGTTAATGAGGTCGACATTCGAGGCAATTTTTTATTTTTACCTAGCAACTAGCATGCCAAATAACGAACTCGGATAGTGTAAAAAATATTACCCTAACACAAAAATTATCATATTGCCTACGCTAAAAATACTGACACAAAAGAGTTCACCTAATTCAAAAACATGAGAATGATCGTCGTACAATGCTAACCATAAATGTACGAGGAGTTCGGAGACTCGAACTCAGGACTTCAAATCACCGCGCTAGCACGCTATCGACCGCGCTATCGATCACAAGATGATCGAAGCCCAACGAAAGCAATGCTTGGCACAGTGAAAGCAGGCACGCACTTGGCCCGACAGATATATTTTATTCCCTTGTGTATCGAGAGTTCAAAGTCAAGTCACCCCCAGAAACAGATAATGAATCTGGTACGGGAAGCTACTGCTTCCACAAGGTTTTTCAAATAAATAAATGTACGAGGAGTTCGGAGGGAAACAGCAGAGGTGGGGTGTAACACGATAAAATAACAGCTCTCTCCTTCCCCCCCCCCATACTTCAAATCCCGTAGTGGGGGAACGAGCGCACGTACAAACCTCATTTTTTCACACGATGTACTTGGCCTTTTACACTTCCTATAGCAGCTAAAATCAATATTTCTACATATTTTTCAATTTCTGGGGGGACGCTTGCCTTAATTACTGAAATTTTCGAGTTATTTCAGGTTAAAAGTTCAGTGCTAACTGGTCGAAAAGCGTTAAGCGAATGTAATCGTCAAGCGTTTTTTTCGGCAAAAATGAAACACTTCATCCTGCTACATCAACGCTGACGGCTCTGTTGTTGAGAGTAGGCGAAAAAATATTGAAAACAAATTTGAAAATCGAAAAAACTTACGAAAAGTAAAAAATGAACTAGTTTAAAATTTTTTGACAGAAATTTCAGAAAAATCAAGTTACAGTCAGAACAATAAAAAACATTCTAGGTTTCTCACTCTCTCGTTATTCCCTATAATAACATACAGACATGGGTACATGAGATTATGGACCGACCGGGGTCCCGGCCCCGTCCCCGGCCCCGGCCAACCCCGGCCATTTTTGCTGACCCCGGCCCCGGTTTCGGCAAGCCCCGAAAATTTTTGCCCACCCCGGCCCCGGCCCCGGCAGAAGAGTGCCCTAAGCCGGGGTTTTAGCTGGCGTTTTTAGTATTGTACTACACCTTTTTTACATCAAATTAATCCAAGTCAAGTTCAAATTAATCCTAGTCAATTTCAAATTAATCCAAGTCATGTTCAAGTTAATCCAAGTCAAGTTCAAATAAATCCAGGTCAAATTCAAATTAATCCAAGTCAAATCCAAATTGATCTAACCACAAGTTGAGTTGAAAATTGACATAATCACACGTTTATTTGAGCGGTTTTGCGTTAAATATGTATCTATTGGATGTGGTGAGCGAGACAATCGTTTTTCCTTTAAGCAAGGAATACATAAAATTTCCGCCAGTGTTGCAATCTCTATAAAAACAAGCTGTCGTAAAATGTGCTAAATCTGCCAAGTGTCCAGCATCAGGAGGCTGAGTGTGATTCAAATCTTTGACCGGAGTAAAAGATACGAGTCAATTATAAAAACTTAGCATTATACTACTCATTAATGTTGCTTTAAAATTCGACATTGATGGCAGTGTTCAAACATTCAAATATTTATCTTCAAAAGGTAATTTTATGTTAAACATACACGTAGAAGTTTCAAGGATATATTTACACTCATAAATATTTATATACGTGGAATATCACTTGACCACATAAATATATGGAATCATATACATGCAAATACAAAAGATTACCACCGGACGATACGTAGATTTAATCTTTAAAAGTAATATACAAACGAGATTCACAGAGTACTAATGTACGATTCCGTTTGATTACAGTTTATATGAGCATTACACAAATGTGAAAAAATGTAGGATCCTCTGACAATACACTATAATAATACAAGTTACAATGTTTCTGACTCAATGCGTATTTTATATGTATGTGTATACAATTCAATATATGTTCGTGTATACATTCAATACATCTTGATATGGGTGACAATATTCATTAAATGACTATCATAAATGATATTTGAGTCGTGAAATTATAATATACATAGAATTGTATGCACATACATATAAAATACGCATTGAGTTAGAATTATTGTTACTTGTATTAATATTGTATATTGTAAGAGGATTCTATGTGCATTTCGTCACATCGACTAACACGGATTACGGAATAATACATTAGTACGCAATGAATCCCATTTGTATATTTCTTTTAAAGATTAATTCTGCATATCGTCCGGTAGTAATCTTTTGTGTTTGTATGTATATGATTTCATGTATATATGATGAAGTGAAATTTCAGGATCGATGTAATATCTATGAGTAAATAAATCCTCGAAACTACTATGTGTAAGTGTAACATAAAATTACCTTTTGAGCATAAATATTTGAATGTTTGAACACTGCCATCAATGTAGAATTTCAAAGCAACATTAATGAGTAGTATAATGCTAAGTTTTTATAATTGACCTGCATCTTTTACGCCGGTCAAAAATCTGAATCACACTCTACCTCCTGATGATAGTTACCTAGCACACTTTACGAGAGCTTGTCTTTCCATAGATTGCAACACTGGCGGAAATTTTCTGTATTCCTTGCTTAAAGAAAAAACGATTCTCTCGCTCATCACATCCATTAGATACATATTTACCTCCAATAGATACATGTTCACAAAAACCGTTCAAATTAACGTGTTAGTATGTCAATTTTTAACTCAACTTAGGGTTGGGTTAATTTGAACTTGACTTGGGTTAATTTGAATTTGAATTGGATTAATTTGAACTTGACTTGGAATAATTTGAACTTGACTTGGATTAATTTAAATTTGGCATGGATTTAATTGAACTAGACTTGAATTAAATTGAACTTGACTTGCATTAAATTTAACTTGACTTGGATTTATTTGGAGTGAAAAAGGTGTTGTGTGCTCGGCAAACCGCACGAGAAAAATTCACGTGTTTTTTAATCAAATTTAAAATGATTTTTCGAGAGATTTTCAACTTTATCGCAATCCTGAAGAACATGCAGTCACTAAGTAGAAAAAGCAGTGTGTATACTACCATCCAGTGTAATTATAATCCAGTGCGCAGTTATTGACATGAAAGAATCTCGACTTGAAAGATCGAAATATCAGTAGCTCATGAGAAGATGCTATTTTCGTTTACTTGCTTTTGTATTTCCTCTGAAATGGCACACTGAATTTGGATATTGAGGTTCCGAATTAGTCTTGTTCTAATTACCTTCTCTGATGGAATTATTCAAAAACTCTATGAAGTTCAAAAAGTTTCCTTTTCCCCAGGATGATATAAGGATTGAGCGCGTCACAAATCCAGTAAATTAACAATTTCTCTCCATGTATTTGTTCAGTATTATTTGGCACCGAGTTTTTGGATTCAGTAAATGTTTTTTTTTAAGTCAGCTGTTTGCCAGTAGACGAAGACAGCGTGCAACTATCGGCTGTTTTGCCACTGCTGCAACCTAAACTGGCTTTGCTTTCAATACTTAGACATTTAGTTTTTCTTCTCGTTCATTTTGTTTTTATTTTACAATTCTTTTTCTTTGTTTGGTTTTTCTTTAGCTTCCAGGAATTGATCAGTTTTGTGTTGATTTTAGATGGCCCCATGAAGATTTAGTTGAGAAAGTTTTCTGAGATGCAACAGCCGTTCCTTGTCGTATATTTGCTTCACAAATGGTGCATACTGCAATTCCTACACTCTTCACCGACATATAAAAGCTATCCCATACTGCTGATGCACTGCTTTTAGTCTTTATGCCTGGTGTCCCTCAAAAATGTCCCCGACTTTTTAATTGATTATATTTCCGTGTTAAATTAACATTTTTTAGTTGTCTTTTTTAACAATGTAGTAAATTTTGTTTTCTTCTAGAATAATCTATGTTTTTGAAAATCGTTTAATAACCACTTTACATTGATGGGTTTACTGAAAGGGATAGAAAAATTAATTGTTCAAAGGAAAAGCGTTTAAAATAATGTTGATATTCTTCCTTATTTTGTACTTTCCAAAACAACGAACAAACAAAAATTTAAAAGTACAACAAAACATTACCTTAAATATTGTTTAAATAACTAAAGTAATTGAGTGTTCTTCGACATACCCTCCATCTCTCTCAAGGCAAGTATTACTTCTAGCCACCATTGAACGATGAGTTTTGCGGATTATTTCACTGTTTTCCTTTGGTTCTTGAAACACTTCTTCAATTCGTTGTCGAAGAACTATTAATGATGGAGGTGATGTTTTGAAATTGCGTTCGTTTACCGTAGGTATTGAGAAATGAAGAAGAATACCACCAGTTGTTTTTAAAACTTTTCCTTTGAACAATTAGTTTTTTTTCCTTTTTCAGTAAATCGATCCCTGGAAAATGCTTATTAAACGATTTTTAAGAACTTAAATTTTTCGAAAAGGAAACAAAATTTACCACATTGTGAAAAAATACAATTAAAATATATTAATCTAAAGCGGAGATAGAATCAAATAAAAAGTCGTGGACATTTTTGTGGAACACCCGGTGTATTTAATTACTGTAATTGCCTCTATATTAATTAATTCAACAAACACAGCAACTGCAAGTCCTACAAAACTTAGTGACTTGACATCATTACGCACCCAACCGCAACATGCATTGAGCCACTAACCGGCGTTTTGCATTACGTCGTCGTGACACGTCCTGACACGGTCTGAACCCCGGCCCCGGCCCCGGCCCCGGCTATGGTAAATTTGATAACCCCGGCCCCGGCCCGGCCCCGGCCCGGCCCCGGCCATGACAAATTTGTTGACCCCGGCCCCAGCCCCGGCCCCGGCCAAATTTTCAACCCCGGTCGGTCTATACATGAGATGAAGTAGAGACAGTGATAGATTGGTATATCTTAAGAGTAACCAGTGTCTGCAATATATCTATACATAGATTACAAATGAACAAATGAACCTAATTGTAGTTTCATAATTGATTGCGTTTAACACGCTAAGCGTGAGGTCTTCGAAGTAGGAATAATAAGAAATGAACAAAATTGGCTACAATATTCTTTCGGAGTACTTTGGTGCACCTGTTTTGTTTTTTTAGGTACTGCTCTCCCTAGCATGAGGGAGCTATGTTCCAATACGAATTTTGTCTTCTGAGTTACTAGTTGACGCAACTGGGTCTACAGTTTCAGACTTCACTATGTAGTGTTTACTCTTTAGGTGACGTAACTAACCACTGGTAGACCAGCATTTGCAAAGTTAACTCTTGCCGCACTTTAGACACTTAGCACTTTCTCCAGTTGAATCTTTAACATAGTATCACAACACGAAAACTTCAGTTTCTGCATCAGTCGTAGCCATTGTATCTATAACAGTCTATTCTTTATTACCTGAAAACCAAAACACAAAATATATTCTGATATAAAAGTTTAACTATATTATGAGATAGTGAAGACTACACTGTGTAATGATGTAAAGGTACTTGTTGGTTATCTGTCACCACTTTCAATTTATGGTTTCCTTTTAATGCTAAGGTTAGGTTAAGTTAGGTTAGCTTAATTAAATTATTATTAATTTCAAATATTTTCAATTCTTAAAATGAAAAGCAAAGCAAAAATCGCTGTACGTATGGTCATTTTATTAATACAAATAGTAAAGTCTAAATGAATAAAATTGAACTTTTCGAACTAAACAGTTCATCTTCTGCAAAAGAATTCTGCGACAAAAACAAAACGAATATGAGTAAATTAAAACTATACTATTGTCAGGCCGCACAGGGGTTGTCGAGCCTTTTGTGTTAGTTACCCATAATCCCAAGTATTTTCTTTATGTGTCCAGCTTCCTGAACGCTGACTTGTCTATTTCTCTGCGCTGATGTTGCGTCTGCGCATTTACTTTAGTTAGCCCTTAAATATCATTTCTATTACATGTCAATATTCCAATGTTTTTTTGATTACCTAGCTAAATAAGACTAATATTTTAAATGCAATTTTGAGTGTTGTACCTTGTTATGCAGTAGCTCATGTCTATACGCACTATTTTTGCAACAGAAAATAAATCACTGTCTTTGTTAAAATATATCAGTGTATGTAATAGGGACTTCAAAGACATTCAGCAACTAACAAGTCACCCCGTGAAGTCAAAGAGCTTTTCTTTCTCCTTAATGAGACAGGCTTTAGTCTCTTACGACACCTCGCCTAATAAGGGGTTTAAGGAGCCACCTCGAAAGTACGAACTATTTCGCATAGTTTTGTCGCTTAGGAAGACGCTGTCGCAGTTCGGCACTAACAGAGTTCACTTCTGTTGCCCTAGCGGTCTCATACGGCGCAGGCACTTGCTCGTCTTCCTAACGGTACCGCCGTAGTTCGGCAGAAAACGGAATATACTGCTGTTGCCCTAGCGAACTGAACACGGCGTAGGCGGTACCCACACACACACCTCACTCTAGCGGTGCCACCGCAGTTCGGCACAAAACAGAAATCACTTCTGTTGCCCTAGCGGACTGAATACGACGCAGGTGGTACCCACACAAACCTCAACCCACACAAACCTCACCCCACACACACGACGGTACCGCCGTAGTTCGACACTAACAGAATTTACTTCTGTTGCCCTAGCGGACTGATTACGGCGTAGGCGGTACCCACACGAACCTCAGGAAGGGCAGCTGCGAAGAAAAGCTAGCGCCCCGGAAAAAGGTAGCTGGCCTGCACAGAACACAGCCCCCTTTTCCACGAACCCTTACGTCGACCGCACGACGGTATCGACATATTCTGGCGCCCGAACAGGGACCCAGAAGCTTTGCGCGACTACCAACGTTGCCTGGGATTTCTGGGTTCTAATCAACTACGCGGACACCGCATCACTAAAACAAGATGAACCTCGTCGCTCAAGCTCGAGAATACGTCGAAGCCCCTGGCCTCACTCCCACCGACGCGGAGTACCGGGAAGAATTTACCAGCCGCCTGAGGCATTTGGAAGAAGCCGCAGAACGAGCAGCGGAACGAGAAGAACGAGCAGCGGAACGAGAAGCCGCAGAACGAGCAGCGGAACGAGAAGCCGCAGAACGAGCAGCGGAACGAGAAGCAGCACAACGAGACCACGAGCTGAGACTCCGACATCTCGATGCTCAAATCGCTCCTCAAAATGCTAGAGTGAAGATACCTCCACCGGCTCCATTCGATCCCACGAAAGAAAGGATGGACGAATTTTTGCTACGCTTCTGTACTCACACCACAGCGATGGGATTTACTGAAGTCGATGCTGTTGTCATGCTCCATAATTTGATCACACCGAAGGAACGTCGACTCATCGATACCCTGCCCGCAGCAGATCGCTTCAAGCTTCCTGAAATTAAATTGCTCCTACTAGATGCTCATAAAGTTACTCCGGCAAAACTACGCGCCAATTACTACGAATTGAAGCCAGAAGAAGGCGACAATATGTCACGTTACCTACGGCGACTCGAACAAGCCTTTGACGCTTGGTTAAAAGGATGCAACATCGAAGCCAACTACGAGACTCTTCGTGACTTCCTTATTGTTAACCGAGCTTATTCTAGCTTGCCGCCCTTCCTCGCTACTCAATTGCGTGACAGGGGTGGTAATACAGTCGCAAGCCTAGGAGAGCAAGGTGATAGCTTCTTACAAGCAAGACCACATACATCGCTCCATCAGCTTTGTAAGGGTCGCACGCTGACATCATCGACGGATGCGGGCCCCCCCAGCACTCAAAGCATCAGTAGCACCAGAGCCACGCTCGACATTTCCTGTCCGAGCCCCGAGCACTCCAGCAAGATCACCCAACTCCAGCAACAACTCTCGAGGAACGCCGCCAAGAACTTCTAACACACGTGGTGGTCCCACCAGCTCAGGATCGGTCAACACTCCGCAGCGCGAACAACAAGGACCTTACACTGGATTTTACTGTACTTTCCATGGCCCCAACCGATCACATTCCAGTGATGAGTGCCGCCAATTGCAGAGGAGGCAAGGTGATGGTCACAGTAATGGAGCAACCCATGCAAGCCCACCTATCTCCAGTACTACCGCTCGAGTATACAATCTAGCAACGCATGAAGAAGCAGATGAATACGACGATATTCCCCCAGTCGCATGCAATCACATCGCCTCGAACAAGCTGATCGAATTGGGACAGCTGAAAGCATGCTCTGGCACGGTGAACCAACAACCCGTTCAAGTACTACTCGATGGAGGAGCAACGGCGGTCTTTGTCAAGAAGGCTCTCGTCCCAGCTGACGCCATTTTGAAGAAGGAAATTACCGTTCGGCTAGCCAACAATCACTCTTTCGAGGCGCCTCTGGCCCGGGTCTTTCTCGTTTGCCCATATTACCACGGAGAGGTGACAGCCGTAGCCATGGAAGAGCTCTCCCACGATGTCATTCTCGGCCGAGTTCCCGGAACCACCTCCTTCGAAGAACAGATGACCGGCCATGAAGAGCAACCAGTTGCTGCAGAAGTCTCTCACGTTGTCACAAGGGCAGCAGCAAAAACGATCGAAAATCCCCCTGCCGCATCAAGCACTGTCGATATATTGCAACACAACAAAGAAGACTTCAAGAAATTACAGCGGGAGTGCAAAACATTGCAGCTTTTATTCAAAAAAGTTGACACCGGCAAAGAAGAAACGCACAAGGAAGGCAGAATCATTACCTTTGAACTCCATGACGGCATAATCCATCGGAAAACGTTACGAGACGGTCAGGAAACTCATCAACTTGTAGCACCTGCAAGCGTGCGCCCACAAATCTTGGAAATGGCTCACGACAATCCACTTGCTGGCCATTATTCCCAAAAGAAGACGCAGGCACGACTGGAACGAGATTTTCATTGGCCGTCCCTAGCAAAAGATGTGGTCCAATACTGTCACTCCTGTCATACCTGACAGACGCACGCTCCATCTCGACCAAGAAAGGCACCTATCTCGGCCCCACCGATCACCACTCCATTCTCCGCGCTCAGTGTTGATTTGGTAGGCCCATAACAACCAGCTTCGGCACGTGGCCACCGATACATTCTCACCGTGGTGGACCAAGCAACTCGGTACGCAGACGCAGCCCCACTCAGACATATAGATGCAGAAGCGGTTGCCCAGGAGCTGCTCGAAATCTGCAGCAGAGTTGGTTTCCCTCATACGCTAACGAGCGACAACGACACTCAGTTCACAACCGCAACCTTCGAAGCTTTCCTGAAACTCGTCGGTATCCAGCACCGATTGACGCCATTATACCATGCCCAATCGAACGGCATAGTCGAACGCTTCAATGGCACGCTCAAAATCATGTTGCGGAAATTAGCCGTAGAACAACCCCGAGACTGGGACCTCTATCTGCCTTCCCTCCTTTTTGCTTATCGAGACGCTCCTCAGGCCTCAACCGGGTATTCTCCTTTCGAATTCATCGACGGCCATCGCGTCCGTGGACCTTTAACCGTGCTCAAAGATTGTTGGACAGATGAAAGCTTGCAAGACGACACGAGCACTGCTCAGTATCTAATGGAAATGAAGCACCGATTGAAAGAAACATGTAAAATCGCTCGCCAGAATCTAATCAGGAGCCAAGAGAAAAGCGCCAAGTTATTCAACAGACGTACCAAGATGCGAACTCTAAAGCAAGGAGATACAGTCCTCGTATTTCTGCCCGATTCTCGAAAGAGGCTACTTATGACTTGGAAAGGTCCCTATACAGTGAAATCACGCCTGGGAACCTATACCTATACATTGGACGTGGATGGAAACAACAAAGTTTATCACATCAACCTCCTTCGCCAGTACCACGACCGGGAGCAGCAAAGTTCCGCCTCACCAAGCGAGACAGATCGCGAGGAGGACGACGAGAGAGTAGAGGAAGCATTTATTTGCAGCGATTGGCCTCGCCCTAGAACCTACCTGCTAAGAAGAAGAACTCGACCGGGAAGAACCAGAGATACCGTCACCCGTCGGAGAAACCATTGAAGACTGTCTCATCTCCTCTACGTTGACTACAACAGAACGCGCAGAACTCCAGGAACTACTTGGAGAAAATCGCGATCTTTTCACAGATACTCCCGGAAGAACCAGCACAGCAGTTCATGAATTAAAATTGAAGGATCCTTCCAGTTTTCGACTTCAACATTCGTATCCACTTCCCTTAGCGCTGGAGCCTGAACTGCGGTCAAGTATAAAGAGGTGGATGAAGATGGGAATCGTGACGCCATCCACATCACCTTACTGTTCACCGCTCCTTGCCGTCCGGAAGAAAGACGGTACCCACCGATTTTGTCTGGACTGCAGGCACCTCAACAGCCAGACAGTATTCGATGCCGAGCTGATAGCAGACACCACTGCTATTTTCACCAATTTAGCAGGTAAAATAATCTTTAGCAAAATGGATCTTGTCAGTGGATATTGGCAGGTACCTCTACACCCTGAGTCCCGTCAATACACCGCCTTCAAAACTAGGTCTGGCCTCTATGAATTCAACGTACTGCCTTTCGGCCTAGCAAATGCTCCAGCCACTTTTTCCCGCCTTATACGTCAAGTCACTGAAGGACTGCAAGATACTGAGGTCTACATGGACGACATCTTAATCGCCTCGACTACCTGGGAAGACCATTGCGCAGCATTAGCTAAACTGTTCGAAGCTCTCTCTCGACATGGCCTTAAAGCGAAGTCATCCAAATGCGAATTCGGATTTGACAGCCTCCAGTATTTGGGTCACCAACTGAGCAGTAATCAGATCCAGCCTCTGGAGAACCGAGTCGAAGCCTTAAAATCAGCTCCACTCCCAAAAACAAAACGGGAGATCCGAAGTTTTCTCGGTACAGTTGGGTACTACCAACAGTACATTCCTAACTACTCTCAATTGACATCTAAACTCCATGATTTCCTAAAGAAGAACTTCCCAGAACAAATACCTTGGACCGATACAACAGAAGATCAGTTCGAAAGTTTGAAGACAGTGTTAGTCAAGAGACCGGTCTTACAGTTACCAGACCCCAGATGTCCTTTCATTCTGAGGACAGATGCCTCCCAAACTGGACTTGGAGCAGCTCTCCTCCAGCCAAGCAAATGAGACTTCCGTCACTACGCACCCGTAGCATATGCTTCACGTCGACTGAGAGGAGCAGAAATAAACTATTCTACCATTGAAAAAAAGCGTTAAGCATCTACTGGGCCCTACAGAAGTTTGAGGTCTACCTGTATGGACGAGAATTTGTGTTACAAACCGACCATCGACCGCTCCTTTATTTGCAACCGGCAGACAAGTTGAACCCCCGGTTGAAACGCTGGGCTTTGTATTTCAGCCTTTCAGGTTCCGAGCAGAACACCTTTCGGGAGTCGACAACCACCTTGCGGATTTCCTGTCTCGGCTACCGTAGCAGAGACACCCTCCCCCGGGCGTGTCAGGCCGCACAGGGGTTGTCGAGCCTTTTGTGTTAGTTACCCATAATCCCAAGTATTTTCTTTATGTGTCCAGCTCCCTGAACGCCGAATTGTCTGTTTCTCTGCGCTGATGTTGCGTCTGAGCATTTACTTTAGTTAGCCCTTAAATATCATTTCTGTTACATGTCGATATCCCAATGTTATTTTGATTACCTAGCTAAATAAGACTAATATTTTAAATGCAATTTTGAGTGTTGTACCTTGTTATGCAGTAGCTCATGTCTGTACGCACTATTTTTGCAACAGAAAATAAATCACTGTCTTTGTTAAAATATATCAGTGTATGTAATAGGGACTTCAAAGAGATTCAGCAACTAACAAGTCACACCCTGAGGGCAATAAAGTTTTCCTTTCTCCTTATTATTGACACAGGCTTCAGTCTCTTACGACACCTCGCCTAATAAGGGGTTTAAGGAGCCACCTCGAAAGTACGAACTATTTCGCATAATTTTGTCGATTAGGAAGACGCTGTCGCAGTTCGGCACTAACAGAGTTCACTTCTGTTGCCCTAGCGGTCTCATATGGCGCAGACAGTTGCTCGTCTTCCTAACGGTACCGCCGTAGTTCGGCACAAAACGGAATTTACTTCTGTTGCCCTAGCGGACTGAATACGGCGTAGGCGGTACCCACACACACACACCTCACTCTAGCGGTGCCACCGTAGTTCGGCAGAAAACAGAAATCACTTCTGTTGCCCTAGCGGACTGAATACGGCGCAGGTGGTACCCACACAAACCTCACCCCACACACACGACGGTACCGCCGTAGTTCGGCACTAACAGAATTTACTTCTGTTGCCCTAGCAGACTGATTATGACGTAGGCGGTACCCACACGAACCTCAGGAAGGGCAGCTGCGAAGAAAAGCTAGCGCCCCGGAAAAGGGTACTGCACAGAAGACAGCCCCTTTTCCACGAACCCTTACGTCGACCGCACGACGGTATCGACAACTATACAAAAAGTACTAAAACAAAGACCTAAAATAGTCGTAGATCTAAAACCACAAATAAAAAATGAAACAAATAAAACCTTAACTAATTATTACTTATTTTCGACGAGAAGGGGAAAAGCGCTTTGAGTATCATTTAGAGGGGGTCTGAGCTTAAAGATGTATGGAGACTCGAGGATGCATAGATCAATCGTGTGAGGAGCACTGCAAGGATTTCAAAAGGATTCACGGAAACAGGAACGTTACAGTTTTCAGCATGGGATCGAACAACAAAAGTGGAGGAGAACCAAGAGGACGACCGGTTCTACAGCTGCGCCCAGCGTGCTCGGCTACTCTGGACATTAGAGTACGACAGGTGAAACCTACGTACTGCGATTCACAACGTGAAAAACTAAACTGGTAAGCCAAAGAGGAGCACATAGCAGGGGCAGCTTATCCTTGAAACGGAAAAGGGAACCGATTGTATAATTGTTGACAAGAACAGAAAGAATTTTAAGTTCCGGAAAGAATTTGCTGATTAGGAATTGAACTTCCTTATTCAACTTTAATCGATTGGTGTCCAAAGTAAGGAAGCTTTAGAAGAAACTTCTGTTGATTACATGATTGAAGCGCTGGAGTGTGATCATAAATTTTAGACAAAAATTTACCAATTTGTTTATAGATAGTAAATTAAGGAAAACCATTCTTAAGGAAAAATTATCGTAAAAAATCGAATTCTTGATGTAAATATCGGAAGTTAGAACAATCTTTAAATGCTCTATGGATTAGAGTTCGAATGCCGCAGAGTTTAAAAGGGGTCGCACAAAAACTAAAATAACTAGTACCTTAACCTGAGAAAGTGTTTTTCCTATAAACAGAACATTGGAAAGTATTATCAACTTTGCTGACATTGACATCCAGAAACGGTAAACGGCGGTTCGTTTTATCTTCCCTCGTAAACTTGATATTCTTATGGCTTGAATTCAATGGTTCAGAAAAAGATCCGCGTGAGATCTCTCTTTGAACAGAGTAAACGTATCGTTTGCATATCTTTTGTAAAAAAACGGTTTAAAATGATTAGGACAGTCTTTTTACCAGCTTTGCTAATGATGGCACATAAGAATATTGGCGAAAGTTGGGCCAAGGGGTGAACCCATGCCCAATCCGTCTATCTGCTGGTAATATTTGTTGTTGAAGAGGAAAAAAGAATTACAAACGGCTAGTTCTAACAGCTTCTGCATTATCTTACGAGAAAACCCCATGAATACCGAACATTTTGAGAATAATTTAGCTAAGCAAATTTCAATGGTTTCAATCAACGGAACATTAGTAAACAAATTATCCACGTCAAACGAAGCCATGAACAGGTCATCAGTATTATTAAAGTCTGATAATCTTTCTACAAAAGACCTTGAGTTGTCAACGGTGTATGAATTCGGAGTAAGGGGTATAGGGTTTTAAGATTGGAACAAAATATTTCGCCAAGTTAAAACTCGGGGTGTTAAATGCAGAAAAAATACGTACAGGGATTTTCGCCTTACTTTTCATATTAAGAATGAGACGCATCAATGGAGACTTAATATTAGATTTTCAATTCTGTTATGTTTCAGGCTAATATGAATCTCTGGAACTTTCAAAGAACTGAAGAGGAAGGTCCCAGAGATTCATTATTTGTATATATGGGAGTAAATAAATTGCATTAGAAGCATATATAAATCAAGAAGGATACCTTCTCACATGAAAAATCCATTCATGCTCTCCAGGACATCAATTCAATATTCATAAAACAACTACATTTTTCAATTTTTACCCTAAAAACAATTTTTCCCATAAATAAGTGGTGACAGAAAACCCATAAGTACCGATGAAAATTGCAATAATGTGTTATGGCGCATCCTGTAGGTGTTTCATCATTGTCGTTATGAGTTGTTATCCTCAATTTTGATTGCGTGACATTAAGATCACAATTCTTTTATTTTACTAACGAGGATCAAATAAGACTTGTCAATGTCTTCAATTATAGTCAATTAATTAGTAGATCAAATAAGTTTGGTAGCGTATAATTTAATCTCCACAGAAACGACAACCTATCCCCTATTTAACAGGAAATCATACTACTAGGGCACATTTATATTTATTTATTATCTAATCTCGAAGTACCAGATAGTGAAGTTTAAGAGTGTGCTTTATGCTTTGACGCGATTGGGCTTCAGCTTATCGTGTGTGCCTCGTATCATGATCGTGATTCTTAGCAAGGCTCTGGCGTCTTCCGTCCTTTGGCATTTTATATCCCTTTTTACGCACTTAATAATATTAATAAAGAAAAATATAGGATCTCAAGGGCAATTCATTTCTCAAATTTTCAGATATGTAAAAAAAATCAATACTGATAAGTGAACGAATAACTTCACCGCTAACTGCCAATGTGTTATCATCGAAGACGTCGTGAAACAAATTCAAGGTACTTGGAGGCGTTTACCGGACAGCAAAAACTAATGAATGCTTACTTCAGTCACAGTGTAAGGTCCGGCCAGGTACACTAAATTTGGAGGCAGATTTTAGGCGGAGAGAAGAGCTTTCAGTCTATTCCTCCCTACGCGCACTCATCTTTCACTGAAGGAACCAAAAAATTGTTCACTGCTCTCAAGAACAACTAATGTCCCAAATTCTTTTTGTCTGTATTTGCTGGTAACAATCAGCGCTCATTCCGACCGATTTACACTCCTCATCAAGCGCTCCAAGCATTTTTATTCAAGAAATTATGCAGTTAAAATAAAAAGTTATTTCAAGTAGTTGTTTACATTTTACCTATATCTATGGCCGACAGAAATCATTCCTAATAACCACCATCCTAAATAAATTAACACATAATAGCAAGGAAGAGTAAAAAATTACACAATAGCGCGAGCCAGTAAACAACGTGCGTCTGCTTGAGAATAACCCCCATTATATTTATTGATTACCCAAGCAACCTCTCCGTCTACGAACGAGTATACCGTTAGAGGAAATTAGTTCAACGGGTGAGATTCCTGAAGGAGAGCTTCCATTAGAATAGATGGCGGATGGACCATGTGGAGGACATCAATTGTGTATGTATTGAAAAGCAGGGCCACGGATTTATTTTTTGTATGGTTATCACACACAGAACGCATTTTGTAACTTCGCAGCGAAAGTGGTATGCAAAGAAAATTTCAAGAAACACGATCATGCCACCCCTTTAAGAAAACTCGACTGGACCCCAATACCGAATAGATTCATGATCCAAAAAGCTCGACAAGTGTTCTTATCTCTGTGCCTCCATCAGAGTAATGCAGATGTCGTAAAAAAAATTCCATCCAATATCCCAAACAAAAAAAAACAAATCGGAGGAATGATGTCTTGGTCAGTTACCGTTCATCTAACGTGGGACAAAAAGCTCTCTCATTTTCTGGAGCGCTTTTGTGGAACAAGCTTCCACAGCATATCAAAAACTTTAAAACTGTAAAAGCATTTTGAGTGAATGAGTTACGCCATTTTGCATCTCTGCCAAAGGGCTGCAGCACTTCGGTGCGAATTTCCCACTTACCTGAAATTTTTATTTTCCTGAAATTTCTGTCAGAAAATTAGTAATTATTTATTTATTACGTTCGCTAAGTCTTTCAAATATTGATCTTAATTATTTCTGTCGACTCTAATGAGCAACACAACCGTCAGCTCAATACAGCGGAATGAAGGTAGTTTTTTCCTAAATTATTACTAGAATTCTCTCAAGCTTTCTCACCTTTATTATTTTTATTTTATATTTAAGATCCGTATGATAAACAAACTCTGAAATACATTTTTGTTGTGTACACCAGTATACAGGTTTATAGTTGTGAGGGTTGTGTTATGTTTTTAATAAATTAATTTTTGACTAACGTTGTCTCACTATTTTGAAATAATTCACGAAGGCGTTTCAATCGATTTCGGCTGAGCTGGGGGAGAAGGGAGAATTTCTAGCATTTTTTTAATTTGCTTAATTTTTCTATGCGTTCAGCGCAAACTAGCCCTGAACTTTCAAATCAGAAATAACTCTAAATTTCAGGTACTAAAATCATTACTCTGAACCACTGTTTAATCTACCTCTACGTGCCAAATTTTGTAAATATTTGTCATTCAGAAGTGATATCCGGCTAAAATAGTATTCCATTTTATCCCATGACTCATGTCCGTATAATGCTAAAGAGTATACCGATAGGATGTGAAACCCGAGGTTTTGTTTTGTTTTCTTTTTTTGTTGCTGTTTTTTGTTCCTTAATTGTAACCTGAGCTTTCTTAAAAATATCTATTTTGACATTAAAAACCTGTCCATTTTTACGTTTTTAGAAGTCTTTTTTTCTTTTTAGTTATTCTTTTTAAAAAAATTCTTATTATTCCAGTGAGCTCGACTGTCATTTTCGGTGTAGTAGGAGATTAGTTGTTTTTTATCTTTTTATCTCTAATATTTTTCACTATTGTTCATTGTCAATAGATATATATATATATGTATTATTATGTGTGTGTGTGCATATATATGTACGCACGCCCATGCATGGATATATCTGTGCATACGTATGTAGGTATATGTGTGTATATACATAAATATATATAAACATGCATGTATCTCAATTTTTTACTTGAAAATAATCCGGGTAATTAATTTTATTGCTATAGCGAAATGATTTAAAATTAGATCAATCACTACCCCAGATAGGGTTTCTGTGAATAGGAAAAATGAAAAATACCATTAGATTAATGAAATAAAGCGCAATTTGACCAAATGAATCGCGGTGAAATTATCTTTCTGACAGTATGTTAAACAAGCCATGAATTTTCTATTTGAGAATAAATTTGTTTACGCATTGCTGTCAAAATTTTGTAGATATTTCCTATTCAAAAGTGATATCTGGTTGTCACTGTATCTCCAGTTTATCCCATGTACCCATGTCCGCATGATGTTGCAGAGAATACCGAGAGGATATGAAACCCGAGATGTTTTTTTTGCTTATGTTTCTCGACTGTAAATTCAATTTTCTTGAAATTTCTGTTATGAAATTAAGAACCATCTCATTTGTACGTTTTTCGAAGTCTTTTCCTTTTTACTTATTTTTTCTTCAGATTATCTCTTACGATTACACTGAGCTTGACTGTCATTTTAGATGTCGCATGAGCAATATTGTTTTTATGTTTATTATTATTTTTCTTCCATTCATTTTCAATACGTATATATATGAATATGTGTATGTAAGTGGGTGCGTGTATGTGTGTGCGCTCACGCATACATGTATGTCTATGTGTGTGTGTGTACATATACATATTCATTTCTGCACACATATATGAATATATATGTTTCTATTTCTATTTTTGCGTAAAAACAAAACCTGAAGACACATAACACTTTACCTAAAGCTCTGCGACCAGTTAACACTGAACCATATTTCAGAAATAAATATATTTATTGCACTAGCATAATGGTTCAAAAATAGATCTATCAATACCCCAGACGGCGCATCTGTGTATAGAAAACATGAAAAATATAAACAGACAAATGAAATGAAATGAAGTGCTCGTGAAAAAAATTATCCCTCTGTGCGTATTCTGATCAAGCAATGAATTTCATTTTGCGTGTGTTTGCTTACGCGTTTCTAGATTTGCGTGTTGTGTTGCGTGATGTTTTTTATAAATTACTTTGTGACTAACCTTCTCTCAATACTTGATAGTCATTTACGACGGGGTTTCAAGATTTTAGGTATAGCGTTTTTTGTCTTTTCTTACTTCGATACAACAAATAATTTAGGGATTCCGAAGAATTCTCTAGTGGTATTAAAATTATTTATAAGATTTCAGCCTTCTCTTGGGATATAAAATATCCATGAAATGAGATTTTTTATTTAACTATCCCTTGATTAATCTATTTGCACGCCACGTATGGTTTATCTATTTGTACACCTCGGATAGTTCTTCTATTTGTACCCCTCGTACGGTTTGTCTTTCAGTACACCTCGTATAATTTGTCCATTATTACACCGTGTATGGTTCGTTTATTAGTAAACCACGTATAGTTTGTCTATTAGTACTCCTCGTATGGTACGTTTGTCTTAGGACGTCTTATATTAAGAAATTTTTGAAATCCAATATGTTGTCTGTATCTCATGAGTCAACTTTTTTTTAAACAAACGGTTTTTCTTTTGTTTCTGTCTTTTCTTGGAGAGTGTGTACTTAATATTGTCATTTTGTAGTGGAATGAAACTGAATAAATAATGAAGACATTAATCTAATACGAAGAACTAGAATAAAATCTAACGATTCATTTTCATCAAAGAGCATAAATCACTTAACTTTTGAGGGATAAGAAAATTTTGGCGCTTGAAAGTATGAGATGTATACGGAACCTTAACAAATGCTGCAAATTTTCGTCCAATGCTATGTGATTGAAATCGTTTGAAAATTCCATAGATCATGTTGGTTTGCATTATTCTAGCAAGATTAAATTTCAGTTACAATTTGAACATCAAATATATCAGTTGCTTTCTTCCTGCTTCTTTAACAATTTTAAGATGAAACCGATTTCAAATATACTTGCTGATACAATGTGCGACTTTACCATGGAAACAAGAGTTCAGCTAATAATAATAATTTTTTTCAGGAACTGTTCATTTGTATGTTTTTTCTTCTTCATCGATAAATTTTCACGTCAATGAAATTATCATCGGAACGTGAAACGGTAGTTGAAATGCACCATGAAGAATCCTCCAACTCGTAGATTGCGCAGAGTTTAAGACCGCAAGATCAAGCGTTTGGCGCGCGGTCAAGCGGTATAACGAGTGAGGTGACTTCGAGAATCGGCCTTGGAGTGGCAGACTTCCATCACATATCTCGTTAAAGGTCGTCCGAGACTGGATCAGGCAAAGGCCCGGAGAGGTCTTTAAGAAAGTTGGCGATAGAGTGTGGAACTAGTCTAAGAACGAAGTGGAAGGTTGCACGGGATGATTTACGAATGTATTCCAACAGCTTGAAGATGATGCAAATTTCATCGTAATTCAAATGTAGAAGTGAATGAATTGGGGGAAAATTTTACTGAACGCGGAGGAAAAAGCACGGCCCGTAAGCTCGTCTGAGCTGAAGATAAGATAGTTCACAACATAGTCGAGTTCACAGTTGAGATAGCTTACAACATTCGTAATTATCGCGTTATTTAGAAGAAGGATGCATCTACAATTACCCTTGAACTACAGAGAGCATGTCTCACCATGACAACAGCTTCTGTTATGGTTTGGACAAACATTCTCTCATCATGGATCTCTTCTCGTTCTGTATAGACCTTAGTGCGAAATAAATGCGAAGACATGCTGTACATTAATGATACACTGAAGTCTTTGTTTAACTTCGCTTTCAAACATTTGGCTAAAGGTAGAAGATTTCAGTAAGAATATCACACCGCGAATATTAACCATGCTTGATGCATAGATTATTTCTGCGATTTTGGCTGTAGGAATTGGGGACTCCCTGCTTCTCAGAGTGCAATCCCATGGACATTTCGGTAAGGAAGACAGCCGAGTCAAGCATGTTCAAAAGTTCATAATTCAGCAGAATATTTAAACTTTCACTTCTTGGTGAATGGGTTAACATTCCCTATGAATTACGTCAGGCTGCAGCCAGAGGTGAGCGACGTTGAATTGAAACCATAACATTGTTATCACAAAATATAAGTCAATTTCATTCAAAAAGTAAACAGTTAAAATAAATCATCGAGTGGATGTGTGTCATCACATACTTTCAAGAGACAAATAGAAGGGTTCCAATGATATTTTTTGTGATACTAATACCTCATTCTGTATAAGGCAAAAAACGATAACATTTTGTATGAATATTACCTTGCATAACAAATATCATTATTTTTTGCAATTTAAAAAACAAAATATTTAGAGAAGTGTTGGTCCTTAGGACTAATTAAAAAAATACATTTCTCCCCTCACTCCTAAAGCATTCACAAAGATTGTTAGATATATTTAGAAACTGTTTTTATTACACGATCGTTCAACATATGTAATTTAACGCACAAAATTCGACTATACATTGACTTTATACTACACATTGGGGTCGTTGATTTGTAGTCATAAGTAAAGCGAAAATGCGATAAAGCAATAATATCGCTTAAACCAAAAATTTATCTCCCATCGTTTATCGCATATCTGAAGCAATTTATCGCTTTCCAATTCCCCGCGATAAATCCAGCGATAGATGAAGTAGAGGACAAAAAAACCGTTACTGCGGGAGGTTACACACCCATTGTTATGCGGCAAACTGATGCGGCCAGGTACCTGGCGGCCCGCGCTTCTGTTGTCACCAAGGTTGTCAGATTAGCTTTTTTTAGGCCAAATTTCCGAAATCTTGCTTTTTTCAGTGAAAAATTCTGGCCTTCTGGGACCTTAGTTGTTTTATTATGGGAATTTTAATCTGGAAACCCTGGTTGTCTCTGTTTCTTTGAATAGCCACCTGATCTCAGCTCTGTATTTCATAGTGCTACCAGCAATCCAAAGCTTCTTCGTGTGTTAAAACTTAGATATACTTAATTCTTATTGTATATTACCATCTTAACTAAATACCTAGTTGAATTATATTAGATTTATATATTTTTTGCGTTTTGAGGTACGCCTCGCGCACGCCTCCCGTTCGTACGAACTATGAACGTCGCGTGATTTTGTGCTTTAACTTTTCCTTTTCAGGAAATCGTTTAGGTTTTTGCGTTTTGTATTGCGTTATTAATTAGCGTCGCGGCTGGCGCGGTTCAGTGTTCGAGAATAGTGAATTTAGGGATTATTGAGTTCCAAGATGTCGGGCAGGAAGACAGTGGAGGGCTTTTTCCTCTTGAAGGCCAGCAGAAGTGATGTGACTCAGAAAGGGAACGGAACTTTTCTGGGACTTCGGGATCTGTGGACATTCCCACCATCTCCCGCTCGAGCTCCCTCATGTCCCTCGGTAGTGAGCCAGAGGACAGTTATTAAGTAAGACATGATGTTTTAAGAGTAAAAAAGAGTTTTTTAACCGCATAAGTAGCAAAAATAAAGTGTTTTTGAATTTATCGCTTATTGCTTTAAGGTATCTTGGAAATTTATCGCTCTATCGTTACAGGACTTAGCAAAAAATTATAGCTTTTTCGTTACCACTTTACCGCAAAATTTATCGCTGCCCACCATTGTTGATTGGACACCAATGCTCATGTTCTTAACGTGGAAAAAGCTTGGTACTACTCCAGTCAAGTTGACACATTTAAACTTCTACATTGCTCTTACAAATGCCAGTAGCTAAAGTCAGAGGGCAATTATAGCTGCCTTGTTCTCCCTCTGTCCAGCTGTTCTCTATTTATATTTCCTAATTTCCTACCTAGAATATTATTATTAGCAAAGAAAGAAAGAAAAAACAGTTTATTTCCAATAAAGATGGAACAAAAAAGGTAGTACATCATTGGTTTTTATAATATCTTAAAGTAAATACACTTAAATGATACGCACACATGAGTATTTTAAAACCCATGTTACTAGTCGAAAAGAAATTATTGAGAGCAATGTACTCCTAAAGTTGCTTAATCTACATCTGATGATACAGGCAATTGTTATTATAAGAGACAACACATTTTCATTGACGATGCATTTTCTTTGTGGGGTGAAAACACTTCTGACAGTTTACATGTACATGACATAAAGCTTTAAATTTCTTGACGTCAGGAAATAATATTAGAATTCCTTGTTTCGGCAGATGTTCAAAAATGTAATTTCAAGGAAGCATGAAAAAATACAAGCATGAGGACCAGGAAAATTACAAGTTTTGTTTCTCTAATTAAACATTTTTTAACATAACGGCCATTAGTTGAAAAGCATTTAATTTTTTCATAAATGGATAATCACACAACAAATTGATAGTTTTTACGTGAATGGTTTACAATAATAAAGAGATGTAGAGTGAGGTAATGTTAAAAGTTGAGAGTGTAACAGAAAATAGACTGGTATCTCTAGTTCAAATGCTAGTTGTTTGTTTAGTACACACATATGTTCATATATACATGTACATATATATACATGTACATGCACATACATACCCATGCACATACATACACCTAACACGCACACATACACAAATACATATCTATGCATCGAGGCAATCACAATACATGTACGTTCTAAAAAATTCTTTGCGATGTACTAAAATATAGGATAATGAGCAAAGGAGGTTCGTAACAAATTTTTCAGTATGTGTTGCTGTTTGCAATTTCTAATAAAATATTGTAACGATGTTTGATTAAATATTGTAACGAAAAGATCATTGGTTGATAAGCGTCTTATTTATCATATGGGGATGATCGCGCAACAAATACATATTTATACCTATATATATATTTATAAAAGCTTTACAATAATGAAGTGAAATGATGTATTGCGTAGTGATACATTCACCCATATACGCACACATAGCGTGCACACGTACACATATACACAAGTAAGCATGTGTGCAAGTATCAGCGTAAATTAGTCAGCATAAACTAGCATTCCAATCGAGGAACTCGGAGGAAATATCTTGCATCACGCCATGAATTTTATGATATTTCCGTACTAATAATAGTGGGACAAAACAGTCTACCTGAGTCAGAAACCTGAAAACGATAGTTCTATAACGGTTCTCAAATGCAGCATAATCTCATAATCTCAGAAATACGTGAGAGCAACCCCCTAGGTGCGGTTGTTATAATATAAACTAGAGCGTAAAAGATGATATGATAATTTGCACTACACAAACCTAACCAGAACATTTTCGGACGTGGATAAGAAAGAAAACATGAATGCTCTATAAGGATTTCAAATTAGAAAAAAATCACATCATCTTATAAATATGGTGCAGAATGTCTGCAACTGATAAACATACATAGGTACCATGACGTTCTAGTTTGATGCTTGCACAAAAACGGTGAGGAAAAACATAAAATGTATCCTGTGGCTGGTTTATTTAGATTGAATAGAGCTTGTTAATTCATGGAAGCAATAAAGATACTGAACTTTATGGGTAAAAACATGACATTTTACATGCACAAGACATATGAGCTCTGGATTTCATTATAATAATAAAATAAAATGCCGTGTTGGGTAGTTTTAAAAGTCGGGAGTGAAAAAAGCGGTATTTATAGTTTATATGCTTGTTGCTGGTCCAGTGCACACAGGTATAATGTGCACGAATGCTCACCCATATGCGCACATAGATTCATATGCATACACACATATACAAGTAAGCATGTTTGCAAATCCCAGCGTATAGGCGGTCAAAGCATAATACCTACGCATACTTCAAAACTGTTGTGTAATGTCTTGAAGTATAAACAATGAGCAAGGGAGATTATTCAGCAATGGAGATACTGAGCAAATGAGATTCGTCAATACTTATTCAGTATGTTCTGTCACTAAGAATTATTGTTGAGACACAAGGTAACGAGTTATTTTGGCTTTAAATTTTCTCAAACTTTGAGGGATTTGAATACACAGGGGAAGTTTGTTCCACAGTAAGGCGCCTGATATTGACAGTGCCTTCTGCCCTATGTGAGATGAACGATAATCGACTAAGACATTGTTGTTTCTGCTCGGCTTTTGGTTGGTTTCAGTAGGTGGATGGAAACGCACTTTCTCAGCATTTCTCAGAAGAAGATATAAAGAGGAGAATACGTATTGGGCCCTCTGCATGAGGAGCCTTTCTCAGATAGGATTCCAGCCGAGTTTATTAAGGAGAGGGGTTACATGATCACTTCTTTTGAAATTACCGTTGCACAAAACCCTGGCTGCGAAGTTCATACACTTTTTTAAATCCCTTTGAATGTATTGAGGTAAGTCTCCCCATACTAGGCAGCAGTAGTCAATGCGATATAACACCAGATATTGAATAGCTAATAATCGGGATTTTTCGTCTAGCATACTCTTTATACGATGAAAAAACATTAAAAGTTCCGTAAATTTTGTTGGAAGTATTCTCAACATGAGATTTGAAGGACATGTTTCTATCGAACCAGATACCTAGATTTTTAACTTTTTCTGATGAAATTAATTTTATCATTTCCAGCTGTAAGAGTAAGACCTGAAGTTTTTTTCATTGCATCTTTGGATCCAAAAATAATGCATTGTGTTTTATTAGCATTTAGTTTGAGACCATTTCGGTCGTACCATGATTTAAGGCTAGTCAGTAAAGTTTCGGCTTTAATTTGCGTCTGTGGTATTTCCGATACAGAACTTGTTATTGCAATTTGAACATCATCTGCATACGTTGAGATCCGTGTGTTAGAAGGCATTGGAAAGAAATCATTAATGAAAATAGAAAACAGTAGCGGACCAAGAATGGATCCTTGGGGAACACCAAAATTGTTTAATGAATGAATGGGGACAATTTGTTTTCTAGGCCGACTGCGTGAGATCGATTTGACAAGTAACTTTCAAACAATTGCGTGTCTATTCCCAAGTTCAGCATTTTACGAAGAAGTCTATCATGTTCGACGCTATCGAACGCCTTAGAGATCTAGTAGCAGCAAGTGTTACATTCTTTTGATCGATGTCTCTGTATATTTTTTCAGAGATATTGAGCAGAGCGTCTTGAGTGCTAGTATTTCATCTATAGGCGTATTGATTTTGGTGGAGTAGATTTGACTCGTCCAGGTGAAATGACAGTTGATTTGTCACCACTTTCCCCAATAGTTTGACATGACAGGCAAAAGACTGATGGGCCTGTAGTTTGATGCTGTATTTAGGTCACCAGTTTTATGCAAAGGTCTAATAATGGAGTGTTTCCATTGGTTTGGAAACGTGTTGGTTACTATTGATGTATTAATTGTCAGACGAATCCATGGTGCTGTAACAGGGAAACTGTCTTTGATATATTGAAGACTGATACAATCATGTCCAACTGCCTTTGTATTTTTTAGTGGGTATAAGATATTTCTTATATTTCTATAAGAGATGGTAAATCGACAGGACGTGGTCTCCACCGGACATCAGCCCTCGAGGATGCAGTGGGGCATGAATTTTCAATTGACTTTTCAATTGGATTGGTACACACCTCACTGAAAACTTGAGCCCCTACTTTTGAAAAGAATGTGTTGAAATCCGTGGTTGTTGCCAAAGTATATTCAAAATTACTTATACGGTCTATATTTTTACATGGGGCTACCTCACTAATGATTTCCCAAGTTCGTTTCGGGTTATTTTAAGCCGTTAAAAGTTCCTAGTGGAAGTGAATTTGTGTCGCTTCAGTGATTTTCTTTCGAAGAATTTTTTCAAGCTCCTAAATCTCTTGTAAAAGGTACTGTTGATCAATTGTTTTTGAACTCTCGTAAGTTAGTTTTCTGTATTCTGCTCATCTCGCTAATTTCGTCAGTAATCCAAAGAGTGCGTTTTGGCTTGTTTTTTTTGGGACGTAAGGTGCGCATTCGTCGAGAGCTGCTGTGAAGTTCTCGTTGAAGACGGACACTTGAATGTCAACATCGTCATATTGCATCATATTCTGGCATTCAATGGACCTATTGAGTAGTTTTTCTTGAAATAGTTCCGCTGAATAGTATCTTTTCAAGCGATAAGTCATTAAGCGGTATTTTTGTCTTTCCTTTGCAATAGTAATTTTACATTCTATAGAGTGGTGATCTGAAATAGAAGGTGATATTACTGTACTAAGTATTGCGGTAGGGTTATTTGGGATTGCCAGACCGAGGAGAGTTTTAGAGACTTTAGTGATGCGAGTTGGTTCTTTGACCGTTTGTGATAGGCTTAGTTTATACAAAAGTTTGCTTGGCTGATTGTATTTGTCCGTTAAGTCGGCATTAAAATCTCCGAAATCAAAGAATGACTTTTTTGCCTGAAAGATTTCTTTGAAGGTCTCCTCAATGAAATCTAGTGTTAAACTTAGGGGAGACGATTGATGCTGGTAATGGCTGCCAATGACTATGGATATATGGTTATTTATTTGCCCTTCTAACCAAACCATATCAATGCCTTCGCAAACTTAATTCGCTAGAAGTGAAGATGTTGAGTATATATATTTCACAAAAATACAACATCCACTACATCGGCTGGTTTTAGCGCCATCGTAGCGGTATAAAACGTGATCAGAAATGTTAAAAAATGAACTTTGGGTTCGTGAATCAAACCATGTTTCTGAAACACATAAAATGTCAATTTCTTCAATGACCAACATTACTCTGATGTCATCCAATTTACCATTCAGGCTTTGAGCATTTATAAGCTTTATTTTGATTTTACTTTTATTAAAACTTTTTTTAAAGGTAGTAAACTAACTATCTCGATGGGATCGTTCCGAGGATTCATCGATCTTGTCTACGTTACCCAGGCTGTTCGGCCCAGCATCAATTATGTAAGAAAGTCTACTATTTAGCTGGGCAGCGGCAGTTTGTCACGATGAAGTAACTCCAGTCTGATTTTCGCCTTGTGTGACAAGGGCACTGTAGTGATAGTTTATACGATAGAGCACTGTAGTGGTCGTTTTACGATGGTGTAGGGTTGTTATTTGATAACTCTGATGAGGGAACGATAGATATTTTCAAAACACAATGATTCTGTTCATCTAGGATAAGTTTTTGGCCTGTCACATTTGAGATGATTAGTGGTACTAAGTCTACAGCAGCTTGATCAAAATGTTTGTCGCCAATGTAATTATTTATGAGGTTTTGCATGTCTCCGCTGTTTTTGTCAACAAACTTAGCGTATGTGCTTTTGTTTGCTTTGCTCTCCGTTTTGATTGAGGTCTTTAAGGAATTGTAATTCCATTTTGATACTGGTTGTTTCGTAAGTAGATATGCTACTGCATGGAGGAGGCAGTGTTTATCAGCTTTGGTGGGAAACAGCTCTATTTTCCATGATCGTTTCAATTCATCCTTTGTGGAATTCTTACGTTCACAAATGGGGGTAATTTAGAGGCATTTGTTGATGTCTGACTTCATAAACGTCTTAGAGGCCTTTGCTCTTTTGAACTGGTAGTTTCACGGCTGCTGCTTATTGTTTCCCGCCTTTCCGCTTTATTGTTGGTGCATTACGCTTCGTACTAAAGCTTTCATACGAAACTGCACTGGAGGATGTTTTATTTTCAGATTTGGGCAACCATCCTAGTAGTTGAGCGAGTTCTATACGGATACATTACGAAATTGATATAATAGAAGAAAAATTAAATTTTCCTCACTGAGTTGAAATTGGGCGATTAGCTTTCAACGAGAAGGATAGCAATTGAAGCATGAGTGAAAGCTTGCTGCTCAAATATGTTAGAAAATAGAAGATATTACCTTAAAAATTAAATGAAAAGAAATTGCCAGGCAATGAAAAGAAACTAGACTCTGAAATGCACAAAAATATCGCCTTTTGATGATCGAGGAAGATGAAGGACACCGTATGCGAGCAAGGTACGCTGCATTCATTTGACACCAGGCTTGGGAGGAACAAGTAAGTGTGGAGGAGAGGGTGGGCTGGGGGGAGGGGGAGGAAGGGGTGCGAGCGCAGACTTTGCGAAGCAGGGCCCTCATAGAAGTCTATTGCTTCAGACCTGTGCAGGGTTTTACATTTTACTCACTCAGTTTCCCAACGCTTCACATTTACAGAATTTATTTTCCCTCTTTCACTTTCACTATTAGTAATAGGTAATCAAATAGTAGCCCATACCATGAGCATAGCAATCGCACACGAGGCCTCACTAGGCATATACATCAATCGATATACCAAACATAACAATTGACATCCCTAGACATAAACATCAGTAGGCATAGCAACATAGCAATAGCGCCACATAGATTAAATAGTTCACTCACCTCTGAGATATCTTCTTAACTTAGAATGCTCAATTATATGACGGCCAAGCGAGATTAGAGCGGAAGAATAGAATGAAATATAGCAATGAAATAAGCGTGAGTGGTAGGTAGTTAGAAGTAATGAGAGTAAGTACTTAGCCGTATCTTATTAACTTAGAAAACACACTTAGCCGACATTTACTGTTGTTGAGACCAAGGTTAATAGGGAACTGGCTTGCAGGTGTTGCCACCAGCAGCGTTGCCTACATTAGGTCAGTCTAACTAGTAACTTACATTTTACGCTATATTACACCCTTCCCTCCTTAATTAGAACCCTTCCCCCCTTGTAACCCTATCCTCTATTGTAATACTAGGTCCATTCTCACTAGTCAATCTATTCAATCCTAAAGATCCATTCTCACAACAGGTTTCCGAGCCCAGTTAGACCTGCGTGAGATGCTAGTACATGGAGGGTCGTGCATCATTGCCTCCTAGGTGGGAATCGAGTAGTAAGGTGTTTCTAGGTCAGGTTCATAAGTCGGAGGTGTCGGGCATGGATTTCGAGCAGGTTGTAGAATCAACACGGTTTCCTCAGTAGGTTGTTCCATTGGTTCAGGGAGGATGTTCGAGCAGGTAATAGCTTGATCCTGGTGTCGACGAATGACCTCTCCCCTCTGCAGTTGGCACTTGTAGGGTACCGGACCCGTTTTCTCAACGGTGGTAGCAGAGGTCCATTTCGGGGAGCAAGGCGTGTATTGACGGACCATCACGGGTGTCTCCGGTGGAATGTCAAACGAGCGAGACCCTGGGTGGTCTCTCTTCTGGGCGTCCTGGTTTTGAACGACTTTGGACGCGATTGCTTTTGACGGCCAAAGTAGATAAGGGGAGAGCAAACTTTTATGCCCAACATTAGCTCGGAGGGCGTAACTCCTGTTGTTGTGTGGGGTGTTAGCCAATAGTTGAACAGGAACCTGTCCAGTGCTAGGCGCAGGGATTCCGTTGATTTTCGTATATTCTTCTTGAACGTTTGTACCATGCGCTCTGACAGTTATTTAGTTGAAAGATGGTATGGTGCGCTCGTAATATGCCGCATACCACATGCCTTCTCAAATTCTTGGAATTCAGCCGATGTGAAACACGTTGCATTGTCCGAAACAATTGTTACCGGAAATCGAAACGTCTCAAAAGTGTGTTTCAGGCATTAGATCGTTTCACTAGAGGTTGTATATATATAGTGGTTGTTGGAAAAATTTCAACCCACTTTGAGTGTGCATCCACGATCACTAGATAGTATTTTCCATCCATGGGGACCGCGTATTCGATGTGTATGCGATGCCAAGGCTTCGCCGGACATTACCACGGATTGAGTTCAGCTTTTATCGGTGCTGTTCGGTGCTCAGGCACTCGCTGCATGACTGAGTCGTTTATTCTAGGTCTTTACGAATCAATTGTCGTCTCACTTGGACGAGTTAAATTTACTTCATCGGAATCAATATGCCTATAGGACAGTGGTTCTTAACCTTTTTGGTGGTACCGAACCCTACAAGTTCCATTCATCGAACCCTTTGTAGTTGGAAAAATAAATTTGTGTTTTTTCAAATTCAAAACATATGTATGTGTAATTCATATACTGTATACTGTATAAGTGAACAAACTGTACCATGCATCATTTGCTCACAAAATCACTGTGTTGAAAGAAAAAAACTAACACGACATGAATTTCGTACATAAACAAAAAGTAATGAATATCCACTACAAATCAATGTAACTGTTGTTGTTGCCTCACAGCGACAATTTCAGGAATGTGCGGCTTCACCTTCACAAGTGCCACTCTCATATCATTTTCGCAACAAAGTTTGTTCCTGTTCTTCGTTTTTATGTTTACCATCATCGAAAAGGACTGCTCGCAAAGATATATTGTAACAAACAGTATGAGAATCTCGAGGGCTTTCTTAGCTAAAACAGGGTACGCTACGATTTGGTGACACCAAAACGTTGAGAGCGTAGTTGTTCTGAAGAGTCGCTGTTGAACCTGTCTCTCCTGCAGTTCAATGATTTCGTCCAGGTATTCATCATTGACATCTGCTGTCGCAACACTGAACGTGAACGGCTGTCTCACTATGCGGGATATGAGATTCTAGTGGGGGAAGTAACCGTCGAGAGACTTTGCGAGCTCATCTAAGCGCATTGCAATTGCTTGCTTCAGTGCCCTGGGTACAAAAATGTCTCCGATACCGGACACGTCCTCGATCTTACTTACACAGTCATCCAGCAGGGGAAAGCTTGCAAAGTTATCAACCTCTGTGCGTCGTTTCCATAACGGTAGAATTTTTTGAAAATACCTCAGATTTTCTTCCGCTTCGATGAAATTGACTCCACCGCCCTGCATTTGTTGATTGAGGTGATTGAGAGCATCAAAGATATCGGCCATGTACGCCAAAATGAGAATGAATAATCTGCATGACAATGTTGGTGCCCTAGTAAAAACAGGGCTAATTCCACACGCATGGCAAAAATACGATTCAGCACCTTACCCCAGGATAACCAGCGAACGTTTGAATGGTACAGAAGCACTTCGAATTCAAAGCCCATTTCATTATACAGCTCTTTGAAGATGCGGTGGTTCTTAGCACTATTTTTTACATAGTTCACACATTCCACTACAATTTTTAATACTTCTACGAGTTTTGGAGGCAAAGTTTTTGTTGCTAATGCATGCCTGTGCAGAACACAGTGCGTAACAATGATGAATGGTGCATTGGCTTTCACCAACGAACTGAAACCAGATTTTTGTCCCAGCATGACTGGAGCTCCGTCCGAACAAACTGCAGAAACCGTATCCCACGAAAGATCGTTGTCTCAGAAGAAGTCATCCACAAGTTTCTTCACGTCGGCTGCTTTAGTTGTTGTTGGGAGAGGCTTACAAAATAAGAAGTCTTCTTTTATCATGTCGTTTTTCACGTAGCACACAAACACAGGAAGCTGGCTAAGACTGGAGATATCGGTGCTCTAGTCGATTTGGAGGCTGAATTTTGGTGGGCTTGAAATCAGATCTGCAACTACTTGAGTTAAGATATCATTGCTAATGTCATCTATTCTACTGCTGATGGTGTCATTTTAAAGAGGAATTTGGGACAAATTATTTTCAGCTGCTTTTCCCAGCATGATATTCGCCATCTTCAACGCAGCTGGTTTTACGAGTGTTTCACCAATGGTGTGCGGTTTGCCCTGCTTTGCAATCAGGTACGCAACTTCGTATGATGCTGTTCAGACCGGTTGGTCGAGGGGTACAACAAAGCCTAAAACAGGCAGATTAGCCCTTTCATCAAATCTGGCTCTCCTCACCTTGAATTCAGCAAGCGTTGTGTTTTTGTATTTTCAATATTCATGCAGCTTTAGGAAGTGTTCCCTTAGTTTTGCCGGTGCCAGACAAGAATTGCTCATATTGGCATTGCAAATCATGCATTGAGGATGCTGACTCCCATCACGTTCCGTTATACACGTGAATCCATACTGGACATATTCGTCCGACCACTTCCTTTTTTTGCTCGACATAGTTAGTATCAACGGTTTGAAGTATTAAAAGGGAAATCACAAATCACGCACGATCAAGACAGTCACCAGTCGGCTACTGAGTGAACCGAGATGCCTATTGCCTGTAGCAGTCAGCGCAGATATCAAGGACAAGCGATGTGGCGTGTTCAGCTGTAACCAATAATGGCCAAGCAGAGCGTGACGTCAAGTGAAACAAGCCGTAGAACCCCAGAAAATGACTCACTGAACCCCTGGGGTTCGATCGAACCCAGGTTAGGAGCCTCTGCTATAGTAGGAACACTAGCACTTAAGACGCCCTGCTCAAAATCACTGAAAAAATATACAGCGATATCGATCAAAAAATGTCGCACTTTTGCTGTTACTCGATCTTTCTAAAGCATTCGAAAGCGTCGAACATGATCAACTTCTGCGGAAAATACTGAACTTAGGAGTTGATACGTATTGGTTTAAAAGCTACCTATCAAATCGGTCTCATGCAGCCCTCTTAGATAACAAGTTGTCCTCATTCCTTCAAAATAACTTTGGTGTCCCTCAACGATCCACCCTGGGTCCGCTATTGTTTTCAATTTTCATCAACGATTTCCCTTCAATGCCTTTTAACACTCGAATCTCTATGTATGAAGATTGCAGATGATTTCCAAATTGCAATGACAAGCTCTGTATCAGAAATACCACAGACGAAAAATGGAGCTGAACCCTATTGATCAGCCTCAAGTCATGGTATGACCAAAATGATCTCAAGCTAAACGCGAGTAAAACACAATTCATTATTTTCGGGCCAAAAAATGCAATAAACAGTATTCGAAATCTAGATCTAACTCTTACAGTTGGGAATGATAAAATTCACCCACCAGAAAGAGTAAAAATTTAGGTATTCGGTTCGATGGAAACATGTCCTTCAAATCCCACGTTGATAAAACCTGTAACACAATTCACGGGACTGTAATGTTTTTTAATCGTATAAAAAGTATGCTTGACGAAGAATCTAGATTACTGGCCGTTCAATCTTTAGCCTTCTCACGTAATGACTACTGTAGCCTATTTTGGGAGATATACCGAAATACCTTCAAAAAAATCTACAAAAATACGTGAATTTTGCAGCTAAGGTTGTATGCAACGGTAAATTCAAAAAGAATGATCACGTAAGACCACTCTTGGATAAGCTCGGCTGGGCTCCCATTCAGGAAAGGTTTCTGGTGCCCAATGCCCAATACGTATTCTCCTTTTTATATCTTCCTCATAACAATGCTGAAATAGTGAAATTCCATCCCCCTACCGTCACCAACCAAAAGCCGACTAGGAGACGCGATGTCTTAATCAAATACCGTTCATCTAATATTGGGCAGAAAGCTCTGTCAGTATCAGGCGCCTTACTGTGGAACAAATTCCCCAGAGCATCAAAACCCCTCACTGAGAGAATTCCCAACACTGAGAGAATTCAAAACTAAAATAGCTCTCTATCTTGCGTCTACACAATAAGTGTGAACTGCAGTCCGTACTGGAAAAGAAGTCAGGAATTTTTATTGTTAATTATCTTCTCTTTCGTTACATCATACAACAATCAAGACATATTCGTATTATGCATATGCAATATGATTGCATGTATGCGAATATTAAGTACATGTATGTACGCACATGTGACGCTCGTATGTATGTGTATATATGTGTATGGATATATATATATATGTATGTGTGTGTGTGTGTGTCTATATATGTAGAACATATTCCCCTCCTTAAATACTCATGTTAATCTTGTGTGACAAAGTGTAGTCCCTTGCACTCTTTGAGTATACTTTGGCCACGCTATTTTAGGTGGTTTTGACTTTCTCGTTTTGTCCCAGCAATGTTGAAAATGTTACGGTTGGCATTGTACAACGATCCTTTTCATCTATTTGACTTCCGGTGAACTTTTTTGTGCCAAAGCTAGCAGCATATGAAATTTAATTTTTGTGTTATTGTAAAATCTTTCATTTTATCCGAGCCAGTTATTTAGCCTACTAGTTGATACGAAACAATGTAAAATTGCCTTTAATATCTACCTTGCAGTCTAAGAAGCAAATTATTTTGGATCTACCCGTTATATTTTCAACCATAATCCCTCATTTCACTAGTTCCAACGTTCGTAAGCTCAAATTTCAATATGGGAGTGCACTAACTAGAGTGTTTTTAACTACGCATCACATGCACAATGTTTTATTAACCACTTGTAATATAATCCTGTTATGTGTGCTCTAGCGGAAATTCTATCTTCACTTCGGCACGCATAGGAACGGAAGGCGTAGGGACACCAAGAAGAACACGTGGTTTCTTCGGTTTTATTTCAAAGGTCCGTTGCCTCCGTAAGACTGCACAAACAGGTATGATTCAGACTCGGACCAGCAATTGCATGACAAGAAAATCCTAATTTAAGATCATAGTCGAATGATAAATTAATGTATATGGTACTGCATAACGAGAAAGGAATCTCCTACTTCTGAGGTATATGAAAGTTAGCTGAGTAAGACACGAAGAACGGCTAAATAATGTTAGAACTAGGTATGATATTCTAGTGACAGAATTCATAACACAATATTCATTATTACATAAGAAAGTTTTAGCCTCCCTCAACCACGACAAAGATGTTCCAAGAGAGGAAAGAGGAAGGCACCATTTATATAGCACCGCACAACAAGAAAGTAAATTCATACCTCGAAGGTACACGAGAAATAGCTGAGTGAGACATAAGAGGCAATTGAATAGTGCTAGCACTAGGCATGATATTCTAATGACAGGGGGCAATGAGAGAGAGGCCATGGGACGTTATCATGGTAGAATAGTAGCACATAAAAAAGGGGATTCGCCGCCCTGCTAACAACGTAGCACAATGACAATTCACAACACTATTATTATTATATAAGAAAGTTTTAGCCTCCCTTAACCACGACAAAGATGTCCCAAGAGAGGAAAGAGGAAGGCACCATCTAGCATGGAGTTGGGGGAACGCGGAATCTATGCACAAGGTGCACAGGAACAGTAAGCTAGGAAATAAGTTCATAAAACAAGAAAGGTTTCCGTTGCATTCTTGACAGAACAATCTGACAATACCCTAAAATACACACAGACGATGGGGGGAAGGTCCCTCACTTTAGACCTGGAATAGCCTATTTTAACGTATAAAATAAACGACTACTTTGTCTTTCTCTTTACTCTACCTGCGGAAAAGGGACAGAAAAATTAGGTCTCTGACGCAGGGACAAGCTGAAAGGTAACAGCGGACTAGTACTACAGCCTATCCAGCCGCAGAATCAGACTTAAGATACAACAGATCATCCACTGCAAAATCCTATTATCAAAAATAAAAGCGGCTATCTCATTGACCAGCCTAATGCTAGAAAAGATTTGACACGCCTCGCTAATATTCAAATCGCTTAATTTAAACACGGAGCAGCAAGTACACATTTATCAACGTCCCTCTGAAAACACAAATCACATGGGCTAGTGGTCTCAAATTTCTGCGCCTATTCTCAGTCTACTGAGAATGCCGTAACTTTAGGCTTCCACCTTACTGACTGGCGCAACTTGCCCAGCACAGCTCATAGGTGAGAAGCCCACCGACTGACAAATATTTTACCTTATTTAATATCTTTTTTTAATGAATATTTTAGAAATTACAATACAAAGACAAGAAAAATCATGTTTCCGAAGTTGGTACAAAGTTTAGCACGACGTGTCATTGTAAATTTCTCAATATCAACGACTGATGTCTAATCCATGAAAGAACCACAACATAGTTTGTATTTTTAATACACAAATCTTTGAATAGTGAAGCAGTGGTTGATTTGTATTCTCAATTAAATATGAAATTGTGTTATTTTTGTGTTAATCTATAAAATGTGATAAACTTAGGATAAAGGCATCTGTGTCAATTCAAATGCATTGAAATGTCAGTCTCTCCATGTTACATTTACTGCCTATGACACTGTTTACAATGTTATATTTACTTTCTATGACAACATAGCTTACATGGCTTGACTATTATGCAAATATTGCTGAGCAAAAGAAAAAAACCTTTGGACGTTAATACAGAATCACTTGGAGCAGTGAAAGAAAAATAGGAATCAGTTCATCAGTTAAAACCACACATTCGGTGGTCTGCAAAAATATTATCGACCTAGAATCTAACTTATTTCTAAGCATTACACTGCAGCACACTAGCAATGAAACGCACTAGATTCACAACATCACGACGGCTAGTCTGGCTCAAGGTGGGTGGTTCACCGGCCGCCAGAAGCATCCTCGAATGCTCTAGAAGCCGGCTGTTCACCGCTATCAAAACACAAATATACTTGATAGCGAATAGATAAATATAGCTAGTTCAAGAATACGTTTTGACTAATAAGTTTCTGACACAAATGCACATCATCAAAGTACACAAACTTGAAATTATCCGGGAACCTGCTCCTCCCACGCACTTCAACAAAATAGAACGCTGGCGTCAGTCTTGCGAACCAGCGCGGATCCACAAAATGTTGCCTGAAAAAATTTCTAAATTTTTCACGTCTTGTAAGACGTGACAAATCCATTGTTAAAATCAGACCAAGGCAGCGAAGGCAATGCATTTTCTACGCGCTTTTCTCCCAACCATTTGTTTCAAAAATTAACCGGTGTAAGTATTACGATCCCGATAAGTAGATATCAAGTCATGGTCTTAATTTAAAGTTATTTGAAAGAACTTTTCGTTCATATTGTAACATTTGAACATGCGACGTAGTTCATTGGCAATTTTTACTTTCCTACGCTCGTGTGTGTATTAAGACGAAAAAAATTTCGGTGGCTAACTTTTTGTATTGTTCCAGGTATGCAGCAAATATTATGGACTTATGATCCAATATACGCACACCCTAACAAGAGTATTTTCAACTATGTGTCACAGGGATTTTGTTTTCTTAGTTACTCACATTTATTTTGCATTTCAAAAACCACATTAATTACAGCAAAGAAAGAAAGGATGTTAATGTGAAGGTCTTTTAGTAACTACTTTCTCTTTTTTCGTTCTTATTAAAACATTTTTAAAAAAGACACGGATTCGACGAATGTCATTACTTTAAAGAATATCATTATTTAATCTTCTTATTCTGGTCTCAAATTGCTGTTGTTAGCTTTGTGTGGTAAACTCTTCTTACCATCCTACTCTCGTGAATACACTATGACAACACTATTTTTAATAGTTAACTTTTTGTATGGTTCTACCTATGTTGAAAATGTTATGGCGAGCAATGTACAACAATACTTTTCATGTTTTGACTCCGAAGAACTCTTTGCGCCAGTACTATCAGCGTAAGTAAGAAATATCATAACCATTTTCTGTTTTGTTACAGAGAATATTATATTCTTTCCGAGCTCACCACTTGGCACACTATATGATACGGCAATGTGAAAAATTGTCCCAAATACCGATTGTCGACCTCATAGTTCTAGAAGCAAAATAATCAAATCTGCTCATTTTACTTCTAACATCAATCCTTCAGGCTCGTATCACTAGCTCCTTTGTTCTTATGCTCATATTTTCAATACGAGTACGCACTAACGAGAGGGTTTTCAGCTGTGCGTCACATGAATTATGTTTTCTTAGTCACTTGTATTTGAATGCATTACCAAAATCCGACTACCGCAACGAAGAGGAACGCATTTTTTTCGTGCTTTTCTCCAAGTTCTGTTTCGACAATTATCATGGGTATTACGATAACCATGTATGAATAGCAATTAAGGATCTAAATCATTTATTTCAACAATTAACATGGGTATTATGATAACCATGTATGAATAGCAATTAAGGGTCTTGATGCTGAGGTATTTGAATGCGTTTTTCGCTTTTATTTCAAAACATGTGCGCACTAATGACAGTGTTTTTCAAATAAGAGTCGCAAGGATTGTGTTCTCTTAGTTACTTATATTTAAATGCGCTGTCAAAATCAGATTAGGCAAGGAAGGGAACTCATTTTTGTTGTGCTTTCCTGTCAATCATTTTTAGTTTCAACATTTTACACCGGTATTACGATCCCAATGTGGTAATATCAGTTAAGGATATTAATTTTAAGGTGTTTTAAAAACCAATATATCAACATTTCATGTTTATACTTTATTGGAAATAAACTATTTTCTTTTTTCGTCCAAATTGGGCCACCACACGTAGCTGCGAGCTAGTTCCTTCATCCTGGATGATCCTGCTTGGTCAGAGTGAACATCATCCACAAAAGCTTTTCTGAGGGCTTGGGGTACAATAATTCTTGCTCCCTAGAGCACACAGCTATTTTGTGAGGACAATTCGTCTCACCTACTAGTGTACGGAGCGAGATCGGGGTCCCCAATTCGGGGACCCCGGGGTAGGCCAGCCTACCTGGCAGTATTTGTATACTTTTGAAAGTACTTGGTCTTTAGGGTGCTGTCGCGAATGTGGGTGCTAGTGGCCGGAGCTGACTCAAGAAAGTTTACTATGGACGTCCATTCCGCTGGGATGGGCGTGACTTCCTCGGGAGTTGTCAAGAGTAGATAGCTGAGAGCATCAGTTGTGCCCAACAGTACGCCCGACCGGTGACTCAAGGTGAACTTGTAGGAATGCAGCAGTAGAGCCCACCTTTGAATGCACCCGGATGCCATCGGAGGGATGCTTCTAACAGGATCAAATAGTCCTAGTAAGAGCTTGTGGTCGGTGACGACTGTGAATTCCTGTCCCAACAGGTAGCAATGGAATTTACGCAGCACAAACACCATAGCAAGAGCTTCTTTCTCAGTCTGGGAGTAGATACGTTCTGTTGCTGTTAGAGTTCGGGAGGCAAAATAAGCTGGGAGTTCCATTCCGTCAATAAGGTGACACTACACGGCTACAAAACCATACGCACTACTGTCAGCCACCACCACTATGGGTAGGTTAGGGTCAAAATGGATTAAGGTCTGGGAGTCTAGGAGGGCTAGTTTAGATTTCTGGAATGCCCTCTCATGACTTGCATCTCATTTCCAAGGCGTTTTATTCATCAGTAACGCATTCAGGGGTTCTGAAATATTTGCGGATGATTTAAAAAATTTCCTGTGAAAATGCATCAACCCCAAATAGGCTCTCAGCTGATTCACATTAGTAGGAACCGGTGCATTCTGGATTGCTGCTACCTTCTCTGCCGTGGGGTACATCCCATCCTTGCCGATTCGATACCCGCGATAGGATACCTGTGACCCTCCTTTTTGGCATTTATCCATTTTCAGTTTTAGCCCTGCCTCATGTAGTTTGGATAAGACTTGATGAAGACGCTTGGAGTGCTGTTGCTCATTAGTAGCACTCACTAGGGAGTCATCCAAGTAACAAAACACTCCTGGGAGGCCCTGTAATAGTCCTTCCATGACACGCTGAAAGATCCCGCGGGCGGATGCGATGCCGAAACTCAGTCAGTCATAAGCAAACAGACCCTTGTAGGTGTTTATCACGGTCAGCTCTTTGGACTCTTCTTCTAGGGGCAACTGGGCATAGGCCTGAGAAATGTCTAGCTTGAAGTATATTACTCCTCCTGCTAAGCTGCTAAATTGGTCCTCAACCCTTGGTATCGGGTGAGGATAAAGCCGAGCGGTCCTGTTCACTGTTAACATGTAGTCCCCACAAATTCGGATGCTTTTATTCGATTTGAGTACAGGAACAATGGCTGCTGCCCATCTAGAGTACTGCACAGGGGTGAGGATACCTTCTTGTACCAATCTAGCTAGTTCTGCCTCCACCTCAGGCGTTAATGAGTATGGGAGTAACCTAGCCGTACAGAATTTAGGAGGAACATTAGGGTCAACCTCAATTTTGAAAGTTCTTCCCTTAAAGCAGCCAAGGCCTGGTTGGAAAAGGCCGGGGAATTTTTGTACTAGGTATTCTAGTTGGACAACAAGCTTATGCACGTTCCCCGCTACTGTAGTCAACCCTAGGGAGTCAATCAGGTCTCTACCCAGCAATGCTGGTCCCTCCCTGTCTACAACTACAATAGTTGCTAACTGAGGAGCCCTAACACTAGCTTCTCGCTAGATGTTAGTCCTAATCTCCCCACAAACTACTAGTTCAGCCCCACCATAATTCTTAAGCTTATCAGAAGGTTTCAACTCGGGTCTTTTCTTGGTGGGCAACCTTAAGTATGTAGCTTTTGAAGGAATAGACCTGGAAGCGCCTGTATCTACTTCCATCTCAAGGGGAATGTTGTTTAGCCCTATTCGAGTTTTAATTGGTGGTTTCATTTCCTCGGCTACTGAAAAAAACTTTCCAAAGCAACCCTGATTAGAAACTGGGTAGTCTGCACTGGTTGCACTGTCAATTCTATTAGGGTTTGGGTGGTGTTCCCTGCCCCTTTTTTATGCATAGCATGCACAAAATTAGTTTTGTTTCCTTCAGCAGATTTCGGAATTTTTAACCTGAGGTAAGATTTCTTGAGATGACCTTTTTGGCCACAACCATGACAAACACTGTCTTTATAGGAGCAATCTCTACGCCAGTACAGATTACCTCAGCCGCTGCATTTGGGGCTAGCTTGTACCTGAGTCTTGCCCTGAGGCTTACTAGCAGTTTGCTGTACTTTAATCTGACCAATATTAAAAATTGAATTAGGTTGCTTCAACACCGCTGTTTCTCTCAGTGTGGTTTCTTTGGTAGTGGCCATATCCACGGATTTTTTAAATATAAGCCCGGTTTCATTAAGCAAACTATTCTGGATTTCATTACTGGCAGTGTCCAGCATAAATTTATCCAGTAGTGTTTCTTCTAGCACCTCCTGTTTGAAATAACAGGTGTGCGAAAGGGCCTTCACGCTAGCCACAAAATTAGCGACGCTATCCCCTTGTTTCTGGTTCCGCTTATGTACCTAAACCTCTCAAAAATCTGGTTGCGTGTTGGCTTAAAATACCGTCCTAACGCTTCCATGATCTCATCCACGTCGCCAGTATAATATTTCCTACCTAGTCTATTATTATTAGTAATAGGGAATCAAATAGTAGCCCATACTAAGAGCATAGCAATCTCACACGAGGCCTCACTAGGCATATACATCATTCGGTAGAGCAAACATAACAATAGACATCCCTAGACATAGACATCAATAGGCATAGCAACATAACAATAGTACCACATAGATTAAATAGTTCACTGACCTCTGAGATATCTTTTTAATTCTGAAAACTCAACTATTTGACGACCAACCGAGATTAGAGCAGAGGAATAGAATGAAATATAGGAATGAAATAAGAGTTAGTGGAAGGTAGTTAGAATTAATTTGAGTAAGTACTTAACCACATCTTATTAACTTAGAAAACACACTTTGCCGACTTTACTGTTGTCGAGACCAAGGCTAGTAGGGAACTGGCTTGCAGGTGCTGCCAGGAGCAGCGTTGCCAACATTACACAATTATAGCCACAAGGGTAAAGAGGGGAATTATAGGGTTTTTTCACTTCCCAACCCAAAGGTAATTTGAGCTCACGTACTAGAAATAGAGCCTTTATACACGAAACGCAAACGCCCTTGAACACGAAATCGTAGCGTTGTGTACTCTGTAGAGTTTTTCGCATAATGTTCATGGATGTCTGTCCCCTAATTGTATTAATATTTTATCGATATATCTTTGTACTTATTCCGAAAAAAATCATCCCTCAGACGAATAATACAATACTAGCAGGACCCGTCGAAATTTCACGGACAATGCCATTGTTAAGCTTGGTGGACCCGGTCATCATTGCCCTACCAATTCCAACATAACCTATTCTAACCTAACCCTTCCCAACATATTCTAACTTATCGTATCCTATCCTAACCGAACCGTTTCTGATAATATGTCAAATATAAAAAACCGTAGAACCACGATAAAATTCCTTCAACATTACCTAACCTATCCTAACCAATCTAACCTATCCTATCCTCACATATCCTATCCTAACCTAACATATCTTAATTTATCCTATCCTAACGTAACTTAACCAATGTCCGTCATTCAGCTAGGTGGACCCGTGAAAAAATTCCGTCAACATTATCTCACCTATTCTAACATAAAATATTCTAACCTAATCTATCCTTACCCAACATATCCTAACCAATCCTACCCTAACCGATAGTAACCTAACCAATCCTGATAATATGTCAAACATAAAAACCGTGGACCCGTGAAAAGAATTTCATCAACATTATCTAACCTATGGTAACCTAACCCCTTGCTGCCCCTCGCCTGTTATTTTGACTTTTTTGCCAAAATATATTTCACTGATGCTCTAGATACTATGCCCGCTGTTCCTCATCCGTATTTTGCCTTCTTTGCAGGGATAAATTCCCTTGCAGCTCGTGATACTGCGATTGCTGCTCCTCGTTCATATTTTGCCTTCTTTACTGAAATAAATTTCTCTGCCACTCAAGGGACCAAGATTGCTGCTCCTCCTCCGTATTTTCACGCTTAATTTGCTTTCTTCGACAATCTCACTGAAAATTCTCTCAATGTTGTAAATCATTCATTGCAGCTCGACTCACTTGCTGACGTTGGCTGCTCATTTCAAGGATTTCCTGCCGTTGTTCACACCTTATTCTCTGCCGGTAGAGTCTCATTCTATCGCAAGCAGCTTCCAATTTTCGCTCCATTGTGGGGTTCTATGGCGCAATTATCACTTGAACACGAAGAAAAAACGCTGAACCTATCTCCACTTATGACGGATTTTTATGTAAAATACGGTCTTCTGTTGAAATATATTTCTTAACGATTAAGAGAAATTAATATAAGTTATGAAAAAAATGCATGTAAAGGCGATTTTTTTGTAACACTCAGGAATTCGGTATCCATAATACCGCAAACACGGATGAGAGCGCAACGGACGGACTAACTAACTAACTAAGGAAGGATGTCAGGCAGCGCAAGTGGTGTCGAATCCAGTCTGTGTTAGTTACCCATAATGTTCATTTTCTTCCAAGTGTTCAGCTCCTTGTACCCCGCCTAGGACTGTTTCTCTGCGTCGCCAGTGCGTGCGTCTGTGCATTTACTTTAATTATCCCTTGAGTGTTATTTGTACTGTATTTCAACATATCAACATTAGTTTGAGTACCTAGCTAAATAGCACTAATATTTTAAATGTAATTTTATGTGTATTACTGTGTTATGCAATAGCTCATGTTAGTTAACACTAATTTTGCAAATGGAAATAAATCACTGTCTTTGCTGAAATGTATCTATGTATTTAAGAGGCACTGTAAAGAGATTCAGCTACAGAGACCTCACATCGTAAGGTCAAAAGAGTTTCATTTCTTTTTTTAATCCAGGCTTTATTATATTAAGATACCTCGCCTAAAAAGGGGCTTAAGGAACCGCCTTGGGAGGACAACTATTCCACATAATTTGTCGTAAAGGAAGGCGCTGTCGTACTTCGGCGAATCAGGGAATTTCCTGAAGAGCCCTACCGGACTAATTACGGCGCAGACAGTTGCTCGTCTTCCTAACGGTACCGCCGTAGTTCAGCACAAATAGAAAATATTTCTGTTGCTCTAGCGGACTAATTACGGCGTAAGCGGTACCCACACAAACCTCACCCTAACGGTACCGCCGTAGTTCAGCACTAACAGAAATTATTTCTGCTGCTCTAGCCGACTAATTACGACGTAGGCGGTACCCACACAAATTTCACCCTGACTGTACCGCCGTAGTTAAGCACTAACAGAAATTCCTTTATGTTGCTCTAACGGACTGATTACGGCGTAGGCGGTACCCACACGAACCTCAGGAAGGGCAGCTGCGCGGAAAAGCTAGCACCCCGGAAAAAGGTAGCTGCACAGAAGACAACCCCTTTTCCACGAACCCTCACGTCGACCGCACGGCTGTATCAACAAAGGAACAAGCAGAATATTACATAGATAGCTCAAGCGTAGGCCGGTGTAGACTTGTTACCCGTAGAATTTATTTTCACAAACTCGGAAAAATTCTTACCTTTTTACCCAATTATTCACTTCAAAACAATGATTAACTTTCATTTATTCTACAAAACTTTTTCATCGGTCAGACACCGACTAGCCATTTTTGAGCACTGATCTGAGACTCGCTAGCCATTTTTGAGCACCAAACTAAGACCCTTCGAAAAAAACTCTTAATTTCCCGGACAAATAGGGTAATTTCTAAACTATAAGACGTACAATCATGAAATTAGTACCAAATTGATGCTCGTGACGAGTACATTTTTATGTACCTTGAATTTTTTAACGCCCCCGTGGGGAGCAGGGAGCGAGGCTCGCGTGGCCCCTCAATAGTCTGCCGATGTTCTCTATAAGGTTCCTTTGGGGCGCATTGTAATTCCTAAACCATTGCCACTACAAAAACTTAAAATTGGCTTCAGGTTAAACATCAATCCATTCTCCACGCCGGGGTGTATAATAAAACTCTCATACTCTTCCTGGGGAGATGACAGAGAGCAAGATTATCCTACCCCCTTAAGTAGACCGTCTGGGTAGAAATCGGGATAAGTGTTGATTTTCTGTTTTTATATGCATCTTATAGATGATTTTCTTGCGCTTCCATTGGTACTTTCCGCTTACGTCTACTCCGAAGGTACGCCCACCAGAGGGGAGAAAGCGAGGGGGGTGGCGTGACTTTGACCCCTCCCCCTCTTCATTATTGGGGGTCAATTGAGCGTGTTTCTTTGCGGCAATGGCAATAGAGTTCGTTCATGGGCTAGTCAAAGTGCTTTCATTATTCAAACGAAACATTCTTACTCTGAGTAAAAGTTTTTGATCATTTTTGACAATTTTGAGAATTTAGCTGTTCTGCCGTAGCTATGATACTGCAGCTTTCATTCATAGCTCGATGACAGCTGCAGTATCATAGCTACGGCTATGGCAAGCACACCAATCCAAAGGGCTTGAAAAGAGCTACAAAACAGAAGAGTTGACTTGAAAAAAACGTATTTTGGTCAAAAAAAAATCAAAAAAGTGGTTGTTTTGAAGAATTACGCGTATTGTCTTTTGATGTAGATTTTTTCCCAGAGTTCCAGAGCTACAGCAATGTAAATTATTTCAATCGAAAGGGCTTGAAAAGAGCTACAAAAGCTCATGAGTTTATTGTAGAAAACTCGATAGTTCAAAAGATAAGAAGAAAAACAATTTTTTTAGAAAAACGCGTTTTTTAGGGAAACTTGATAATTGGTTTCTCAAATCAATTTCTTCCACAATTTTAGAGCTACAAGAATGGTTTATACACCATTCGATAGGGCTTAGTAAGGTGTATCCATTTGCAATAGCATTTTTTGATACATTTATTATTTTGAAAATTAAACGACATGAAAAGAAAAAAAATGAAAAAAGGTCACATTTTTTTAAAAAATTCCCCAAATCCACAAAAAGAAGTTATCGAAATTCTCTATTGCGTATGGTTATATAGACATATAAGCAATATAGAAACGAAGTACTGGTTCTGTGACTTCAAAATTGTAGAAGAAGTAGGATTTAAAAAAAACTATTTTATCGTATTTTTCGAAAATAAAAAATAATCCAAAACAGATACAAAAATTTTGTCCAAATAACAAATGATCTTTGAATCATTTCACACCTACTGTGAAAGTTTCAGAGAAATCCATGCGTAAATAACGGACTTTTTTTTACTCAGACGGTCTCCATAAGCCGCGCTGGTGAATGCCGCAGTGACCTTAATTAAGAAGAGCTGTCTCAAAGTGAAGAGAAACGAACCCGTCCAACGACACTCTTCGCGAACACAAGATGCATTAATTGGTATAACGACAGGCTATGAGTTGTAAACACTGGACATGAATTCAAATCATTCTTTACCTATGTGAGAGAACGAACGTAAAATAGAAAGTATCAATATTATCGGTAAAATTGCAGAGAGCTGAAAATATACATGAATTAGAAAATAACGATAACGATTGGATGAAAATATAACCTAGTATAGATTTATGAGGTTCAAAATTTCATTTATAAAGTTTTGAATAGTTTTATTAGGTTTCCTCAAAGCATGACTGCAAAAATAGAAAGTTAGGATCTAGTTCTTAGTTGGAAAAGACCCCTACTGTAGAGAGGGAAGGGGTCTCTCACATCCCTCTCAAGGAGGAAGGAAATTTGTGAATGCTTTGGAAGGCTAGAGATAAAAATTCTCGCGCCCTCGTGGGGGCAGGCAGCGAGGTAGACCGATAAGTCTCATTTTCCGCTGACTCTAATTTCTGAACTGTTGCACCTACGAACTTCAAATAGCACGGGTCATTGACGAAATTCTAATTTCTTCATCGTCCGAAACGAATTGATCGCGTGTTCTTTTTGATGATATCTGCCGATCGTTCTCCGAAGCCTGTCGTAGTAACTGTTTAAAATCCAGTTTTCTTCTTGTGTAGTGAGTAGGTTACATTTCCAGCCCACTATATAGGCCAACTGCCAAAAATTAACTGGCCGTAATGGTGAGGCTAAATTTTAGGCCTTACAGTGCCGTTGTTGAAACCAAAAAAATTTGATTCATTCCATGCTTAAGAATAGAAAGTTGCAACTGTCTATGACTCCTCAGATTCTGCCACGTAAACATGTTTGGTTACAAATTACGCCATATTAATTAAGAGCAAATATTTTATAAAAACTTACAATCTTTCTAAAAGAATTATGTCACGAAACGCTGCTCGAATAGATAAAGACAAGGTTAGCCAAAAATAAGATATACTAAACATAGCACAGTACGCACGTTTAGAACTAAGACAGCGACATCAGCCCGAATTTAAACTTCAACATGTGAGACAATGCAAGTCAGCCCATAGATTATTTATGAAGTACAAATGGGTCAGCCAACCACACAGCGTTGTACAGACGTCTAAAACAAGGATATTTTAAATTAAATATTTATCTGTATATTGCATACAATACAATTCATGGCAATCGTTTAGATCGATCATAATACCCATATTACAAATTTCAATTGCGAGAGTACGATATGGTTTACTACGTGCGGCCCAAAGGTTTTCTTTGTCCGTGAACCTTTATGCTTTTGATAGTTTCTTCCGCACAAGTCAACGATAGAAATCGAGAGGGAAAAGAGATAAAGATGAAGGAAAAGAAATATAGATCGAACAAGGACGGGAAATTGCATCCTATGTTAGAAATTAAGGGGGTCAACCCAGGCCAACGTTGGCCCCTGTATGTCCCATGAGCATTTTTTATGTTTTTGTTGATAAAGGACCCTTAGGTGATGGACTATACGGTCCTAAAATTTCATGGCGCAACGGACACTAGATCCCCCCCCTCAAGGGGGGACCAAAAATCCTAAGTTTTCGACCCCATATGAGGCCCCATATGAAAAGAAAACAAAACGAGAAATGGAAAATTTGCTACCGTAACTTTGTTTACAATGCTTTAGGGAATCTAAAACTGTCTTTGGTTTTGTTCTAGCATAAAAAATCAATAAGTTCTATTGTATTGACATTTCAATAAAAATGAACTAAAAACCAATACGTTCAATTTTTTCAAAAAACTAAGGCCTGAATCGAAAAAATGAATGGAAAATATTGTGTTTATTTTTAAAACATACATATAAAAGTTAAATTTCATAAGAAGCAGACTACATATAGAAATTTTATAATTTATATAAAAAAATTCATTTTATTTTATTTTATTTTATATTTTTGTAAATTACCATTCACAATGTGAATATGAAGTTATGCATGGATATTATCGAAATAAAAATGAAAACAGCAATCAATTACATAAATTGTCCATTGTACTACAGTTCAGATGAAAATTTATTTATGCATTATTACTAACAACCCTTATTTTCTACATTCAAAAGAATAGAAGTCCGTGAGTTTTTATGCTAGAACAAAACCAAAGACAGTTTTAGAATCCTTGAAGCAATGCAAACAAAGTTACGGGAGCAAATTTACATTTAAAACTTTTATTTTTTATATATGCAAAAATAAGTTGAAAAATTATGTTATTAGTGATCAAATATTGCATATAAAAAAAACGAAAAGTTTCAATTGGAAGATTAATTCCTGTAACTTTGTTTGCAATGTTCAAGGATTCTAAAACTGTCTTTGGTTTTGTTTTAGCATGAAAACTCAATAACGTCTATTCCTTTGAAATATATATAAAAATGTACCAAAAAAAAATAATTTTTCGTATATAAAAAAAAAGTAAATCGAAAAAGTTACATGATTAAAAAATGTTTACTTTCAACAAATGTATATACTGGTCAAATTTCAGAATAATCGGATTAAAAAAATGAAAAAAAATGGGTTGACCTTAAATTATAAGCTCTCGATGGTCATACTTACACGTAGAATTATCTGAATTTTAAAATTGAACACTGGGCACGACTTTTATAGCCTTCGGAATCGTTTTCTTTCGTTACCAGATCAGTTATAACTAAATTGCACAGTAAGTTTCCAGTAAATTTCTATTTTACAATCAACGCTATTGCCTTGGAGCGTTTTCAAATAGTTTATTTCACTCTGCATCTCAAATGTTCAATTTAAAGAGTGTCTTTTTTTCTTCTTAAATTAATCTGCCAATACTTTAGTACAAAAAATTACAGCAACCTTACGTAACTTAGACAAGTTGAACCTGACGCTAAGGCAGCCGTAACGATACTAGACATTAAATGCTATCACGAACATGTGATCGACCGCTGGAAAAGATAGAGTCACCTTTCAGCGACACCTAAACAGTGTGAGGGCTTCGTGCAGCGTCAACACAACTCCTTTAATGTAATGCCAACATACCATGTTGATAAACATTCCCATTAGATGCAGGCAGAATTGCGGAGTTAGAATCAAAAGTTGGAGTCTCCGGAGTCACATGTTTTAGAGTGGAGTTAGAGTCAGAGTCACTTTTTCGAATGTGGAGGAGTCGGAGGCGAAGTCGTTCATTCGCATGTAGTGAAATCTAAGTCGGAGTCGCTATTTGTTGGTGTAATTCAATTTATTACGGTGTTTCTATTTTATCAACCATATTTTATCAACCATATTTTACCCATATCTGTCTGTTGTTAATGAGAATACTGAGAGGATGAAAAAGTTGTAGCTTGTCCCGCCGTCCGGCTTTTGCGACGAAACTTCCAGAATTAACTGGCACAAATGACATAGTCATACCCAATACTGCAAGTAAAACGATTTATGACAAATGGAAACAAAAAATAGGAGGCTCACCTGAAGATCTTCGAAGATTATATTCAGGCGAACATCTCCTCAATTAAGCCGGCTGTCTAGGACTGTATGCCCCGGAAGCAGGGGTCGGAAGAGGTCAGAGCACGCATAGGCACACGCGCTCGCGACCAAGTCGTGACGGTATCTGAGTTGGCAGCCAGTTGCGGCGTCCTCCTCATCTTGCTCGAATCCGTCGATAAGGGTTCGGATTCGCTCAAGAAAACAAGACGAACAATTCATTTATGTTTATGATGTTAGTCGCCAGGAAAGTGAAGCACTCCCACCATTGCCCCGGTTTGTCATAAATTGTTAGCGTTTTACTTTTTAGGCTTGTTTAAATTGGGATAAAGCCTTTGTCCTTTATTATGCAAGGTATTGGGTGACTTGCACAGGACTTCAGCAATGAGCAATGGCTGGATTTGCGACACAATCCCGGCAAAGAAAAAAAATGGAGTTTTCTAAAGAAACTTCCGTTACACAAAAACATTTACATATTAAAGTTTCTTTCCAGCGAAAGCATGGAAAGGACATTCGTATTATTTATGCGCATTAAATTTTAATAGCAAACAATTAGGAAAGGAAACTATACGTGACCTTTCTTTATCAAATATGCCAGCTTGCTACGTTGCTGGCTCGCTGCCTGCCTTTTGGGCCGGGCAGCAGACGCAGCTTCGGGTTCCTCGGAGTGGTCCGAGGAGTCTGGTTCAGAAGAAGAATGCTGACCGCTAGGGCGCTCAAGAGAAATAGAACTACCCTCACGAGAAAAGGAACTCTCGGGAGGCTCGAGCCGAGGATGCAACTCCTCACTCGAAATCCCTTCTGCGCTTTCCCACCCATCCTCTGAAGCAGTAGTAGAAGTAGCCAACTCCAAAGAGTATAGAAGAGAAATTTTAACAGCAGTTTCAGAGTTATCAGCTTTAACTATTCGAACAACGCGGACCTTGCCATCGCGTCCAGGAAGCAGCGCGATGATGCGAATTAAGGTCCAAAACGGTCTAGGTCTTATAGGATACTTAAGCAGGACAACCTGACCTACAGATAAAAACTTATTATTGAGAGGTAGAGATCTAAGCGGATAAGGACCGCGCAAAGAAAGTAAATATTGCGTATACCAGAGCTCCCGAAACTTGGCCACCATTACGTCGCGCCTCTCTAGGGCAGAGAGCAAATGCTCACGGCGCTCACCGTCTTCGGTTTCCAAGTCTGGAATCTCATCGGACAGGATTAAAGAATTAGAAGTAGGGTTCAGTTGAAGGAATTGGATAGGCATAATAGGCAAGATAGTATCCCCCGTCTCAGTGTAAGAAAGAGGACGCCGATTGAGATTAAGGGTAATATCAGAAATGGCAGTAGGGAAGGAAGAATAAGGATAGGTACTACGACCAAAAAGTTTGTACAAGCAATCCTTAATGGATTTGAACAAACGCTCCCAGATCGCTCCAAATTGAGGACTATAGAACGGGATAGTTTTAAATTTGACGTTAAAAGTTCGAAAACGGTCTTCATACAAGGAAGAAGTTAAAACTTCCGACAGAAGATCAGGCGCCGCTAAGAAAGTTCTAGCGTTATCGGAATACACAGTATTAGGGACGCCCTTTTCGTTTGTGAAACGAATGAAGGCGAAACAAAATTCTTCCAACGTCATGGAAGGAAGAAGCTCGATATGAATAGCTCTGGTTTGGAAACATGTGAATAATAACAGATATACCTTTTGTTTATGACCAAAAGGATCTAACACCCAGAAACGGGCAGAAAAGTCCATTCCCGTTGTGGCGAAAGGCCTTACAAAGTTTTCACGAGTGTCAGGTAAGGCAGGAGGATCAGGATAGGAGAAGGCTTTTGCGTTTACCCTTTTGCAAACTATGCACTTGGATAACACGCTACGAACAACACGCTTACAGCGCGGTATCAAGTAACCGTCCAGTTTGAGCTTCTGCACGGTGGTGTCAATACCTTGATGATTTGAAATTTTATGCGTATGCAAAATTAACAGATTGGTCAAATGAGAAGAGCTAGACAACAGAATAGGATTTCTAGTGTTATAATCCAACTCTTCAGCAGCAAAAATACGGCTGCTAGATCTAACTAAACCGTGAGAGTCAAGAAACAGGTTAAAGGATCTGACCAGCAGAGGCGGACGAGGACTTTTGTTTGTTAAGGCCTCGATCTCGTCTGCGAAATGCGCTTTTTGCATAGAAGAAATAAGATACAGAAATGCTCGCAGTTTAGCCTTTCCCCGCTCTGCACGCCTAAAAATAGCGACAGCTCTAAATACTTTCTCCATCGTACCCAATAGTTTGGGATAGGTGGAAAATCGCTCAAGCTCTACAATCGAAGCTTCACGTGGGGGATCAATATTAACTACGATACATGCATCAGAAACGAATTGGTGCGGAATGAAACCCAAGTGTCCCTTGGGCCATTCATCTCTACTTTCTCTTATCCAAGAAGGACCATCTAACCATAACATTTTACTTTCTAAAAACTTAGTAGCTTTGACACCACGTGTCAGCATGTCTGCCACGTTAAACATAGTGGGAACATATTCATAGCTGAAGGAAGCCAAAGTTTTACATTCTAATGTCTTACGCATGTCTTCTACGTCTTTTAGTCTATTGCTTACAAATACATTTTTTCGTGGAGGTTTGCCGCTCAACAACCAAGCTAGGGTGACTTGGGAGTCCGTTAACATTATTACGCTAGAGACTTTATAAGGGAAATTAACATCACATATTAGAGATACAAGACATTGATGGGCAAGAAATACGGCCAAAAGTTCAAGAGAAGGAAGAGTCCTTTGGCGAGGAGGCGAAACCTTAACTTTAGAGAACAGAAGCGTACTGCGTTCCTCTTGGATGCCGTAAATACAGGTGCCAAAGGCGCTAGCACTAGCATAACAAAACACAACAAGTTTAACATTTTTGGTTTCGTCCAAATTCATTCTAGGGAACTCGAAATTACTCAACTCAGAAAACTCCTGACAATAATCACGCCAGTCCTTGCATAAGTCGTCTGGAACACTTTGATCCCATCCCAGCCTCAAAGGCGTTAACCTACGTAAAATGAGTTTACCACGTACCGAAAAAGGAGGCAAAACCCCCAATGGGTCATACAGTGACGCAACTTCAGACAATATGCTCCTGCGCGTTTCACAGGAAGAATCCAAACTTTTCACGGACAGAGAAAGAAGATCAGAGGAAAAATTATAGTTATACCCCAGCACTTTGGAGCGCACCTCGGCACTACAAAGAGCAGGGTCAATTTGCGAAAGAAGTTCAGAATTATTGGATTGCCATTTGCGTAACGGAAACCCACTCTCCTCAAAGGCTCGGTTAGCGCGATGAAACGTGCTAAGCGCAAGCTCAGGACTATTAGTTGTAAAGACTAAGTTATCGACGTACAGCTTATTTGCCATAACGTCTCTAATTACTAAATCAGTTAAAGTATTAGCATGAAGTTTAAGAAGACAATTAAGAATATAAGGAGATGCAACAAACCCGAACAACAACGATGTATATCGGAAGTAATGAAATTTGCCATCCTTGTAAAGGACAAAGCTAAATTGATTTTGGTCAAATTCACAGGCTAATTTTACCTGAAGGAAAGCTTTAAAAATGTCAGAAAGCAGCACTATGGAGTTAGTTCGAAAATACACCAAGAGACCCAATAAATTGTTCATGAGATTAGGACCTACATACGAGGCTTCATTCAGACTTGGCAACTTTCCGACCCTCAGAGAGCAGTTAAAGACAGGGCGAATTTTAGAGGTTTCGACATGTTCACGCACGACTGGCCGGTGCGGAATCCATTTATGTACTCGCACATCCAAGGATTTGACGGGCAAAGGTTCTATTATCCCTAATTCGAGTTGCTCAAGGAAAACATCATTATACTCCTTCTCAATCCCCCTACGAGCATTATCAGCTGCAACTTTACGTGCAAGATACCTTGCTAGCCCGAAACTATGGGGAACTTTAGCTAACAAATTACGATTCCACGGCAACTGGATCGAATACCTGCCTTCCGCATAAATGACACTACTTTTGAAATCCTCCAATTCTTTGTCATACTCTTTCTCTTTAGAGGGCACCCCTATGAGCTCCAAGTCCAATAGTTTATCAAGACCTGCTTGCACATCACATTGCTCGGTAACGTCCAACACGGAAGAACATACTTTAGGAGTTTCAAAAAAGGTCTTTAGAGTACTACGGTAACGATTTTGGTTTAATTTACATTTAGCCTTTTTTCTTTTAGGTTTTGATTTGGTTGCGATAGCAGGAGAAGAAGAAGTTTTACTCAAATTAGGATTAGCAGCCTTGGCAACAGAAGTTGACGAGCAACTGTCTATCGTCTCAGCTTCAGAGGCAATGACAGGAGACAGAGATGACTTATAACATTTTAAGTCCCCGAAAGGTAGGAACCCATTAGAAACGCGCATGACCTTATAGTCAGCAACGTGTTGCAACTCAAGAACCCTGAACGCTTGAAGAGCATCGACACCTAAAATGCCGTTGACTTGGATACTATCCTCAATTATTTCTGGAAAGGAAGTGGACAACGGAAGCTTAGTTTTGAACAGAGCAAGTTTAGATTGCAAACCTTTCATTCCCATCTGCCGGTTTAAGTTCTGCATGGCGAAGACATCAAGCTCGTACTTCTCACTGTATGGAAGCACGAGTTCAATGTTAATTTGCTTACCCCTTAACGGGACAGAAGCGCCTACAGTGTTAACAGTAAGTTCCTGCAAGTCAACTGTAGAACAATCAGGGATTACAGTAGCAAAGTCGATAAGCGACTTTTGGCTACCCGTATCGATTAAAAAATTAATTCTTCTAACTACCCCGCCATACTTAGTAGAAAGAGCTACGAGAGGGCACATCCGGAGACGTGCCTTTAACCGTCATGAGGAGGCGGCAGCAAGGGTAGAGAATGCTACAAATTTGGGACACAACGGGCTAACATGAGTGTTAGCTTTGCACAAAGAGCAAGAAAATGGAAGACCCTTAACTTTTCCAGGGCACTCTGAGTTTAAATGTTTGCTACTTAGACAAACTGTACATAATTGTAACTCACCAACTCGTTTCACGCGTTTTACGTGAGTGTCAAACTTCTTACAAGAAAAGGACGAGTGGCCAGTTTGATTACAGAAACGACACACCTTAACACTGGGCAACTTATCGAGCACAGGAGAAGGTCTATTTTTATCCCTAACTTCTCCTCGGGTTATTCCCCCTGTCGCGTCTTACGAGACGCGAATTTTTAAGAAACTCTGTGGCAACATCGGCCGCGGATCCGCGCACTGGTCCGCAAGCCCAACACAGCGTCTTCCATTGTCTAATTTGACCGAGTGCAGACGTTCTCCTAAGATAGAGCTCAAGATTGTAACTTCTAAGTGTAGACGTGTTAGAAATTATTTAATCTTTAAATATTTCGTGCGCTGATCTAGATATATGTCCATGTATTGTGTGTTTGATGGTGAACAGCCGGTTCCTAGAGCGTTCAACGATGCTGCTGGCAACCGGCGAAACACCTATATCGAGTCAGACCATTGTAAACAGAACTCCTGTTGCTCCCAGCAACAGGAATTTGCCATTGAGAACTTTTCCTGTTTTTGCAGTGTGAGTTGATCCGTGCTGCATGGTGAACTCGCAGTGTGGATTGATTTATGCTGCATTGTGAATTTGCAGTATGAATTGATTTATGCTGCATTGTGAATTTGCAGTATGAATTGATCTGCGCTGCATTGTGAACTTGCAGTGTGAGTTGATTTATGCTGCAGTGTGAATTTGTCTGGAATTATTGGAAACAGAACTCCTGTTGCTCCCAGCAACAGGAATTTGCCATTGAGAATTTTTCCTCTTTGTGCAGTGTGAGTTGATCTGTGCCGTATTGTGAACTTGCAGTGTGAGTTGATTTATGCTGCAGTGTGAATTTGTCTGGAATTATTGGAAACAGAACTCCTGTTGCTCCCAGCAACAGGAATTTGCCATTGAGAATTTTTCCTCTTTGTGCAGTGTGAGTTGATCTGTGCTGTATTGTGAACTTGCAGTGTGGGTTGATTTATGCTGCATTATGGATGTGCAGTGTGAATTGATTTATGCTGCAATATGAATTCGTCTGGAATTATTGGAGGATGGCAGCAGCCAATGCTTGCTGAGAGTGAGCATAATTAGTTAAATTGACACTTTCAAATATAAGCAGCTAGATAGAACTGATAACCCGTGCTTCTAGAAATTGCGCAGCTCGGACTGAGATTAGTTCACCTTTATTTGTCATAAAAAAAAAAAAATTTTTTTATGTTTATATTAAATTGGCTCATTACCCATGAGCTGGGCTGAGCAAGTTGCGCCAGTCAGCAAGGTGGAAGCCTAGAGCTGAAGTGAATTTGAGGTAGACTGAGAATATGTCCGCAGGAATTCTTAATGTGCCCATGCCCGTGTGACTTTATGTGCCTAAGTTGATACTAGCATACGTATGATTCACACGGCTTTTCACACGAGTGATGGTAGGACTGTTTCTCAAGCTTAGGACAAAGATATAATCATAGTATAAATTCCTGCTGTAACGTTCCTTCAGTATCAAAAACCTAATTATTTGTGTATTCCCCCAGGTAGAGTAAAGCAAAACTAGGATAGCCTTTCTATCTATATGTAGGTTGAAATTGAAGACTTATATGGCGTGAGAATACCATCCCCCCACAAAACGTGAGTATGCGAGAGTAGACTGTCCTCTTTTGACCACAGCGCACAGTATGCGCACAGTGCAGAAATTATGGGAGGCAAGTAGAGCGACTTCCATGTGCATATTATAACGTGTGATTTTACATTGCCGTGTGCAAATGTATTTCAAGTTTGAAGGGTCAAATTTCTAGTTTCCACCTCAAATATAACAGTGCTTGTTTCATTTGTTGTGCCTTTAGTCTTATGTGAATAAGATGCGATTCTACATTGCCGTGTGCAAAAATGCATCTCATGATTGAGAAGTCAAATTTTATTTTCTGCCACAGACTCTTGAGACTGGCGTGGTAGATCATTATCATTAGAATATCTTGTTTGGTTCTAGTGATAGCTAGTTGCCCCTCGAGCATTAGTCGGTTGTTTCTCTTGTTTGTTCATGAAGTCAAGAAATGTCATTGTGGTCATTTGTGGAAGTTTTTGAACCTATAAATTTCTTGGTTGTGCAGTCAATTGCAGATTCTCTCATTTGAACCCAAGATGTATTCATTGTGAGTTCATTCTTAAACTTAGAAAATGTCCTTGTGTGCGATTAGCCATAATTTCAACTATAATTCTCAACCTAAGGATGTCATTCTGCGTTGTCCTTAAAATTCATTTTTGAACCCAGAAATGTACATTTCGTGCTGTTAACTATAGTTCTTATTTCTTGAATCTAAAACATGCCCTTATTGTGCAGTTTTTACGGTGTCAACGGCCATTGAATAAAGAAACCAATTCGAAGAGACCGCGTATTTCCTCGATGCCTTCGATACCCGTAATTCAGACTAGACCTCTCGAAGATCATATATCCGCAGTCTAGTCGGAACACCCCCCACCCTCTCATTTCGGAAGGGAAGAGATGCTTTAGGTTTAGTTTTTGTTTCTAGAAGAGAAAGCACCTGATGTGCATTCTCAAACATTTCTAAGGAAAAGAAACTCGCTTTAAAATAGCGAGGGAGTTCTAAAAGAAAGAAGTCAGGAAGTTTAGTTTTAATAACGGAAGAAAACAGTAGGTTTCCAGACTTCTCGCTACAGACGTCTAAACCCAGCTTTGATAGCTCAAGGAGACGAAACTTAACCTTAGAGAGGAAAGACCCTATTTCGGCTAAGCTTTGAACACCAGGACAGCTGATTAACTCGTCAAGAGCCATAGAAATTACCTTGTCAGCATTTAGAAAATCTTGCTTGAGTAAAGCCCAAGCAGATCGGAAACTAGACTCTTCATTAGGAAGACCCTCAACAAGACTGAGAGCCCTCCCTTGAAGCTGATTCTTCAAAAAGATAAATTTTTGACCCTCACTCATATTAGGATAAGCTTGAAGGGCATTAAGAAAAGACTCTTGAAAGTGAAGGAAAGCAAAAGGACAGACCTCATTGTCGCTAAACTTCTTTAACGTCAACTGAGGGGCTCTAAAGATATTCAAAGGAACACCAGAAATTGAAACCTTATTAGACACAGAAGTAGGAACGGTATCACTTAAGTTTGACACCTGGGAAGTTGAAATTGAATTTTTAAGTTCAGCTAAAAGCTCTATCACCTGCACCTCATACTCGGCTCGCCTAGTCAGCTCCTCATCAGACACCTCATCAACATCAGAAGGTATAGTAGAGGACAGCTGTCTATAGGCCTGTAGAAGGCCAATCAACTGAGGAACGGCTTCCACACGGAAGGCTAGGTCACAGCCAGGCGAAAGAACTTTTTTTACGAATAGCAGTTATACTACACTTTAAGCCCCGCATTTTTATGCTCAGGGCTGTAGAATTACTATTTTCACTCATTATGATAAAAATGCAATTGTTGGGCTTATCAGGAAAACTGTTATCTAATTAAATACAGGTCTACACTTATTAAGTGGACATATTACATCCCTTTAGAAACATGGAAAAATACTAATGACACAGAAAAATACAAAAAATTTCAATCACCCCACCAGGCACTTTTAAATTTACAACATTTTTTTTTGTTTACGTTTACACTTTACATATACACAAATTTCAAAATTTGCCTTAAATAATTTAGGCTTTTACACTTACACAATCTTTATAAGAGTGAACCTAAAAGGAGTTTAGACAAGGTAAAAAAAGGCTAGAACCTATAAGCGTAAGGTCCAGCAACGAATACCTTGCCTAAAAATACAACACAGGTATAACTCAACTCAACTAATAAGACCTTAAAACTAATGAGATCCGACACCGACCCCGGCTATCCGGACAGCACAGCGACAGCACAATTTAATAAAATATATATAGTTTGTAGTTTATAATGAAGAAAGTTTATCAAAAGGGAAACGAAGATATGCAAGAAAAAGAAAAAAAATAGATTCCAGGATTTTATCCTGTCGAACTCCAGCCAAGCTCCAACGTCAAAAGAACGGCACTGTAAAAAGCCGGCTGAGTTGACGCTTAGTCAAAACTGCTTTCAGCAGCTTTTAAGAGAATTTATATTTTTAAGTGAAGAATTGATATTAACTTCGAAAGAAGCTGATTGAAAATAATCTTCGAAAAAAGAACTATGTCCCGCCGTCCGGCATTTGCGGCGAAACTTCCAGAATTAACTGGCACAAAAGACATAGTCTTACCCAATACTGCAAGTAAAACGATTTATGACAAATGGAAACAAAAAATAGGAGGCTCACCTGAAGATCTTCGAAGATTATATTCAGGCGAACATCTCCTCAATTAAGCCGGCTGTCTAGGACTGTATGCCCCGGAAGCAGGGGTCGGAAGAGGTCAGAGCACGCATAGGCACACGCGCTCGCGACCAAGTCGTGACGGTATCTGAGTTAGCAGCCAGTTGCGGCGTCCTCCTCATCTTGCTCGAATCCGTCGATAAGGGTTCGGATTCGCTCAAGAAAACAAGACGAAAAATTCATTTATGTTCATGATGTTAGTCGCCAGGAAAGTGAAGCACTCCCACCATTGCCCCGGTTTATCATAAATTGTTAGCGTTTTACTTTTTAGGCTTGTTTAAATTGGGATAAAGCCTTTGTCCTTTATTATGCAAGGTATTGGGTGACTTGCACAGGACTTCAGCAATGAGCAATGGCTGGATTTGCGACAAGCTCTGAAACTATAACTTGATTTTCATGAAAATCTGATTAAAAGATTAGAAATCAACTTTTTTCAGCTCCTTAAGTCATTATAATTTTTTTCGTAGTTATTTCTGTCAACTATTTTGAGCAACGAAGCCGTCAGTTCAATGCAGCAGGGCGACGGTAATTTGCGATATTATCATTTTTTATCCTATTTTCTGCACTAGTGTTTTTATTTATGATTTTTTGGTCGAAGAAACTAAATCCTAAGAGTCATGAAGATTAGTGCTCCGAAAATATTTAGCATTGAACGTTTAATGAGGATTAACTACATATTTCACTAGCCAGATTACACATGCTTATGGCTTCAAACGAGAATTATCGCTACCTCCAGTGCGCTTCACATGTTTCTGTTTCATATGGCTATAAATAGACGAACTAAAAACACCCAAGCTGAGCATAAGTTTTTAGAAACAAATTTTATTGCCACCCATACGATGAGCAAGCTCTGAAATTCATTGTGTAGGCTTGTGTACTTGTATCTTGATGTGCGTGTTGTGCTATGTTAAGTATAAATTATTTTTGTCTAACCTTGTCTCTATCTATTCGAGTAGCGATTCGTGACATAATTCTTTTAGAAAGATTCTAAAATTTCGTAAAATACTGGCCCTTAATATATATGGCGTAATTTGTAACCAAACATGTTTCCATAGCAGGATCGGAGGAGTCATAAACAGTCGCAACTTTCTATTCTTGAACATGGAATGAATCAACTTTTTGTTTCAATAAAGGCACTGTGAGGCCCAAATTTTGGCCTCACTGTTACGGCTATCTGGTTTTTGGCAGTTGGTCCCCATAAGTCCTAAGCTTAGCATCAGAAGGTCTCAGCTCGGGTCTTGACTTAGCTGGTATTTTAGAGTAGGTGGCCATTGAAGGGATAGACCTGGCAGCACCTGTATCTACCTCCATCTCTAATGGCACACCATTTAGTAACAATTTTATTTTGATTGGGGGTTTCATTTCCTCGGCTAAACAAAATATTTCCCCATAACATCCTTGATTGGGGGCTGGGTAGTCTGCACTGGTTCCATTGCTAGTTCCATTAGGGTTAGGGTGGTTTTCCCTCCCCTTTTTTTCATGCATAGCATGCACAAAATTATTTTTGTTGCCTTTATCAGATTTCTGCCCTTTTGTTAGTTTGAAACAGCATTTTTTTAGATGACCTTTTTGGCCACAACCATGACAATTAATATCTTTATAGGGGCAATCTCTACGCCAGTGCAAACCACCACAGCCGCTGCATGCTGATTTGGGGCTAGCTTGTGCCTGAGTCTTGCCCTGAGGCTTGTACGCAGTTTGCTTAACTCTGCTCTGACCTACATTTAGAATTGAATTTGGTTGCCTCAACCCCACTGTTTCTCTCAGTGTGGTTTCTTTAGCAGTAGCTAGATCCATACCCTTTCGCCATGTCAGGCCAGCTTCATTCAGCAAGCAATTTTGAATTTCATTACTGGACACACCCAAAATTAGTCTGTCCAGTAAGGTTTCTTCTAGCACTCCCTGTTTGAAATTACAGGTATGAGAAAGGGCTTTCAAACTAGCCACAAAATCAGCAATGGTTTCCCCTTGTCTCTGGGTCCGCTTATGGAACCTAAACCTCTCAAAGATCGGATTTCTTGTTGGCTTAAAATGCCGTCTCAACGCTTCCACAATCTCGTCATAAGTAGCATCAAGGACTTTTTTTCGGAGACATAAGGTCTTTAATCAACCTAGCAATTTTAGGACCCACTAGTGAAATTAGGGTGGGGGCTTTTTGATTTTCCCCTATTTTGTTTATTAAAAAATAGCAGTATAATCTAGTTTCATAGTCTCCAAATTCTTCCTCTACAAGATTAAATTCTCCCACTGAACCTATCAATGGCATATTGAATTTTTTTAGTTATTCAAACACACTGTGAAAAGTGAAAACAATTTTCACAGCACAAATAGTACAATCACTTGATCAATTCTGAGTTTCTTCACTAGTCTAGCCAGTCTAGCAATCCCAGTGAGCAGAAGAAAATTCACTAGGCAAATTCTATGTTCCCTCATTCCCAACTAGTCATTCCCAGCAGTTCTACCAACATCCTCGTCGCCAGTATAATATATTAGGTAACCCTACACTAGACAGTATAGGTTCCACATAGACACAACATAGGTATAGTACTGAACAAAATAGATAATGCAATGACACAACAATTTAGGTAAATAGTTCACTCACCTCGTGGATACCTTAACTTAATACTCAATTTGCAGTACTGTGGCTAGCAAGAGTAGAGCGGAGATAGACGGGAATGTATAGAATAGAGTAGAATAGAATTAGTACATAAGATTAGAACTTAAGAAGTTAGATACCAACCACAGTAGGTAATTATATACACACTCGGTCAACATTTACTTGTTGTTGAACCCGAGGCCACTAGCAGACTGACTTGCGAGTGTTGCTCTCTCGAGCGTTGCCAACTTTTGGTCTCTCTAACTAGAAATTACACTACTCGCTATATTACAAGTGGGCTGGAAATACAGCCTACTCACCACACAAGAAGAAAACTGGATTTTAAACAGTTACTACGACAGGCTTCGGAGAACGAGCAGCAGATATCATCAAAAAGAACACGCGATCAATTCGTCTAGGATGATGAAGAAATTATAATTTCGTTGATGACCCGTGCTATTTGAATTTCGTAGGTACAATAGTTAAGAAAATAGAGACAGCGGAAAATGAGACTTATCGGTCGACCTCGCTACCTCCCCCCACGAGGGCGCGATAATTTTTATCGCTAACCTTCCAAAGCATTCACAGATTTTCTTCCTCCCTGAGAAGGATGTGAGAGACCCATTCCCTCTCTAGTAGGGTTTTTTTATTTTTTCACCCAATCGTTATCGTTAATTGCTAATTCGTGTATATTTTCAGCTCTCTTCAATTTCACCGATAATATTGGTACTATCTATTTTTCGTACATACTCTCACATAAGTGAAGAATGATTTGAATTTATGTGTTCGCGAAGAGTGTCGTTGGACGGGTTTGTTTCTCTTCACTTTGAGACAGCGCTTCATAATTAAGATCACCACGACATTTGCCAACGTCGCTTATGTGGGTAGGGGAATCTTGCTCTCTGCCATCCCCCCAGGAAATGTTTGAGAGCTTTATTATACACTCCGGCGTAGGGAATGAATCGATGTTTAAACTGAAATTAATTTGCAGTTTGTAGGTGCAATAGCTTAGAAATTCAAACGCGCCTCAAATGAGCCTTAAAGAGAAAATTATCCGACCATTGCGGAGTAGGGGAACCTCTATCCATGCTTCCCCAGAAAGCGTATGAGAGTTTTTTTTTACACTCCAGCTTGGCAAATGAATTGATGTTTAAACTGAAATCAATTTTATTTTTTTAGGTGCAATAGTTTCTGAATTACAATGCTCCCCAAATGAGACTTATAGAGAAAATCGGCAGACTATTGAAGGGCCACGGGAGCGTCGTTCCCTGCCCCCACGGAGGGGTAAAAAAAATTAAAGTACATATAAATGTTTTAATCGTCATGAGCATTAACTTGGTATGAATTTCAAGATTGTACATCTTCTAGCTTAGAAATTACTCTATTTGTCCGGGTAATTTAGTGGTTCTAGCGAAGGGTCTTAGATCGGTGCTTAAAAATGGCCAGCCGGTCTATGTCAAAACATAATTCCTAATTTGTATGGTAGAAGTATAAAATATTACCTAAAACCTCATATTTACCGTATAAAAAAGTAAAATTACAGACATTCAGTCCAAACATAGGTTTCAATCACATCTGCTCATATTGCATGTAAACGTTGACGATATTGAATGTGATCACCTAGCTGAATTCCCGGAGTCGTAGGTGGTAACACTTTGAAATTGCGTTTGCCCATGCTTCGAGAGTGAGCGAGTAGTTCAACACCGGTGAATGAGTTATAAGAAATTGATTTGTACGAATAAAACTTGTCAAGTGTGTTGTTTATAGAATAATTCGACTGTGTAAAAGCATAATTCAACCCAACTCTAAAAAATATGGAAGAATACGCACGCGAACCATGGTGAGATTAATTACGGGAACAAGTGAAATGAATTGTAACCATCAAGTTTGTAGTTACTTCATACAGACAGACAACATGACCCTTTTCTAGTCGCTGCATTTTTTCAAAATGCCATAGTATCACTTTTCAAAGCTTTGATTTTGGTCTTTAGCATTTGCCTATCAAACATAGGCAAGCAGTTTTTAACCTAATTCCATGGTACTTGGGTGTCACTGTCGTAGAACAACTAAAAAAGTGCATTTCATTACCAGTGCTGTTTTTTTTTTGGCATATCTGAAATAATATATTTGTTAACTATGAGAAAGTGCACGCATTTTTTTGTATACTTTTGCAGTAGAAATAGAAGGCAAAAGTATGAGTTATTCACACAATTCAATATCATGTTACATCATAATAGTAAGGTTTAAGTGACCTGTACTTAGACCTATGGGTCAATATTGAGTTTAGGTGATATGGGAAAATGAAGCATTCCTTTTCGAAAAATCAGTAAAGGAGCCCATTTAAAAATGTTTTACAGGAATGACATTTTTGGCACTGATGCGTTATTTTCAAATTATTCAACTTTGAAGTTTGCTATCGGGCGCCAAGGAAGCGAGCGTACCATGCGAAATTTAATTAATAACGGAAGCTAACCCCCTATTACAAACGTAAAGAGGTTGGGTCGTGAGGGGTAGCCACAGTTCTTCTAGTGAAAATTATAAATGAAGGTTTCTAGTGACATCCGTTTACATCATCTCCAATCAGGTTGTAATTTCAGAATTGCAGGGCATAAATTAGAAAAAAAGTTGGTAAATCTGAAGGAGATGACAGTTGTTGATTTTGTAAATTTCGATGCCTTAGCATAGTTAATTAGATCGAAATATACAAGTTTTCTTCTATGCACTTTTTGTCTCAAATGAGTATTTTATTAGTTATAGCGGTAAATGACTTACCGCAACTCCAGTCTTTGAAGCGGAAAGAAATTCTTTGATTGAGTTGTATGGCAATACTGCAATGGCGTCTCGCTTCCAGCGCTCCGTCTTGAAAGACGAAACCAAACCTACCGCTATACCTCGTTAAATACTCATTTGACGAAAAAAGTGTATAGAATAAAAGTTGTTTATTTCGATGTTATTACCATGTTTCAAGCAACAAAAATTCGAAAATCGATGAGTAGCTGTTTATTCGAGCGCATTCGTCATCAATGACGAAACTAAACTTACCGCTATAAATCGTAAAATACTCATTTGAGACGAAAAAAGAATAGAAGAAAACTTGTTTATTTTGATTCAATTAATTAGGTTCAGGCACCAAAAAATTGGAAAATCGACAACTGTCATCTCCTTCAGATTTACCAAAAAGTTCAAAAAATTTTTGATCTAACGTTAAAATAGTTCACATTTTTCAAGTATCTATTTGGTTTTGAAAAATTTCAAAATCTGTTCATGAAGAATAGTTAATTTCATTAAAAACCTTGGAAGTTATTCAAATATCAATATCATTGGATAATTTATAAGGCTACCAGGTACCTAGAAGTAAATGATTGGCAATTCCTGAAAGCTTTCAAGTATTGAATTCAGTTGAGTTTTGAAGTAATATAAGTGTAGTGAAACTAGCCTGCTAACCAATTGTCTCACCACTAGGACGCCGTTCTGTCAGGATGCCAACCAGGCAAGGGTTAGCTATTCAGGCTAATTAGCTAGGCCCAGACACTAGGGTAAGGTGCGGGATGGATAATTAACAATGTGTTAAAACATGACAAGTATAATAGACATAACACGTATAATCTCAGGACGTGTCTTGCAAGAGCCGTCTCTCTATTACACGAGATCGTAGCTCTTCCGCCGACTAAACACCCTGCAAAAACACCTAAAGTACAATGGTAAAAGAGGGCGCAGGATTACCCAAGCACGGTATAGAGACCATGGTACCATGATAGAGACTAACACAAGCATCAGGCTGAATTCAGGCAAGAAGCTTAATTTAGCCTACTCGTAGTCAAGTGCACTGCATGAAGGTCCTAACGCAACAGCCGTGCAAACGTTAACTTTGGCTTCCGAATGGCTTAAGCCAGGCGGTCGCAGTATGGAGCGCTACGTACCGTACAGCACTACCCGCAAGGTGCAAAACACGCAGTGAAATAGTTTCACTACATAAGCTAGCTGCCGAAACAATAAATAGCTATTTTGAATCCACGTTGTTGATATTCTTTCTCGTTATTACGAAGTTTGGTAATACCATATTGTAAACCTCTGTAGAAGACGAATTTTTTTAAATGATGTTTTCAACCTCCGTGCACTTGGTTAAATTATTGTGCTTGTCTAAATTAGTCTCAAAATTAATTTAGGTAATACTCAAAATTTTGAATCTTTCTCCAGCAATATCAATCATTTGAGTTCTATGAGCTTCACGACAATGTTCTGGAAAATAAAAACATCTTAGAACGAAGAGACCTGCAAAGCACTGATAATGATAGGATCTCAACTCTTCGATTACTCGGGCTTTTCGTGCACTGTACAACTTTGTCTTTCTCGCGAATCCGGACGAATCCTTCAAAGGTTCTCAGCTTTCTCTCGTCGTTGTGTGAAGCACAACAAAATTTGAAAATATTTGCATTTATTTCAAAAAATTGATATTGTTATTGACATTTCAGCTGTTTCTTACAAGAGCTTCTTGAGTACCAGATGTCAAAAATTACCTTTTTTAAAATTAAACTCTTATGCACAGTTAATTTTCTTGTAGCAAAATAAAACTATAGAGAAAGCATGGAAAATATGATATCTCTAAAATTCATGTTCTTCCGATGAAGCGCTGTTTCGATGTAACTCAAACTACTACGACTGACAATAATGAGTTAGTTGCGTGTTTTTCTAACAGGCCCTTTACGCGATAATATTTCATTCAAATCTTGTTAAATATTTCACAGGAATTGAAATAACTAGCAAGCAAAACCTCATTTGTATTGCGTGAGTAATCGGTAAAATAATAATAATAAGTTTGTGGTCCTTAGAATGTTAGGCCATACACCGGCATGTGTATTTACTTATATAAAGACTACAAATCTTTAAACTAGTTACACAACTGCTGCACATTCTGCCGAACATCTCTTTAAAACATGGGTTACTTACGAATAAAAGAGGTAAAAACTACAATTGGCGAAATCACCAAATCTGAATAAAAGTGAGTAGAAACGCTTCAGCGCACCCACACTTTTCAACCTTCAAAATTTTACTGACACGATTTATAAATAATTAGCGTCAGCGCAATGACTGCGGATGGGTTGGTCACTTAAATATCAAAGCACTGGTTGCAATTGTAAATGGAACACTCAATGTCTCCACAAATTGCGAAACATGTTTAGAGTAATTAATTGTATTTTTTCAAACAATGTTGCTCCTCTGGCATTCATCAAAAACAAAAAACTAATGTAGGAAATTTTTGCACAACATTCAAAATTGAAATATGTTATCGTAACTTACATGTATCAACTGGCATTACTGAACACAAGAGTGTCATGTTAAATATTTTGTTTTGCGATGATTGTGATTCATAATTTTATTATATATGAAATTGTTATGATTTCAATTGAGGACGTTTTACATTAGGAAATTTTTAAACCCCAATATGTTGTAAGGCATCCCATGTATCACAATTTTTGGAAATGAATGGGTTTTCTTTCTTTCTTATGCCATCAAACTTCATCGAGAAATATCCAGTAAAAACTTTGGTAGAGTAATTTTATCGGATATTAAATAACTACTAAATTTACAATGAATCACATTTATCAATGTTGAAATTATCTGTGCGATGGATTTTATTAATTTACATAGATGTTCTCTTTGTGTATTTTATACTTAAATACCGTTAACTGCATTTTATCCGCAAACGTGAACAACGAAAGAAAATCATTCCAAAATACCTGTTCAAGACACCCACTGTCATTTCAAACGTCACGCTTCGATCACATTACATTTTTTAGCCCTAATACTTAATATTTGATTTCAAGCCCCCAAATCGATTGGCAGAAATTGGTTTTCTTTAACTTCATGACGTGATTAATTATAAACAAAATATAAAAAGTATCATACAACTTACTCTAAGACAAACCAAAATGTGTGAATATTTATGCACTATAAAGGAAAAACGGAATAGCCATATAATTTTTCAACAGCAAGTATACTCTACCATGCATACAACTGCTAGGTAGCTGCAGCGCGGAACAGCTTTCCGGAGCAAATGGAACTCTCGGAAGTTCATTTCTCGTGAACGAGCTCAATTTGTGTCTCGTACAAGGCCGAATAGCGAATCATTCTCGTAAGAATAGCATTAACACTTTAACAGCAATTGGTTAAACTTAAGTTTAACATTCAACTCACATTTAAAGTCAATTATTGTAAACACTTTTGAAAATAGGAAACGTTAACTGGATCGTGCTTTCATTTTGCTTCTATTAAGTATTTTTGAAAATTAAGTTTGAGACAACTGGTCGGTCAGCAGCATTATGAAAATCCCCTCCGTGGCCACCGGTGGTGCACGTTGCGGTCAAAGTGTTAAGGGATTCTTTTCCGTCTCATTCACAGGGAACAATAATGAATAACTATTACTCTGAAGGGGTTTTTGACTAAAAAATTTACCTTTTCCTAAAGCTGAAAGTTTCCTTTTTCCAATGAAATAACTTGAAGGCCATTTAAAGCAAGATATATGGTTTAAAAATGTCTTTTAATACGATGAATGACGTTTTCTTGGAAAGCATTCGCTCATCTGCCCGGTCTCGCTCATCAGTTCATTACGAAACATACTCATACGTTGATTCTTTCACGTATAAAAAGAAAAATGTATATAATAACAATTATTTTATCATAAAAACCTTTTAAAAACTAATTTTAAGTTGTATTTGTTTCAATTTATTGTGCCAATTTTGATTATAAGGTACTTCAAAATAGTTCACAGAAATTCCCTGGATTGCTACATCAAGTTCCAATTTGCCATTGTGTCCAGGCATAAAAAAGTTCCCTGAAATTCTTCCCTGTCTCCAATGGCGGTCACCTGGTACCCAAGATGGCGGCCGCCATCTAGGAGCGCTTGCTCCCGAATGGAGCATCCATGACATTGTTGCCATACTAGCGCTCCCGCTTCCAACACTTGAGTTGCTGTAACTAATTCACCGCTGTAACTCAAAAGCTAAGCATCAGCGCCAAAAATTTCATTCCTGTAAAACATTTTTAAATGGGCTCCTCTACTGATTTTTCGAAACAGAATGCTTCATTTCCCCACATCACCTAACTCAATATTGACTTGAATTTTGGTGGATCACCTAAACTCAATATTGACCGACCTTTGCCTGTAAGCAAGCAAAGCAATTTAATGAGATACTCATAATTTGTCATATTGAATTATCTTACTATTGGGAGTCCCAGTTTTATTTATTCTAGGTTCTAGCAAGAGTCAATACACATATGTCATAATACATAAATATTTTTGAGGTATAGCATAAATAACGTTTAGATAAGAATAGCATTAATGGCAGTTATGGTACAGCGTTGCTGTATAAGGCAATGTTGAATTGAATGTTGTCAACATCTTTGATAATTTCAGTGCAAAATTTAGGTAATTGGAGACATTGTAAGAAAGTTTACAGGGTCAATGTCAGGTTTAATGCAGTCACCGAAATTTATAATTCCGTTGCTATGAATCACTAGAGGAACGCATGTAAAAACATTTTACAAGAATGACTTTCTGCTCGCTGATGTGCTATTTTTGAATTATTGAATTTTGAAGTTGGCTTTTGCGCGCCTAAAGAAGCAAGCGCACCAAGCGTAATTTAATTAATAACGGAAGCTAACCCCTATTACAAACGTAAAGAGGTTGTGTTGTGAGGGGGAACCACAGTTCTTCTAGTGAAAATTGTAAATAAAGCTTCTAACCCACCCGTTACGGTGATACCGCAATCTTGTTTATATCAGCTCCAAGATGGCGACCGCCATGGGCGCCGCCATCTTGGAGCCGATGTAAACAAGATTGCAGTCGTCACTCTGATGGGTGGGTTAGATGCTTTAATTTTAGTTTTCACTTGAAGAACTGTGGCCCTCCCTCACGACCCAACCTCTTTATGTTAGTAATAGGGGGTTAGCTTCCGTTATTAATTAAATTCTGTTTCGTGCGCTCGCTTCCTTTGACGCGCAAAGGCCATGTTAGGGCACGGAGGCAAGTCTGTCACCCTGAACACAGGCTATAGGTCCCGGTAAGGCCAGTATAGTACCAACACAGTTAGGAAAACAGGAAACTCAAGAAATAATTAACAAAATATAATGAGGGAACCAAAAGCAACCATAAAGTACAAACCTAAGGAAGCAAACAAAATTATCACGTTAACTGAATAACACAATGACACATAACTGAATAAACACGAGTGAAAACTAAATAAAAGTGGCTAATAAATGAGAGTACAGCTGGCTACCAAAAGAAAGATAACACAACTCAGCACTTGCAGTAACTAAAGGTGAACAAAACTGAGGGCAGAGTAAACTTAAGGATGGCCAGCTGGTTGAGAACTAAGGGTAATCTTGACGGCAAAAAGCTTGAATGGAACAAAAGGTGAACGGAGACAATCATGGACCAAGGTAGAACTGGAGAATGGAGAAACCCAGGACCGACGGCAGACTAGTAGCTAAGTGCAGAGCTCGGCAAGAAGGCAAGATCAAGCTACGGGTGATGCGTCGGGTAGTTTTCATGGGTAGTCACGACCCAACAGGGCCCTCTTCCAGGACAGAGGCCACTTAGCTTACCTCTTACAGGACAGGCTTACTACAGCGAGATACCAGGCCCACACTCCAGCTTCTCCAGGACAGTGCAGGGGCAGGAAGAGACTCTGATAGCCTCTGGGCAGCACAGCTCCTGGCCTCCACTCCACACTTGCTGCTCTGAAGTCACAAAATACCAAACAATAACCTACAGCCTCCTTGGAGATGCTAATACCTCAGATGTAAAAGTCCATGAACCGTAGATAGTTAAATACATGAACCTGTGTTAATGCAAGAAATACTAGAAAAACATGTAGCTAACATAAACAAATCTTATCCGTTACCATGAAATAACCACTAAGAACAACATAAATATCATGACAATTACTGTTTAATGACACTAGCTAGCTACCAATTCTCTCTTACTTATTTTATACTATTTACAGAACCTAACTTGGGACAGAGATGAATGACTCACCTGATAAAGAGCCTTTCCAGGCAGGTAATCTTCTGTAGTAGCTATAGGAGTACAGTAGCTAATAATCACGCAAAAATGTTGCAGCAGAACTCTCAGTTTTGAATTAACTATTATTTACTGTTTTAATCAGAACTGTGGGGGGAACAAAAAGAATGCTTAATTCAAAGGAAACAACGAGCACAATGTGACTTATTCAGAAAATAAATACCAGGTAAATCTCATTTCCCAACAGCCAACTTCAAAGTTCAATAATTTGAAAATAACGCATCAGCGAGAAAAATGTCAGTCATGTAAAACGTTCTTAAATGGGTTCCTTTAGTGATTGTTTGGAATAAAATTATTAATTTCCGTGATTGCATTAAACCCGACATTGACTGTTTAAAGGAATGACATTGTGCTTGCAAATGCTTAGTTTTTGAGATATTTAATTGTGAGTTGGATTTGAAAAAAAATTCCTGTATGGTACGTACAGTGCTATGTACTGTACTGTAATTGCTAATGATACGAATAGTGTGAAAAAGAATTGAAAAAATTCCTTGCCTCATAAAAATAGCTCCCATTTGCTTATGTTGCCTACAATGCATAACTGCTTAAGACAAAGACATCTAATATTATGGTCAATATGCAGTTTAATGCACTCACGGAAATTAAAAATTCCGTTCCAAAGAATCGCTAAAGAAACTCATTTAAAATGTTTCACATGAATAACATTCTGCTCGCTGATGCGTTATTTCCGAGTTATTCATCTTTGAAATTTTCGTCTTCCATAGCAGTTCCAGTCAGTTGCACGCTTGAGCTGGAGCTGTTATGGAAGACGAGAATTCAAAACTTGAATAACTCTGAAATAACATATCGGCAAGCAGAATGTCATTCATGTAAAACGTTTGATTAATGTTAAGGAGATGCAGCTAAACGATTTTTGAAATTTTGTTGCCTGTATCATGGTAATTACAGGGTGGGGCAGAAAAACCTATCCGATTTCAAATCCCTTTTTCTCAGAAGAGGGATCAGGTAGAGTAGTGGGGTAAAAACCGTTAGAAAGCCGGTTTTATGCCATTTGTCAGTAGTCAACATGCCTTGGTCTGGTGAACATCGTGCTTTTGTTATTGAGCGGTTTATCGAATGCGATGGTTCAATAATTGCTACACAACGTGCTTTTCGAATTCATTTCGGACTCGGGCGTCATGATCCTGTTCCACATCACGCTACGATTAAAGTGTGGGTGTCAAATTTTAGACAGACGAGTTCAGCATTGAAAAAGAAGTCGCCTGGACGTCCCAGGACAGCAACAGGACCTGAAATCGTGGCCAATGTGAGAGCCGCGATTGAACGTTCCCCGCGTCGTTCGGCGCGAAAACATTCGCTCGCTTTGGCGATTTCCAACCGCAGTATTCGGCGCATTTTGCACCGGGACCTCAAAATGCATCCCTACAAAATGGTTGTTGCACAGGAATTAAGTGAAAGGGATTTTGAAACCCGTACGAACCTGTGTCGCGATCTCCGAGAACTCCCAAACGACGATGTTGTGCTCTTCACGGACGAAGCCCATTTTCACCTTTGTGGTGCCGTTAACAGGCAGAATTTTCGATATTGGAGTGACGAAAATCCTCGAGAAATCCATCAGGAACCCCTCCATAGCCCAAAAGTGTCTGTGTGGTGTGCTCTTTCCCGCCTAGGCGTCTGGGGGCCTTACTTTTTCGAAGAAAATGGGCAAACCGTTACGGTCAACAGCGAGCGCTATTGTTTCATGCTGGAAAATTTTCTTAGGCCCAAAATGGAAGAAAATGGCGTGGAAAATGTGTGGTTTCAACAGGATGGTGCAACCGCCCACACATCGCGACGATCAATGGACATTCTCAGGGAACTGTTTCCCGGTCGCCTCATTTCCCTGAGAGGTGATCTTGGCTGACCGCCGCGCTCACCGGATCTCACTCCATGTGACTTCTTCCTTTGGGGTTACCTCAAATCGAAGGTTTACCAGCATCGACCAAGGACCCTTCTTGCTTTACGAAGGGAAATTGCTCGGGCAATTGAAGAAATTCCTGTGGAAATGACGGTGAAAGTCATGGAAAGCTACCGCGAGCGCCTAAATCAGTGTATCCGCTCCCAAGGACGACATTTGAGTGATGTGCTTTTCAAAACTTAAATTTAAAAATGGCATAAAATTTGCAATATGCTAATAAAAAAAATTTTTTGACAACTTCAGTCGTTTTAATTTTATAACGTTTTGAAATCGGATAGGTTTTTCTGCCCCACCCTTTACATCAAAATGAACAACTTTTCTTTTATGCACTTTTTGGGGCAAATGAGTATTTGAACGAGTTGTAGCAATAAATTACTGACCTCAACTCTTATGTTTGAAGCGGTAAGTAATTTGTCGAGCGCGTCGTATGGCAACACTCCAACGGACTCTCCCTACCGACGCGCTTGAATGGTTGCGCGCATTCCCGCCATGTAAGACAAAAATGAACATACCCCCATAAATTGTTATTTTTCGATGAAAATTTCTATTGTGTTATTAACTAAAAAATCCTAGAAGTGGGTTCAGGCACTGCAGGGCCAGCAAATAATAAATTACTAAATACCCAAACCTACTCTACCCAGGGATGGAAAAACCCTGGGTTTTTAAAAAAAAAACCCACAAGGGTTTTTTTGGTTAGATTGGGTTTTATGGGTTTTATTGTATTTTTTGTAATACCTGTTTTTGTTTAAAAGAGTTATTCACACAACTCCTGCTGCCCCTATTTCAGATTTATATATATATATACACTTATTGAGTAAATATTGTTATTTGATAACTTTATTTCCAACATTATATTACATAATTATATGAATTATTACTTTATATGAACAATATATGACTTAAGTTTGTCCATCACAATTACCATTTACCAATTCCCGTATGCATAGAGACATAGCTCTGCAGTCCGTAAAGATATAAGATGTCCAAAGAGAATTGCTATGCTCGTCAATTCATAGTAAGTTGTTTTAGCAGCAGACAGGCGTGCGCAAGTCATGTGAGAGGGATGCACCATGCAGATCATAAGTAACCACCACAAGCGACTTGAAGCAAGACAGCTGCACATCACTTAACAGTCATGCTGTTAACAACTTAACATGTGTATTGTGTGAGCTGGAGTGCTTAGCTGCGCAAGTCAAGTCAGTCAACCACACTGTTACATGTTACAACATGTAGTGACGTGCCAAATTATTTTTTTTTAATATTTGCCAAAAAAAATCACTTTTTGCAGTACAGGATAGCAACAAACACTAAAATGATTGGAAGTAAATGCTCTAGCAGATTCCATCGTCGAATTTGTTCCAGGTCAGCTTGAATGCTCACCATAGGCCAGTCGTTTCTTTACTTTCTCACCCCATGATGGCTGCGGTTGTGTCTTGCCCCCATCTGACTATAATTATTAGACTTATTTCAATTTAAAAATTTGAACAATTTATTTACCACAGGTGATACAGAGGTAGAAGGTTTCTTAAGTCTAATACAATCGTCAAATTTGAGTATAGCTACCTGTGGGCCCGAATAAGTTTAGTGACTTCTAGGGCTTCCTACCATTACATTAATCTAGGGTGTACAATAATGTTTAACCTAATTCACTTAGCCTAGGTTCACATTAGACTGATCAACAAGATAATCAACTCGATATTGATGTTTCATTTTACAACATTTAAGGCAAAGCTCTCACAAGAGACTGATATTGAAGAGTGGTTGGCGGAGTACAATCCAGAGTTCATCGGTGTGCTTTATTCCTATAAATTGAAGGACTCCAACATCTTCCCAAAACACATGTTCAATGAGAATATCACTAAGACAATGACTCCTCATTGATGGTGGGATATTCAAGACATGAAACAGCAGAAAATGCAGATTCATGAAAAAACACTGGCAGAGGTTTCTGGTTTCTGCAAGTTCATAAGCAATCTTCATTCTTGCCCCACAAGTTCAGGATCTATTGAGAGAATTTTCTCAACATTTGGAATTGTGTGGAATAAATTGAGAAATAGATTAGGATCAGAACGCGCACAGAAATTGGTCTCGGTATATTGCCACCTCACAAATGATCATGATGTGGATGACAACGATGAAATGGCAGTGGATGTAGAAAGAGAAACACAGTAGTATTGTAGTAGCAGTCTAGTCTAGAAGACAGGGAAAATTCAGAAGTCTCTATATTAATTAGTCAAATTGCTTTGTTTCTAAATTTTTGTTTTTTTACTTCGGAAATAGAATTCATGAAAATATATTAGTCCCTCAAGTTTTTTTTATGATTAAGGTTTTTCTAATTTGATTTGTATATGGTTGGTGTTTTGTTTTCAATGTTTTCTTGTCATAGTCATGCACATGACTTGGATACTTATTTTGACAAAATGAATATTTAGCTCATTTTGAATGTATAAGCTTGAAAACAAATAAAATTTACATAAAAATAATAAAACCCAAAAAACCCCACTATTTAGTGGGTTTTTTAGTGTGGGCTTTTTTGGGTGGGTTTTTTATGTGCCAACCCTGACTCTACCCAAACTACACCTACCGCTATAACTCGTTAAATAATCATTTGCCCCAAAAAGTGCTTAGAAAAAAGGTTGTTAATTTCGATGTAATTACCTGATACAGGCAACAAAATTGTAAAAATCGATTAGTTGGATCTCCTTAACATTAAACAAACATTTATAAATGTGTTCCTATAGTGATTCTTCAGAACGGAATTTTTAATTTCTGTTGATGCATTAAACTGCATATTGACCAATGTTATTTATTAAATTATGGGGGAGCATCATAACCACATAACGATGTAAGTCTTGGGTTACACCCAAGACTTACTGCAGTCTCATCATTGTATTTGTAGTGCTCTACCCTAGTTACCCCCTCAAACCTTGATTCTAGTCATTTATGTTCAGTAATCGTAATATGTCTCGATGTAAATTTAATTCAATAAAAAGTTCCCACTCCTCCACTGCGTATCACCAATACCAACCGCCTGGAGGAGTATAAAAGTAAGGCTGCTGCTTCACTTACCTCAATTGGAACTCAATAGCTGAAGCAACAACGCCTGGCCTTACAAGTGGTGACCCCAGAAGATTGCCATCTTACAATTGGTGACCCCAGCAGCTCCAAAAACTGATGAGAGCAGCAGCCCTCCAGCTTATCACCGAAAGGCTAAGGCTACAACATCGCTTGCCCCTACATCTAGTGGTCGCAGCAGCTCTTCAGCGGGTTCATCACCGGGCCTAGGCTTCCACTTTGCTTGCTCCTGACAACTGGTGATCCTAGCAGCTCTCCAGCGGTTTCACCATTGGGCCGATGGCTCTACAGTGCCTACTCCTAACAACTGGTGACCCAGCAGCACCCATCTCTGCTCTCTAACTGCAATCAACTTGCCAGCCTTCATCGCAATTTCTGCTAGGTGTTCTAATCACTTCAAGGACGTATAACCAAGCTCGAAACTGCACAAACCGAGCCGCCAAAACGCCTACAGCCCAGCCTCAATGCGCAGCCTCATCGCTCGGCCTCATCGAGCACAGCTTCATCGAGCACGACTTCATCGCGCACGGCTTCATCGCTCGGCCTCATCGCTCGGCCTCATCGCTCGGCCTCATCGCTCGGCCTCATCGCTCGGCCTCATCGCTCGGCCTCATCGCACGGCCTCATCGCTCGGCCTCATCGCACGGCCTCATCGCACGGCCTCATCGCACGGCTTCATTGCTCGGCCTCATCGCATGGCTCATCCCTGGCCTCATCGCTCGGCACCAATGCTCTGCAGCATCATAATTTTAACATACCCAATAGTATCGTTCAAACTGCTTTCTCTCTAGGGGGAGGGTACTTGTAGTGCTCTACCCTAGTTACCCCCTCGAACCTCGATTCTAGTCATGTCATTTATGTTCAGTAATCGTAATATGTCTCATTGTAAATTTAATTCAATTAAAAGTTCCCACTCCTCCACTGCGTATCACCGATACCAACCGCCTGGAGGAGTATAAAAGTAAAGCCGCTGCTTCACTTGCCTCGATTGGAACTCAATGGCTGAAGCAGCAGCAGCAACAACATGGCCTTACATATTCTTAAGAATGCCTATGTTGTGGTTAGGAAGTCATGAACTTTAATAATGATCTTTACTATGTATACTGGATGTCCAACACTGTTATTCATATTTTAAAATTAGGTTGGGACCCTTAAAAAAACACTTCTTAGTTTTTACTATATCAAAGTAATGTAAATGCTTTTTTAGGAGTTGCACGAATTTCAAATGTATTTGAAAAATTTGGACTCAAGGTGAGGGGCAAGGAATTGAAATGTAGAAGTTAAGAAAGCCTTTTTATTATGAATACAAGAAATAAAAAAAAAACAGCTTTAATTATTACAGCTGGAAAAAATGGGTTTTTAAATTAAATTATATAGTTATAGATGTTCAACATGATGCTCATCTGTTACAATGTAGGCATTCAAACTTGGGTGCAATGGGAGACATTAGAAGATTCACAAGTCCATGTGAATAATATTATAGTATTATTTTTGCTGTTTAGTTTCTTGTTTACAATAAAAATACTCTATTAACTTCTACATTTAAATTCCCAGCCACTGTAAAAGTACAAGTTTTTCTTCAACGTGTTTAAAATTTTTTAATCCTTGTGACATTTGAATGAAGCATTTTGAACACAGTTTTTGAGTAAAAAGTGTTGATTTCATCAGTCCCAACCGTTTTTTGAAATTTTTTTATAGGAAGTGCCAGTTACTCTGCATATATGTTGGAAAAATTATCTGACACTGCTTTAATTTGACACATTTCAAAAATCGAACCTGCATTGTAAAATATAAAATAAAAATCTTTTATATTTTACTTACTCGAGTTTATTGACTGAAGTTTTTCCACATTGTTTTGTTTCAATGCAAACTTTATTTTTTTTAGGTTTAAATGAGAGTGAAAGAATCTGCAAACAAATTTTTCAATTCAAGACATTTTCTTCACTTTAAGCCTTTAAAATGTACTGCATTAACACTCAATTTGCCAGAATTTTTGTATGCATTGGAAAACTTAAAAACAAACAAGTTCATCCCATATATTTTGCTGGAATAAAACTCTCTAAATCCCCTCAGGGGGATACAACTACTGTATCTATGGGAATTAGCGCTCCCAGGGGAACCATGTGAGGGCCCGAGCTAAAGGTTAGGTAGGCTTTTTTTTTTGTTGTAATAAAATAGGTTTTTATTTTGTTACGGACCATTTTTTTCGGTTCACTGCTATCCTATTTTTCACCACCTACTACTTTCTTCTTCAACTTTTTACGTGCTTCATGACCTTTCCTAGCTTACTGTTTCTGTGCACCTAGTGCATAGATTCCGCATTCCCTTGACTTCATACTAAATGGTGCCTTCCTCTCTTGGAACATCTTTGTCGTGGTTAAAGGGAGGCTGAAACTTTCTTATATAATAATAATAATAATAATAATAATAATAATAATAATAGCTCTCTAAATCAGGTCAAGTCTAGTTTAAATCATTGCCTTTTACTTGCTCTTTCTGGTGGTTAGTGAATGTGACTCGATGTCTGGTACACTTAATTTCTGTCTTGGTTGTTTAAACCTCCCTTTAGTTGAGGTGAACATTCTTGTCTGATTGTGGATGCAAATAGGTACATAACCATCATTTGTGAGCTTGAGTCTGATCTTATAGAAATGGTTCCCTTCTGAGGTGTGCAATCTGAATGTTATGCAAGTTTTTGTGGTAATAGCTACAGTCTGTATAAACTATATTGCTCACTTGTTGTATACTAGCCATTAATTGAACAATAACTTGTGAAAGCAAGACCATTGCTGGATGCTGTATAAATGCATTCGGTATTGTGCCCTGTTGCTACAGTAGTTTTTTTTTCCAAGTAATGACTTCAGAGCTTCATGATCATTGCGGGTGTTACAAACTGAATCGATGAATGAGGTAATTGTACTCAAACTGGTTTAACACGTTGGCTGTGTTACGACCCATTGGTAGGTCATGCTTAAGTTTTTCCTTCTGCAAAGGGAAAAACTTTTTCTTCAATGGGTCGTTCAGAAAGTTTGAACAATCTTTTAAAATTAATGGTTTTCAATTGCTCCCGTTAATGTTTGGTATTCATAAAATCTCTACCAACCTTTTAATTTGAGTTGTAAACTGAACTTCAGTTTTTATGTGTTAAGCAACACTCCCAAGATGAAATTTTTGAATAATTCATGCTCCAAGGTAACTGCTGGTTATATCTTTCATGACTTGCTGCAAGCAATTCTTTGACTTCCTCATGTCGGTAGTAGCATTCACTCGCGTGTGCTCAAAGGGGTTTATATTTATATTTTTCAGTCAAGTAGTGTTTATATGTTGATAGGTTTATATAGTGATGAAAGAGTTGAAAATATTTCTATTTGTATGGTGAAATTTTAAGATGGCTTTTATAAACCATATTATTGTGATGGAAGTTTTCTTTTAAGTTAGGCTCTCCTCAGAAGAAATACAATAGCCAATAAGTTTTGGTTAGTTGGGTTTGTTTATGCTATCCAAAATGAGCTGGTGCTCCCTTAGCCCTTTATCGCCCACATTTTTATACTCATTTTACCGTTACGACAACCACTATCACTAAGCCGACACTGGCATTAGGTAGTCACTGTTATCAAGATGGGGAAGGAACTGCCAGTCGGCAGTGATGTTCAAAGGACACATTAGTGAACAAATTGAATAAGAAATAAAATATATTATACATATTTTTGAAAGAGAACCGTACAGTCCACTTGGGCGTTAAAGGGTTAATAGAGACTGTCATGTAATATCAGCTATAGCTAGACCTTCAGGACTCCTGCTTTTTGTGTCCACTTAACTTTTAGTTTTCATGCCTTCTTTGCTATCTCTTCTCAACAATTGCAGCTATGGAAATTAGCACTGAGGTCTTGAGTCAAGTTAGGTAGGTTATCTTTTTGTTCATATAGAATAGGTATTTTTTGTTTTACTAAGAGCCACCTTTCTTCAGTCATCTACAGTTATGTTTTTCAGCACTTCCTGAGTTTTTTCAACTTTTATTTTACTTCACAACCTTCCTTCTCAACTTGCAGATTTTATGTGCAGGAGATCCTGTGTGGGAACACACATAGTATACAGGTTCTGCATTCTGTCATTGCTCTGCTAAATATTGATTTTATCCTGGGCATTCCTGGCTCTATTGGAATACATTTGTTGTGCTTAATGTGATCATCCTAGTTGTTCAATTTTTTTCATCCGATTTGTTTGAAAATTGGCCAGTATATGTATTTTTTGAAAGCAAACTTTTTTTACTTCTGTCACTTTTTTGATCTAGGCCTTCTTTTTTTGTTAGGAAAAAATTAGTTTTTTGATACATTTTTATGTACATTTGAAGATGTACCTCCTCAATGAGTTTTGATGCTAGAACAAAAATAATTACAGTTTTAGAATCCTTGAAACATTTCCTACTAAAGTAAATTTTCAAATTATCCATTTTCCATTTTGTTTTCTTTTTATATGGGGTTGAAATGGGGCAAAAATTTGAGATTTTCGTCCCCCTAACCCCCAACCCCGGGGGGGAAGGGAATTTATTGCCTGTAGCGCCATAAAATTTTAGGACCGAATAGTCTACCACCTAAGGGTCCTTTTCAAACAACAAAACCAAAAAAGCTCACCGGACCGACAGGGGCCTGGGATTTTCACCTTAAGCAGGCTGAAACCAGCATATAATCTTATCTGCCATCTCTTCTTTGTTTTCTCTTCTTTTTCCTTCCTAACTTGCTGTATTGATGAGCAGAGTATTCTGCATGGGAGAACAGTCTTCTTGCATAGATTCCATGTTCTCTTCAGTCAATACCAAATGCTCCTTTTTCTTGGTTCTCCATTTATGTGTTGTGGCTTGGTAATTTTGAGCAATTAAAATAAACATATTTTAATTCAGGTTGCCGCAAGAACTTTTTGTATAGTTTGGAGGCCATCTTGTACCAGCTTCATCAAAACATGAAAAAATTTGAAAATGTTTGAAACTTAATTTGCCTTGTATTTCAGCCCATGGCGAATTGTTGATGACTGCGGAGGTGCGTTCACCATGGGCATCATTGGTGGAGGTGTCTTCCAAGCAATCAAAGGCTTCAGGAATGCTCCCAGTGTGAGTCATTTTTTATGTATAGCAAACTAAACTGATGGATTTGATCTTCTTTACTGTATATAATGAAAAATGATATGTATTCAAAATTTGTTCTTTGGCCTATTACCTTGTGTCTGTATGAGTATTGTAAGTTTTGTGTTGAAGGATGTGTTCCTCTCAGGTTGCATAGTATAGGCTATAGATTTAGGACTTGAGAAGAGCGTCCCCCATACAGATCTTTTTTTGTTATTAAACCTAGAGCAATGAAATTTGGTATACTAACAGGAAATGCAATTTGGAATCGTTTATCTTCTATGAAAAAATGCAATTTTCTTGAAAAGAAAACAAAGAAAAAGACAGGTTAACAATTTTAATTAAAATAAAAAAAAATTTGGTTCAGGTGAAACCACAAAATCATTATTGATTAATACAGAGACATAGGAGATGACATAGCTGCGTTGCGCCATGAAGAAGGTGCCAACGAGGAGGTGTAACTAGAGATGTGACTCAAAAAAAACCATGCCGTTTTTTTTTTAAAAAAAAACCCGTTTTTTTACAAAAAACACCGTGACCAAAAAAACCTGGATATTTTGGTTTTTTTTAAATATCTTGTCTGAAAATAACTCAGCAAGAAAAAGAACCACATTACATTATTTGTTTTCATGTCAAATTACAAAATAAAACAGCATACTTCTTAATTGTTGGTTTTCCATGGTTTTATGAAATTTTTTATTTTCTGCAGTTTCATGCTTTGATATTTCATTTATTTTACAATACATGTGAATGACCTTCAACTTCCAAAATGGTGTGTTATAATAACATATCTTTACTTATGGTCATTGATAGAGATGTGACAAAAAAACCATGCTGTTTTTATAAAAAAAAACCATGTTATTTATGCAAAATTATGAATAAAAGGTTAGGTTAACAGGTTAACATCGGCATTTTTGGGATGCTTTATTTCCAATCAAGCCTGATACATATGATCTTAGCATTGGTTTTTCAAATGTCTTATAACTAACCCTATATATAGGACACCATGACGGTTCCCCTGTAAAGCCGGTACCCATTTCCGACACCTGGGTTGAGTGGGGTATTGTGCTTGAGCTTTCCCTTATACCCAACGGGGAAAATCTCCGCGCCAGCACTGGGATACGAACCCGCGACTTCCAGCACACAAGTCCGATCCCTTAACCGCTGTGCCACGGAGAGCATGGATATTAATATATAACCATGGATATTAATATATTTATGTGACCTTAAAAATCCAATACCGTTTTTTTGAAACATTGTTTTTTAACAGAAAAATCTTGATTAAAAAACATGGCTATTATATTTTATGGGACCAAAAAACTTTTTTTTTTAAAAACATTTTTAAAAAATCATGACTAAAAAACACATATAAATATCAGGAAAGTTATTTTTCTTTAATCGAATCGTCTTTAGAAACTTATAAACAAAGAATGCTGTTAATATTGAAATCATGTTTATTAGAACTGTACTAGGTCTTAGAATAAAATATCTACAAAGAATCTATTCACTCCATAAAACCTTTCGGAGACCAGCTCCATCCTCAGTCATTCAGTAAAATTTGCTGAAATAGACAATGAATTTTCACTGTTCCTTTGAAAAACATTTGATTGAATGACTTACTGAGGATGGAGCTAGTCTTCGAAAGGTTTTATAGAGTGAATAGATTCTTTGTGGATATTTTATTCTAAGACCTGGTACGGTTCTAATGGATATTAATATATCTTATGTGACCAAAAAATCCATGCTGTTTTTTGAATGTTTTTGTTACAAAAGAGTCATGACTAAAAAACATGGATATTAATACACTTTATTTTACCATAAACAACCATGCTATTTTTTTGAAAAACATCTTTTTTACAGAAAAATCATGATTAAAAAATGTGTATATTAATATATTTTATGTGCAAAAAAACCATGCTGGTTTTTTTAAACCATGTTTTCTTTACCAAAAAAATCATGACTAAAAAACATGGATATTAATGACTTTTTGTGAAAAAAACATGGTTTTTAAAAGGTCATGTTTTTTTTGGTCAGATAAAATTTAATAACACTCATGTTTTTTGCAAAAAATCGTTTTTCAAAAAGCATGGTTTTTTGGTCACATAAAATAAATTAACATCCATGTTTTTTTACAGATTAGATTAGTCATTAGTTTTAGCCTCCCTACCCAGCAACAAATGCGGCCAAAGAGAGGAAGGAAGATTATGAAACAAGATCAAAGTTGAAGAAGACAGTAGTAGGTGCTGAAAAACAGGACAGCAGTGAACCGAAAAAAGGTGGTCCTCAACATAACAAAAACATTTTATTTCAACAAAAAGGAGGCCTACCTAACTCTCAGCTTGGGCCCTCACATTGTCCTCCAAGGAGTGCTAGTTCCCATAGATACAATAATTGTATCCCCCTGAGAGTGTTTTTTTTTACAAAGAAGTCGTGACCAAAAAATGAATAATTATTTTTTAATAAAAAAAAACTTGTTTAAAAAAACAATGATTTTTTGGTAACATAAAATATGTTAATATCCATGATTTTAAGAAACAATTTTTTATGAAAATTACATAAAATAAAACAGCATGGTTTTTTTGGTCGCATAAAATATATTCATATCCAGGTTTTCTTATACATCGTTGTTTGTAAAAAAAACATTTTTTAAAAAAACAGCATGGGGTTTTTTGGGTCTTATATATATATATATACAGGGTGTTTCAAAAATACACGGCATAATTTCAGGTATGTATTTCCCACATGTAGACAATCAAAATAGTTCATTACAACATATGTCCGGAAATGCTTCATTTCCGAGTTATGGCCTTCACAACATTGAAATTCACCGGAACGTTTTTCTTTCCGCAGGTCGTTGCCATTACAGAAGATGTTCAAAATGACCACCTCCTGCTTGAATACAGACCTCACATCGATGTCTCATTGACCTGCGAACACGATCCCACACTCCAGGAATGTTGCGTATGTCCTCAGAGCGTGCCACAATTCGATTCCGAAGGGATTCCAAATCAGGCACCGGAGACGAATAAACCAATGATTTTAAATGGCCCCACAAGTAGAAATCGAGAGGGTTCAGATCAGGTGAGCGTGGAGGCCAAGCAATTGGGCCACCTCTACCTATCCATCGATCAGGAAATCTTCGATCCAAGTACCGGCGAGCCGTACGACTGAAGTGTGCAGGAGCGCCGTCATGCAAGAAGTGAGCGTGCTGACGATCGATCAGTGGAGTGTCGTCATAAACATCAGGTATGATGTTTTCCAGGAAGTTTGTGTACGCCTGCCCCGTAAGTCTGTTTACAAGTACATGGGGTCCAACTAACCGATCACCAATGATACCGGCCCACATGTTGAGGGAGAACCGCACCTGGTGATGAGATACAACAGTTGCATTTGGGTTTTCATACGCCCATACATGCTGATTGTGGAGATTTGTTATGCCATCTCGTGTGAACTGTGCTTCATCTGTAAATAATACTAAGGCAGGAAAGTTCGGATTTGCAGCACATTGCTGCAAGAACCACTGACAGTACCTAACTCGTGCAGGGTAATCTGCTGGTGACAGCGCCTGTACACGTTGCAAATGGTAAGGATACAATTGATACTCTTTCAGCAGTCTCCAGACAGTCGTATGGGGAACATTCACTTGCAACGCTAACCTTCGTGTGCTGATAGAAGGAGTTCTGTTCACAATCTCCAGAATCTCCTCCTGTTCTTCTGGAGTTGTAGATCTTGGTCGTCCCCTTCCCAATCCAGGAGAGTCAAATTTTCCATACTCGCACAGACGCTGATGGAGACTTACAAATGTCTTCCGATCTGGACATTGTCGCTGTGGGTACCTCTCCTGGTACAAACGATGAGCCAGCGCAGCATTGCCGTCTGCCTTACCGTAGATCAAGTGCATCTCTGCCAGCTCCTGATTTGTGTACATGACACACAGTTGAACGCCAAACACAACACTGAATTTAACCTTCGCCTAGGAATGATCTGTCAGAGTGCCCTCTTAATGTGTCCTTTGACGGCAACGACCTGCGGAAAGAAAAACGTTCCGGTGAATTTCAATGTTGTGAAGGCCATAACTCGGAAATGAAGCATTTCCGGACATATGTTGTAATGAACTATTTTGATTGTCTACATGTGGGAAATACATACCTGAAATTATGCCGTGTATTTTTGAAACACCCTGTATATTCATGTTTTTTTAGTCATGATTTTTTAGTAAAAAAACATGTTTTTTTTAAAAAAACTGCATGGAGCTTTTTAGGTCACATAAAATATATTGTTTTTTTTTCAGTCATGATTCTTTGTAAAAAAAACACCCCTCAGGGGGATACAACTATTGTATCCATGGGAATTAGCGCTCCCAGGGGGACCATGTGAGGGCCCGAGCGAAAGGTTAGGTAGGCTTCTTTTTTGTTGTAATAAAATAGGTTTTTGTTTTGTTATGGAACATCTTTTTTCGGTTCACTGCTATCCTGTTTTTCAGCACCTACTACTTTCTTCTTCAACTTTGTTCTTGTTTCATGAACTTCTTTCCTAGCTTATTGTTTCTGTGCACCCTGTGTATAGATTCCGCGTTCCCTCAACTCTATACTAAATGGTGCCTTCCTCTTTCCTCTCTTGGAACATCTTTGTCGTGATTGGGAGGCTAAAATTTTCTTCTATAATAATATAATAATAATGTAAAAAAAGCATCGTTATATTTGGTACCATAAAATATATTACTATTCATTTTTATTAGTCAGAATTTTTTGCAAAAAAACATTTTGTAAAAAAAAGCATATTTTTTTGGTGACCTAAAATATATTAATATCTATGGTTTTTAGTCATTTTTTGTAATGAAAACATAAAAAAGAAACCATACAGTAAAAGTGGTTACAGATAACCCACAATTACCTAGAGGAGTCTAAGAGGTACAGCAGGAGCCACAGAACTTATATTGATGGAGTCAAAATTCAGAGCTTATTATCTCTGCAAAATCTGATTTTTTTGGTCACATAGAAATAAAATCAGACGTAGTAGAGATAGTAAGCTCTGAATTTTGACTCCATCAATATAAGTGCTGTGGCTCCTGCTGTTCCTCTTAGACGCCTCTAGGTAATTGTGGGTTATCTGCCACCACTTTTACTGTATGGTTTCTTTTTGATGTTTTTATAACAATAAAATGACTAAAAAACATGATATTAATATATTTTAGATGTCCAAAAAAAAACCCCAAACATATACTTGACAAAATTTAAATGTGCAAAAAAAAAAACAAAAAAAACATAAGAAACACTGTTTTTTGCAAAAAAAAAACCGCAATCAAATAAAACCGTTTTTTTTTTTCATCACTAGGTGTAACATGATAAAATACCATCTTTCATCTTTCCTGTCTTGCTTTTTCTGTGTACAGAGTATCTTATGTAGGAACACAACTTGTGTGTACATTCAACATGTTCTGTAGTCCCTACTGAATGGGCTCTTGTCTTTACTCTGTGAAAAAATCTTAGCAATGGAAACAGCCTTTAATAACTGCTACCAGGTGTTGTTCACATATTAGAAGCTTCTCTGTTACATATTTTAACTTGAAAAATGCCATACCAAGTTCTTGTACATCTTCATGCTTGTGGAGTAATTTGCCCTCAGGTGGATACAACTTGTATCCTTGGGAATTAGCACTCCCAGTGGGGAAATGAGAGCTCCCAGTCTGAGTAAGGTAGGCAATCTTTTTGTTGAAATTATTAATTTTTTTGTTAAGGACCATCTTTTTTTAGTTCATTACTTTCCTACTTTTCAGCACCTCTGTCTTTCTTCTTCAACATTTGTCTTGTTTTCCGAACCTTCCTTCTCAACTTATTGCTGCCATATGCATGGAATCATGCACCCACTACGGATGATTTGGCTCGCAGTTGTGTGGGTCATCATGTATTTATTTTGAGGTATGTGGTGTGGTGCAGGGCTACAGACGGCGCTTCACGGGCAGCATGCAGGCTGTGCGGCAGCGCGCGCCCATCATAGGCGGCCAGTTTGCGGTGTGGGGCGGCCTCTTCTCCACCATCGACTGCTCCCTTGTGTACCTCAGGCAGAAGGAGGACCCCTGGAACTCCATCATGTCTGGAGCTGCGACTGGTGGCATCCTTTCGGCCAGAGGTGAGTTCCCTTCTCTAATTCAATGGAAATAGTTGGCAATGAGTCGCACATGTCACTATTACAGTGTGAGACGAGTTCTTTTTGTTATCGTTTTTAGTACGAACGGTCAAATGAGTGTCAAGTAATTGTTTCTACTCACCCCTCTGGGGGATAAAACTATTTTATCTGTGGGAATTATCACTTACTGGGGAAAAATGTCAGGTTCCGAGTTGGGTAGATCTTTTTGTTGGAATAATGTTTTTGTTTTGTTGTGGAAATTTTTTTGTTTGGTTCACTGCTGTCCAGTTTTTCAGCACCTACAATCTTCAACTTTTATTTTGTTCCGTGAACTTCTTTCAAAACTTACTGTGCTTATGCACCTTGTGCTTAACTTCCTTGTTTCCTTAACTCCATACTTAAGGTGTCTTCTTCCTTCTTTTTGGAACGCCTTAGTTCCGGGTAGGGAGGTTTAATAACGTTTAAATATATTTTTTTATGTTCAGTAGTACTCACTAAACAATACAAGATCAGTATGCGTTTTGAAGTTTTGTATTTTCTATATGAAATTGTTTTTTTCATCAATTTTATTAGTAAGAAAGTGATAATACTTTAGGGACAGCTAGAGATGTGACTCAAAAAAAACCATGCCGTTTAAAAAAAAAAACACGTTTTTTTTACAAAAAAAAACTGTGGTCAAAAAAAACATGGATATTTTGTTTTTTTTAAATATTTCGTCTGAAAATAACTCAGCAAGAAAAAGAACCATATTACATTATTTGTTTTCATGTCAAATTACCAAATAAAACGGCATACATCTTAATTGATGGTTTTCCATGGTTTTATGAAATTTTTAATTTTCTGCGGTTTCATGCTTTGATGTTTCATCTATTTTACAATATATGTGAATGACCTTCAACTCCCAAAATGGTGTGTTATAATAACATATCTTTACTTATGTTCATTGATAGAGCCCCTCAGGGGGATACAGGTATTGTATCTATGGGAACTAGCGCTCCCAGGGGGACAATGTGAGGGCCCGAGCTAAAGGTTAGGTAGGCTTCCTTTTGTTGAAATAGAATAGGTTTTGTTGTGTTACGGACCATCTTTTTTTCGGTTCACTGCTGTCCTGTTTTTCACCGCCTACCACTTTCTTCTTCAACTTTTTCTTGTTTCATGAACTTCTTTCTTAGCTTTCTGTTTCTGTGCCCTTTCTGCATAGATTCCACGTTCCCTTAACTCCATACTAAATGGTGCCTTCTTCCTTCCTCTCTTTACATCTCATTGTTGAGGATAGGGAGGCTTAAACTAACTAATAAACTAATAATAAACTAAACTCATTGATAGAGATGTGACTAAAAAACCATGCTGTTTTTAAAAAAAATGTTATTTATACAAAAATAATGACTAAAAAACATGGATATTAATATATTTGTGACCTTAAAAATCCAATGCTGTTTTTTTAAAACATTGTTTTTTAACAGAAAAATCTTGACTAAAAAAACATGGCTATTATATTTAATGGGACCAAAAAAATGTTCTTTTTTTAAAAAAACATTTGAAAAAAATCATGAATAAAAAAACATGGATGTAAATATCAGGAAAGTTATTTTTCTTTAATCAAATTGTCTTTAGAAACTTATAAACAAAGAATGCTGTTAATATTGAAATCATGTTTATTAGAACTGTACTAGGTCTTACAATAAAATATCTACAAAGAATCTATTCACTCCATAAAACCTTTCTAAGACCAGCTCCATCATCAGTCATTCAGTAAAATTTGGTGAAATGGACAATGAATTTTCACTGTTCCTTTGAAAAATATTTGACTGAATGACTTACTGAGGATGGAGCTAGTCTCCGAAAGGTTTTATAGAGTGAATAGATTCTTCGTGGATATTTTATTCTAAGACCTGGCGCGGTTCTAATGGATATTAATATATCTTATGTGACCAAAAAATCCATGCTGTTTTTTGAATGATTTTGTTACAAAAAAGTCAACTAAAAAACATGGATATTAATATACTTCATTTTACCATAAACAACTATGCTGTTTTTCAAAAAACATCTTTTTGTACAGAAAAATCATGATTAAAAATGTGGATATTAACATATTTTATGTGCCAAAAATAAACCATGCTGGTTTTTTTTAAAACATGTTTTCTATACTAAGAAAATCATGACTAAAAAAACATGGATATCAATGACTTTTTGTGAAATAAACATGGTTTTTAAAATGTCATGTTTTTTTGGTCAGATAAAATTTAATAACACATGTTTTTTGTAAAAAATCTTTTTTTCAAAAAGCATGGTTTTTTGGTTACATAAAATAAATTAAAATCCATGTTTTTTTACAGGTTAGATTAGTCATTAGTTAGTTCATACCCATCTGTTAGTTCATTAGTTCATACCCAGCAACAAATGCGATCCAAAGAGAGGAAGGAAGATTATGAAACAAGATCAAAGTTGAAGAAGACAGTAGTAGGTGCTGAAAAACAGGACAGCAGTGAACCGAAAAAAGGTGGTCCTCAACATAACAAAAAAACATTTTATTTCAACAAAAAGGAGGCCTACCTAACTCTCAGCTTAGGCCCTCACATTGTCCCCCTGGGAGCGCTAGTTCCCATAGATACAATAATTGTATCCCCCTGAGGGGTGTTTTTTTTACAAAGAAGTCGTGACCAAAAATGAATAATTTTTTAATAAAAAAATATGTTTTAAAAAAAACAATGTTTTTTTGGTAACATAAAATATGTTAATATCCATGATTTTGAGACACGATTTTTTATGAAAAATACATAAAATAAAACAGCATGGTTTTTTGGTCGCATAAAATAGATTCATATCCAGGTTTTCTTATACATCATTGTTTGTAAAAAAACACATTTTTAAAAACCAGCATGGGGTTTTTTAGGTCTCATAAATATATTATTCATGTTTTTTCAGTCATGATTTTTTAGTGAAAACATGTTTTCTTAATAAAAAACTGCATGGGGCTTTTTAGGTCACATAAAATATATATTTTGTTTTTTAGTCATGATTCTTTGTAAAAAAAGTATGGTTATATTTAATACCAGAAAATATATTAATATTCATTTCTATTAGTCAGATTTTTTTGTAAAAAAACATGTTTTTAAAATAACAGCAATTTTTTTGGTCACCTAAAATATATTAATATCTATGGTTTTAAGTCATTTTTTGTAATGAAAACATGAAAAAGAAACCATACAGTAAAAGTGGTGGCAGATAACCCACAATTACCTAGAGGAGTCTAAGAGGTACAGCAGGAGCCACAGAACTTACCACAGAACTTATATTGATGGAGTCAAAATTCAGAGCTTATTATCTCTGGAAAGTCTGATTTTTTAGGTCATATAAAAATAAAATCAGACATAGTAGAGATAGTAAGCTCTGAATTTTGACTCCCATCAATATTAGTTCTGTGGCTCCTGCTGTTCCTCTTAGATGCCTCTAGGTAATTGTGGGTTATCTGCCACCATTTTTACTGTATGGTTTCTTTTTGATGTTTTTATAACAATAAAATGACTAAAAAACATGGATATTAATATATTTTAGGTGTCCAAAAAAAACCCCAGACCTAAACTTAACAAAATTTAGGTGTGCAAAAAAAACAAAAAAAAACACATGAAAAACACGTTTTTTTTGCAAAAAAAATGCAATCAAATAAAACCGTTTTTTTTTTTTTTGCATCACTAGGGACAGCGTACCCCATACGGACTTTTTTTATCATTGAACCTAGAGCAATGAAATTTGGTATACTGATGGGAAATGAAATTTGGAATCGTTCGTCTTCTATGAAAAAATGCGATTTTCTTCAAAGAAAACGATATATATGTAGAAAACGGAATTTGAGGGGGGGTTCAAAATCCATTTCCTCCTACAGTTTTCAAGCTACAGTGATTTTGATGTCATTAGAAGCGGAATATCGTGGACATTACGGGAAGGTATAAAGAAAATATCTAAAGTCACATTATAAAATTGAAAATTTTTAGAGGTTCCATTTTTTTTTGAGGGGGGGGGGGAATTTTCATTTGTGATGTCACAACTTTCGTTTGCAACAAATGTCGAAATTCATGTGTAGCGTCCTTTATTCTCCACGCTTTTTAGCATCCAATGATACCCAAATCATCACTGTAGCTCAAAAACTGTTGGAGAAGCATTTTGAAACCCGAAAGTTCGAGGTTTTTATTACAGGCAAAACAAGGAAATGTAAACAATTGTAGTTAAATTTTTTTTAAATTCTTGGTTCAGGTTAGACCCCTAAAATCATTATAGAGTAATACAGAGACAGGAGATATAGCAACGTCGCGCCGTGAAGAAAGTGCCATGAGGAAGGTGTAGCATGATAAAATACCACTTCCCCCGCCCCTCCCCCCATTCTTCAAACCCCCGTAGCGGGCGAACGAGTGAACGTACAAGTCTTATTTTTTCACAGGATGTACCTGACCTCCTACACTTCATATAGCAGCAAGAATCCCAGTTTCTCAAGTGATCTCTAAAACACGGATTCCTATGGGGGGCGCTGTCCTTAATATTTTTTGCATAGTTGAGCTAGCATTGTAGTAAATGTAACAAAATGAATTTGTGTTGAGTATATTAACTCAATTTATCGTTAGGTCATTACATGCTTAAACTTAGGTAGGCTCAAACAGTTTTCAATGTATTCACCGTGGCTAAACAACAGATGTTTAAAGTTCTTTTATGGTCTCTCGTGTGGTGAAAAGAGTCATGAAGGAAGTTGTTAGATAGAATAGAGTGCCGGACGCTTGTTCATACAGGGAAAGTGGGGAGTAAAATTTAACTAAAAAATATTGAATGAGAGGTTTACGCAGGTGTAGATATTGTTGGATTCACGATTTAGAACAGATCTGCAGTGACTGCTAAGTGTACATTCTACCGAGGATACAAAGAGCAGACAATGGTTTATTGTCCCTCATTTTCTGAAGAAAAGCTGTGCAATGCGGAACGAGATGGACGAACTATCACACTTATTCATCAAACAGTGAAGAGTCGCCTTTAATTCAATGTACTCTGGTTAATTTTCACTTTTGGTCCCTGACCCCACTGTCAGTTATCAGATCGTAAGCAAATTGTGCAACTTTACTGGAAGTCATCTGGCCTCTGCAGCCACCTTTGAGGAGTGACGTAGTATACCACAGTCTTAGAGAGACTTGCAAACTGCATGGTTAGCTTGCGTCCAGATTTTCATTTGGTGCTTTTAAATATTTAGCTTCTCATGGACATTTTGTGTTGGAAGTCCATTTTTGGTTTTCACATAGAATCTATTCATTTTATTATTATTGGAATTATGGAAAAGTTTTGTTCAGCAAGATACGAAGTTCGGGTCTACATCGTGGATTAGAGCACTGAATCATTTTGACTTAGTGCATTAGATTCAACAATTTTTGTCCTTGTTAATATCTTACGCAACGTTAGAAAGTTGGCAGTTGTTATGTACGTACCTTGCATGAGGGAGAGCTACTGCCTGCAAGCCTTCCTGTTGATAAGAGTGCAACTTTTATTAGATGAAAACTAGTACTCGCCAACTTTTTTGTGTGCACCCTTAGTAGAACATTATTCGTCTTTGATTGGAATGGTGCAGTTTCTTGCATGATTGAGGTGGGTGTCATAATGCAACAGTCGATGTCATAAGCAAAAAACGCCCTACTCGAAATAGAGCAAAATATTTAATATGCAAGAAAGCGTGACGTGTCCATCGATTTTATGCACATTTTAGCAGTACAATGTTTTTCATCAGAATCGAGCAATTACCTGATGTAGATTCAAGTGGTAACTCAAATAGTCCCCGTTGAAACAATGTGTACGAGGGCCAGTTTTGGTACTAACGTTTGTTCCTCCATTGCAGCGGGAGTGGGGGCGATGGCGGGGTCAGCCCTGCTGGGCGGCGTGCTCCTGGCCATGATAGAGGGTGTGGGCATCATGATCACGCGCTTCACCTCGGAACAATTCAAGCCTGTCGGGCCTGGCGAGATGCACGACCCGGGCGTGCTGGGGCCCCCTCCTGCTCTGGGGGGCATAGGTGCTGAGCAGAACAGCTATCAATAAAATTGTATTTCTAGCGCTAATCATTATTGAGCTCATTGCATCTGTTGTTTGATAGTTGTACAGTTTTTAGGAAATTTAATGCTTGCTGTTGCGAACTCGGCCTTGAGTGAACAGGGAGACTGTTAATGGCTGTTTTAAAATATTTTTCTGGTTTGCTTTTTGCTAGCACAATCTTTTTGAAAAACGCTTGCTAAACTGTGAAGATCTCTGGTGGAAGAATCAAGACAGGAGGACAGTATACAAGCATGTCTGTGGACTATTAGCTGTGTAGTAAGCTAAGCTTGTGAAGTCTCATATCGACCAGCTGTGCTGCTACTGGAAAGATGCCAGCAAGTGGTGCGTTAAAGTTTCACTTGCGTGTAAAAATTTCAGCAGCTTCCGGTTTTGTCCAGACAAGTTTTGCAACTCATTTCAGCGGTATTATCCCAACAGTTTTTGACTCGGTAACTAGATAAAAAGCTATTGGTTGCCCTCTGTTAGGTTCTTCCTTGATCATTTGTTAGCGATTGACCACGTGCGTAGAGCTGAGGCTTCTCTTGAGTAGCTTCAAATTGAGTACCTTGCCACGAAACTAGTTCAGTTTCAATAATGGTTCGAACATTTGCTCTTGAAGGTAACTTTTACCAGGTAACTACATTAATCGGGTGATAGAATTTCTTCTAGAACCTGAAGCAACTTCTGTAAAATATTTGGCTCTTGTGATAACTTCTGCTAAACTGCATCAACATCTTTCTTCTGCGTTTTGCTTTCCGTCAGCATGTTTTCTCCATATTCTGTAAAGGCTTTGGAGCGAGTATTAACCACACATGTTTAGGATATTTTAGCATATCCTTTTCACGAAAATTTCTTAGGGCGAACTCTTCTTTCGTTTGCTGTTGACGAAAGCTCTAGTGATGTCCAAATTAATTATTTAGGTGATTCTGTTAGTGAAAAGAAGGTGTCTACGTATGATTAGTTGTGATGGTTGTACATCAGTGCATCTCTAATGTTCTCTCTGGTAAATTATAAGTTCAAATGGGCAAGTAAATAGTTCTGTGCATTTATGCAGTATCGCCCATGTTAATAAGTTTTCTCCAGTATGGCAACAGCATGCTTTTCTACCTAGACAGAGTGAGTTTATTGTGCGCTAAAGCTACCTTCGTTGGGCAAAGCGTCCTGTACATTCAGGTGCTCGATGCTCAGATTATAGATTTCGAAGCTCGCTCTACTTCGTTCCCTTTGCCTTAGAATGATATTGCTTTATTATTTCGTATCCCAGCCAATTGAATGATCTGTTGCTTTTTGTTTGTCATTGAGAAATCATGCTTCTCCGACGTATAACTTTTTTTGTGTTGTAACCTGAATGAGAAATAAGGATTTTTAAATAGTTGGAAAGTTTTAAAAATTGACTATCATGTCTTGTATCTCTAGAGTGGGCGTGACGATTTCTTCCTAACGGCTGCTGACCGTTCCATTTATCATCATTCGTCTTCCTGGTGGTGCAAGAAGCACTTGAACATTGTTGAATCGAAATACTTCTTTGTTAGAGCAATCCATTACAATATACCTGAAATATTTACATATTATAGCAGAAAATTAGTTTTTGATTTCATCTCATTTAAAAGGCTAAACTTGAGAGTTTTTTTCATTTCAGCTCGGATTATTTTCCGTTTTGTTCGCATGTTGTTGTATTGACAATTCTAGTTAGATGATAGTCCATGTCTTGAGCCATCATTAAAATAGTTATTAAGGCCTTACTGTTTGCCTTGTTCTGTCCAGAATTTCTGCAGTATAATTTCATATCTATTTTAGAGTGTGTTATAGCAAAAGATGCTTTACTCGAATTTTTTGTTTCATTATGCGCTTATTTCATTCGTTACTGCCGTTAATCTGCCAGGCATCTGTTTCAGAAGTGCGTTAAGTTGTATAACCTATACTGATGTGATGCTATTCTGTGTTATGGAATTCAGCTAAACTAGAAATGAATTGCATTATTGACGGAGTTAGAAGAGCATAAGATTAGAATCGTGTATGCTAAGATTGCTAGCGTGTGCGCTTCAATGTGGTGAACGAGTTACGGACTTTCTGATGATCGCACTTGGTCACTCGCCGCGCGAGGAGTGCGGCACACACAGCAGGGAGCCGCGTTTTGACGGGAGACAGCGGTGCACGCGCGAGGGCTGCCAGACGCAGCTGTAGGGCTGACTGGGTTCATAGTTAACGCTGAGTGATTGTGCTTGATTCAGCCAGTCCTTGAGCAGTAGCGCTAATTTTCAAACTTTTTCCATGTTGAGCGACCTCTCTAACGTTGGGAAGTAGTGCTGATGGGTAATATTTGAATGCTGTATTTTCCTGGATTGTGTGTAAGTACGCATAAAAATTGTGGATTGATGGTGTTGAGAGTAAAGATAATTTTGTCCAAAAATGGCATTTTCTATCAAACTGCGCTGTGCCTATGTAATTTATAACACAGTTGTTCATTTTTCGATATTTTGTTGTTCCCAACTCGGAAAAGAACCATCTCACGTTACTCTGTATTCTGAGTCAGGAAAATGCTGCCGAGGGTATAACAGAGTTTCAATGCGCGAGTGTGGATAGCTCGACCGGAGCGAGTGGCAGGATAATTAATGGGGTTCTCTATAGTCCGGTAGACCATGTGCTCCTTCGTGATGGCCCTCGCATTAAATATTCATCTTAGTAATTACCATGAATTTTATTTGAGTTTCTTACGCTTGATGCAAACTTGGTCTCCGAAAATGTTACCATCTGCCGAGAGTTGACTGTTAACTGCAGTATGAGTTCTGTGAAGTCTGTACCTCTTAAGGTACAATTACTTCTTTGTATGGTAATTCCAGTTATTACTAATTCGCGTCAACTAGCCGCTCCGAGGGATACAACAATTGTATTTGTGGGAATTGGCACTCCCAGGGAAAACAGGCGAGTTTCGAGCTCAAGGGTAAGTAGGTCTTCCTTTGGTTGAGATAGATTGTTTTTTTTATCTGGACCATCTTCTTTTCAGTTTACTGCTGCAAACAGCAACCTGATTTTTAGCACCTAGTACTTTTTCCTTCAACTTTTATGTTTCATAAAATTCTTTCTCAACTTGGTGTTTCTGTACACCTTAGGCGTAGATTCCGCGTTCCCTCAAGTCCACGCTAAATCGTGGCTTCTTTTTTGAACGCCTTCGTTGCGGTTAGGGAGGCTTGAACTAACATCTAATCTTCACGTCAAATCGAAAACATTGGGTATTAAATATGTTGTCAAAGTATGACTTACGGACTTTAAGGAGCAAACTTACTTGACATTCATGTACATATAGCGTTCTAGTTTAAGTATCAGATCAGTCTCTTCTGTACAAGACCATGTAAATATTTCCGTTGTTTGCTTCTGTGTCAACTTTTTCTTTGAAAAGTAAAGGAGATTTTTAGTATGTGTTCCTTTAATTTTGGCCATCATTCCTCCATTATATACTGAATTGCGAGGAAATTTCGTCTGGCTTTTGATATCAGGTGAGAAACGTGTATCTCGTACATCAGTGCATTAAATCAATGTCTTAAATCTTGATTCTAGTCCCCTCAGGGGGATACAACTATTGTATCTATGGGAATTAGCGCTTCCAGGGGAACCATATGAGAGCCCGAGCTAAAGGTTAAGTAGGCCAGCCAAACACACCTGGTGAACTTTTGAGAACAATACTTTCAATAATAACCTCGAGAAAGCGTACACAGAGCGGCACGTCGCCGACCCACAGCAGCAACATGGGGAAAGTGGCAAAAGCACCTAGAGTCACCGAAAGAGCTCTTTATGCACTTCCAAGCCAGGCGAAGTCTATTCCGGAGCTGGCAGCCCCGCCTGGTGGTATATCAGAAATAGAATGCAAAGTGGATTGAGTGCCTCGACCAGGCGTGCGGATGCCCGGCCGTGGGAGTGGTGCTGTGGGGAGCGCTGGGCGTGACCTTTCGGTTCCTCGTGCGGACGGTCGCAGGTCTGAGCGGGATAGTGAGCGGCATATTGTGACTCAGCGTTTTCGCTCTCTGGAACGCGTAACAATTGTCCCAGAAGATGTCGCGTCGCATATGATGAAGAAATTTCCTATCCTGCGTGGCTTCCCAACTAAGCCTCCTCCCGCAGTGCCAATTCATACATGAATGATAGACCTATAAGCCCCGTGCCGCCTGATCTGGCATCCGCTCTGAATGAGGGTGCTGAGAAGGACTCCGCACGTGCTAAACCTCGAACTGGTAAACTATGACCACCTGTATCCAATGGAATATTAGAGGATTTCGACGTAACTACGAAGATTTGAGGGCCCTCCTTGAGGAGTACCAACCTTGGTGCGTTTGCCTCCAGGAGACCCTTCTTGGAAGCCTGAACCCTACACCCCCAAATAACTATTGCATTGAGGTTTTTCCCCGGTGCCTAACCCAGTGCCCGGAACGGGACTTGCGATACTTGTGCGGAGAGATGTGGGGTACTGTAAAATAGCAATCAATACTGGACTACAGGCCCTGGCCCTCCGTTTGTGTATAGGGCAACGTATGGTCTCTGTCTGCAATATCTATACCTCACCTGGAGATCCCTTAACCTCACAGGACCTCATCCTTCTCAGTAACCAACTAGCAAGACCAGCGTTCATACTTGCCAAACATGTTCGTTGGGGCAATTTGATAAATGATTGGCATAGCAGAGCGGTGGAAGAGTTTTTGGATGCTACCGAGTTGTGCCTGTTGAACACCGGAGCCCCCACTCACTTTCATGTACAAAGCGGTACCTTCTCTGCAATCGACGTCAGCCTGTGCACGCCCGACATTTTTCCTGATACGCAGTGGTCTGTGCTTGAGGATACGTTTGGTAGTGACCACTATCCTTTTGAGTTTGGAATGGCACCAACCTGAGCCCGTGGATCCACGCTTCAATTTTAAAAAGGCTAACTGGATAAATTTCGAATCCTGCTCGCGAATGGAAGAACCAGATGAGAGTTTCAGTGTGGATGAGCTGGTCGATCACTTTGTCAGAACAGTGCGTGCGGCTGCCGACGCTGCCATCCCGAAGTCTCAGGGAGGCTGTCAGAAACATTGTGTTCCATGGTGGAACAACGAGTGTGCAATAGCTAATTGTGAACGGAAGCAAGCTTTGCGGCGCTATCAACGAACTAAAGAGCTGGCCCATAAGATCGCCTACAACCGAGCGAGAGCTCGAGCGCAACTGGTCAAGGATGTGGAGCGTAAGACATCGTGGCAGAAGTATGTCTCCAGCCTAAATACCGACACCCCTATGGCCAAGGTATGGCAGAGAGTGAACAAAATGAAGGGAAACCATGGACACAGGTCACCGTGTTTGGAAATTGATGGCTCCCTCACGGCAGATCCGGATCGTGTAGTGGAAGCTTTGGCTCGGAGCTTCTGTCGTGTTAGCAGCGGATATCCCTCCTTGGCTATCGGATGTCAACAGGAGCGACAACCACTTGATTTTTTGACTAATTCCTTCTACTCTTACAACGACCCCTTCACAATGATAGAGCTTTATTGTGCCTTAAAAAAGTGCAAAAACACAGCCCACGGGCCTGATGGTGTTTACCATCAAATGATGAAAAATGAGGATCATACGGCAATATCATTCCTTCTCTATATATATATACAACAAAATCTGGAGCACACACATATCCGCAGCAATGGCGAACAGCAACAATCATGGCTTTTGCTAAACCCAACAAGCCTGCCTCTAACCCAGATAACTATCGACCCATTGCCCTGACTAGCTGCCTAGGTAAGCTGCTGGAAAAGATGGTAAATGTCCGGCTCACGCGATGGCTGGAGGCTGAAGAACTGATGAATCCCATACAGTTTGGTTTCCGACAACACCGCGGAACCATAGATGCTCTGCTCCGTCTACAGAACTACCTGGTAACTAACCTCGCAGAACGCCGACAGACTGTATGTGTTTTCTTCGACCTGCACAAGGCCTATGATACTGCGTGGAGATTTGGGATCCTCAAATCACTGCATGGATATGGACTCCGTGGTAATATGGCCTTGTATATCCAGGAGTTTCTTGGTAAGAGAACCTTTCGTGTTAGAGTAGGTGGTACGTTCTCCTCACTGCAGCGTCAGCGTGAAGGCCTGCCTCAAGGCAGCGTCATGAGTTGCACGCTATTTAATGTCGCCTTGAACGGTATTACTTCAGTCCTCCCCCCTGGCATTTTAGCCTCTCTGTATGTGGACAATTTTATGCTGTACTCATCTGCATTATTGCCTGCGGTGACTCGCAGAATGCAGAAAGCCATCAAAAATGTGAACAACTGGGCTTTTGAGCATGGCTTCACCTTTTCTACTGAGAAGACTGTAGGCCTTCATTTCCAGGGACGCGGCCGATGTGATCCCCTCGACTGGTGCTGAGGGGGGGACAGGTGGCTTTTGCGCACAGCGTTAAGTTTTTGGGGATGACTGTGGATGATAAGCTCACCTGGAAACATCACTTGGCAGCCCTCAAGATTGAGTGTGCTCGAAGAATGAACATCCTTAAGTGTATATCCGGAGTAGCGTGAGGAGCAGACCGAATGACGCTGTTGTGACTATACAGAACTCTTATCAGGAGTAAAATAGACTACGGCTGTATAGTATATCAATATGCGAAAGAATCCACACTGGCTAAACTGAACCCAGTGCACCATGCAGCTATCAGGCTAAGCACTTGTGCTTTTCGATCCTCACCCTCTTACAGCCTGTGCGTGGAGAGCGGAGAGCCTCCTCTGTGGCTCCGACGTGTGCAGCTGACCTTGCAGTACCTAGCCAGGCTGGAACATTATTGTTATTATATTCCTAGTTTTACCACCGCAGCCGCGCAAGTGTTGATCTCAGCAGTGATTCTCAGTTATATTGGTTTGTTGCGTTAAATTTTTCTTGTTTCCGTATCAGGGCGAGTTGGTTCTGTAGTAGTTAATCCACTGCGTAGGCAAGTTTCACTTTTAGATGTAGTTGTAGAAGTTTATTTGTCTGATGAAGTTGTACAACGGTCCCCCAAACCTCACCTGGTCGCCATCTCCAAGGTAATTCTCCAAGGCGTCCGGGGGACGTCCCCAGGCTGGAACAAGTCCCTTTGTCTCCTGTGTGGGCTAGTGTGCCCGCGCCCCTTGGACGACACCTGACTTTTCCTTATTTCATACCTTCGTCTGTGGATTACCCTGCGATTATGGCTGCTATGCAATTGAGACCCATGCAAATGCTTCCAGTACTCTTAGAAAACACTGCGACGTGGCGCGTCCCTATAGAAAGTTTTTGCCCTGGATGCCGGATGCCCAAGAAGGAATCCGTGCCAGACTACATCCTGAAGGGAATTTTCATGAACCATGTAATGAAAAGAACGCTAAGTCCATGAAGTTCTACACTGATGGATCTAAAACGGGAGATGCTGTAGGATGTGCTGCTGTGTCTGGGGAAAGGGTCAGTGCAAGGAAGCTGCTCCCAGAGTCATCAATTTTCACAGCGCAATTGTACGGTGTGATGGAGGCGCTGAAACTGGTTGAGGAGTATCCATGTGGCTCTTTTACTATTTTCGTTGACTCAAAAAGAGTAATTGATGCCACACAAATGTATAATAGTACACACCCGCTCATTGCTGAAATTGTCGTGATGTTAATTAACTTTGCGAGTAGACGCAAGAGTGTCATGATGTGCTGGGTGCCCGGACATGTGGGACTATCGGGCAATGAGCGATCTGACCGTGAGGCTAAGCGGGCTGCGGAGACAAACGAGGAGACGTTGAACTTGATGGTCCCGTTCTGAGACGACTACCCTCGGATAAAGGCTGCAGTGAGAAGTTTGTGGCAACGGGAGTGGGATAGAACAATTAACAATGAATTGAGAATTATAAAACCTACCGTTCGTGAGTGGACATCGTCTAGTTGTCGCCCTCGTCGGATGAAGGTGATACTCTGCCGCCTTCGTATTGGCCATACCCGATAGACGCATGGACACTTGATGGAGCGACAGCCGCAGCCTCGATGTGAGCGGTGCCGCATTCTTCTGACTGTCAAACACTTTCTTGTTGAGTGCCCCCGGTATGCTGTTGCCATGAATGTGTGTTTCCCGAGACTGCGAGGTCCTGATGAGGATGTAATGATCGGAATGCTCGGGGAAATCGAGCGCTCAACTTTCAATGTGACGGCGCTTAAAATGTTCCTAGAGAAGTGTAATCTGATATCTGAAATTTAACCAGAAAAAGAACAGCGGAAGCAAGGAACTTCTTCACGTCTGAGATGTGGAAGACTAAACTGCAATATGGCCGGGCGCGCTGCATAGATGCCTCTGGGGGTTTCAGCGTGGGTAAGGCGCCCGGCCATAAATGGGTGGGCGGCTGAAATCCCCTATGGGGTCTTTGGCTGCCCGTGCTAGCGGAGTGTGCGTGGATCTGTAGATGATCTCTTCAAAGATCAACTAGGGCTCTTATAAGATGACAATAATGTGGGTGGCAATTGAAGGGTTTTTGCGATGGATGTTGCTATGTTTCCATAATTGTAATTGTGACAAACTTTGAACAGAGATTATCTAATGTACTTTTGCTGAAATGATGTGAATGTTGTATTTTTGAACTGTGAGACCTACGGCGCGATATAGTACGAATTACTGAAGCGCTAGCAAATCTATGCTAATACTACTACTACATTAGGTAGGCTTCCTCTTTGTTGTAATAAAATGTTTTGTAACGGACCATCTTTTTCGGTTCACTGCTGTCCTGTTTTTCAGCACCTACTACTTTCTTCTTACACTTTTTTCTTGTTTCATAAACTTCTTTCCTAGCTTACTGTTTCTGTGCACCTTGTGCATAGATTCCGCATTCCCTCGACTCCATACTAAATGGTGCCTTCCTCATTCCTCTCTTAGAACATCTTCGTCGTGGTTAAGGGAGGCTAAAACTTTCATATATAATCTTGATTCTAGTGTGACACTACAAGCATTGTATCTATGAGAATTAGCACAGGGTGCGGAGACTTCCCATGAACAAAGATTCTCTGTTCCATTAATTTCATATTTAATGAGGAATTCATCTTGGGGACACTCATGTTTTGGTTTGGTATGCGCAAGCTGGTAATCAAATTTAGCTTCATTTAAGCAGCATTAAGGCCCGGCTACACTATGCGTTTCTTCGTGCAACTCACGCGCGACTCGCCCTAATTTGACGCATGCATGTCGGATGCACGAGTGCTGCATGAACTTCGTCGGTATGCGGTTTTTGACGCGTCTTCTTGTGCAGCAAGAAAAGAAAGAAAAAAAAGAAAAACAGTATATTTCCAATATAGATGGTACAAAAGTACCATCGTTGGTTTTTAAAATCTCTTAAAATTAATACACTTAGATGATACACACACACGAGTATTGTAAAACTCGTGTCACTAGTCGAAAATAAATGATTGAGGGCAATGTACTCCTAATCTTGCTTAATCTACATTTGATAATACATGTAATGATAATTATAATAGACAACACAATTTCATGGACGATGCATTTTCATTGTGAGGTGAAAACACTTTTGACAGTTTACATGTACATGACACAAAACTTCGCAATTCTTGATGCCAGGAAATAATACATGAATCGCTTGTTTCGGCCAATGTTCAAAAGTGTCATTTTGAGGAAGCATGAAAAAAAAAATATATATATATATATATATATAAATGTACAGGGAGTTCATGGAATCGAACTCGTGACTTATAAGTTACCGCGCCAGCACGCTACCGACTGCGCCACCAATCACCCTAAAAAGGTGATCGATGCACAACGGAAGCAATGCATGTCACGGCGAAAGCGGGCTCTTCCGTCCACGCATATAATTCCCTTATGTATCATTTCGGGAATTATATGCGTGGACGGAAGAGCCCGCTTTCGCCGTGACATGCATTGCTTCCGTTGTGCATCGATCACCTTTTTAGGGTGATTGGTGGCGCAGTCGGTAGCGTGCTGGCGCGGTAACTTATAAGTCACGAGTTCGATTCCATGAACTCCCTGTACATTTATTTCGTTTGAAAAAAACCTATGCGTGGACGGAGAGCCCGCTTAACCAGACTCAGTAATTGTTTCTGGGGGTAATATGACTTTGAGCTATTGATATATATATATATACATCCGTATACATATACACACACATATATATATTCATACATATATATACATGTACATATACACACATACATATACATGTATACACGTTCACATAAGCATGAGGACCAAGAAGATAATAAGTTTTGTATTTCTAATCCAACAATTTTAACATAGCGGTCATTAGTTGATAAGCATTTTATTTAAACAAAAAGTGGATGATCGCAACACAAATGTATAGTTTTTACATGAATGCTTTACAATAATAAAGAGATGACGAGTTAGGTAATGTTACAAGTTGAGAGTGAACAGAAAAAAGACCATTATCTCTAGTAAAATGCTAGTTGTCAGTCTAGTACACACGTGTGTGCACATATACACGCAAATGTATACATATACACATGCACGCACATAATTACACCAAACTCGTAAGGATACACAAATGCATTTCTATGCATCGAGGCAATACATACGCATTCTATTTAGTGTCATACGCACAGCGTGCACACGTACAAATATCTACAAGTAAGCATGTGCGCGAATATCAGCGTAAACCAGTCAGTATAAACCAGAAATTCCAATCGAGGGAAACGGAGAAAATATCTTTTATTATCGCATGAATTTTATAAAATTTCGTACTACAAATAGTGGCACAAAACAGTCTACCTAAGTCTGAAACATGAAAACGATTGTGGGACGTGAATAAGAAAGAAAACATTAATGTCCTATAAAGGTTTCATATTAGAAGAAAAAAAAAAAATCACATTATCTTTGAAATATGGTGCAAATTGTCGGCAATTGATAAACAGACATAGGTATCACATTATTATAAGCATATAACTATAAGCGTAATACTGCAGTATAAATGGGTCATCACACAAGCAAGCATCTGTGGCGCGTAGTTAGGAGTGAACTACACATCATTTCAGGGTCATCGCCCGACAGCTCTCCCATTTTGCAGTTGTACTTTATCATGGAGTGTATTGTACTTCTGTTTATTGCTTGCGCTTTCTACAACGAGTGATTGGGCACGCGAGCTGGTGCTCCAGCTCAGAGACCAATTTAAAGTAAAGGAATGCCTCTGAAACGTCAAAAATTCAACATATAAGATATAAAGTTATAAGAATTTGCTTACAAAACTGTGTTAACATCTCTAGACACTGAGAAGGCATTGACAGTTGATATAACCACTATTATAAAGTAGCCGCGTCCATCCGTCTGTGTGACTCCCTCTTCTAATCGATAGCTTTGATAGCAACAAGGATAAAGCTCAAGAAATAGAAGAAATTATTCTACTGCATTATTTTTCTGTGGCGATTAAATTCCCTTTCATTTGGATTATGGTATCCAGAATACGCAATCAGCATATTTTTACAAATAGAAATTCTCTTTGAAGCTTTCTCTGTTGAAATTCATCATTTTGCTTTGATGTTTCTAATTGATAATGCGAAAAAATGTTTTAAATTCGTTTGACCAGTAACCTCGCTACCACTTAGTGTAAAGCCCAAGATTTTGGAACTTGAGTTATCGTTTTCGAAATTGTGATTTCCTTGAAAAGCTCGGAAGAGTTATAATAGACATTTCAGAATAAAATTCCACCAAAAGAGGCCACCACGGAAAGAAATGTTTTCAGGCTCAATTGACATTGTTTTTAGTTTTTTCAGGCTCAATTGACATTTCGAGCTTAGTTTTATGCTTGCTAAACAGAGGACATGTAACTTTTCGTTGTGGTGTAACTCTGTCATTTTGAACTAGCAAAAATAAAATTCACACATTGAAGACACAATATTTTTAGGCTGAACAAAATGTTCAGCATTTAAAAAAAATCGAAGCAGGTACAGAGGAGGTACAGCGACTGACCCAATCTTGCTATGATATGCTGTCATTTCTTAATGATGGGTAGAGAGACGGCAGTCATCATCAAATTTGCATAGCCAAGTAGTCGCTCAGGTAAGTCATGTGTATTATTTATTTGTATATAGAAAACATACAAGTTAAATAATTCTTCCCATTGCATTTGTACCTGAGCGAATAAAACCAAAATAAAAAATGAATACCGTGTATTTATTTTTGATATATATAGCATTTATTTCGAGTAAATCAACCCTGTTTCTTGTTAATTAGATAGTTTAACCCGAAATTAGAATGAAACATAGTTGGATAGTTATGTCTTTGATTGACTGTAAATTACTTATACATGAAGGAAAGATAGGTAGCGTGAGTCACTTGTCGTTCTTTTTTTCTTCCCTATTATTGCACATGCGATAGCTACTAACCGGAGCGCACGTTCATCAACATCCGTACTCTCCTAGCCGCAGCATGCAACTGACCCCGCTGCTCCGCCTCCGCGTACTGTAGTGTAGCCGCTCAGGCATGCAGAAGTTAAAAAATGCTTGAGATTCGCGCAGTAAAAAACGCATAGTGTAGCCGGGCCTTTAGAGTGACTCAAAAGCACGGGATTCTAATAGCTCTGTAAATTTATCCTTCTTAATTGATTATACGAATAAAAACTAACGTACACTACGATTGACACATGTAATGCGATGGAATAATTAGATCTGTAACTCGCAATGGGGAGGTACTGAGTTCGTAGGTATTTTCATGGGCAGTGTAGCAGGTTTAGTGACTGACTGAACAGAAGAAATTACCTCAGATATAAATGGGCCTTTGGCAGTCCGATCTTTCGTGCTCACTTTGTACTTGTCAGTTTCATACCTTCGATATCGCGTTGTTCTTTCTCCTCCTTCCTAACTTTCTGTTCCAGTGCGCATGGGACACACATGGTGGGTAACAATTTGCCATTCAGTCTATACTGAATGATCCCCTCTCTTTCCCCCGCAGGAGGATACAAATATTGTATCTTTGGGAATCAACACTCCCAGGAGGAACATGTGGGCGTGCCTGAGCTGAGAGTTAGGTAGCCCTTCTTTTTGTTGAAATAAAATGTTTTTCTTTTTGTTATGTTAAGGACCACCTCTTTTCACCCCTCAGGCGGATGCAACTGTTTCTATAACAATTAGCACTCCCAGGGGAAAAATGCGTGCGGGCCCGAGCTGAGAGTTAAAAGCGCGTCCAGACCTACACTCATGTTGTCGAGTTGACACGCACGTCCATGGACTCTGATGACACTCAAATTGTCGGTTTGTCCACACCTATGATGTGTTGTTAATCTCAGTGCGGTGCAGTTTCTGGTCGTGATAAGGTGCGCTCTTCATTAACTGGCGGCAATAAAGTGCAAAAAGCTTATGAAGCAGCGCTTGTGTGCTGTATTGCTGCAGCATCCTTGAAAATATTACGGAAGTATAAAAAGAAGAAGATTTGGACGAAGAAATGGCTACAATGAAGAATGGGTACAATGGGTTTTGAAGACAGTCAATGTTATACAGTCTAAGGTCAATGAAATTCTTAATGAAACAATACGCAAATTTTCTTGAACAATCGAACAGAACAGAAGAACACTTATACCCTATTGAAACATTCTTGCAAATACCAGTTAAATAATCAGAAGCTCAGCGAAACATACAGCAATTGAATGACACATTCGGCGAAACCATGAAGTGCATGGTAAACCTTAGCACGCTGAATAATACGAACACTGCTTCAGAATGTAATCATTCTAGATAAACGTAATAGCAGGAAGCACATAAATCTCATAAGCATAATGATTCACATTGCGTTTAATTGTCTCAGAAATAATGGATTCTTTCATAGTTTTGCTCATTGCTTCATTGTTCTGCGTATTGATTCGCATGAGATAAATGTTTCACAGTTTTCATAGATTGCTTTCTTTATATCACTTATTGTTAGTGTGTGCTTGACTTAATATTGCGCAAAATGATTCAAGAAAAGTTCATAGTTAATTAGCGAATGCAAAAAGATGTACTCATCGTTAAATAAGCATTAATTATATTTAACGCGGAAATTTTTATAATGTAAGGTTTGACGGAGTCACTACTTCATCAGAATCAAATTACTTACCTCTCCAGTACTGGCATCATCTAAACTTGAGCGAGATTCTCTTTGGAGCTCACCCTCATTAAGAAAAACCAGTTGATCGAAGCACCAAAGTTTTGGAGTATAAACATCTGACACGCCTGCTCCTGATTTTTTAGATTGTTCAATGTTTTTAAGTTCACGTCTGAACTGTGTACGCAGAGTATTTATTTTTCTTTTTATATTCTCTACAGTCAGGTCAGGAATGAAAGGTTGCATTGTTTTCTTGATGTCAATTAGAGCGACTGCTTTTAATGTTTTGTTTTTATATTCCTTACTTTGAACCTTTCACAAACATGGTTGAGAGCTATTAAACCAATAAAAATACCGGTGGCAGTTCTACTCCAGAATTCCGGAACCTCGGGAGCACATGTTGCAGCCAACCTTACTCTATGGGATCAGACCCGCGACTGGGAAGTGTGACAACTCAGCGCCATGGTTTCCAACATTGCCGGAAAACGGCTTGGTGAGTGTCGACTCAACTTTTGGAGTGATTTTGAGTCCATGGATGTGTGTGTGGCGCTGGTTTGACACACATGAGTGTAGGTAGGTTTACTTCCTGACTTTGATGCTTGTTCGGGACCGAAATGATACGAGTCAGATGAGGTACGAACAGTTACATTTCCACCATTTTCATTATACAACGAACAAATTAATTTTTTTCAGTATGTGCCATATATGGCACACAATGCATTTAAGGGTTAAGTCAAGTAATCTTTATGACAATTCTAGCCTTAGTTAGGATCAGTACAGTCAGCCCTCGACTGCGGCTTAGCGTAAACGTTCGAATTAAACACTGCCAATTTTTATGATACTCATTGTAAATAACAGTCAAAGCGTAGATTATTGGGTGGCAAAAGCCTTTAATATTAATGAAGACAAACTAACTTACATTGCCTACCCAGTAATATTCTTATCTCATGTATTAATCTTGCACTCCAATTCGGAGATGGTCGTACACGACGCGTCACGATTAATAGTACCCGGAGAATACTAGTTTGGGGGAGTAAGGGCATGTAGGGAGATTCATGATTGTCCATACGAGTACTTATTGTTGCGACTGCCTCGCCCTTGTTCAGGCGCCAGAATTGGGCCGAGGCACCCGCATATAATCCTCCATTTGAGGCAATCCTGTAATTCAGCAGTAAAGCTCGCAGCCTGGCTTGCGTAGCGACTGTCTCTCCGTGTGTTATCATGCTTGAACAAGTAATCCAAGCTCTCTCCCCGTACAGAAGAACCTCCGAAGCCGACACACAGACAATCACCACCAACATTCAATTAAAAATTCCCATACTCTATTAGCCACACGGCTATCAACCAAACCAAGCCACACGGCTATCAACCAAACCAAGCCACACGGCTATCAACCAAACCAAGCCACACGGCTATCAAACCACACCAAGCCACAAGGCACGGGTAGAACCCCTGCGGGAACTACCTCCTTCGAGATACTCATATAATCAAAACTGTTACCGCACCTGCGGAATATTACACTAACAAATCCACTCTCGCCGGGATCCACCCCGGATTCCCTCGAGCCGCGGCACCTGCTGAAGTGCGGCTACTCACTGGACCCGGACCTTCTTCCTCAAGAAGTGGATCTCCATACTGCTGCCGTAGTCACGGCACTCAGAGTCAACAAATTAAAGACGAGGCGAGAGTATACAGTTTTACATTGTCCTGCAGAGGTCAATAGTGCAAGTGAAATTAGGTGCCAGTAAGGCAACTCGAATTACCCACTCATAACTCCTTCTGAGTCAGATTAAGTCATTAGCAATTAAGTGTGCTCTACAAGGAGCACTGGTGACCCTTTTAAATAAGAAGAACATCTACCTTGTCACTTAAGAAATTCCTCGCTATTCAACCTTTAAAAGTCAAATTCAATTAGTTTCCCATTTGGGAGAAGTTCAAAGTTCATATTGGTTGCGTAATGCAACTTGGACACTAAACAGCTGCAGCTCAATATGAAGAAAAATTTACTTTCCGATAAATTGACGCGGAAAATTTCTTCGTAAAACTTCATGTTGAGTTTTATACACTAAATCTTTGATGAATGAAGTTTTTATTACCAGTTCATCATTAGTACCCCATGGAAATTAAACACTTAATGAGTGACGTCATCTGAGGATGCAAGACAAGCAAAAAACAAACAAATTGATATTGACTGCTATTTTTCACCTTTCTTTTGATATACAAAGCTTTTTGTGAATTATATTTTTTATTGGAAATATGTAATCAAATCTGTTTGTTCATCGAAGGTGCTACAAAACTTTCACGTTCTTCTTCGTTCCGTTCATTAGTTGTTTCCTAAAGTTGAAGCAACAACGGAGGCGGAGGGTGACATAAGGTGTAATGAGTGTAACGATAAATGTGCAAAATTAAGAATTGGTGTGTAATTACTTGCAACTTTTATTGATGGGCGTCCTAATTTAAACTTTATAGTGTTTTTACTGATGGTCAAACATTTTTGTGAAGTGTATTGCAAATGGCAGGTGAACCACCACGCTAGGCCTAATTAATATCCAAGTTAATTCCAACCATTCGTGATGCAAATATGGACGCGACGAGTCTGCAGGAATAGCCCTCAAGTGTAAGTATTAGTTTGTGAGAAGCAAATTAGTCAAAGAGTTTAATGTTTTGCACCAACTTTGAAATGCTGAGCACGAGTGGATCTTGCGAAATTTGTGGTAATTTGTGTTGTAGGACATGCACGTTCAGAGGTACGTTCCTTTTGTTCAATATTTTCGGTCAATGTGAAGTTTAATGCAATCACGGAAAATAATAATGCCGATCCCAGGAATCACTAAAGGAACACATTTCAGAACGTTTTACATGAATGACATTCTGCTCGCTGATGCGTTATTTTTGAATAATTGAACTGGTAAATCTGAAGGAGATGACAGTTGTCGATTTTGTAAATTTCGATGCCTTAGCATAGTTAATTAGATCGAAATAAACAAGTTTTCTTCTATGCACTTTTTGTCTCAAATGAGTATTTTATTAGTTATAGCGGTAAATGACTTACCGCAACTCCAGTCTTTGAAGCGGAAAGAAATTCTTTGATCGAGTGGTATGGCAATACTGCAATGGCGTCTCACTTCCAGCGCTCTGTCTTGAAAGACGAAACCAAACCTACCGCTGTACCTCCTTAAATACTCATTTGAAGAAAAAAGTGTATAGAATAAATGTTGTTTATTTCGATGTTATTACCATGTTTCAAGCAACAAAAATTCGAAAATCGGTGAGTAGCTGTTTATTCGAGCGCATTCGTCATCAATGACGAAACTAAACTTACCGCTATAAATCGTAAAATACTCATTTGAGACGAAAAAAGAATGGAAGAAAACTTGTTTATTTTGATTCAATTAACTAGGTTCAGGCACCAAAAAGTGGAAAATTGACAACTATCATCTCCTTCAGATTTACCATTGAACTTTGAAGTTGGCCTTGGCGCCAAAGGAAGCGAGCGCGTGAAACGGAATTTAATTAATAACGGAAGCTATAACAAACGTAAAGAGGTTGGATCGTGAGGGGGAGGCACAGTTCTTCTAGTGAATATTATAAATAAAGCTTCTAACCCACCCATTAGGGGGACGACCGCAATCTTGTTGACATCGGGTCCAAAATGGCGGCGCCCATGGTGGTCGCCATGTTAGACCCGATGTAAACAAGATTGCGGTCATCACCCTAATGGGTGGGTTAGAAGCTTTATTTATAATTTTCACTAGAAAAACTGTGCCTCTCCCTTACGACCCAACCTCTTTACGTTTGTAAAAGGGGGTTAGCTTCCGTTTTTAATTAAATTACGTTCGCTTCCTTTGGCGCGGGAAGGCCAACTTCAAAGTTCAATAATTCGAAAATAAAGCATCAGCGAGCAGAATGTCGTTTATGTAAAGCGTTCTTAAATACGCTCCTTTAGTGATTGTTTGGAATATAATTATTAATTTCTGTGATTGCAATGAACTTCACATTGACCATATTTTCTTGCTTAGTATTGAAAAGGAAAAATTTTGGTTAATTTTAAGGAGATGCAACTAACCGATTTTCAAAATTTTGTTGCCTATATCATGGTAATTGCATTGAAATAAACTACTATTCATCTGCACTTTTTGGGGCAAATGAGGGTTAATGTTGAGGATTATTCAAGAATCGGTGCTTGATTTTTAGGTGCCTTAAAATAGTTAATTAGATCAAAATAAGCAAGTTTTCTTCATGCACTTTCCGCCGTAAATAAGGATTTTATGAGTTATAGCGGTAAATTAGTTACCGCAACTTAAGTGTTTGAAACGAGAAGTAATTCATTTGGCCTTCCGGCAAATGGCAACGCTGCAATGGCATTTTGCTTCCGGTTTTCTTGTTATCATAGACGAAACTAAACCTACCGCGCTAACACGTAAAATATTCATTTGACGGAAAAAAGTGTATGGAAGAAAAGTAGTTTATTTTGATGTTATTACCATGATTCAAGCAACAAAAATTCGAAAATCAATAAGTAGCTGTTCATTTGAGCGCATTTGTCTTCAAAGACAAAACTAAACATACCGCTATAATTTGTAAAATAATCATTTACGGTGGAAAGTGCATAGAAGAAAACTTGTTTATTTCAATCTCATTTACTATGTTTAGGTTTCTTCTTGACTTTCCTGTTAAGGTTTCTTCTTCAAACAAAACAGCAGTCATCAGGTTCAACTTTAATGTCTTTCATCAATGCATGGTTCTACATATCATGCTCTACCAAGCCTTTGGACTCATCAGTCAGTATAGATATCTTTCATTATAATTTTTTTCTATTTATTGTCTTGAAGGAAATAACCTGTTTTGGAATTCATTTTTGGTTATTGATTTACTTAGGTTTACATCAATGTTTATTAGTATGGCTTAGGTGTTTTTTCAAATCTACATTGAATGCATTTGTAGAAGCCTAGGAAGTTCTCATGTGTCTGACCTACTCTCATACTGCCATAGGCTATCCCCGGAGGGTATGGTTGTGATCACTAAATAATTTTTTAGGCAGTTCCATCTTGCATTTATAGAAAAATTTTAGAGTTTCAAAACATATTGATACAAAGCATCATGCTTGGAGCTTTCAGTATAATCTCAAAGCAGTGTTTAAATTTGTCCCAACACAAATCTGACTGTATTTCTATTCAGCTCCTACTATGTACTCCTTATGCCATAACGTGGAAATCAGCACAACTGTATATTTGCATGTCTTTTGCTGCTCTGTGGTTTCAATTTTGTTAATAATTTGAACTAGGTTGTAATGTTGGTTTCAGGGTGCTTGAAAGACACAAATTAGAAAAAGTTTTAAATATTTTCCAATTATTTACTTTTTTTCCTATGTCCAATTTGTCCTTAGAAACATCAAATCTGTTATACAATGAATTGTTTATTTGTTTCAAAATATTTAAAATGACTGAAATATGTAAATTTTATGTTATTCCTTGTCACTAGATAAATTATTAGGTTAGTGATCAGCATATCATTCAAGGATCTCAAGCTTTCAAAGATTAAATTAAGCTCAGTGTTGGAATTTTTTTTACAGCATCATTGAATAGCTATTTTTCAAATTAATATTCACCATTCTTGTTTTATTATCATTATATGGCCTTTGTAGGAGAAACTAGTTCATCAAATATAGGACATTTAAATTTCCTTGAATTGAATTTTTAATAGTGCTCTGTCCAATATGCTTTGTGTGACTATGAATCAAAAAAGTAAATAATAAATATAACTATAGAGGAACTCACTGAATCATATAGCAAATAGAACAGGACGCTTGTGAGCTCATGGTCACCTTGTAACAACCTTCATTAGTTGACGTGCGTTGGCATCCACGATGACAATGTATTTTAACTAGGGTTTGCGATCCTGGGACATAATGAAAATCCTGGGAATTTAGGACGGTAATCCCTGGAATTTTCCGGGATTTCTTTAAAATTTGTCATATATGGTATTGTAATTTGTTACACATGCCCATCGCAGTATTTGGTGGTTTAGATAGTGAAAAACCATTATCTGAGAAGAATTTTCGGTAAATCTGAAGGAGATGACAGTTGTCGATTTTCCACTTTTTGGTGCCTGAACCTAATTAATTGAATCGAAATAAACAAGTTTTCTTCTATGCACTTTTCGTCTCAAATGAGTATTTTACAATTTATAGCGGTAAGTTTAGTTTCGTCATTGATGACGAATGCGCTCGAATAAACAGCTACTCATCGATTTTCGAATTTTTGTTGCTTGAAACATGGTAATAACATCGAAATAAACAACTTTTCTTCTATACACTTTTTTCGTCAAATGAGTATTTAACGAGGTATAGCGGTAGGTTTGGTTTTGTCTTTCAAGACAGAGCGCTGGAAGCGAGACGCCATTGCAGTATTGCCATACCACTCGATCAAAGAATTTCTTTCCGCTTCAAAGACTGGAGTTGCGGTAAGTCATTTACCGCTATAACTAATAAAATACTCACTTGAGACGAAAAGTGCATAGAAGAAAACTTGTTTATTTTGGTGTCATTAACCATGTTTAGCCATTACAATTTGCAAAATCAAGAACTGTCATCTCCTTCAGATTTACCGAATTTTCTAATGAATACACATCCTTGTAACTGTGTTTATTGACTGGCCATTAACTGCTACAAGCTTGGTCACTTGTTCTTTCAAAGTACTTTCATACATCTTTATGAAACTTGTTATTTTGTTTGTGCTTTCACTACTGCTCTCCCCTGCATGAGGGAGCTTTGTTTCTATGTGAATTTTGGTAATTTGGGGGTGATTATGGGGGTTTGGGTTGCCAACACGGGACAAATGACATTTCTACGTAATAGAAGAAGGGTATAGGAACATTTTCAGGCAATAATCTCATTTTTGGTTTTTGGCCCGAATAACTGATTTTCCTAATATAGTATGATCACCACACAAAGGTTTTAGTTTCTACAACATCGGCCATTGCCCTAGTATCTATTACAGACCATTCTTTATTACCCGTAAAACCAAAACACAAAATATACTATGATGCATTAGTTGAACTATATGAGACTACAGTAGTGTATACAGTCCGTCAAAAATGATGGGAATCTATACATTTCTTGAACAAATTTTTGTTCAAGTGGAGTTTTCATGCTTATGCTTATCTCGAATGTAATTATCTTGGGACAGTGGTAAACACTAAGAGTACAATACTTTTGAGCCACAATAGAAGTATTTATAGTCATTTGCGTTGTATCCTAGATACAGAAATTCAGCATTACCGAAAGCAACTGCAAGACCATATACTATTCTGTAAATCTTCTGTGGCTTGTGTATGTATAATGTAATGTGCAATACCCTGCAGCACTCGATGTCCACCATACAGACTCGAGTATATGTAAGGCTCTGTATCTCTAATTTGTGTAAAAGTGACTAATTATAGTGCACTGTACAGCAAAAATAAGTGTATGTATTTACAGGTGGACTAAAACCAAGACTGCTAGTGCTAATTTCATTTTATCTATTCTTAAGAGTGTGAAAAAAACATAAATAAACACATGATAGTCATTCTTAGTATAGGTATATACTGAGCCTTTTCCTCTTTTAGTAGAGGGTGGCTGAGCATCATTGATAAATAGTGGAGACTACACTTGTGTAGTGATGTAAATTGCAATAATACTATAACACTAAAGTTTCATCTTGAGCTCTCTAATTGATTAATCATATCAAACAGCATGATTTTAGGTTATTTTTTCATTCATATGTTGAAATGTTTTTACTATTTGGAATTTTGGAATAATAGAATTCCCAGAAATGTCAGCCCAAAATCATCCAGGATCCCAGGATGTAAATCCTAATTGTAACTCAAACGTTGGTCAAAGCAGAGGCAGCAGTGATACATGCTTTAATAGTTGAAATTGATATGAAAATTGCTTCAGATGGAAGGGGTCAAAATACTTTTAAGAGCTGTTAATAATATAGATAAAACAATTTTGTATCACATTTTCTGGCTGTTTCTGAATGCTACAAAAATATTTCAAGACAACGCATTTTGAAAGGTGGTTGTGCACGAAGAGACACTACACCTGTGATAGTGTTGCTCTTAACACCAATTCATGCAAAAATATTTTTAGTTGTATTTGGGTAGAGTGTTCATATTATTTTATATACACGTAGATGAGTTAAATGAAGTAATCTGTGATTATCATGTACTGTGTAGTTAGAAATGATTTTTTCTGTTACATATTATTGTACTATATGAGCGCATTATTGCCAAAGTGTTAAAAATTTCACAGTTGGAAGTATATTTAAATAAAGTATCATCAAGATCAATTATTAGTTTCTTGGGCTTGCAGATTAGTTCTTGCGTATGCACAAGATTTCAATTGCGAAAATTAAAACTCCGGCAATAATGTTTTATGGTCTATTCCTTACTGCCAAAACAATTACATGCTCATCACTTGAACAAGATTGTTCTGAAAGGAATACTATTTGACAATGTTTTCATACCTATAAAAATTTATATGCTTGCTGTCAAACTATTTGAATATGGATTGACATTATTTTTGATAGACTGTGTACACTAATCTTTGACAAATTCTTTGTTGTTGGTTATTCTTTGAATGTGGATACTCTGGGTAAATGTATCAGGTTGTGACAGAAGTTCTGTCCATTTTTTTTAGTTTTGAATAAAGTGAAAATCCTGTCAATATATTTATTTAGTTTTAAACATAGCCACCATTTTTATTAATTACATCTTCCTATCTTGACATAACCTTTCTGATTCCTTCTTCATAGAATTTAGTCAGTTTGGACTGAAAAAAAACTAGTTTCATTTGATCTATTCTTTTGAAGTAAGCCTTTGTCTCATTAAATGACTCTGGAAGCTCCTGAAAAGATGAAAATAGGTTGGAGCAAGATCGGGAGAATATGGTAGGTGATGCATGACTTCCCAGCCAAATTCTTCAATTAGAGTTTTGGTTGCTCTTGATGAGTGGGGTCTGGCATTGTCATGGTGCAGAATCACTCCTTTTTGATTGATCAAAGAAGGCTGGTTCTCCTGTAAAACTGCTTTTAAATGAGTTAGCTGCTGACAGTAAACATCAGATGTTATTGTTTGATTGTCACCTATTTGTTCATAATAAACAATTCCCTTCAAATCCCATCATAAACAAAAAATAATTTTTTTGGCTGCAGTCCACTTTTTGGCTGTGGAATTGGCTTTGGACCAGGACTTAATTGCTGCCTTTTGCGCTTAACATTGTTGTAAAGGATGCACTTCTCATTGCCAGTTATGATTTGGTGTAATGAAAGTGACTGAAGTTCACGAGAGCGCAGTGCAAAACATATCAGTTCACACTCTGTTGCCTGTTGATTTCTGAAAAATCGTTTGGGACCCATTTCCCAGTCTTTCAGACTTTGCCAAGTCTTCTGATTTCTTGATATATTGTCAAATGGCTTAGAATAAAGGTTTTGCTTATTTCTCTAGTAGTGCAGGTTTGATTTTCATCAATGGCAGCTTGCAATTGCTCAGAATTGAGTTTTTTGAGCACCCTGCTTTCAGTTTGTCTTTCAGGCTGAAGTCATCCTTTTTGAAATGTGAAAACCGTCTTCTACTGGTTTTTTCATCCACAACATAATTTCGATACTTGTTTTTTGATGTTCTTGCTGCTGAGCTTGCCGTATTGCCTTTTTGAAATTCAATCAGTAAAATATGCCTGATATGCTTTTAACTTTGGAGTGTACATTAGGGTGAAAAATAGTTATTAATTACAATAATTATCATGCAATCTGAAAGAATTAATATTTTATTAATTGCCATAGGTAAGCACACAACATTAACAAGCTAAATTGAAGTAATTGTACCCTAAACATGTAGCTCAAAAATTTAACAGAACTTCTGTTACAACCTGATGTATCAGCTAAAAAGTATTTTGCTTTCAATGTAAATTTTTGTGCCAAGAGATTTAAACTGAATAAAATTAGAAAGAATCATTTGAAATAACTTTATTCTCTGATATTATAGACCAAAAACAGCGATAAGAGTAAAATTAGTTTTACATGTTCAAAATTGCAAGTCAAAATTTTCTATTTCTTGACTTATAGATATAGTGAAATGAAGTCCATCAACTGACTTTGGTTTATAAAATTTCTTGGAAAAATGTTCAATGTTGTATTCCATGATGATTGTGACTTATTTATTTTTTAGTATGCTGTACATTTCTCTCAAACTTCACCGAGAAGCATCCAGCAGAAACTTTCAGATAGAGTAAGTCAGATGTTTCACCAAATACTCCCGTACATACAATCTATTACAATTTTTTGGTGGGGCATAGCAGAGTTTGTATAATTGTTCTCTTTGTGTATTTCATATTTAAAAATTGATCCGAGCATTTTATTTTGTCAACGTGGGCATAATAAGAAATTCACACTGAGCTTGTAGACTCTTGCTGTCATTTCAGATAAATATCATGCGTTGAATACAAAATCAGTAAAACAATTTTGATTGAAAGTTTATGTGTGCAAAAATTTACATTTGTTAATGCATGATGCTTTAACCTCTTCCCTGGCAGAAACGAGTATACACGTTTTCACAAAATATTCGTTTTTCAGCCATCGACGAGTATACTCGTCTAAACTTTACCTTCAAAAACCAGCTACATACGTATATACTCGTCAATTTTAAGCCTTTCTAAGTCATTCTACATGTGAGACGAGTATTCTCGTCAAATTGTTTGCCTGGCGCAGGCGATAAGGTAGAGCTGTGGGATTTCAAGGACATTGTTACTAGACTTGCTCCAACAGCCATTGTTGTCAGAAGGGTGTTGTTTGCATCCACATTTGCATTCATTTTGAAAAGTATCATTCTAAATAATTCCATCTAGAAACTTTCTGAGGAAATACTATTCTTTTATATGTGAAAATGGAATTCATTTGTTTTATATTTTTGCTAACAACTTAGGTTTCGATTGATTTTGTACATAATAAAATGCCGGAAAAAGGAATTTCATTTGTCATGCATATTATAATTACTGCTAGATATTTGGTATACAATTGTAATAAGAATTAAAATTTAAATAGCTTTTTATTTCTTTTTACATTTGGTAGTATAATTTTGGGAAAAATTGAGAAAATATGGTAAAAAATATGGTTTATAGGAAGATGAGTTGACTCGCTTTGGCCGACAAAGGTATTTTCAAAATTAAAAGTTTACCACAAAAATGGGGAGATGAAATAATTACAAACTGTTTTCATAACCAGCATCAAAAATACTATATAGAACCAAAATAAAAAATTAGTCTGATGAAGAAATGTTTTTACAAAAAAATTATTGGGGAAGGGGTTAATTTCAGACCACTAAATTTGCTGGTAAATTTTTAGTTTTCTTTAGCTTGATGTTAGTATAAAATTCTTAACAAAAGATAAATAGTCTCATACTACAGACTCCAATAGAACCCAAAAAGTTGTACGAATATTTGTGCAATTCATAGAAGAAATGGAATATAGAATGTGACTATTTCGTGGCACACTGCACGCATTACGACGTATATAGGCTGCCTGGTTGTTGTGGCCTGGCAAAACATCACTATAATTCACTCACTCTTTGTCTTGCCCATCCTGCAGTCGAAGTGAAATTGATGTTGTTCTTTGCACCATTTTCTTAATGGAGTTTTTTAGAATACTTAGGTAAGTGAATATTCTATAGAGCTGTGGGTACACAAATAATGTAAGCATGTAGTTTATTGCTTGAGTCCTTTCCTTGAAAATACGTTTTCATTGTCCAAATGTTTTTGAGAAGGTGTTACTAAATGTGTGGAATTTATGGAAGTAAATTTTTTTTGGAGACGTGAGTATAAAATTATTTTTGATTTTTGTTAGGATATATCTTTATGAATTTTACAGGCATTAAATTTTAAGGCATGACTAACAAAATTGGGCATAGGTTGGTAAGGAAATAATCAAAACCCATAATGCCTGTGCATTCATAACATCCTTATCCGTTATGAATTGTATATGTCGTGTATGGTAACACGGCAGTGGTGTTGTGCAGGCACCAGACAATTTAGTGAATATTTGATGAGTTTGCCCAAGAGGAAATTCATATAACTCACCAAATTTATTGTATGTACGTATCACTCTTTATCTACCACATGAATGGTAAGCTTTAATCCAGTGTTGCCTCTCAATACATTTAAGCTTTCTCTTTGGCTCCCCTTCAAGGGTATACAACTATTGTCTCTATGGAAATTTGCACTCCCAGGGAGAAATGTGTGAGGGCCCGAGCTAAGAGTTAGGTTGGCCTTCTTTCGGTTGAAATGAACTGGTTTTGTTTTGTTAAGGACCAACATTTTTTGGTTCACTGCTGCTCTGTTTTTCAGCACTTACAACTTTTTTTTCAACTCTTACTACTTTTTTTTCAACTCTTATCTTGTTTCATGAACTTCTTTTTCAACTTACTGTTTCTATGCACCTTGTGCATAGATTCTGCGTTCCTTTATTTCCATACTATATTGTGTCTTCCTCCTTCCTCTCTTCGAAACGCTCTTACTTTTAGCAGTTAGGAAGGCTCAAACATATAATCTAATGTTCTCACTAGCTTGGATAAATAAAAAGCATGCATTCTATTGACTAATGATTAAGTGTTCAATCTTAAGTCAGATGCTAAGACCAGTTTTGAAGGTGAAGGTTATAATTTTGTGTGACCCGATGCTAAACAGTTTTTATTACTCTCATGTTGGTTGCATGGGCAACATAATTTTAATTTATACCTTTTCCTCTCCTTAATTCTATTAAGAAAATGTTTTTTTTGTGTTTTCTTTCCCGAAGCTGCCACAAGCTCTTCTAAAAATTGTGGTATGCAACAACCTTCAATTGCTGAATACTTAGTCATTCTTATTCATGTGTCAGTCATGCTAAAAAAAAATTGCTGTGTAACACATCAACCCTCCTGCCCATATTTTTGTACCTAATTGTATCAATTATAAGTATTATTGGTAATTTATTGCCAGGGTGTGTTGAACTGTAAACTGGTGAAGTTATGAATGGCTCATAGACGAAAGGTTACTTTTTTTAGCTTACAGCAGTGAATGTCAATAGTTTTTATATTGGCACTCACTAGTAAAGTAAATTGATTTATGCATAGATATTTGAGGAATACTCCTGTAACCTTAAAATTTCTATATCTGTTTTGCTACTTATTTCTGTTAGAGGTATTGAGAATTGGAATTACTCTCTCAGCGGATAAGTTATCAAATTATCATTTATCAAAACGTAAGCATGTAAAAAGTAAATGAAGCATGGGAAAACGCCATTTGTGCCTGACATAAGTACAGCATTAGGAATAACAAGGCATGGGAAAACCGATCGGAAACATCAATTTAGGTTGGTAGCAGGGGTTACTATGATAAACATGCATAAGGTTACTGTTGAATTGCGTCCCCGACTGCTGCCGTGACCTGTGTTCCCGTGAGGCGTTATTGCTGCCGCCGTCTTGTGAGGCCTTCCAGATGCCGAGCGCTCTTCGTCACCGTGGCATAATGGCTGAGAGCAGTGATATTCATTGCACGCCTCTCGAAATGCAAAGAAATCAATTGATCAATATGTAATATGACTATGTATAATATACGCTAACTTGCAGTAGCTGCGGCTCTCTCAATCTATGCGTTTAACCGTAGTGGCTCTCATGCAAAAATTAGTGAATAACACTGTTTTAGAGCGTGCGCTTCTCACGGAAAGAGGCGTTGGTTAGAATCTCGGCAATGCCAGCCCGCTGATTCTCCCTTTTGGGATAACGAAGAACTTAGCCTCAATTTTCCACTCTTCCCCAGGAGGTGCATACAAAGAGTACCGGCTGGAACCGGGGTAAACGTCATTGCGTCTTGGTGTTAGTTATTATTAGGCACTCGAGAACTAGCGGGCGAGAGGTTACGTTACTGGCTTCTTAGAATTAAAACGTTTTTTTTGTGCTTCTGTCCCTTTAAAAGGCTAAAACTTGTATCTGTGAAAATTAGCACTTCGAGAGCCAAAGATCTAAGGTTTTGAGCTGAAGATCAGGTAGGCTTTCATTTTGTTGAAAACGATAGTTTTTGTTAGATTTTTTGTGTTCACCGCTGTCTTTTTATCGGTACCAATTTCTTTCATAAATTTTGATTTAGGTTCTTCAACTTTTCAATATTACGGTTTTTGCCCTCGGTTTGGAGGACACATCGCATGGTTTCCCGGTCCTTTAGTTCTGTGCTAAGTGTGTTTGCATCATGTTATAGTTTGAGAAGATTGAATTAACTTCTCGTCTTGACTCATGGGTAAAGTTGTGTGATCGTCTGCGAAAATTACATTTGCATCGATTTGTGTTTTTTTTTAAATACGTCGAATAGTTTCCCTCGGCAAAAATATGTTCGGAGTGAATCCGGCGTGTGAAGTTGGTGGGGACATTTATTTGAGCGCCTGCATCCCACAAGTTTTGGCTGCCCCCGCCCTCCTCTCTCCTCCCCTCCCTCCCCCCTCACGTGAGGGGCCGGCCAGCCCCGGCTCCCCTCTCGCCTGCCCCGCTCGTACTCCCGTGCTGCTTGTGAATAATTCACGTCAATAAATCTGCAGGCCAGCTGAGGGCTGCCACATGTCGATTTAGGTGCTTATCTCCTCCGCCCTCGTGCTTCTTCACCTCTTCTGGCCTTTCTGTTACAGAAAATGTTGCTGCATGAACGCCTCACTGCCTCCATTGGTTGTAATAGTAGTAGCTGCGACAGCTGTGAAGTGAGCTGCAATTTAGGCGTTTCGGTTTCTTATATTACAGTAGCCATTTTCTCTCAAGTAGATGCTAAGCTACCTCGGTGGTGACAATAGCGGAAAATATGAACTTGCGTAAGGGCAGCAGACCGAGCTTTAAAATTGGGATTCCTATGCTCTTGGCTATTCAATGTTTGTCTCGCGTTCTGAGAATTTTCTGGCGACGCTTGGCACCTGACGGGGCCCCGTAGCGCTTCCCTCTCTCCTCCTCTCCTCGCTACCCTGCTTGTCCCTCGCATCCCTATCTGTGAGAACTGCCCTCTTGTTCGGATGTTCCCGTTGCGTGGCAGTGGCACACGCCCTTGGTCCTCACGGTTTTGGGCAGTGCACCTATTTTAAGTGCGACAACTTGAACAACAGAGCCGACATTATAGTAAATGTTGAGATGGCCTCACCCCTGCCCCCGCTGCTTGCGTACTACTCGCACTCGCTGTGGCGGCGGGCACGGGTGGCAGGCACCATCACTGGACACTGGCAGTGGCACCCGAGCTTCAGAGCTTCGTCTGCTCGTGCGCGCGACGCTCGTGCAACTCTCGCCGCTCCCGTCCCCCATTGCAAAACATGACACCTGCTCAGTAAACGCTCCTGCAGCACTCACACCTGTGCGCGTCCGTGTTCAGTGTCTATCTCGACTGTACGGGCCCGTGTCGTTGGGAGGTCGCGCAGGTACGTCGCTCCGTTCTTCCCATTCTTCTTGAAGCAATACAAAAATGTTGCTAGCTCTCCCTTAGGTCTCTTCCATTCTTTGTTTTGGTGCTGATATCGTCGCTCGAGTGTCAGAATCTAGCGTCGAGCGGCTTGAAGCGTGTTCCAGTTTACGAAGTACAATTTTTATCATTCATAAGCAGTAAATTTGCAGGCGTGCGCTGCTTGCCAGTAACTTCCATTTGTTTTCTAGAATTTAAATGAATTATCGTGTGAACTCAAGTTTTACCCAATTGTTCATCCGTATATGAACTCTCAGTTTAATTTTCCTCAAATTTACCTTCAAAGATCGAACTTCGTGCCATCGATCTGGCATTCAGTGCTGCTTGAGGAACATTTTGACATTAACAAATGAAAGGTGGATCTTTATTTATTCACAGATAATCAAGTAAGAAGCTGCGTTTGCTAGTTCTTTCCATAAATAGTATGGGAATGCATTTCGAAATATAAGGCGTACCATATCCATATCACTCCGTCATGGAGCTGCCCAGTGCCTGTTCGAACACTGAGCCCTCCATGATCTCGCCCTAAGGTTTGGGAGCTCAGTGTTGTGCGGATGTGTGTCATCCAATACAGGTATAATCACCTTAACGTTTCACATGCCTTTCACGTGCGAATCCGCCGACCTGGTAAACCCTTGTTTAAGAACTTTTAATAAAGAACATAACGCCTGACCTGGTAGAAATTCTTCTGGAGAGGAGTTCTTTCTTGTACGTGAGCGGTGTGCAAAATATGATCGGACTCAATTCGCTACCAAATGACGTGGGTGCTTCTATAACCACTTGAGAATCTCGTGTTCTAATTTTTGTTTAATTTTTATTTATGTTTTGCGTTTAGTCATGTGCTCTTTCGCTCTACTTTTTTAATTTCAGGGTCCTAGGAGTAATATGATAAAGTTATGTTCTTCTAAGGATGACTTAGTGTCGGCGCGTGTTGAAGTGTTCCAAGCCTTTCATTGTTTCTGATCGTGTTCCTGGTGGGGGTTTTTCGTCGCTGTTCCTTGTTGAATTAAGGGTCTTTCTTCGGAACCGTAATTTAACATTAATTTCCGAAGAATGAGTGACTCAAGTAGTAGGAAGTTTCTGCAGTGTTGTTTTGCTGTTTTGTGAATATTGCTGTATTTACTTTGCTACTACTGTCCTGTCTTTTCAGCACCTATTGCTTTCTTCTCATCTTCTATCTTATTTCATGAACTTCGTTCTCAATTTACTGGTTATATGCTCCTTGTGCATAGATTCCGCGTTTGTTGCGAATAGGGAGGCTTAAACTAATATCCATCATTGTTTACTTTTCTTTGTGCGAGGAGGCTGGCATTCCATGCCACCGTGGTTAGCGCTACCGGAGAAAATGTGAGGTCCCGCGCTGAGGTAACAGGCCATCTTCTAGTCAAAATAGAATAATTTATTTTTGGTTTCGTTAAGAAACCTCTTTTTTCCATTCACTGCTGTGCTATTTTTCAAAACCTATTGATTTCTTCTACAACTTTTACATTGTTTCTCAAACTTTTTTCAACCTTGTGTTTCAATGCGCAGGGG